>OY757021.1:27578624-28178624 GCA_963580285.1 Lucinisca nassula | reverse complement strand
AACCAAAGGGACCCGGGGTGGGGGCATTTTTGGCCCTAGGGCTATAATTTGAATACTGTTGATAGAGGTTCACTAGCTGAAGCTTCATGCTACATACCAAAGTCCTGGGTCTTGCGGTTTCAGAGAAGAAAATTTTTAAAGATTTTCCCTATATAAGCCTATGCAAAACCAAAGGCCCCTGGGGCGGGGGCATTTTTGGCCCCAGGGGTATGATTTGAACAATCTTGGTAGCCCTCCATTAGATGAAGCTTCATACCAAATATCAAAGACCTGGGCCATGCGGTTTCAGAGAAGATTTTTAAAGATTTTCCCTATATAACAATATAAGCCTTTGTAAAACCAAAGGCCCCCAGGGCAGGGGCATTTATCGCACTAGGCCTATAATTTGAAAAATCTTGATAGAGGTTCACTAAATGAAGCTTCACACCAAATATCAAAGAACTAGGCCTTGCGGTTTCAGAGAAGAAGATTTTTAAAATTTTTCCCTATAAATCTATGTAAAACCAAAGGGCTCTGGGGATATAATTTGAACAGTCTTGGTAGAGGTCCAGTAGATGAAGCTTCATACCAAATAGCAAAGACGGGGGCCTTGTGGTTTCAGAGAAGAAGATTTTATAAATATTTTCCCTATATAAGCGTATGAAAAAACCAAAGGGCCCCAGGGCGGGGGGCATTTTTGGCCCTAGCGCTATAAATTGAACAATCTTGATAGAGGTCCAGTAGTTGAAGCTTCACACCAAATATCTTGCATTTTCAGAGAAGAAGATATTTAAAGATTTTCCCAATATAAGCCTATGTAAAACAAAAGGTCCCTGGGGCGGAGGCTATAATTTGAACAATCTTGGTAGAGGTCAACTAGATGAAGCTTCATACCAAATATCGAAGGCCTGGGCCTTGTGGTTTCAGAGAAGATTTTTCAAGTTTTCAGTGAAAAAAAAAACTATATTTGGCTGCTGTGACCTAGATGTGCAACGGAGCTGAACCATTTGAACAACTTTGAAAGGGGTCCAGATAAGAATCATTCCTATGAAGTTTGGTCAAAATCTGATCAGTGGTTTAGGAGATGTCGTTTGAAGAATTGTTTACGGATGCACACATGGACAACAGACAAAAAGTGATCACAAAAGCTCACCTTGTCACTATGTGACAGTAGAGCTAAAAAGGAAAGTTGTGGGTGCTTGTTGGAACAGTCCCAACATAGCATTTCACGGTTATCCATAAAATCTTTTTCAAATAGTCAAAAATATTGTCACCATTTTCCCATCTTTTCTCTTTATCTGAATCGCAAATACTAGTGTTTTCCTCTAAACTTATCGCTTAGATATTTAGCTTGTAGCTACGGCAGGTGGTCACCTACATAAATCCTGCCAATCATGCCCCTTGGGCCAGAATTGGTCACTCCCATGGCTGGACTTAATGGATGGATGCTACCATGGATGGACTTAAAATGGGAAAAAAAACTTAAAATGGAAAAAAAACTTCAAAAATCTTCTTCTCTGAAACCATAAGGCCCAGAGCTTTGGTATTTAGCATGTAGCAACGTGGAGTGGTTGCCTATATAAATCCTGCCTGAGTCTTGCCCCTGGGGTTCAAATTGGCCAAATCCTGTGGCTTCTTAACTCCAATAAACTTATAATTGAAAAAAAAAAGCTTCAAAAATCTTCTTCTCTGAAACCATGAAGTACGGACCTTAGATATTTAGTATATAGCAACACAAAATGGTAGCCTACATAAATCCTGCCAACCATGTCCTTTGGGTCAAAATTGACCTATGGACTTATACTGGAAATTTTTTTTAAAAATCTTCTTCTCCAAAGACATAAGGCCCAAGGCTCAAGTATTTAGTATGAAGCAATGTCAAGTGGTCTCCTACACTTACGATTTTCTGGTACACAGGTGAGCGATATAGGGCCATTGGGCCCTCTTGTATATACCAGGAGTTCATTTCAAAATTTAGGGCTGTCGGGTTGTGTTTTCCTCTAAACTTATAAGAAAAATGGCTGAACATTTTGCAAACAGTCTAAGCCCTGATCAGATGCCATATTCTGTGGCATCTGATCTGGGCCTGCACTGTTTGCCAGGGTACCTCTTTTGGGGTTTCTGGTACTAAATAGGTTAATTCAGATTGAAGCATAGATTGTGGGTACTCAATGAGGAGATTCCTTTGAGTTCCCATAATTAATGTTTTCATTTTCGGATAAAGTCCTGGATTCTATGCAAACAGTGTACAGGATACAGGCTCTGGAATACAAAGTGATTCACTGTAGATCAGACAAGGATTACAGAAAACAATTGTTTTGTAGGAAATGTAAGGTAGAACAAGTTTTGTTTGTTTGAATTGATGTTTAACGTTCCCATCACCACTATTAAGGGCATTTTGGAGATGCTGCTTCCAATTTTGTGGGACTTTAACCGACATTGAGATGAATGCCACCCAATGAAACCAATGACACCAAACTCAGGAAAACTGTCCTCAAAGTCTTTATTTTCATCCAAAGACATAATGAAGCCTGTTTAAAGATTTTTGAGAATGCATCCTGATTAGAGAGCCTCATTACTTCTCCTTTAATAGCTACATAGAGAGACATAGAGCTTCAATCGTCTCTTCAGCAAACAGGTTGAACTCTGGGAACCATTTGGATTACCTTAGGCAAAATATGGCCACTGCCAGAAGGCTTCACTGAAACCATTAAATGTTGATTTAATTACCTTAGCAGATTTCAGTTGGTAATAAAAGTCAGATATTAATCATTACAGTGGTTAGTGCACTTGCCTCTGGTGCTACAGGTCCCGGGTTCGATCCCCGGCAGCGGCAATAAAATTTTGGTGTCCGAACACGCTCCATTGGCATCATTTGCAGAGATGAATGTCATAAAATGCACTGTCCTTTGGATCGGGACATTAACTGGAGGCCCCCCCGTGCAGGGAGAACCATCCCCTGTGCAGGTCAAAGATCCCTACCGTAATTGCATGATTACTGTGTAGGCTTTCATCCTGCAAACCTGGAGTGTATGTAATGTACACCTGCGGTAATGGTCAGATGTGACCGACGCAGTATCAGTAGATAGATAGATAGATAGATAGATTTTGTTTAATCTGAGGTTTAACGTCCCCGTCAACACTGTAAAGGTCATTTTGGAGACGTTGCTTCCAATTCTGTGGAACTTTTACCCGACGTTGAGATGAAATGACATCTCAAGCCCTGTCGCCCAATGAAACCAATAGGGTTTATTAGTGGACCACCTCGCACCACGGTTCCTGGACAGGCTTAGATCCTCTAAGCGGTTTACCAGTACTAGTGTGCGGGCCGGATTCAGCTCTGCGCGGAAGCATCATGCAGCCCATATATTTCTTCAAGCCCCTATGGGCGGGGCCGATAGATAGATAGATAGATAGATAGATAGATAGATAGATAGATAGATAGATAGATAGATAGATAGATAGATAGATAGATAAAAACTTTTTCTTGCAAATGAAGTAATTATATTTTAATGGTGGTCATTCACTTTAAACGCAGATACACAGATTGTGGGTGTTTGTTAGGAAAGCCCAAAGGAGAAGGGTCTAGTGCCCACCCACAATGTATGACCAACAGCAGAAATGAGAAAATAATGTATATCCCATAAAGGGGTTCTAAGGGGTGACAAACGTGCCAACAGGAGAAATAAACAAAAAATTATCACGTTATCAATGAACACCCTGGAAAATCATATTTTTTGTAGATAAAAGTGGGGTTTACAAGAATATATAAGTTTGATTAATCTCATCTAAAATAATCAAGCAATTCTGTATCACTATGGTCATTTTTCTTCTCTCTTTTTTTTTTTTAGCTCACCTGAGCCGAAGGCTCATGTGAGGTATTAGTATGCCAATGATCCCGCGTCCGTCGGCCGTCGGCCTTCATCCGTTCACATTTTCAACTAAGTATATCTTTAAAGCCAGTTGGCCAATCATGATTAAATTTCATGAGAAGCATTATCAGCTTGGGGGAAAAGATGCAATATGTTTTGGGGCAGATCAGATGGAAACTCTTGTTGCCATGGCAACTTATAGCTCCCAATGCTTACAATGGGAAAAACTTAAAAAATCTTCTATAGGCCCAGAGCTTACATATGAAGCATGTAGCAATGTCAAGTGGTCTGCTACATAAATTGTGCCAATCATGCCCCTGGGGTCTAAACTGGCCACGCCCTGGGGTCCCTTAACGCCCATAGAAATAAAAGCTTAAATAATCTTCTTCTCTGAAACCGCTAGGCACAGAGCTTACACATTAAGCATGTAGCAATGTCAAGTGGTCCTCTACATAAATTGTGCCAATCATGCCCCTGGGGTCTAAACTGACCACGCCCTGGGGCCCCTTAGCCCCCATAGACTTACAATGGAAAAAAGGCTAAAAAAATCTTCTTCTCTGAAACCACTAGGCCCAGAGCTTACATATGAAGCATGTAGCAATGTCAAGTCGTCCCCTACATAAATTGTGCCAATCATGCCCCTGGGGTCTAATCTGGCCACGCCCCGGGGTCCTTTAACCCCCATAGACTTATAATGGAAATAAAAGCTTAAAAAAATCTTCTTCTCTGAAACCGCTAGGCACAGAGCTTACATACTAAGCATGTAACAATGTCAAGTGGTCCTCTACATAAATTGTGCCAATCATGCCCCTGGGGTCTAAACTGGCCACGCCCTGGGGCCCCTTAGCCCCCTTGGAAAAAAAAGCTATAAAAATCTTCTTCTCTGAAACCACTAGTCCCAGAGCTTACATATTAAGCATGTAGCAATGTCAAGTGGTCCCCTACATCAATTGTGCCAATCATGCCCCTGGGATCTAAACTGGCCACGCCCTGGGGCTCCTTAGCCCCCATAGACTTATAATGGAAAAAAGCTTAAAAAATCTTCTTCTCTGAAACCGCTAGGTACAGAGCTTACATATTAAGCATGTAGCAATGTCAAGTGGTCCTCTACATAAATTGTGCCATTCATGCCCCTGGGGTCTCAACTTGCCAAGCGCCGGGGCCCCTTAGCTGCCATAGACTTATAATAGAAAAACAAGCTAAAAAATTGTCTTCTCTGAAACCACTAGACTCAAGGCTTACATAAGAAGCATGTAGCAATGTCAAGTGGTCCCCTAAATAAATTGTGCCAATCATGCCCCTGGGGTCTAAACTGGCCACGCCCCAGGGCCCCTTAGTCCCCATAGACTTTTAATGGAAAAAAGCTTCAAAATTCTTCTTCTCTGAAACCACTAGGCCCAGAGCTTACATATTAAGCATGTAGCAATGTCAAGTGGTCCCCTATATAAGTTGTGCCAATCATGCCCCTGGGATCTAAACTGGCCACGCCCTGGGGCCCCTCAGCCCCCATAGACTTATAATGGAAAAAAAGCTTAAAAAATCTTCTTCTCTGAAACCGCTAGGATTATTAGCTCACTTGAGCCGAAGGCTCATGTGAGGTATTAGTACGACAATGGTCCGGGGTCCGTTCACATTTTCAAATAAGTATATCTTTAAAGCCACTTGGCCAATCATGATTAAATTTCATGAGAAGCATTCTCGGTTGGGGGAGAAGATTCAGTATGTTTTGGGGCAATTCAGATTGAAACTGGTGTTGCCATAGCAACATATAGCTCCCATAGACTTACAATGGGAAAAACTTAGCCCCCTTAGACTTATAATGGAAAAAAGCTTAAAAAATCTTCTTCTCTGAAACCACTAGGCACAGAGCTTACATACTAAGCATGTAGCAATGTCAAGTGGTCCTCTACATAAATTGTGCCAATCATGCCCCTGGGGTCTAAACTGGCCACACCCAGGGGCCCCTTAGCCCCCATAGACTTATAATGGAAAAAAAAATTAAAAAATCTTCTTCTCTGAAACCACTAGGCCCAGAGCTTACATATTAAGCATGTAGCAATGTCAAGTGGTCCCCTAAATAAATTGTGCCAATCATGCCCCCGGGGTCTAAACTGGCCACGCCTCGGGGTCCCTTAGCCCCCATAGACTTATAATGGAAAAAAAACAAACTTCAAAAATCTTTTTCTCTGAAACCACTAGGCCCAGAGCTTACATATTAAGCATGTAGCAATGTCAAGTGGTCCCCTACATTAATCCTACCAAACATGCCCCTAGGGTCCAAATTGAAAATGCCGTGTCCCATTAGGAAAGTAGAAGTAAAACAAAGATCAGGAATTGATACAATTAACTTACTCCACCCATAAAAGCTACCAAAGGGAAAGAAATACAAACGTTAAGCGACCAGACCATAATGGAAACCTAAACAAAGGAAGGCCATAAGGACAGTTACTTTCCCACAAAATGGCCATATGGTCATCCAAAACCAAAAGACACAAGTGATACACACAGTAAGTAACAAACAACAACACAAATAAATCGCCACAGAAGAGCCGCCTTGGAACGGTCAGTGGAAGATTTCCACTGGGGGGCTTAAATCGATTTTACCTGGCCACAATCCTCGCCCTTACTTCCGTCACGATTTAGACAAATAATTTGTTCAGTCCGCATGAAGGCCTCCTAACTCATCAGTGCAACATCTCTGTGAACACAAAAATCAAAGAACCACAGAGGTGAGACAACGGTGAGGACTCGACAGCAAGAAACCACTGAAATGCTGGAGCAAAAGAAAACCAACAGCTAGACTCCGATGAGCCCGACCAGAGACAGCGCATCAGGCACCAACCGACATTATCTCTCTAATTTTCAATAAGCCTTTACGTTGGAGCCGTCATAGAACCTGAGGCCTGACCCACCGGCGTGCAATTAAAGAGGGAAGCAAAGTTGCCAACCGTGATTGGGTTAACTACCATGCATGCAGTCTGTCGTATAATATCCATGTTGTACCCAATCTTTTTATATCGAAGAATGATTTTACGAAATTGGGCGCTGAAGTCATTGCAGTTAAATATTTTTCTGAATTTATATACTAAGTCACCATAAAATTCGGGTTCCGATAGACCTTGTTGCAGAAGAGATTTAAGTCCAATATTGAATTTTGAAATTAAATCAGAATGGCGTCTATAAAATTTTGAAAAGGCTTTGCGTAGTTTATGGTACCAATAACCCTGATTAAGGAGTTTAGCCGTTAATAATTTATTACGAGTGTTGAAGTCAGTTACATGACTACACACTCTAGCATATCGAATTAATTGCGAAATATAAACACCATAGGATGGCGCACGAGGAACATCACCATCCAAAAAAGGAAAATTTACAATCTCAAAATCAAAGTCATCGCGTTTATCATAAATTTTGCACGAAACAAATCCATCTACAATAGATAGATTTAAATCCAAAAACGGGGCCTGGGTATCAGAAGAATTTGCTTTATTTAACTGAAGTTCTAGGGGGTAAATCTGACTGATCAAACCATCAAAATAGGTATTATCAATATTTAATAAATCATCTAAATATCTAGAAGTAGAGCTAAAAGCTTCAATAATTTCAGATTGGTTATCAATGGAAAAGCGACAAAATGAAGTCTCTTTCATAACAATACAAGAACAGATCAGCCACAAGAGGTGCGCAATTAGTACCCATCGGAATACCCACAATTTGTCTAAATAACTTAGTACCGAATCTAATATAAATATTGTCAAGTAGAAAGGTGAGGGCATCACACACTTTCTGACATGACCAAAGTGTATAATTCTTATGCTCTTTAGAAGTGAAAAATGCATTTCTGACATTACATGCAAGATAGAGAGAATCTTCTCTGTGAAAAGCCCATTCAATTAAATCATTAAGCTTTTCTTTTATAAGATTATGAGGAAGTGTAGTGTAAAGAGTGGAAAAATCGTAGGTAGACAGACTAGAAGCACGAAAATGTCTAGATTTCAATTTATTTAAAACCTCATTCGAATTTTTTATAGACCAAAACAGATTTCTTCCTGATCTTTCAAAGACTTTATCACAATATTTAATTACATGCGTTTTAATAGCAGTAAGACAGGAAGTTAATAATTTAGAAAGTTCAGTGGTAGTGCAAGAGCTAGAATTTGCAATAAACCGTGCTTTGTAAGGTTTTTTATGAAGTTTTGGTAACCAGTATAGCGTAGGAAGCTTGTCTTGGCCTTCGCTAACACACACAGCAAACTTGGTGGCTGAAAGACAAACATGTTTATCTACTATAGCTCTCTCTTCAGCTAAAGGCTGAAGTTCATAGGCCTTAGTACCACCAAGCTCCTGCTTTTAAAAGCGTGTTAACATAGTGGAGCCGTCACACAACGACGACGTTGTTAGCGGCCTTGTCTGCAGGGGCCAAAACAAACTTCTTATGAAATTCTTGAATACCTAGTTTAAGATGACGTAAAGACGTCTTGGGCTTAGGAGGTAATAAGTTAGTATTTTGAGAATAGAAAGAAATGCGTTTATTCACTAGTTTTAAAATGCTAAGTTTCCAGTCCTTAAGGGCTTTATGCTCAACATACTCTCGCTTACACCATCGATTACCGAATTCATTCAAGGAAGCAGCGATTTCATCTCTACATTTACTGAAATCAATTTTAGAAGGAAACCGGTATTTCGGTCCTTTAGAAATTATATTCCTTATCCTAGAATCAGGAATAATTTTCAAATTGCCAGTAATTACATGACCAGCAGCAGGATAGCAATACTTTGAGTTTTTACAATCACATGAATCAGGAGTATTAGTATCAATATCAAGATCTGAAACAAGTTTATTGAAATTAAAAATGATAGACATTAAAAAAAAAATTATGCTCAAAGACCATGAGACAAACAGCTAACTAAAATGTTCCTCAGGTGAGCGGTTAGGCTTATTGAGCCTCTTGTTTTTTTTTTCTCCTATTACTGCTACTCGCTCACATCTGAGCATTACGAGCAGGTTTTCCTGGATGGTAACCAGTACTTTTTTTTTTAAACAATGTGGACGAAGTGCCTTGCTCAAGGGCACAACACTTTGGTCAGCGTGAGGCTCGAACCTGCAACCTCTTGATCCAATGCGCTACCACTGCACCAAAGTGCTCCACGTACTGCAATCTGATCTATCTATTGTTTCATAATATTGCAATCAAAGGACTCGCAAAAATGGTATTCATTTAATGATCAACTCAATATGCAGATGAAAATATAAAGGTACTAAGTAAATAAAATGCATAAAAAGGGGAAGAATTGGGTCCGGTAATTAGGTCCGTTCCGGTAAATTTATGCATCGCAGTTACTAGAGTGTGTTGTTTTTGGAATATTTCTCAGCTGTATTACAAAATCAGGGGTCTCTCACCGCCGTAGGTTCGAGCCTCGCTCGGGCCACGTGTGAGGAGCCAAGTTCTGCAACGGAAGGTCAGGTGGTTTTTCTCCGGGAACTCCGGTCTTCGCCCACCTCTGATTAACGATCGGCTCGATATGAGTGAAATAATCTTGAAAGGGCCGTAAAACCCAAACCAAAAAAAAAAAAAATACAAAATCAGAAAGTAGTGTAACAGGACTAACCTGCAGTGTGAAGGCAAATGTTTACCTAATCGAAGGATATAGGGAAGTTGTTAGTTGTGTTCGTTTGATTTCTGCATGCTTCATAGATTGTGTATGGATGTCTACTTTCGTTTTCAAAAAGAGTGTTATCTCGGACCCATCAATACCGCACCACTTTGCCTAGGCAGGCTTAGATCCTCTGAGCGGGTTACCAGTACTCGTGTGTGGTCAGTTTCAGCTCTATTTTTTCAAGCCCCGATGGGCGGGAGCCAATATATGAATGCCATTTGACATATCACCAGTAACAATTCTGATCTATTTACACTGAACATTTTTGGCAAACAGTGAAAAACCTGATCAGATGCAGCTTTTTGCCACGTCAGATCTGGGCCTGCACTGTTTGTAAACGCCCCGTTTAAAGGAATACTTGGGTCAGGGCACACTTTGTGCTGTCAGGATGAAAGCTGACAGACATTCACATAATTACGGCCAGCAATTTTAACTAACCATGTCTAAAAAGCTTCCATGACATTTGGTCATATGCACTAAGGGCTCCTAGTTAACGCCCCGTACAGCCTTCATACATGTATTTTTCAGGCGTTTGCAGGATTATCACTTGTTATGGTCATTGTGCCGCCAACTTCTTCGTGGCCATCCGTCCATCTGTCCATTCCACTTTAAGTACCTAGGTAAACTACAGAATTTCATGTATGGCATGAGCATGAAAAATAAGTGGACCTGTATATTTTTCTTTTCCGTCGGACTTGTCCTTGAGGAGTTATGCCCCTTTTTTGACTTATGCATTGTGGCTATGGGGAAACCCTTGTGAACAAAATATCTGGAGAACTGCTTGAGCTAGGCTCATGATATTTGGCATACAGTTTGTATTTGGCATAGAGTTTGAATCTAATGTGTAGATGACCTGATTAACTTTTGACAAAATTCCAGAAATATTTAACGGAGTTATGCCCCTTTTTGACTTATACATTGTGGCTGTATGGAAACCTTGTGAACAATATATCTGGAGAACCGCTTGAGCTAGGCTCATGATATTTGGCATACAGTTTGGGTCTAATGTGTTTGTTTGTTTGTTTGATTTGAGGTTTAACGTCCCGTCAACACTGTAAAGGTCATTTTGGAGACATTGCTTCCAATTTTGTGGGACTTTTATCCAACATTGAGATGAAATGACATCTCAAGCCCTGTCTCCCAATGAAACCAATAGGGTTTATTAGCATGGACGGCCGCCTCGCACTGCGGTTTCTGGACAGGCTTAGATCCTCTAAGCGGTTTACCAGTACTAGTGTGCGGGCTGGATTCAGCTCTGCGTGGAAGCATCATGCAGCCCATATATTTCTTCAAGCCCCTATGGGCGGGGGCTGGGGTCTAATGTGTAGATGATCTGATTAACTTTAGATGAAATTCCGAAAATATTTAATTAAGTTATGCCCCTTTTTGGACTTAAGCAGTGTGACTATAGGGAAACCTTGTGAACAAAATATCTGGAGAACCGCTTGAGCTAGGCTCATGATATTTGGCATACAGATTGGGTCTAATGTGTAGATGACCTGATTAACTTTTGACCAAAAATTCCATAAAATGTTAATCCCCGAGACCCTTTGGTTTTACATAGACTTATATAGGGAAATCTTTAAAAGTCTTCTTCTCTGAAACTGCAAGGCCCATGTCTTTGATATTTGGTATAGAGGTTCATCTAGTGGACCTCTACCAAGTTTGTTCAAATTATAGCCCTCGGGCCACTTTGATTTTACATAGACTTATATAGAGATAATCTTTGAAAATCTTCTTCTCTGAAACAGCAAGGCCCAGGTCTTTGATATTTAGTGTGAAGCTTCATCTAGTGGACCTCTATCAAGATTGTTAGCTCACCAGAGCCTGGGGGGAGCTTATAGGATAGGCAGTTGCCGTCGTCGTCGTCGTCGTCTGGCGTTAACATTTTCAAACGACATCTCCCCTGAAGCCACTGTGCCGATTCAGCCCAAATTTCATCTGTGGCATCCTTAGGCAGGGGGATTGAAAGTTTGTGTTTTTTTTATGAAATTCGGCTCATTGGTTTGGTTGCTATGGCAACTTAGAGTTTCCATAGACTTATAATGGGGAAAATTGAAAAATGGCATTTACTGCCAAGCCACTGCAGATATTTTGACAAAACTTTCATAGAAATATTCCTTAGGCAATCTACTATCTGCCATATGATTTTAGGCCTACTGCGCATTTGTATTGGTTGCCATGGAAACCAAAATGAAAAAATAGAAAAAAAATACTTAAAAAATCATCTCCTCAGAAACAGTATGCTCTATGAGGCTGAAAGTTTATGGAAATATTCACCATATTTGCCTTTACAGGTTTTGTGTTTTTTATGAAA
The DNA here is from genome assembly GCA_963580285.1 of Lucinisca nassula. Lineage (NCBI taxonomy): Eukaryota > Metazoa > Mollusca > Bivalvia > Lucinida > Lucinidae > Lucinisca > Lucinisca nassula. The sequence continues at coordinate 28,166,798 of OY757021.1, read as the reverse complement.
TTCGGCTCTTTAGTTTGGTTGCTATGGCAACTTAGATTTTCCATAGACTTATAATGGGGAAAATTGAAAAATTGCATTAACTACAAAGCCTTTGCAGATATTTTGACAAAACTTTCATAGAAATGTTCCTTTAGTAAACTTCTCTCAGCCATATGCTGTTATGTCAACCTGGGGGTCCAGTAGGTTGTGCCGGGCCATGCCCCGCCCCCCAGTACTTCATAAAATGACTTATATCTCAGAAACCTTACAGATCCCCACCCCTAAACCATATATATTCTTGTTCCTATTGATAAGACGCATTCAGTGACACCAACCTGGAGGTCCTCCGGGATGTGCCGAGGCCATGCCCCACCCCCTCCACTTCATAAAAGGCCCAATATCTCGGAAACCATTCAGATCCCCATCCCTGAACCCTATATACTCTTGTTCTTTATGATAAGACGCATTCAGTGACATCAAACTGGGGGTCCCCCAGGATGCGCCGGGGCCATGTCCCGCCCCTCCATTTCATAAAAGGCCCAATATCTCGGAAACCTTACAGATCCCCACCCCTAAACCATATATATTCTTGCTCCTTATGATAAGACGCATTCATTGACCCCAAATTGGGGGTCTTCCGGGGTGCGCCGGATCCATGCCCCACCCCTTCACTTCACAAAAGGCCATATATCTCAGAAACTGTTCAGATCCCCACCCCTAAACCATATATGTTCTTGTTCATTATGATGAGACACATTCAGTGACACCAACCTGGGGGTCCCCAGGGATGTGCTGGGGCCATGCCCCACCCCCTCCATTTCATAATATCACAATATCTCGGAAACTTTACAGATCCCCACCCCTAAACCATATATATTCTTGTACCTTATGATAAGACACTTTCATTGACACCAACCTGGGGGTCTCCCTGGGCCTTGCCCCACCCCTGCACTTCACAAAAGGCCTTATATCTCAGAAACTGTTCAGAGCCCCACCCCTAAACCATATATATTCATCTATCTTATGGTAAGGCACATTCATTGACACCAGCTTGTGAGTCCCCGGGGCATGCCCGGGCCTTGCTCCACCGCTTGACTTCATTAAAAGCCACATATCTCAGAAATAGTTCAGATCCCCACCCCTAAACCATATATATTCTTGTTCCTTATGATAAGACTCATTCAGTCACACCAACTTGGGGGTCTCTTTGTGCTGAGGCAATGTGCCCCGCCCTTCCACTTCATAAAAGGCCATATATTTCAGAAACCATTAAATCCCCACCCCATATTCATATATGTTCTTGTTCCTTATTATTAGCACACCTACTGTAGGGGTGTCCGCAGGGGCCAGTCCTCTCCTTTCCACTTCATGAAAGGATATCTTGGAAACTGTTCAGATTCCCACCCCTAAACCATATATATACTTGGTCCTTATGATGAGACACATTTAGGGATAACAATCTTGGGCTTTCCTGGGAACGACAGGGCATGCTCCAACCCCTCCACTTATATCTCCAGCCATGCAGATCCCCACTGCTAAACCATATATAGTCTTGTTCTTTGTGATAAGACACATTTAGTGATACCAACCAGGGCTCCATTGGGTCCATGCCCCACCCCCTCTACTTCATAAAAGGCCTAATGTTTCATATACTGAGTCCACATGGATGCTCATTTGGATATGGGGGTTCATTTGGCAGATTAAAATGATATCATGTTAAAATACATAGCTGCAATTTGGCAGTGCCCACCTGAGCTCTGGTGAGCATAGTGGCCCATGGGCCTCTTGTTTAAATTATAGGTCGGAGGCCAAAAATGCCCCCGCCCTGGGGCCATTTGGTTTTACATAGGCTTATGTAGGGAATATCTTTAAAAAATCTTCTTCTCTGAAACCTCAAGGCCCAGGTCTTTGATATTTAGTGTGTAGCTTCATCTAGTGGATCTTTGCCAAGATTGTTCAAATTATAGCAGTTGTTGATATTTGGTATGAAGCTTCACCTCTTTAGACCTCCCTCAACATTATGCACATTATAGGCCTGGGGTCAATAATGGCCATGCCTGGGGCCCACTTGTTACTCTTGGATCAGGTGAGCGATCCAGGGCCATCTTGGCCCTCTTGTTGGACTTATGCAGTGTGGCTATAGGGAAACCTTGTGAACAAAATATCTGGAGAACAGCTTGAGCTAGGCTCATGATATTTGGTATGCAGTTTGGGTCTAATTTGTAGATGACCTGATTAACTTTTGACGAAATTCTGAAAATATTTAATGGAGTTATGCCCCTTTTTGGACTTTTTGGCTATTGGGAAACCTTGTGAAAAAATAACTGGAGAGCCACTTGAGCTAGGCTCATGATATTTGGCAGTCTTTTTGCTACTAAGGCATAGATGACCTGAATAACTTTTGTTTAAAAAATCTGTTAATATTTGACAGGTTTATTTTTAACGCAAATGATCATGAGATATTGTTTACTGTCCCATTTAGGGACAAGCATATGGTTGGGGCATAGTGTTGAACACAAACACAATTTCTAGTTTATTTTTGGGTGGGGAGTGGTTGCTTTACGGCCCTTTCAAGATTATTTCACTTATATCGTGCCGATCATTAATCAGAGGTGGGTGAAAACCGGTGCACCCGGGGAAAAACCACCTCACCTTCCTTTGCAGAACTTGGCGTCTCATGAACCAAGCCATTTTTCATGGTCATAGATGACTCATAATGTGGTTGTTTATCGCGGATGATTATCACTTTTTACTCGACTGATTTTCAGCAACTCCATATTGACATCACAATGTAGGCAACTTCAGCACCCGCGACATGAAAATTAACGGAAATGGACAGATTCAAGTCCGGGCCCATTAGGGCAATGTCAAGTGAGTGAGTGTTTGAGTTTTAGGTCCGGCCGACAGCTAAGATCGTATGGAGACAGGACCTCGGTTTAAAGACTCATCCGAAAGTCTTGAGAAGCCCGGGATCGATCCTGCAACCCTTGGTTTACAAGGCGAGTAGCGTAACCACTGCACCACAGAGGCTTCTGGGGCAATGTCAAATCAACGTCGGTGCAACATTACATAAATGTTATGACGTACCGATGTTGATGTGACATCACAATTACGTCATGTGCCTGCTTGGGTTTTGATGGGTCCGAGGCCATAGTGATGCGAACACAAATATAAAAAAATATTTTGTGCTAACAACTTCTAGCTAGCACATTAAATGGGCTTATCGAAATTGTCTTAAAAATCAAAAGCACATATTCTGCAATCTTTCAGCAGAGTGCTATGATCTTGTATTAAAGGCTGTAATTGTCATGGTAGTCAGTTGTGCGTATCAAGGCGCATGAACTTAAATTTGATTGCTTTTATTATTATTATTGTTATTATTACATGTAATAATTTCGCAGGTACTTAATATCATGATTAATACATTTAATTAACCAGTTAAGCCATTAACAAAACTGTTAATGACCAATTACATTTTTTTTATTTTTGCATCTTTGATCCGACAGGTTTTACTAATCACAAACTCTGTAAATCAAAGAGGTATTTTACGCCTGCATGCATAACAAAACATGGATTTCATATTCCGAATTTTTCCTTGATAATGGAAATTGTAGTTATTAGGGCCCCGCACTGAAAGTGTGGGTGCCCTATAGTAATCACTCTGTCCGTCCGTCCGTCCGTCCGTCCGTCCGTCTGTCCGTCCGTCTGTCTGTCCGTCCGTAGACGCAACCTTGTGATGGCCATAACTCCTATACCTTTGATATTGATGGTTCTTGGCACAATTGTTCACAAGGCTGAGACGGCGTGTCATGCGCAAGGACCAGAACTCTGGATGCCATACTTTTTGAGTTATCTCCCCTTTTAATAAAATAGAATGATTACTTTGTGATGGCCATAACTCCAATACCCTTTGAGATATGTTGATGGTACCTGGGACAGTTGTTCACAAGGGTGAGACAGCGTGTCATGCACAAGAACCACAACTCTGGTTGTCATGGTTTTTGAGTTATCTCCCCTTCCAATAAAATTGAGTGACTACCTTGTGATGGCCATAACTCCAATGCCCTTTAAGATATATTGATGATACCTGGCACAGTTGTTCACAAGGCCGAGATGGTGTGTCATGCACAAGAACCACAACTCTTGGTGCCATGGTTTTTTAGTTATCTCCCCTTCCAATAATATAGAATCACTACCTTGTGATGGCCACATCTCCAACACTCTTGGAGATATATTGATGGTACTTGGTACAGTTGTACATGAGGTTAAGCAGGTGTGTCACGTTCAAGAACCAGGACTCTGGGTGCCCTGGTTTTTTAATTATCTCCCCTGACAATATAACCTTGTGATGGCCATAACTCCAAAACCTTACAGATCCCCACCCCTAAACCATATATATTATTGTTCCTTATGATAAGACACATTCATTGACACAAACCTGGGGGCCCCCCGGATGCGCTGGGGCCTTGCCCCACCCCCTCCACTTCATAAAAGGCCCAATATCTCGGAAACCTTACAGATCCCCACCCCTAAACCATATATATTCTTGTTCCTTATGATAAGACACATTCAGTTACACTAACCTGGGGGCCCCGGGATACGCCAGGGCCATGCCCCACCCCCTCCACTACATAAAAGGCCATATAACCCAGAAACCGTTTAGACCCCCACCCCTAAACCATATATATTCTTGTTCTTTATGATAAGACACATTCATTGACACAAGTCTGGGGGCCCCCCGGATGCACAGGGGCCTTGCCCCACCCCCTCCACTTCATAAAAGGCCCAATATCTCGGAAACCTTACAGATCCCCACCCCTAAACCATATATATTATTGTTCCTTATGATAAGACACATTCAATGACACCAACCTGGGGGCCCCCTGGCATGGACCAGGGCCCTGCCCCACCCCCTCCACTTCATAAAAGGCCATATATCTCAGAAACCATTCAGTGAGTGAGTGAGTGAGTTTTAGTTTTACGTCCCACCAACAGCTAAAGTCATACGGAGATGGGACCTCGGTTTAAAGACTCATCCGAAAGTCTGGAGAAGTCCGGGATCGATCCTGCGATCCCTGGTTTACAAGGCGAGTATCGTAACCACTGCACCACGGAGGCTTCCAGAAACCATTCAGATCCCCACCCCAAAATTATATATATTCTTGTGTCTTATGATAAGACGCATTCAGTGACACCAACCTGGGGGTCCCCTGGGAAGTGCCCGGGCCAAGCCCCACCCTCTCCACTTCAAAAAAGACCCAATTTCTCAGAAACCAATCAGATCCCCACCCCTAAACCATATATATTCTTGTTTCTGGTGATAAGACATATTCAGTGATACCAACCTAGGGGTCTCCCAGGATGCACCATTGTCCCACCCCTCCACTTCATAAAAGGTGATATATCTCAGAAACCTTTCAGATCCCCACCCCAAAACCATATATATTCTTGTTTCTTATGATAAGACGCATTCAGTGACACCAACCTTGGGGTCCTCTGGGATGTGGCCGGGCCCTGTCCCACCCCCTCCATTCCATAAAAGGCCCAAATTCTCAGAAACCGTTCAGATCCCCCCACCCCTAATCCATATATATTCTTGTTCTTTATGATAAGACGCATTCAATGATTCCAACCTAGGGGTCTTTAGGGGTGTGCCGGGGCCATGCCCACCCTGACACTTCATAAAAGGCGATAAATCCCAGAAACCTATCAGATGCCCACCCCTAAACCATATATATCCTTGTTTCTTATGATAAAACGCATTCAGAGACACAAAATTGGGGGTCTCTTAAGATGTGCCCGGGCCATTCCCCACCCCCTCCACTTCATAATCTCAGAAACCGTTAAGACCCCCACCCATAAACCATATATTTTCTTGTTCCTTATGATAATATGCATTCAATGATATCAAATTGGGCTCTGTTGGGTCATCTCCCACCCCTCCACTTCATAAAAGGCCTAATATTTCAGATACAGGGTCCACATGGAATAGGGGTTCATTTGGGAGACTTTTAATCAATAAATTAAAACCATACATGGCTGCCAGTGGGCAGTGCCCGCCTGAGCTCTGGTGAGCAACGTGGCCCATGGGCCTCTTGTTTAGTTATCTCCCCTGACAGTATAATCTTGTGATGGCCATAACTGCAATACTTTTGTGATATATTGCTGATTTAATTCTGGTGCACTTTCTATTGGTGAACAATCTTCTGAAGGCCGTATTGGCTTTTGGTCGGGGGATTTGCCATCTCTTCCGATGGCTATTTTTATAAAGGCCTTGGTATTCACTAATTTCTCGTATATGAATCTTTTTGCCACTTTGATTTTTATCAGGCATCAGGTAAACCTCAATCTGAAGAAGTTTTTTCCAGCCCAGTCACGGGCGGCCGGATATAGGACAGGAATTTCGCAATGAAATAGCGAAGAAATCCAAAACGTTCCAATTGGCAAAAGGAGTTGTTTCCTGGCTCAGTCTCTTTCATTTCTGTTGCTTCTGGAAACCTGTCACTTTTGAAACTCAGGTAGTTAGTGGCTATGTTAAGCTCCGCCAATCAATTATGCTCTTTCTACGTAGTTTAGGCTTATATCTGCAGCCACCTAGCGGAGGTTTTGTTTTATTAACATCACGATGGTTAAAACTGCAGACATTACCAGGTTACAAGTGCGTAACGCACATGAAACAATCGCTTGTTCTGTTCGGGTGCCCTAGAAGCGGCTGGTCATATTTATCTAGTCTGACCAAGAAAAACATGTACCGGTACACTTCACAATTTTCAGTTCTGTTGTGCATGTTTTGCAGACTTATTAATACTGAGATGACTAACCCAGACTTGAGAAAAAAATCCCAAATAGAGGTCCTTATAGCCTGGAATGATGAATGATGTCTCTTTCATGCAATTAAGTCAGTTTTTGTTTCAGATGATGATGGAGCAATTGCCATGATGCAAATATGATGTTTTATTAGAAACGTGTTTTTACATACACGTTTTTGGAAACTTGTTTCTTTATTTATCATATGACGTCGCGTCTGAGAGTGCAATAACGCCATGTAATATTTTCGATAATCCACTAGTGGATTAAATATGCAAATTAGCTAGATACGTCCCGTAACGTTACATGTAGACGTCCTTAACGACGTCGTGTTTACTAATGGCGGAATATTGACATTTTTGTAAACAATCGTGAATAAAATGCGTTTTTAATGTCATATGATAAATAGAATCTTGCATTCGTGTTCGTGTATTATTGAATTTATTAAACTCGTTGAGGAAAAGGGATAAAATGCTCGGCAAAGCCTCGCATTTTATCCCTTTTCCTCAACTCGTTTAATAAATTCAATAATACATGAACACTCATGTAAGATCCTCTATGTAAGTGCATGGTGGATTTATCAGTAGGAGGTAAGATTCGTTAGTTTTCTTATCCTGTCCTATCTTGAGTCGGTCTGTGAACTTTTCCTTGGTTAACCCTTCTCTTGCTGAATATTCATTTAAGCCACACCCTTATCTGTCTATCAACCAATCAAATTACTTGATGTAATTTATTGCTACAAATTCATAAACTGAATGCCAAACAGTGTAGATCCTGATCAGACGGCTTCTTCAGAAGCCGTCTGATCTGGATCTACACTGTTTGCAAAGATAGAGGTTGTCGTGAACAGCAAGATAAGGGTTAAGTGGGTGGCTACATCTAGATTTTAGCTAAAATCACTTGATAAGTCTTTGAAACTATTTCGAATAAATAATTATTTAGCAGAGGTATGCTTTCAACAAATCTATATCATACGGCCTTTTAACTCCTTTGCAGTCTTGGCATCTACCATCTACCATAGAAGGTAGGTAATCACAAGGAAGAACAGTTCTGGGGAAAACATTCTTCATGACACCCTTTTAGAGGACTGGTTGGTACACGTACAAGCAACTAAGGAACAGGTTTTGTTTAATTCCGATGCATCTTTTAAACAACAGCGTCAAAGTCATAGCAGATTCTTTTGGCGATATGGCTTGGGACGTCATTTCATCTCAATGTTGGGTAAAAGTCTCATTGAATCGGAAGAAACGTCTTCAAAATGACCTTAATAGCCTTGATGGAGACATAAAACCTTAGTATAAACAAATAAAACAGGTCCATGTATCTTTAACAGGTTGAGACAATGCATCAGTAATTATGTTTTAAAGAATGTTTCAAGAGAACTGTTCACAACAGGCCTCCAGGGATGGCCTCTCCAATTCGTTAAGCATGTCACAGATGCTAATTTGTTCCGCCATCACCGACTTCTGATATGCGATGTTAGTCCCAATCTCTCACCAAAGAGATAAACTTAGCAAACCATCCTCAGCAACTTCAGCTGTGGAAATGATTGAATTGTGAAGGAAACCAGTGCTTCAGCTGAAGTGCACGACCCGCCTGATGCTTTTAGCTTTATGAGTGTTACCATATATGGGTATGGCGGCCATTTTGGTCATGTGACCTGGACCTAAAACGGTTCCCCCAATAAATGCGCCTTATCGTAAAGAGCAAAAATGTATCTTATACTTTAGTACTGTATTCTGAATCGTTTGCAGGATAAAATGCATTCTTACTTTTCCAATACAAAAGCATATGTGTCAAAGTTTGACCTAGGCACAAAGAATGTCAAGGTCAACCCAGGGTCACCATTTTAGCACTTTATGTTGGGCCTCCATTCCAGATGCTATTTATCAAGTTTCGTGGAAATCTGCCCAGTGGTTCTGGAGAAGACTGTTTTTGAAGGGTTTTTACCATATATGGCTTGGTGGCCATTTTGGTCATGTGACCTGGGCCCCATGAGCAAATTTTGGTTTTACCCATCCCATAGAGGCTCCATATGAAATTTGACTTCAATCGGCCCAACGGTTTCCGAGGAGAAGCAGTTCGAAAATTTTCACATTTTTCGCCTCAGTGAGGCTATACTAAATGGAATGTAAAATTTGGCAAGTTCATTGGTTAGATCTCAATGATATCTATCAGTTTGCCAAAAATTATTTAAATATTCTAATCGGTTAAGTCACTGTCACCAATTTTCACAAACGGGTTACAGACGGAAAAACAGACTGACAGAATGACACGGTGATTTTAGGGCACTCTTAGAAAATCAACCGACTTCAGTCGGTCGCTTTTTCTGCGGGTCATGCAATTCCAATATCTAATGGTCTGAGTTATGTAAGATTCTTTGTAAATGTCAGTTCTGGCAGTAGAGGTCTGAAACGCCAGTGAATGGTGATTTCTACAGTGCTTAGTTGGAGGGACAAGGTCATCTGTTGAAATGCTGGCATCACCCTTTAGACCTTTGTATAACAGTATGAGCCTGCTGTCTCTTCTCCTTTTCTTGAGAGATTCACATCTTAATTTTCCAAGTATTCCAGTCATACTCCCAGTTTCGAAATAGTAATTGCTTGTTATCTAGTAACTCTATTTTGAACTTTTTTTTTATGCTCCCCCCCCCCCCCACTGAGAATCTTTGATTGGGGGGGCATATAGTATTTGCCCTGTCTGTCTGTTTGTTTGTTTGTTTGTCTGTCTGTCCGTCACAAAAACTTTAACCTTGATCATAATTTCATAAGTATTTGACCTAGCCCCATGAAACTTCACACACTTATTCACCATCACAAGGGCTACCTTCTGACCAAGGGCCATAACTCTATTGTCATTTTTGGCTTAATTATCTCCCCTTGAAATTTTGCAAAAACTCAGAAATTGGCTCCCGACTGGGGGCGTTGGTCACCTATAGCGACAGCTCTTGTTAATTTCTGCATTGGGTCCCAGATACAACTATCGTATTCCAAGATTTGGCGAACAAGTCCTTAATATGCTGTCTGTTTTATATATTGAGGACACTGACGAAGATTTCGCCTCAGGAAATCAAGCGTTCTATTTGCCTTAGTATATATGTTGCAAATGTGTGCCCCATTTTCATGCCCAGTATCCTAGTCTATCTATAACATCCTGAAGTTTCACCGAGTCCTCTGTATCTCTACTTTCCCGGTAGCAAAAACAGTTGTTTTATTTCTGAGTCACTGTCAGTGGAAATATCTCTTATTTGCAGGGAGAATAACAGCGGACCAAGAAAAGCCCCTGTGGGACCCCAGACAAAACTGGCGCCCACTCTGAAGATTCACCATTAGCAACAACTTGCTGTTTTCTTTAGCAAAGAAAGGAATGTATCTATTTGAGATTCTTCCCCCTAATGCCATAGCCAAATATTTGGATTGCAGGTGCTCATGAGGGAGTTGTGTCAAATGCCTTCTAAACGTCCACCTGTGTGTTCATTGAGCCGCAGTGCCATGAATTATCTTGTTTTTGTTTGTTATTCTACATTTAACGAACCACATTTTTCATACAAAATGTTCCATGAAAAAAAGTTGAAGAAAAAGTCGAAATATACATTCACAGCTGTTACGTTTATTGGTAAAATATGAGAATCAAATGCTAGACGGGCCGTTTCAGCTTTTTTAAAAGCTATCCTTGTTACCCTTACACTGGAAGAAGAACCCATTTTATACAGGATACTTGCAAACAGTGTAGGCCCAGATCTTACACTTCAAAATGCGGGCTTTCGCTGTTTGCAAAAAGGGAGCCATTTCAAAAATAAATTTTAGAGATAACACAAACTGAGACCGCTAAATTTTGAAATTGACTCCTGCTATATATGGCAGAAGATTCCATTCTGAACAAAATGGGTTAAATAAACAGGTGAACAGCTTGAAAAAAAAAACATCTTGTATTGTCTGCCAGCAAGTTTTCAGGGAAGAATCCTTCCATAGATTTGTTTTGTAATAGATTGCACTAAGGAAACCTTGTTTTATATGTTACATATTAGTGTAGCAATCACTCAATAAGCTCTTGGATTCTTAGCTTTGATAATGTTACAAGAACTGTTGAGAAAATTTCTCGAAAATGTTACAACAAGACAAATTTCAGCAGCAGTAGAGGCTGTTTTCATACTTAGTCTTTGTACCTTGCAAAAAAAAGTTATTCTTGCATTGAGCCATAGTCATTATAATTATGCAGGCCAGTGAGCAGTGTTATTATCCTAAAAGTTTGAATACATTACGCAAACACGCCTATACAAATACATTGCCACCTTTATCGCCGAAAAAATGAAAATTTTATGATGAAAAATTGTGATATTTTCCTTATTTCTGCTCAAAATATAGATTGTGGGTACTCGTTAGAACTGCCTCGATGAGGCGGTTTTAACAAGTGCCCACAATCTATATTTTAGAGCACAAATAAGAAAAATAAGGTTTACCCCCGGTAACCCCAGTTTTACTATATAAAAGTGGGGTTCAAGGGGGTCAAAATTATATAGGCGAGTTTTCATGATGACTTCCAGGTTACAGAAAAACATGTGTCAACACAATCAGATTCAACACTGTTTGAATGTTTGTCTTGAGGATACCTTGGACAAGTTATGATATGGGTCATATTGGATTAAAAACTAGGTCACTAAGTCAAATAACTGAGTCTGAGTTACCAGCCCTTGAGCTGTTATCTAGTAACAGTGAAAAATGTTGTCTCCAGCTTTTCTCAGCCGTTTTTGATTGGATCATTTTGTAACTTTTGGTAAAGAGGACAAGCATAAAATCTCAAGCGAGTTCGAAGTTGACTTGAATCTGAACAGTGGTTTTCCAATTATATCTCCTTGAGTGTGAAAGATTTTCCCATAGACTTACAATGGGAAAACGACGTCTCCAGCTTTTCTCGACCATTTCAAATCGGATCGTCATAAAAATTGCAGATAACCAGGAGGGGCATACAGTCTATGTTGAGTTTGAATTTGGGCCATGCAGGTCAAATGACTTCTGCGTTACCTGCCCTTGAGCATAAATATTAGCGAAAAATGGTGTATCCAGCTTTCCGCAACCGTCTTTTTGTTACTTTTTGTAAACGAGGATAAGCATAAAATCTCTAATGAGTTAGATTTTGGCTTGAATCTGACCACCGGATTTCCAGTTACATCCCTTTGAGGGTGAAAAATTTTCCCATAGACTTAAATGGGAAAACGATGTCTCCAACTTTGCTTGGCTATTTCTAACCTATCTCTATTTATACTGCAGCAACCCTGTTAAGAGGACTGTCGTGCCTGACCTTCATCAAACTTCCAGATAACCAGAAGGAGCTTACAGTCTATGTTTAGTTCCAATTTTTGGGCCACATGAGACAAAAGGTTTTCGAATTACCTGCCCTTGAGCATAAATATTAGTGAAAAAATAGTGTCTCCACCTTTTCTCAGCCGTTTCTAATCTGATCTTTTTGAAACTTTCAGTAAACGAGAACAAGCATTAAACCTCAGATGAGTTTGAATTTGGGTTGAATCTGACATTCGGTTTTGCAGTTACAGCACTTAGAGCGCGAACAATTTTCCCATAACTTATAATGGAAAAACGACGTTACCAACTTTTCTCCGCCATTTCTGATCTGATCTTCATCAAACTTGCAGATAACCAGGAGGGATGTACAGTCTACATAGAGTTCTAATTTCGGCTGCATGAGACAAACGACTTTGGAGTTACCTGCCCTTGTTTATTGATTTGAGGTTTAACATCCCTGTCAGCACAGTGTAGGTCATTTTGGAGACATTGCTTCTAGTTTTGTGGGACTTTTGCCCGACATTGAGATGAAATTATACCTTAAGCCCTTTCCACCCAATGAAACCAACAGGGTCATTATGCATGGACGGTCCAACTGGCACCACTTTTCCTGGGCAGGCTTAGAACCTGTTTACCAGTACTCATGTGTGGTCGGTTCCAGCTCTGCATAGAAGCACCATGTAGCCCAGTCTATTTCTTCAAGCCCCAATGGGCATTCTTAAAACATCATAAATGATTTTCTGGTACACAGGTGAGGGATATAGGGCCATTTGGCCATCTTGTTTAAGAAAAGTTTTACACATGGTCCAGGTCACAGGACTAAAATGGACACCATGCCCAAATATGGTAAAAACCTCTAGAAGTAGAGCTAAAACCTTCAATGATTTCATATTGGTTTTCAATGGAAAGGGGCATCATGAAGTCTTTATCATAACAAAACAATGACATATCAGCCACATGGAGAGCACAATTCGTACCCATCGGAATACCCACAATTTGTCTAAATAAATTAGAACCAAATCTTATATAAATATTGTCAAGTAGAAAGGTGAGAGCCTCACACACTTTCTGTGATATGACTGTGGGGCTCGGTCGGCCTGCTTTTTTAGCTCACCGTCACGTAGTGACGAGGTGAGCTTTTGGGATCACTTTTTGTCCGTCGTCCGTCGTGCGTGCGTGCGTGCGTCCGTCCGTGCGTAAACAATTTCTTTAAACGACATCTCCTCCTAAACCACTGATCGAATTTTGACCAAACTTCACAGGAATGATCCTTAGGTGGTCCCGTTTCAAAGTTGTTCAAATGGTTCCGGTCCGTTGCACATATAGGTCACAGGAGCCAAAAACAGATTTTTTTCACTAAAAACTTAAAAAATCTTCTTCTCTGAAACCACAAGGCCCAGGTCTTTGATATTTGGTATGAAGCTTCATCTAGTGGACCCCTACCAAGATTGTTCAAATTATAGTGCTGGGGCCAAAAATGCCCCCGCCCTGGGGCCCTTTGGTTTTACATAGGCTTATATAGGGAAAATCTTTAAAAATCTTCTTCTCTGAAACTACAAGGCCCAGGTCTTTGATATTTGGTATGAAGCTTCATCGAGTGGACCCCTACCAAGATTGTTCAAATTATAGTGCTGGGGCCAAAAATGCCCCCGCACCGGGCCCTTTGGTTTTACATAGGCTTATATAGGGAAAATCTTTAAAAATCTTCTTCTCTGAAACCACAAGGCCCAGGACTTTGATATTTGGTATGAAGCTTCATCTAGTGGACCCCTACCAAGATTGTTCAAATTTTAGTGCCGGGACAAAAAATGCCCCCACCACAGGGCCCTTTGGTTTTACATTTGCTTATATAGGGAAAATCTTTAAAAATCTTCTTCTCTGAAACCACAAGGCCCAGGTATTTGATATTTGGTATGAAGCTTCATCTAGTGGACCCCTACCAAGATTGTTCAAATTATAGTGCTGGGGCCAAAAATGCTCCCGCCCCGGGGCCCTTTGGTTTTACATAGACTTATATAGGGAAAATCTTTAAAAATCTCCTTCTCTGAAACCACAAGGCCCAGGACTTTGATATTTGGTATGAAGCTTCATCTAGTGGACCCCTACCAAGATTGTTCAAATTTTAGTGCTGGGACAAAAAATGCCCCCGCCACGGAGCCCTTTGGTTTTACATTGGCTTATATAGGGAAAATCTTTAAAAATCTTCTTCTCTGAAACCACAAGGCCCATGTCTTTGATATTTGGTATGACGCTTCATCTAGTAGACCCCTACCAAGATTGTTTAAATTATAGTGCTGGGGCCAAAAATGCCCCTTTCCCGGGGCCCTTTGGTTTGACATAGGCTTATTTAGGGAAAATCTTTAAAAATCTTCTTCTCTGAAACCACAAGGCCCAGGACTTTGATATTTGGTATGAAGCTTCATCTAGTGGACCCCTACCAAGACTGTTCAAATTATAGTGCTGGGGCCAAAAATGCCCCCGCTCCAGGGCATTTTGGTTTTACATAGGCTTATATAGGGAAAATCTTTAAAAATTTTCTTCTGAAACCACAAGGCCCAGGACTTTGATATTTGGTATGAAGCTTCATCTAGTGGACCCCTACCAAGATTGTTCAAATTTTAGTGCTGGGACAAAAAATGCCCCCACCAAGGGGCCCTTTGGTTTTACATTGGCTTATATAGGGAAAATCTTTAAAAATCTTCTTCTCTGAAACCACAAGGCTCAGGTCTTTGATATTTGGTATGAAGCTTCATCTAGTGGACCCTTACCAAGATTGTTCAAATGATAGTGCTGGGGCCAAAAATGCCCCCGCCCTGGGGCCCTTTGGTTTTACATAGTCTTATATAGGGAAAATCTTTAAAAATCTTCTTCTCTGAAACCACAAGGCCCAGGACTTTGATATTTGGTATGAAGCTTCATCTAGTGGACCCATACCAAGATTGTTCAAATTATAGTGCTGGGTCAAAAAATGCCCCCACCACAGGGCCCTTTGGTTTACATTGGCTTATATAGGGAAAATCTTTAAAAATCTTCTTCTCTGAAACCACAAGGCCCAGGTCTTTGATATTTGGTATGAAGATTCATCTAGTGGACCCCTACCAAGATTGTTCAAATTATAGTGCTGGGGCCAAAAATGCCCAGGTCCGCTAGGCCCAGGTCTTTGATATTTGATGTGTAGCTTCATCTTGTGGACCTTTGCCAAGATTGTTCAAATTATAGCCTTTGTTGATGTTTGGTATGAAGCTTCACCTTTAAGACCTCCCTCAACATTATGCACATTCAAGCCCTGGGGCCAATAATGGCCCTCTCTGGGGCCCACTTGTTACACCATGGATCAGGTGAGCGATCCAGGGCCATCATGGCCCTCTTGTGTTTTATATTAGGATCACTTTTTGTCTGTCATCCGTGTGTAAACAATTTCTTCAAACGACATCTCCTCCTAAACCACTGATTGGATTTTGACCAAACTTCACAGGAATGATCCTTAGGTGGACCCCTTTCAAAGTTGTTCAAATGGTTCCAGTCCATTGCACGTCTAGGTCACAGGAGCCAAAAATAGATTTTTTTCACCGAAAACTTAAATAATCTTCTTCTCTGAAACCACAAGGCCCAGGTCTTTGATATTTGGTATGAAGCGTCATCTAGTTGACCCATACCAAGATTGTTCAAATTATAGTGCTGGGGCAAAAAATCACCCCGCCCCGGGGCCCTGTGGTTTTACATGGGCTTATATAGGGAAAATCTTTAAAAATCTTCTTCTCTGAAACCGCAAGGCCCAGGACTTTGATATTTGGTATGAAGCTTCATCTAGTGGACCCCTACCAAGATTGTTCAAATTGTAGTGCTGGGGCAAAAAATGCCCCCTCTCCGGGGACCTTTGGTTTTACATAGGCTTATATAGGGAAAATCTTTAAAAATCTTCTTCTCTGAAACCACAAGGCCCAGGACTTTGATATTTGGTATGAAGCTTCATCTAGTGGACCCCTACCAAGATTGTTCAAATTATAGTGCTGGGGCCAAAAATGCCCCCGCCCCGGGGCCCTTTGGTTTTACATAGGCTTATATAGGGAAAATCTTTAAAAATCTTCTTCTCTGAAACCACAAGGCCCAGGACTTTGATATTTGGTATGAAGCTTCATCTAGTGGACCCCTACCAAGATTGTTCAAATTATAGTGCTGGGACAAGAAATGCCCCCGCCACAGGGCCCTTTGGTTTTACATAGACTTATATAGGGAAAATCTTTAAAAATCTTCTTCTCTGAAACCACAAGGCCCGGGTCTTTGATATTTGGTATGAAGCTTCATCTAGTGGACCCCTACCAAGATTGTTCAAATTATAGTGCTGGGACCTAAAATGCCCCCGCCCCGGGGCCCTTTGGTTTTACATAGGCTTATATAGGGAAAATCTTTAAAAATTTTGTTCTCTGAAACCACAAGGCCCAGGACTTTGATATTTGGTATGAAGCTTCATCTAGTGGACCCCTACCAAGATTGTTCAAATTTTAGTGCTGGGACAAAAAATGCCCCCGCCACGGGGCCCTTTGGTTTTACATTGGCTTATATAGGGAAAATCTTTAAAAATCTTCTTCTCTGAAACAATAGGGCCCAGGTGTTTTAAATTTGGTAAGTAGCTTCATCTAGTGGACCCCTACCAAGATTGTTCAAATTATAGTGCTGAGGCCAAAAATGCCCCCGTCCCGGGGCGCTTTGGTTTTATATCTGGAAAATCTTTTAAAATCTTCTTCTCTGAAACCACAAGGCCCAGGTCTTTGATATTTGGTATGAAGCTTCATCTAGTGGACCTCTACCAAGATTGTTCAAATTATAGTGCTGGGACAAAAAATGCCCCCGCCACGGGGCCCTTTGGTTTTACATTGGCTTATATATGGAAAATCTTTAAAAATCTTCTTCTCTGAAACCACAAGGCCCAGGTCTTTGATATTTGGTATGAAGCTTCATCTAGTGGACCCCTACCAAGATTCTTCAAATTATAGTGCTGGGGCCAAAAATGCCCCCGCCCCGGGGCCCTTTGGTTTTACATAGGCTTATATAGGGAAATTCTTTAAAAATCTTCTTCTCTGAAACCACAAGGCCGATGCAGGACTTTGATGTTTGGTATGAAGCTTCATCTAGTGGACCCCTTCAAATTTTAGTGCTTGGACAAAAATGCCCCTACCTCGGGGCCCTTTGGTTTTACATTGGCTTATATAGGGAAAATCTTTAAAAATCTTCTTCTCTGAAACCACAAGGCCCAGGTCTTTGATATGTGGTATGAAGCTTCATCTAGTGGACCCCTACCAAGATTGTTCAAATTATAGTGCTGGGGCCAAAAAATGCCCCCGCCCCGGGGCCCTTTGATTTTACATAGGCTTATATAGGGAAAATCTTTAAAAATCTTCTTCTCTGAAACCACAAGGCCCAGGACTTTGATATTTGGTATGAAGCTTCATCTAGTGGACCCCTACCAAGATTGTTCAAATTATAGTGCTGGGGCAAAAAATGCCCCCGTCCCGGGGCCCTTTGGTTTTACATAGACTTATATAGGCAAAATCTTTAAAAATCTTCTTCTCTGAAACCGCCAAGCCCAGGTCTTTGAAATTTGATGTGTAGCTTCATCTAGTGGACCTTTGCCAAGATTGTTCAAATTATAGCCTTTGTTGATGTTTGGTATGAAGCTTCACCTTTAAGATCTCCCTCAACATTATGCACATTAAAGCCCTGGGGCCAATAATGGCCCTCTCTGGGGCACACTTGTTACACTATGGATCAGGTGAGCGATCCAGGGCCATCATGGCCCTCTTGTTTTGTGTGTGTGGTGCCTTGCTGGTGTTAGGGATGGATTTGGCCGGGGATGGTTGGGGTAGAAGTGGAGGTTTTTTTTTTTTTTTTGTCCCCCCCGCCTTTTCGAAGAAAAGCGAGGGGATATACCGGTAGTATTCAGCTTTCCGTGGTGCGTGGTTCCGAGCTTGTAGTAGGTACCTTGTGAGCGCAGTTTTAAACCGATCCTTCTGAAATTTTACAGGTGTCTTTATCATGGTTTGAAGTTGTGCATGTGCTTTTTTCAGAATCCTTGAATTAATTTTTTTCACTTTTTTCACTTTTTTAACTTAGACTTTTTTTTGCATCGTTCTCAATTCATAGTAGGTACCTTGTGAGCGCAACTCCTCCTACAGTTTTATACCGATCCTTCTGAAATTTTACAGGTGTCTTTATCATGGTTTCGGCTGTGCATGTGCTTTTTTCAGAATTCTCTAATTAATTTTTTTGACTTTTGTCACATTTTTAACTTAGACTTTTTTCATGCATCAATTCTATGAAAGAGTATAATGTAGTAGGTACCTTGTGAGCGCAACTCCTCCTACAGTTTTATACCGATCCTTCTGAAATTTTACATGTGTCTTTATCATGGTTTGAGGTTGTGCATATGCTTTTTTCAGAATTCTTTAATGATATTTTTTCACTTTTTTCACATTCTAACTTAGACTTTTTTCATGCATCAATTCCATGAAAGAGTATAATGTAGTAGGTACTTTGTGAGTGCAACTTCTACTACAGTTTTATACTGATCCTTCTGAAATTTTACAGGTGTCTTTATCATGGTTTGATGTTGTGCATATGCTTTTTTTCAGAATTCTTTAATTAATTTTTTTCACCTTTTTAACGACTTTTTTGACATGGTTCCGAATTCATATTAGGTACCTTGTGAGCGCAACTCCTCCTACAGTTATACCAATCTTTCTGAAATTTTACAGGACTGGTGTCTTTATCATGGTTTGAAGTTTTTTTTCAGAATGCCTTTTTCAGAATTCTTTAATTAACTTTTTTCACTTTTCTCACAATCTTAACTTAGACTTTTTTCATGTATCAATTCCATGAAAGAGTATAATGTAGTTGGTACCTTGTGAGCGCAACTCCTCCTACAGTTTAATACCAATCCTTCCAAAACTTGAAAGTTGCTTGAATTATGGTCTGAAGATATGCATGTGCTTTTTTACAGAATCTTAAAATTATTATTTTCACTTGTGTCACATTTTTAACTTAGAGTTTTTTTTTCCGCATCTATAATATGAAACTGTATATGTAGGAGGTACATTGTGAGTGCTTATACGTAAGTGATTTAACCAGTACTGAGCACATTCTTTCGCCATAAACTGACAACTGCCCTTCTTGAATCAGTTGAAGGGAGAGAATGGCCCTAAAAAAAAATTCATGAACATTCACTCTTTATGAAGGAATGTTGCCAAACCCAGTAGATATCGAACCTGCGTTAAGTGATTAGTACCAATGGTTGCCTGGGTAACTCACTTATTTTTTAACAGCTCAAATGAAAATAAGGCGGGGGACATAAATTCTCTGTGGAATTTGCTTGTTTTATTTCTCCTTTCCTTCCAACAATTGGAATCGAGGGAAGATTTATGGTGGAGACTGGAGGAATGTATGTGGAGTCTAGGGGGCATGACTGACACCTGTGGCAGTAGATTTGCGTGTCAGGCGAACAGTGATGGCCCTGATTAGTTGCCACATTGTGTTATTACTGGACGTGGTTATTATTGTTTGCCTGACCGCATCCCGATGGTGGGATGCTGTACTTAACTTGTGCTTCATTTAATTGTTTTTTGACAAATCAGAATCAATTCTTCAAATTTCAGCAGGAAATGAATCATTAACTCAATCCAATTTAAATTTATGATTTTAATTAGGCCAAATGTGATACTGAATAACATATTCTATGGTTCATATATGTTTAACTTAGTAACATATAACCAGAAAATGACTGACATTAATATTCAATAATATTTATCTTAACTCACTAATCATAAACCACCAATCATCTCTTGCACATACAATGCAAACTAGAACCATAATATGTAACACAAAAGAGTTCATATATTGTAGCTATCATATATGAAGTATGTTTTAAACAACTATATCATTAATTAGGAGTCACAATAACTAAAAAAAAAAAAAAAAAAAAAATATATATAATATAAACAAATAATTTTATAAATAAAGAGGTGGGAGGGAGGGCAAATTTTTCTAGAATGTTTCTCCATCTTCCTTGTACAGAAGTCACACAAGCTGTGATGAAAATATAATAATGCTCATGCAAGTTAAAAACTGACCAATCAGAAACTTGCTTGTGTGGTTGTTATGGTAAAACCAACAACAAGTAGGATATGTAAAACCTGAATTGACTCGGATCCGGATACCTACAATCATAACTAAGTACCGAATTCCCTCAATACGCCGGAGGTACGAATAACCAGAATCGAATAACATATCAGTATCATATCGCCTTCAAGTTTCTCATAATTAATTATTTTAACTTATGTGTTGAAATTAGTCAAGCTTTAGTTGTTTTACAGTATTTACAGGGTTTATTTTGAGTTGTTGCTTTATTATTATAAATTGTGATTAATATGCTGCCACATGGTGGCCCATGATTGGAAATAAACTTTATTCTATTCTATTCTATTCTATGACCCTAAAGTCTAATTATTTTGCTCTTCTGAAGTGAACAAAGCATTTCTTACATAACATCATGAAAACACGCCTATATAATTTTGACTTCCTTGAACCCCACTTTTATGTAGTAAAACTGGGGTTTGCAGGGGTAAACATTATTTTTCTCATTTCTGTTCTAAAATATAGATTCTAAAATATAGATCGTTATGGGGTTCTAATGTGTACTCAATATCTATATTTTGAGCATAAATAAGAAAAAATATCACAATTTTTCATCTTAAAATTTTTTATTTTTTTCGGCGATAAAAGCCGTGGTACTTAATGACATGCAAGATAGAGGGAATCTTCCCCATGAAGTGTCCATTCAGTTATATCATTATACCCCCGGCATACGAAGTATGCTAGGGGGGTATATAGTTTTCGTCCTGCCGTTCGTCCATCTGTCCTTCCATGTGTCCATCTTTCAATCCATCCGTCCTTCCATCCATTTGTCCATCCGTCTGTCCTTCTGTTAACTTGGTTAAAGTTTTGCGTCAAAGTTTCTAGGAGATTGTATCTTCTGAACCGTTTGATAGATTTAGTTGATACTTACACTGAAGTTACATACCTGACTTAGGAATTTTACATGTGGTTAAAGTTTTATGACAAAGTTTATAGATGCCTGTATGTTCTAAACTCTAAGACAAATTCAATTGATACTTGCATTGATGTTGCATACCAGTCCAAAGATTTCATTGATGCATAACCCAACCTGCTGCTTCGGTAACATTGATAGCTTTTACTTTTTTTTTTTTGTTTTGTTTGATTTGAAGTTTAACGTCATAGCTTTTACAAGCACATTTATAGATTCTATAGATTTTTGACATCTTCATTCATATTACATACAAGCTTGAAAGCTATATCAGAGTATGGCCCTGGCCAGGGGTATACGTGACCCACTGGTCGCTTTCTCTAGTTAAGTTTTTCTTTTATATGATTATGAGGATGTGCAGAGTAAAGGGCAGAAAAATTATAAGTAGACAGACTTGAAGCGACAAAACGTCTGGATTTCAATTTATTTAAAACAAACCTATTTGGGTTGTTGAGTGAGGCAAAGGTGTTGGGGCTTCTAACTTACAGTTGGAAAACGCCTGCTGTTCTTGCAGCAGGTAAAGTTAGAGGGGGAATGTTACGTTTTCTTCTATCTCTACACTTCCTTTCACTGTCCCTCATTTTAATCACCTCTACTATCTCTTCTATCTCTTTTCTCTCATTCTTTGGGAGAAGACACAAAATGGATCATTCAGGGTTGATGTGTCTTTAAACACAAAACAATCAATAAAAAGAATGAACAATATGCTTCGCTGGCCTTGGTAGCTAAGTCAGATGCGCGTCTGACTGGTGATCAGGAGGAAGCGGGTTCGGTACCTGCCAGGGTCGGCAACATTCCTTCGTGGAGATTGATCATGAAATTTTTTCTACGGTCATTCTCCCCCTTGCACTGATTCAAGAAGGGCAGTTGTCAGTTTCTTGCGAAAGAATGTGGACTGTTCTGGTTATTCGTTTATGTATAAGCCTGCCCAGGAAAAGTCTGGATAGGTAAACTGACCGGCTCAAAAATGACCTAAATATTGTTGACTGGGCCATTGAACTCCCATACAAACAAACAAATTATGTTGCAAATATTTCTACCAAGCTTAAGGCATATGCCTAGTTCCTGTGTATTTATAACATTAAAACATGCGATTTTACTTTCCTTTTAGCACATCATAAAAGGCACATGATAATTCCCTTTATTATCAACACAATTGAGAGAAGAGAAGTTGAACTTGAACAGCTTTGATAGAAACGCGTATTTTATTTAGAAAGCTTTAACTTGTAAATTGTTTATGTACGATTTTTTTCCCTTGTAAGAAGTACTGCTCACATGAATAGCCTTTGTTAAACGTACTTTTCTTATCTATGAAAACATAGTTGATTGATAAATTAATTGTAAAAAAAAATTACTGCAATGATGTTAAATTCAGTATTTAGGAAAATCGGCCCCCCCATTTGGGCTTGAAGAAAAAATGGGCTGCATGATGCTTCCACGCAGAGGTGAAACCGACCACACACGAGTACTGGTAAACCGCTCAGAGGATCTAAGACTGTCCAGGTAAAGAGATGTGAGTTGGACCGTCCATGCTTATAAACCCTTGGTTTCACTGGCGACAGGGCTTGAGATGTCATGTCATCTCAATGTTGGGTAAAGGTCCCACAAAATTGGAAGCAGCATTTCCAAAATGAACTGAACGTTAAACCTCAAATCAAACAAACAAAACAAACAAACAAACAAAGCCAAAGTAAAATTATCCGTATATCTTTTTTATTAGCTCACCGTCACGTAGTGACGAGGTGAGCTTTTGGGATCACTTTTCGTCCGTGCGTGCGTCCGTCCGTCCGTAAACAATTTCTTTAAACGACATCTCCTCCTAAACCCCTGATTGGATTTTGACCAAACTTCACAGGAATGATCCTTAGGTGGTCCCCTTTCAAAGTTGTTCAAATGGTTCCGGTCCGTTGCACATCTAGGTCAAAGGAGCCAAAAATATTTTTCACCAAAAACTTAAAAAATCTTCTTCTCTGAAACCACAAGGCCCAGGTCTTTGATATTTGGTATGAAGCTTCATCTAGTGGACCCCTACCAAGATTGTTCAAATTATAGTGCTGGGACCAAAAATTCCCCCGCTCCGGGGCCCTTTGGTTTTACATGGGCTTATATGGGGAAAATCTTTAAAAATCTTCTTCTCTGAAACCATAAGTCCCAGGTCTTTGATATTTGGTATGAAGCTTCATCTAGTGGACCCCTACCAAGATTGTTCAAATTGTAGTGCTGGGGCAAAAATGCTCCCGCCCCAGGGCCCTTTGGTTTTACATGGGCTTATATAGGGAAAATCTTTAAAAATCTTCTTCTCTGAAACCGCAAGGCCCAAGTCTTTGATATTTGGTATGAAGCTTCATCTAGTGGACCCCTACCAAGATTGTTCAAATTATAGTGCTGGGGCCAAAAATGCCCCCGCTCCTGGGCCCTTTGGTTTTACATGGGCTTATATATGGAAGAGCTTTAAAAATCTTCTTCTCTGAAACCGTAAGGCCCAGGTCTTTGTTATTTGGTATGAAGCTTCATCTAGGGGACCCCTACCAAGATTGTTCAAATTATAGTGCTGGGGCCAAAAATGCCCCCGCCCGGGGCCCTTTGGTTTTACATTGGCTTATATAGGGAAAATCTTTAAAAATCTTCTTCTCTGAAACCACAAGGCCTAGGTCTTTGATATTTGGTATGAAGCTTCATCTAGTGGACCCCTACCAAGATTGTTCAAATTGTAGTGCTGGGGCAAAAATGCTCCCGCCCCAGGGCCCTTTGGTTTTACATGGGCTTATATAGGGAAAATCTTTAAAAATCTTCTTCTCTGAAACCGCAAGGCCCAAGTCTTTGATATTTGGTATGAAGCTTCATCTAGTGGACCCCTACCAAGATTGTTCAAATTATAGTGCTGGGGCCAAAAATGCCCCCGCTCCTGGGCCCTTTGGTTTTACATGGGCTTATATATGGAAGAGCTTTAAAAATCTTCTTCTCTGAAACCGTAAGGCCCAGGTCTTTGTTATTTGGTATGAAGCTTCATCTAGGGGACCCCTACCAAGATTGTTCAAATTATAGTGCTGGGGCCAAAAATGCCCCCGCCCCGGGGCCCTTTGGTTTTACATTGGCTTATATAGGGAAAAACTTTAAAAATCTTCTTCTCTGAAACCACAAGGCCTAGGTCTTTGATATTTGGTATGAAGCTTCATCTAGTGGACCCCTACCAAGATTGTTCAAATTATAGTGCTGGGGTCAAATATGCCCCCGCTCTGGGGCCCTTTGGTTTTACATGGGCTTATATATGGAAAATCTTTAAAAATCTTCTTCTCTGAAACCGCAAGGCCCAGGTCTTTGATATTTGGTATGAAGCTTCTTCTAGTGGACCCCTACCAAGATTGTTCAAATTATAGTGCTGGGGCCAAAAATGCCCCCGCTCCGGGGCCCTTTGGTTTTACATGGGCTTATATATAGGGAAGAGCTTTAAAAATCTTCTTCTCTGAAACTGTAAGGCCCAGGTCTTTGTTATTTGGTATGAAGCTTCATCTAGGGGACCCCTACCAAGATTGTTAAAATTATAGTGCGCGGGCCAAAAATGCCCCCGCCTTGGGACCCTTTGGTTTTACATAGGCTTATATAGGGAAAATCTTTAAAAATCTTTTTCTCTGAAACCGCAAGGCGCAGGTCTTTGATATTTGGTATGAAGCTTCATCTAGTGGAACTCTACCAAGATTGTTTAAATTATAGCCCTGAGGCCAAAAATGCCCCCGCCCTGGAGCCATTTGGTTTTACATAGGCTTATATAGGGAATATCTTAAAAAAAAATCTTCTTCTCTCAAACCGCAAGGCCCAGGTCTTTGATATTTGGTGTTTAGCTTTATCTAGTGGATCTTAGCCAAGATTGTTCAAATTATAGCCTTTGTTGATATTTGGTATGAAGCTTCACCTTTTTAGACGTCTCAACATTATGCACATTATAGCCCTAGGGTTAATAATTGCCCTCCCCGGGTCCCACTTGTTACTCTATGGTACACAGGTGAGCGATCCAGGGCCATCATGGCCCTCTTGTTGTCATTTAATATTTATTGTCACTTATACAGGGTGACACTAGCCTTGGACATAAGCCCTGCACACTCTACACTTTTACATTATAGCTATGTAGAAATCCTGTTGTTATATTTGATCAGGAATCATTGATGAACCATCTTATCCTTGATCGTGTGACAATGATTGTGCTTCAAGAGCGAAGATCAGCACTACAGAAAGAAGCTTTAGAACTCACATCATACATCAAACAGAATCAAGACATCACCCATACTCTAGTGAATATATGTCAAAGGTAAGAGTGTTTAAACTTTTCTCTGACCTGGGCTCAGCTGATTCACTTCATTTAGGTGTGTACCACTGTGGTGATTTTTAGCTCACCTGGCTCCAGGTCAGCTTATGCCTGCTATTTTCCGTCATCTGTATGTTTATTAGCTTTTCATATTTTCAATATCTTCTCCGAAACAGATTGGCTTGAATCTAGGTTTGCAGCATTTGGGCAGCTAGCCGATCAAAAATAACTAAATTTGTTCCAAGTCAAAATCCATTAAAGATGCCTGCCCTGGTTGCCTTCTTGAGAATCTTGAACTTCTACGGGCCCTGAGGTTATAAAATTTCTTTCATGCTCAGCTCATTTGAGCATGAACTTTGTAATGCTCATAAGTATTGCAATGCAAACAAATAAGACAATTCAAAAAGATTGTTCAAATTAGCAGAAAACGTTGTGTGTCCTTCTCATAAACTTTAAAATGCCAATTGTTGGCATTTTAAGCTCACCTTAGCCGAAGGTTCAAGTGAACTATGATTAAGTTCAGCGTTCATCATCTGTCATCAGTCCACAATTTCATATAAGTATCTTTCTTATACCTGATGGCCAATCTTAATCAATCTCCTGGAACGAAACTGAATGCTTTGGACTGGTCTGGACTCCAAAAAGACATGTAAAAATGGGTAATACAATTAGATTCCAAACTTTTTGCAAATATGTTAATATATGGTGTAAACAAACTGACCTTTGGCAGTCGATATGTATTGATAAAATGCCTTGAGCACAAGTTATCAGATCAGTTTATTATGTAAATAGGTGAATCGGATACCGGCCCCGATAGCTCAGTTGGTAGAGTGTCCGCTCCGGGGAACGGAAGGTCTCGGGTTCGATCCCGGGCCGCGACATACCAAAGTCGTTAAAAATGGTACTAGCTGCTCCTCGTTTGGCACTCAGATTTACGGGGTAGAGCTAGGACTGGTCGATCCAGTGTCAGGATAATGTGACTGGGTGTGGTATCATGTAATGTGTCTGGGACATGATACTTCAGTGAGGCAGCACTATAAACGTGAGCATTGAGCTCCCTGTCGCAACCAGACACCGTCTTGATATGACTGAAAAATTGTTGAAAGCGACGTTAAACCCGAATTCACACACACACACATAGGTGAATCGGATAAGTCCGCATCAGGTTCTTTGATCTTTTCACAGGGCCGCTTGATCTGTGTGTCAAAATTAAGTAATCAGATGTGTAGATTTTTAGTAACGTTAAAGCATTGATATTGGCATCATTATGATTGAAGTGTGAAAAAACATGCGTCTTTTGTTACATGAGATGACCGATTTATGGTGGGTGCCAAATGTAAAAGGTGAAAAAATCCTATCACCTTTACCCGGCCGGGATTGAACCCCGGCCGCCGGATTGGTATGCAAACACTCTACCATGTCGCTATAAAAGCCGGCTTGTACCGCAAGGCAGTACAAGTGTGCTATATACCTATACCCTATGACATTCAGTTTTGTATAAACCTATCTGATATGAAGCTTTAAGTCTTTTTATTAATTGACTTTACGGTATTGTTCGGAGGTCATCCATATTAACACAGGTCAAAAATCAGTAATCATGTTTTTAATGGTGTCAATTAATAAAATTGTCATTAATCAAGTAATTCCGTATTGGCTCAATTACAGGTCCAAGGTCTGCTGTATTGGCCTCGGTATAGGTCCGAGGTCTGCTGTATTGGCCTCGGCCTTCGGCCTTGGGCCAATACAGCAGACCGAGGACCTGTAACTGGGTCAATACGAAATTACTTGATTAATAACATTATAATATAGACCGAGGACCTGTAACTGGGTCAATATGAAATTACTTGTTTAATAACATTATAATATGGATTTTTGAGACATAAAAGTGAGTTCTCATTATCATAACATATCCGTGCGACAGTAAATTCTTTCAAATCTCAAAAAAGGTGATGAAAATATGTAAGGTCAAGGGTGCTGTAAGAACGGCCTCATTGAGGCTTTTTCTAATGAGTATTCAGAACCTATGTATTGGAGCAGAACTAAGAAAAATGAAATGTTCTATATACCTCTGCACCCCACCCCCCTCCCGGCCCCACACTTTTTAGCTCACCAGAACTGAAGGCTCTGGGGGAGCTGATAGCTTAAAGGATAGGCAGTTGTGTTCGTATGTCATATGTCTGCCATCAACACTTTTAACATCTTCCCTTCTGAAGCCACTGAGCCGATTAGGCCCAAATTTTATTTGTAGCATCTTTGATCTCAATTATAGCCCCAGGGCCACAAATGCCCCCACCCCTTTATATTGACTTATATAGGGAAAATATTTAAAACTCTTCTCCTCTGAAACCTCAAGGCCTAGGTCTTTGATATTTGCTGTGTAGCTTCATCCAGTGGACCTCTACTAAGATTGTTAATTCTAGCCCTTGGGCCAAAAATGCCCTCGCTCCAAGGCCCTTTGGTTTTACATAAACTTATATAGGGAAAACTTTAAAAAATCTTCTCCTAAACCGCAAGGCCCAGGTCTTCGATATTTGGTGTAAAGCTCCATCTGGTGGACCTCTATCAAGATGTTTCAAATTATAGAACAGGGGCCAAAAATGCCCCCACCCATGGGCCCTTGGTTTTACATAGGCTTATACATGTATAGGGTAAAGATTTAAAAATCTTTTTCTCTGAAACCACAAGGCCCATGTCTTTGATATTTGGTGTGTAGCTTCATTTAGTGGACCTCTACCAAGTTTGTTCATATTATAGCTCTTGGGCAAAAAATGCCCCGCCCCAGGGCCCTTAGGTTTTACATTGTTTTATTGGCTAACCTGAGCTGAAGGCTCCGGGGAGCTATTGTGATCGGTCATCGTCCGTCACTGTCGTCCATCCGGATGTCCGTCCACAATTCCTTTAAACGACATCTCCTCTTAAACCACTGAACAGATTTTGACCAAACTTGGCAGCAATGATCTTTGGGTGGTCCTCTCTCAAAGTTGTTCAAAGAATTCCACTCCATGTAGAACTCTGGTTGCCATGGCAACAAAAGGGGAAATGATAAAAAAAAAACTTTAAAAATCTTCTTGTCTGAAACCAGAAGGCCAAGGTCTTTGATATTTGGTATATAACTTCATCAAGTGGGCCTTTACCAAGATTGTTCAAATTATAGCCCTTGGGCCAAAAATGCCCCCACACCAGGGCCTACTGGGTTTACATAGGCTTATATAGGGAAAACCTTTAAAAATCTTCTTGTCTGAAACCACAAGGCCCAGGTCTTTGATATTTGGTATGAAGCTTCATCTAGTGGACCTCTACCAAGATTATTCAAATTATAGCCCTGGGGCCAAAAATGCCCCTGCACCAGGGCCTACTGGTTTTACATAGGCTTATATAGGGAAAACCTTTATTAATCTTCTTGTCTAAAACCAGAAGGCCCAGGTCTTTGATATTTGATATGAAGCTTAAACTAGTGGACCTCTCCAAAGATTGTTCAAATTATAGCCCTGGAGCCAAAAATGTCCCCACACCAGGGCCTACTGGTTTTACATAGGCTTATATAGGGAAAACCTTTAAAAATCTTCTTGTCTGAAACCAGAAGGCCCAGGTCTTTGATATTTGGTATGAAGCTTCATCAAGTGGACCTCTACCAAGATTGTTCAAATTATTGCCCTGGGGCCAAAAATGGTCTAGTCCCGGGGCCCACTGGTTTTGCATAGTTTTATATAGGGAAAACCTTTAAAAATCTTCTTGTCTGAAACCAGAAGGCCCAAGTCTTTGATATTTGGTATGAACCTTCATCTAGTGGACCTCTACCAAGATTATTCAAATTATTGCACTGGGGCCAAAAATGGCCCTGTCCTGGGGCCCACTGGTTTTACATCGACTTTTATAGGGAAAACCTTTAAAAAAATTCTTGTCTGAAACCAGAAGGCCCAGGTCTTTGATATTTGGTATGAAGCTTCACCAAGTGGTAGGAAGCTTCATCTATTGGACCTCTACCAAGATTGTTCAAATTATAGCCCTGGGGCCAAATATGTCCCTGCACCAGGGCCCCCTGGTTTTTAGCTCACCTGAGCCAAATGCTTCAGGGGAGCTATTGTGACGGGTCACCTCCCTCGTCATTGTCCGTCCGGATGTCTGTCCACAATTCCTTTAAACAACATCTCCTCCTAAACCACTGAACAGGTTTTGAAAAAACTTGGCAGTAATGATCTTTTGGTGGTCCTCTCGCAAAGTTGTTCAAAGAATTCTATTCCATGCAGAACTCTGGTTGCCATGGCAACAAAAGGGGAAAATATGGAAAAAACTTTAAAAATCTTCTTGTCTGAAACCAGAAGGCCCAGGTCTTTGATATTTGGTATGAAGCTTCATCTAGTGAACCTCTACCAAGATTGTTCAAATTATTGCCCTGGGGCCAAAAATGGCCCTGCCCCGGGGCCCAATGGTTTTACATAGGCTTATATAGGGAAATCATCATCAACAGATTTTTGATTAACGTGCAGAGAGCTTCCATTCTCTGCAATCTCTTTCTGTCAGCTGCTTCCAGGTCATCTTAGGCCTTCCAGCAGGCCCCTGCTTTCCACCTACCTGTATGTCACAGGCAGTCTTGACTGCACCTTTGAAGCGTCCCACATGTCCATACCAGCGGAGCCTTCTCTCTTTCAGGATGAGGTCCAGGTCCTCAATGCCAAGACGCTCAAG
Organism: Lucinisca nassula; assembly: GCA_963580285.1. Taxonomy (NCBI): domain Eukaryota; kingdom Metazoa; phylum Mollusca; class Bivalvia; order Lucinida; family Lucinidae; genus Lucinisca; species Lucinisca nassula. The sequence continues at coordinate 28,136,629 of OY757021.1, read as the reverse complement.
TAACTCACTGGACCTGATGGTGAAAGTGTCCTGTGGCTTGACATTGCAGATCTGTCTGATCATTGCCCTGTCGTTCTGCAGAAGACGGAGGTTTGGCTTTGTCAATGGCCATGTCTCACTGGCATGGAGCATTGCGCTCCGCACACAAGAGCTGTACACACGGCCACGTGTCTTGAACAAGAGGTGGCGGGAAGAGAGAACTGGTAGCAACTCCTTGAATTTCTTCCAGACTGTTTTCACACATATTGTGGTTGAAAGGTCGCAACCACCAGCTGCTGAGAGCATATCACCTAGGTAGCAAAAGGAAGCTACAACCTCCAACTTGTCGGATCCGACTTGGACTTCCCTCTGTGGTCTGCCATCTAAGGGTCGTGCAGTTCCTTGGCACCGTGTACACCTGTAATCAGGGTCCTCTATCAAGCCCTTGAGCCCACTGCATTTCTTGTGCACCCAGAACTTGCAGCCAATACATAAGATACTGTTGCTGCCCACTCAAGTGCGACATACAGCATATGGGAACTGGCCTGTACTCTGCAGGAGGTCCAGACCTGAACCACAGATCTTTGTCTTTCCTGCGTTCACTTTCAGCCCTTTCGCCTCCATTGCGTCTTTCCAAGTTAAGAGCCTTCCGACACATTCCTCAAGGGTATCAGCTTGGATGACAAGGTCATCAACACACAGGTCCTCCCAGGGGACTCCAGAGAGGAACTCGCATGGTAGGGCTTCAAGCAAAGGAAAACCTTTAAAAATCTTCTTGTCTGGAACCAGAAGGCCCAGGTCTTTGATATTTGGTATGAAGCTTCATCTAGTGGACCTCTACCCAGATTGTTCAAATTATAGCCTTGGGGCCAAAAATGACCCAGCCCCGGGGCCAACTGGTTTTACATAGCCTTATATATGGAAAACCTTTAAAAATCTCCTTGTCTGAAACCAGAAGGCCCAGGTCTTTGATATTTGGTGTGAAGCTTCATCTAGTGGACCTCTACTAAGATTGTTCAAATTATAGCCCTGGGGCCAAAAATGCCCCAGCACCAAGGCATACTGGTTTTACATAAGCTTATATAGGGAAAACCTTTAAGAAACCAGAAGGCCCAGGTCTTTGATATTTGGTATGAAGCTTCATCTAGTGGACCTCAACCAAGATTGTTCAAATTATATCCCTGGGGCCAAAAATGCACCCCCCCCCCCCCACACACAGCAGGGCCTACTGGTTTTACATAGGCTTATATAGGGAAAACCTTTAAAAATCTTCTTGTCTGAAATCAGAAGGCCCAGGTCTTTGATATTTGGTATGAAGCTTCATCTAATAGACCTCTACCAAGATTGTTCAAGTTATTGCCCTGTGGCCAAAAATGGCTCTGCTCCAGGACTCAATGGTTTTACATAGTTTTATATAGGGCAAACCTTTAAAAATCTTACTGTCTGAAACCAGACGGCCCAGGTCTTTGATATCTGGTTTGAAGCTTCATCTAGTGGACCTCTACCAAGATTGTTCAAATTATAGCTGTGGGGCCAAAATGCCCCCGCACCAGGGCCTACTGGTTTTACATAGGCTTATATAGTGAAAACCTTTAAAAATCTTCTTGTCTGAAACCAGAAGGCCCAGGTCTTTGATATTTGGTATGAAGATTCATCTAGTGGACTTCTACCAAGATTGTTCAAATTATAGCCCTGGGGCAAAAATTGCCCCTGCACTAGGACCTACTGGTTTTACATAGGCTTATATAGGGAAAACCTTTAAAAATCTTCTTGTCTAAAACCAGAAGGCCCAGGTCTTTGATATTTGGTATGAAGCTTCCTCAATAGGACCTCTACCAAGATTGTTCAAATTATAGCCCTGGAGCTAAAAATGCCCCCCACTCCAGGGCCTACTGGTTTTACATCTATAGGCTTATATAGAGAAAACCTTTAAAAATCTCCTTGGCTGAAACCAGAAGGCCCAGGTCTTTGATATTTGGTATGAAGCTTCATCTAGTGGATCTCTATCAAGATTGTTCAAATTATAGCCCTTGGGCCAAAAAAGCCCCCGCACCATGGCCTATTGTTCTTACATAGGCTTATATAGGGAAAACCTTTAAAAATCTTTTTGTCTGAAACCAGAAGGCCAAGGTCTTTGATATTTGGTATGAAGCTTCATTTAGTGGACCTCTACCAAGATTGTTCAAATTATAGCCCTGGGGCTATAATGATGAGCAAAATGGCCCCCATAGCTAAAAATGGAAAAACATTGTAAATTTGCTTCAAACACGAACTCCTCCTTAACCCTTGGGCCAATTTGATTCAAACTTCACAGGAATGTTATGTAGATGACTCCCTAAAGAATTAGCTAAAATCATTCCGCTCTGTAGCCCCCGCCCATAGGGGCTTGAAGAAATATATGGGCTGCATGATGCTTCCACGCAGAGCTGAATCCGGCCCGCACACTAGTACTGGTAAACCGCTTAGAGGATCTAAGCCTGTCCAGGAACCACGGTGCGAGGCGGACCATCCATGCTAATAAACCCTTTTGGTTTCATTGGGCGACAGGGCTTGAGATGTCATTTCATCTCAATGTCGGGTAAAAGTCCCACAAAATTGGAAGCAACGTCTCCAAAATGACCTTTACAGTTTTGACGGGGACGTTAAACCTCAAATCAAACAAACATTCCGCTCTGACTAACAAGATGGCCGTCAGAGCTAAAAATAGAAAAATTCTTCAAACGACTACTTCTCCTTTACCCTTGGGCCAATTTCATTCAAACTTCATAGGAATGTTGCTTAGATGACCCACTACCAAAATAGCTAAAACGGTTTTGCTCTGATGTGCAAAATGGCCACCATAGCTAAAAATAGAAAAACTTTGTAAATTTACGTCAAAACGCGAACTTCTCTTCAACCCTTGGGCAAATTTGATTCAAACTTCACAGGAATGTTAGTTATGTGACTCCCTACCAAAATAGCTAAAATTGTTCAACGCAGCGACCAAGATGGCTGCACGAGCTAAAAGTAGAAAAAATCTTCAAACGACAACTCCTCCTTACCCCTTGGGTCAATTTGATTCAAACTTCACAGGAATATTATGTCGTTGACTCCATACCAAAATAGCTAAAATTGTTCCGCTCTGACTAACAAGATGGCCACCAGAGCTAAAAATAGAAAAAATCTTCAAACAACAATTCCTCCTTACCCCTTGGGCCAATTTGATTCAAACCTCTACCATATTAGCTAAAATGATCCCCCTCTGATGAACAAAATGGCCACCAGAGCTAAAAAAAGAAACACATTGTAAATTTGCTTCAAACTTCACAGGAAAGTTGCCCAGGTGACTCCCTACCAAAATAGTTAAAATCATTCCACTCTGATAAACAAGATGGCCACCAGGGCTAAAAATAGAAAAATCTTCACACGACAACTCCTCCTGTACCCTTGGGCCATTGATTCAAACTTCATAGGAATGTTGCTTAGATGACTCTCTACCAAAATAGCTAAAATGTTCTCGCTCTGATGAACAATATGGCCGCCAGAGCTAAAAATAGAAAAACATAGTAAATTTGCTTCAAATGCGAACTCTTCCTAAACCCTTGGGTCAATTTGATTCAAACTTCAAAGGAATGTTTCCTACATGACACCCTACCAAACTAGCTGAGATCGTTCAACTCTGATCAACAAGATGGCCACCGGAGCTAAAAATAGAATGTACTAGAGACAGTGACATTCAGGTGAGCGAATCAGAGCCCTTTGGGCCCTCTTGTTCATAAGCTTATATAGGGAAAATCCTTAAAAATCTTCTTCTCTGAAACCACAAGGGCAGGTCTTTGATATTTGGTAAGAAGCTTTATCTAGTGAACCACTAACAAGATTGTTCAAATTATAGCCCTGGGGCTAAACATGTCCCCGCCTCGTGGCCCTTTGGTTTTACATAGACTTATACAGGGAAAATTTTAAAAATCTTCTTCTCTGAAACCACAAGGCCTAGGTCTTTGATATTTGGTGTGAAGTATCATCCAGTGGACCTCTATCAAGATTGTGCAAATTATAGCCCTGGGGCCAAAAAATGTTCCCGCCTCGAGACCCTTTGGTTTTACATAGACTTTCATAGAGATAAACTTTGAAAATCTTCTTCAAGGCTCAGGTCTTTGATATTTGGTGTGAAGCTTCATCTAGTGGACCTCTGTCATGATTGTTCAAATAATAGCCTTTGTTGATGTTTGGTATGAAGCTTCACCTTTTAAAACCTCCCTCAACATTATGCACATTATAGCCCTGGGGCCAATAATGGCCCTCCCTGGGGCCCACTTTTTACACTATGGATCAGGTGAGCAATCCAAGGCCATCATGGCCCTCTTGTATGGATAAAATTTGAAAAAATCTTGTTCTCTGAAAGCGCAAGGCTCAGGTCTTTGATATTTGGTGTGAAGCTTCATCTAGTGGTCCTTTATCAAGATTGTTCAAATTATAGCCCTCGGGCAAAAAATGCCCCCACCCCGGGCCCTTTGATTTTACATAGACATATATAGGGAAAATCTTAAAAAAATCTTCTTCTCTGTAACCCTAATGCCCAGATCGTTGATATTTGGTTTGAAGCTTCATCTAGTGGACCTCTATCAAGATTGTTCAAATTATAACCCTAGGGTCAAAAATGACCCTGCCATGGGACCCTTAGATTTTACTTAGTGAAAATCTGTAAAAATCTTCTTGTCTGAAACCAGAAGGTTCAGGTCTTTGATATTTGGTATGAAGCTTTGTCTAGTGGACCTCTATCAAGATTATTCGAATTATAGTCCTTGGGCCAAAAATGCCCCCTTCCCCGGGGCCCACTGATTTTCACATTGACTTATATAGGGAAAGTCTTTATAAATCTGCTTGTTGAAACCAGAAGCCGCAATTCTAGGATATTTGGTATGAAGCTTTGTCTAGTGGACCTCAACCAAGATTGATCAAATTATAGCCCTTGGGCCAAAAATGGCTCCCCCTCGGGGTCCAGTGGTTTAACATAGACTTTTATAGGGAAAACCTTTAAAAATCTTCTTGTCTGAAACCAGAATGCTCAGGTCTTTGATATTTGGTACGAAGCTTTGTCTAGTAGACCAAGATTGTTCAAATTATAACCCTGGGGTCAAAAATGGGCCCACGCCTGTACCCACTGTTTTATTAGCTCACCTGTCACGTAGTGACGAGGTGAGATTTTGGGATCACTTTTTGTCTGTTGTGCATCTGTGCGTGCATCCGTAAACAATTTCTTCAAACAACATCTCCTCCTAAACCACTGATCGTGGGCCCACTAGTTTTACATAGACTTATAAAGGAAAATCTTTAAAAAAATTTTTGTCTCAAACCAGAAGGCCCAGATAGTGGTATGAGCTTCATCTAGTGGACCTCTACAAAGATTGTTCAACATATAGTCAAAAATGCCCCCGCACCGGGGCCCACTGGTTTCACATAGGCGTATACAAAAATCTTCTTGTTTGAAACAAGAAGGCCCAGGTCTTTGATATTTGGTATGAAGCTTGATCAAGTGGACCTCTACCAAGATTGGTCAAATTATAGCCCTAGGGCCATAAATGCCCCCGCGCCGGGGGCAACCAGTATTACATAGACTTATATAGGGTAAACCTTCAAAAATCTTCTTGTCTGAAACCAGAAGGCCCAGGTCTTTGATATTTGGTGTGAACCTTTATGACCTCTACCAAAATTGTTTTTGAATGGAAGTGTAGAAAAAGAAGAAACAACAACAACCCCCACCCCTCCCCCACCCCACCCCTCCCCCACCCCACCCCCACCCTTCGGTTACCTGCTGATAGGACAACAGGCCTTGCCCAAATGTAAGTCAATATCAGCTGGACTCCCCAATGACACAAGATACACATCACCTTTGCCTTATCCAACCAACCCCACGAAAAAAGGAAGAAAGGGAGAAATATAAACATGTCTGCTAATTTCTTCACGGTAAAACCATAAATTTATAGATTAGCTCAGTGAGTTTTACGTTCCACCAACAGCTAAGGTCATACGGAGAGGGGACCTCGTTTTAAAGACTCATTCGAAAGTCTGGAGAAGCCCGGGATCGATCCTGCGACCCCTGGTTTACAAGGCGAGTAGCGAAACCACTACACCACAGAGGCTTGTACATTCTGTGCTTGTCTCATCTGCAGAAGTTCTCCTAGCGGGTACATGACATCTTAGCAACGTCGTATCAACATCGCGTTGATACGAAGATGCACATACATTGTGCAGCCGCTCGGAGCTATGTTCCTTCTGGCGTGGGGAGAATAACTTGACGGAAAAAAGAAACCTTTTCATTTAGACATTATAACCCTTATCAAACGCCACCTTTAGCGAAGTTCAACTACCCAAGGCGAACTAAAATACGTTTATTCCAACCTGTACGGAACCATTAACTCATAAATGCCAATTGTTTCAATACTTTGGCATTCGGAAACAGTTAAGACAGACTAGAGGCCACAGAATGTAGCGTCTGATAGGTGTCTTCACTATTTGCTTAAAGTACAGAACGTGATTTAAAACTCACAGCTTAAAGCCTGTAACGACACATAAGCTCTCGAAAGCAAGTAAATAACTGTGTTCGATGTTGGTCAGTAAAAGGTTGTATAGTCACAGAGAATTGAGCTTACCCTTTTAACTCTGAAGACTGGTGCAGACGCCAAGGTAGAAATACACTGTATCTATGCAAACCTTGCAGATCCTGATAAGACGGCACGTAGCTAGCACGTCTCACCAGAATCTACAATAACACTGTTTGCCATCATGTCAATGAACTACTCAGAAATCCCTTTCTTTTAGAATATATTTAAAGCGAGAAGAGTCCTGTTATGAAACTCAGGGATGAAAGAGTAAAATCTCAAACCAGTTGCATAAACGCGTAGGAAAATAGTCCCAGAGTATTGTTTTCTTTTCAGAATTAGACTTTCTGTGCCAATTTATATTCAATCAGTATAAAGTCTCCAAATATGAAATATTTTGAAAGACAATCCATGCCTGCAAAATTAATTTTCAAGAGTTCATTTGTACTATTTTATGCAGCGAACGAACAGCTGAAGTGGAATAACGCAGTCCAGTACCTGAAGTAGAAATGTAATGACATAGAAACTTGATTTTAAAAATCAACTTTCAAAAATTAATGGAAGATGGAAAGCGAACTCTATGATTGTTGCCTTTATGATTTTTTAGAGTTTGGCTGAGTTCAATACTTGTACATGCTGGAAAGATTGTTGATCCTTTTGGTCATTTTGTATCATCAATCCATGTAGTATTGGCTTTGATTTTTTTTTCATATTTGCCTAAAGTATCTGGACACCTTAGCTCCTTACCATAATTGTTCCAAAACTTGAACAGGTATGGTTTACTACCTGACAGTGTGCCTGTGGTTGGTTAGACGACTGGCGAACAGTGTAGACCCTGAAGAGTTGCTGAACTCTTTGGCATCTTGTCTGGGTTTGCACTGTTTGCTCTCGCCTTTGTGACTGAGTGCTTGCAGTAAGTAAGAACTTTTTTCATTGTAAAATTTGTAAATAATTTGAGGGCCGCAAGGGAGATTAGTTATTGTTCTAATTGTGTTACCCTCTTGAAATAAAGACTTTATTATTATTATATAATTATAGTTTTACATAGAGTTATATAGGGAAAACCTTTAAAAATCTTATTGTCTGAAACCAGAGGGCCCAGGTCTTTGATATTTGGTATGAAGCTTCATCTAGTGGACCTCTACCAAGATTGTTCCAGGTCCCCGCCCATTGGGGCTTGAAGAAATATATGGGCTGCATGATGCTTCGACGCAGAGCTGAAACTGACCCGCAGACGAGTACTGGTAAACCGCTTAGAGGATCTAAGCCTGCCCAGGCAAAGTGGTGCGAGTGTCGGACCGTCCATGCTCATAAACCCTATTGGTTTCGTTTGGCGGCAGGGTTTGAGATGTCATTTCATCTCAATGTCGGGTAAAAGTCCCAAAAAATTGGAAGCAAAGTCTCCAAAATGACCTTTACAGTGTTGACAGGGATGTTAAACCTCAAATCAAACAAACAAACAAACAAAGATTGTTCAAAATATAGTCCTGGGGCCAGAAATGCCTCCGCGCCAGGGCCCACTGGTTTCACATAGGGAAATTTTTTCAGATATAGTTAAAAATCTTCTTGTCTGAAACATCTTTGATATTTGGTATGAAGCTTCATCTAGTGGACCTCGACCAAGATTATTCAAATTATAGCCCTGGGGCCATGAATGCCCGCGTGCTGGTGCCCACCAGTTTTACATAGACATATATAGGGAAAACCTTTAAAAATCTTTTTGTCTGAACACGAAGGCCCAGGTCTTTGATATTTGGCATGAACCTTCATCTAGTGGAGCTCTACCAAGACTGTTCAAAATATAATCCTGGGGCCAAAAATGCCCCCGCGCCAGGGCCCACTGATTTCACAGAGGCGTAGGGATAACCTTTAAAAATCTTCTTGTCTGAAACCAGAAGGCCCAGGTCTTTGATATTTGGTATGAAGATTCATCTAATGGACCTCTACCAAGATTTTTCAAATAATACCCTTGGGGCCAAAAATTTCCCTGTGCCGGGACCCATTAGTTTTACAAAGGCTTACATAGGAAAAAATCCTTTAAAAATCTTCTTGTCTGAAACCAGAAGGCCCAGGTCTTTGATGTTTGGCCTGAAGCTTCATCTAGTGGACCTCTACCTACAAATTATAGCCCTGGCGCCAAAAAATGCCCCCGTGCCAGGGCCTACAGGTTTTACATAGGCTTATATAGGGAAAACCTTTAAAAATCTGTATATATATACACCTAAAATATATAGTTCGCCAACAAATAGCTGGCAGTGACGTAGCTGACTATTTGGGCTATTTTACCGTTAGCCCCATAAGCTTTGCATTGTTCAGAACAAAAACAAGTCGTGACGTCACTGTCAACTATTCCTCGACGGACAGTACATTTTTATTTTCGATCCATACTCATGAGCACCCAAAACCTGTGATTCAAGCACCAACATGAGGACCAGCTTATTTTACCATGTATACATACACCCAGGTATATGATCCAAGCACAAACTGGGAGATCATCAGAAAGGCCTCACTGAGGCAACTCTAATGTCAGACTAATGAGCACCCTACAATGCATACTCCAAGAAGTCCAATGGCCAATTAGAATACCTGCTTTTATCCCTATAAACAAACACCAAAATGAATGACATTTTCCAAAAGTGACACTCATTTTCGATCCAAACACAGATTATGGGTGCTCATCAGAAACACTTAACCCTTATCTTGCTGAATATTCATTTAAGCCACACCCATTTCTGTCTATCAACCAATCAAATTACTTTATGTAATTTATTGCTACAAATTCATAAACTGAATGCCAAACAGTGTAGATCCTGATCAGATGGCTTCTTCAGAAGCCATCTGATCTGGATCTACACTGTTTGCAAAGATAGGGGTTGTCGTGAACAGCAAGATAAGGGTTAATTGAGGCATTGCAACTGTAATGAGCACCCAAGACCCTTGATTCAGGCATCGACAATAGAGCCAGCTTATTTCCCTATATACATACACCTAAGATAGAAGTGAGACTCATTTTTGAATTTTACGTCCCCTCAACACCTAATATCATATAGAGACGGGACCACGGTTTTCTAACCCCCGCTCGTGAAAAGCTATGGATCGAACAAATGACCAGACGCTTATAAATTTATTCTACAAAAGGGGTCTATAAAAGCCTAAATGAATCTAGATTGAGTGGGTGTCCCAGTTTTACGTCTCACCAACATCTAGGGTCACACTGAGACAGGACCTCGCTTAAAAGACTCATTCTACTTCTAGAGAAGCCTGGGATCGATCCTGCAACCCCTAGCTGGCAAAGCTAGTAGCCTATAATCACTACACCACGGAGGCTGCCAAAGTGAATCCAGAATAGGCTTCAGAAAGTTGGGGTTTACTAGAAGAAAACCCCTCCAAAACCTACAAGCATGTTCATATCAAAAATAATACTAAAGATAGATTTAACATACCATTCAATATTCTTTCTTTGGCCCGTCACAATGTTGTGTGCACTCGTTCGCACTTAACCTGCTGCTGATATAATGTTGGTTTTTCAGGGTATTTATATCTATGAATACTACAGGAAAATCATGCATACCCATGCTAGCTCGCTAAGACAGTGACAAAGTAAAGATAACATCCACAATCATAGCCATATAGCAAATTCCAGCAGATAATTGATTTACATTAAAATAGTATTTCCCCTAGGAAAAAAATGATGAAACTTCCCTACAGATCAATGGTATAACTCCCGTAGGTATACCAACACCGTCAACATCGTGACTGGCATGAAAATTTTATATGGCACAATTTGGCGGTTGGCGACTTTTTAGGCAAATTTTATAGAAATCAGCCTTATAGCGGCCAACACTGTATGGTAAATAATTTCTCCACAAACCACCGTATGATATGTGCATGATTTGTGCATGGAGAAGCATATTTTGCCTACGGTATTTCACCTAAAATATTTCACTAGCACTGCCTTGCCATATACCTACTAAAATAATTTAGATGTGCATAAGCACCAGAGAGGTTTCCTATTCCATCTCGTAACAAAAACATTTGCTATGATGTAAATTCTACAGCTAGGTTTAAAATTATTAAACGGCATGTAACTGAATTAAAATGGATTAAATTATTACAGACACCCTTTCCATTGGGCTTTAATGACAAGGTTTATCATGAGGGTTATGTATCTGTTCAAATTATAGCCCTGGAGCCAAAAAATGCCACCACACCAGGGCCTAATGGTTTTACATAGGCTTATATATGGATAATTATACCCCCCGAAGTATGCTACCGGGGTATATAGTTTTCGTCCTGCCATTCGTCCGTCCATCCGTGTTTCCATCCATCCGTGTTTCCGTCCTTCCGTCTGTCCATTTGTCCATCTGTCCATCCATCCGTCCTTCCATCCGCACCAACGAAAGGACATTTAGGGGGCAAAAAATTTGGACAGTTTGACACTTAAGTATATATTCGTGAGTCCAAATGGGGTTTATTCCGTTATTTGGGTACTTAAGTGGCAAAAATTCGCTCTTAGGTGGCTTGCCGCTTAAGAGAATTTGCCGCTTAAGTAGTCAATATGCCGACGCCTAGCCACTTAAGTATCCGTTCGTGAGAACGTCCGTCCTTCCGTTAACATTTTGGTTAAAGTTTTGCGTTAAAGTTTCTAAGAGATTGTATCTTCTGAATCCTTTGATAGATTTAGTTGATACTTACATTGAAGTTACGTACTGGTCTAAAGATTTCATTGATGCATGTCCCATCCCCCACAGTGACCTTGAGGTCAAGTTCACAGACATAGAAATTTTACATTTTGATTAAAGTTTTGCATTAAAGTTTCTAAGAGGTTGTATCTTCTGAACCCTTTGATACATTTAGTTGTTACTTACACTGAAGTTACATACTGGTCTAAAGATTTCATTGATGCATGTCCAACCCCCCACAATGACCTTGAGGTCAAGGTCACAGACTTAGAAATTTTATGTTTGGTTAAAGTTTTATGACAAAGTTTATAGATGCCTGTTTATTCTAAACTCTTAAGACAAATTCAGTTGATACAGACCAGCTACCGGTAATAACCCATATTTTTTTTTTCTCCGCAGTAAAAGGCTTTTTTTTCTCAGAGAACAAGCGAGATATTTCTCCGAGAAGAAAAAAAATTTCGCGTTTTAAAGCGGTTAATTTCTCTGCGAAACGCAGCGAAATTTCTCCTCAAACATCGCTTTTTCTCGGAGAAAGCCAATTAGTACAGGTGAAGTCGCTCAAGGTGTTTCTCTGCGAAATCTGCCTATACCTACATGTATATTTGTTCATGTGCATGTATTTTTTCATGCATTAAAATTTGGTACACAAAGTTTGAAGCATATGATGAAATGCATGTTCTTTGTACAAAGATCGACAACTCTAGCGATCGTAAAGTATGATTTTGATCCAGTTGGAATCATAATGATTTGCATCTTATGCACTTTACAACTTTTACTGTTGTGTAAACGCTTCATAAATTGTAAATGTTGATTTTCTATCGGTTCACTATGTTGGGAGTACTTGATTTTTTTTCTCAAGTAAATACTTTAGAAAAATCAAACTCAATGTATATAATAACGGGGTCGGGTCACGTGTGAGACGCCAAGTTCTGCAACGGAAGGTCAGGTGGTTTTTCTCCGGGTACTCCGGTTTTCGCCCACCTATGATTAACAATCGGCTCGATATGAGTGAAATAATCTTGAAAGGGCCGTAAAACCCAAAACCAAAAAAAAAAAAAAAAAAATATAATAACGGGGATCCTGCTTGTACATGTATGTGTGGGCGCTGATCTCACTCTACATTTTGGTTGATCTTTTTCTTACACTGCGAGTAATTAAACATCACTGATGCTTACACTTAAGCTCACATGTAGCCCGAGTGAGAGATCTAATGTTTAAGAGTAGGCCACGGAGGCCCGCTTGTGTTTCTTGACTTTACAATTCAATTTTGCTCATACATGTACATTAACGCATTTCAGTCTGGAAACCCCTAAACGGGTACCGTGGCAAACAGTGCAGGCCCAGATCAGACGCCGCTGAACGCGGCGTCTGATCAGGGTCTACACTGTTTGCAAAAAGTTCGGCCATTTTCCTAATAAATTTTGAAGAAAACACAACCTGAAACCCCTAAATTTTGAAATGGACTCATGCTATATATAAGGAGGAAGATTCCATTTGGTACAAAAAGGGTTAATATGGGAAAATTGCACGGCAAGCATTCCAAGGCTGCATATAAGTCTGATCTATAACTTGAAGTAGAACTACAAAATTCTCCAAGATAATCAGCGAAGTTTGTACAGACATGCAACCTGGGTATCTTGTTAAGTCTACTGTACACCCCGAAGGTAACTGGCCCCCGTGTCCTAATGGGTAAGAGCGCTGACTCTTAACCCATTCAGTACCAGAACCCCCTAAAGGGGTACCTTGGCAAACAGTGCAGGCCCAGATCAGACACCACGGAACGCGGCATCTGATCAGGGCCTACACTGTTTGCAAAACGTTAAGCCATTTCCGGAACAAAATTTTTAAGAAAAAAACAACCAGACACCCCTAAGTTTCAAAATGGACTCCTGTATATATTTGGTACAAAGGGGTTAATCATCGGGTCATTAGGTCTCTCCACTGTGGTTTGCGCCTCGCTCGGGCCACATATGAGACGCCAAGATCTGCAACAGAAGGTGGTCTTACTCCGGTTTTAGCTCAACTCTGATTAGCGGTCCGTTCGAAATAAGTGAAATAATCTTGAAAGTGCAGTACCCTGATGATAACGGGCATCCTTAAAGCGTATTTATTAGTTAGGGGTGGGTGAGGGGTCGGGGAAGGAGACTTGGTAGCGCAAATAATGCGTGCGAATGCAAACAAGCATGTCCTTTTTCACGTGCCTGCATGAAGCATGGCGCGATATAGGTGTCTGGTTTTTTGTCCGTTCGTCCGCTACATAGACCTAGCCTGCAGTAGAATTCATGTGTTCCTCGTTAACTGGTCACTAACTTTGCATTCAATTTCCTATTCAAATATATTGTAAAATTTTACAACTAAAAACGGAAAATTCTCTGATAAAAATTCTGGCAGTTTTTCATATTTCTGCTCAAGGTTTTTGGTACACTTTAAAATGACTCGGCGAGGCGGTTCTAACAAGTACCCACAATCTATGTGAGCAGAAATTAGATAAATAGTGTATACCCCTGTAAACCCCAGTGAAAAGTGGGGTAAAAGCGGGTAACAAATAAATACCGTATTTGCCCTAATTACCGCACCGTGCGCTTAGTTTTTTCAAAATCATGTAATAAAATCATGGTGAAAAATCTACCTAATTAGCGCACACTTGATACGAAAACAACAGCTTCCAAGATGATGCATACTGATATTTAATGGGACAGAAAAAGATATTTAAGCATTGCCTTCACTGTTGGAAGAAATAATGGTTAAGTTTTTATAGATTTACTATGAGAGCTTCAAGGGGGGATTACTGTAAAGTGTGCGCTTATGCATTTCCTTTTCAAAAATAGCTTTGGTGTGCGCTTATAGGAGCATGTGCGGTAATTAGGGCGAATACGGTAGGCGTATTTTCGTGATGTGAATGAAAGTTTTCATGAGACTTTTAAAAAGGTATTAACAAAGGAGAAATAAATTACTAAAATGAAACTGTGTAACATGAAAGAATATTTGATTATGATTTAACAATGACTACCATTTGCCTTCGTTTACAAAAACAACGCCAAACAAACGAAGAAATAATAATGAGCCGAAAATTTTACATAAGCCCAGTTGTATTTTTTTCTCCGCGAAACGCGGGTAATTTCATTTTCAATGAAAGCGATCGTCAAATTTTCGCCGAGAATTTTCTTCGCGAAACAGGGAGAAATTTCAGCGAGAAATTTCTCGCTCTTTTTATCTTTTCTCGCTGTTTTGCGGAGAAAATAGCCGATTTCATGTTAGGCGGTTTCTCCGCGAAACAAAAAAATGGGTTATTACTGGTAGCTGGTCTGTACTTACATCAGTGTTGCATACCAGTCCAAAGATTTCGAGATGCATGTCCCTTCCCCACCCACAGTGACCTAGACCTCAAGGTCATGGACTTAACAAGTTTACATTTGGTTAAAGTTGTATGACAAAGTTTATAGATGCCTGTTACATAATGTTCTAAACTCTAAGACAAATTCAATTGATACTTGCATCAATATTGCATACCAGTTCAAAGATTTCATTGATGCATACCCCACCCTGCTGCTTCAGTAACATTGATGCTCACACTCCCTTGGTCCATTTAGAAATATTATGTTTGGTTTAGATTTTATAAGCACATTATAGATTCTTATAGCTTCTTGACTTCTTCATTCATGTTACATACAAGCTCGAAAGTTATATCAGAGGGTGGCACTGGCCGGGGGTATACGTGACCCACTGGTCGCTTTCTCTTGTCTTTAAAAATCTTCTTGTATGAAACCGGAAGGCCCAGGCCTTTGATATTAGGTATGAAGCTTCATTTAGTGGACCTCTATCAAGATGGAACTGGGGCCAAAAATTGCCACGCCCCATGACACACATGTAAATTTTTTTGCTCAGGTGAGCGCTATAGGACTATCATGGTCCTCTTGTTTCCCCCTTCCAGTGGTAAAATAAGACCATTATTCTGCAAGGATCTGCATTGTACAATGGTTATTGGCCGAAAAAGGGGGATGTCTTATAAACAAGATCAAGCAACATACTTCCCAGAGTAGATTAAAAAATCACCCCTGTCTTATAATCAAATCATCTTGTAGCAGATCATAGCAGTAGGTAAAACATGAATGTCTATGAATGCCAAAGGTCAGGTAGACACACCCAGCTGAATGAGTACAATCCCCTTAATGAACCTTTGTAAGTACTAAAGCAGATCGGGAACTGCTCATGGCTCAGGGGAGTGATCAGACCCACGTGGTCCTCTTGTTTGTATACTCCATGTAAGTGCAGTTTTAACAGGTAGAGATGAGCTATGCTGTCCTCCAACAGCTCATGTCTTAATATATCGGAAAGCTTTTTTTCTGCTCCAACTTAGCAGTCTACTCCATGTAATACATATTTTTCAAGCTTGGTTGATTTACATGTGTGTGCTCTCAGTAACCAGCCTGCACATCTATACAAGATGATCAGAGCTTTTGCTAGCCACACCTGAGATAAGGCAGATTTTTGTCTGATCTGCTGAGATGTGTTTTCTGTGTGTTATTGAGTTTTTGTGTTGTAGCTTTGGGATATACTGACTGCAGATTTGTCTGAATTCTTGTTGACTTGGAGAGATATTTTTGCAAACTGCTGTTTACCAATAAAATGCTTACCTCAAAGCAAAACAGTGTATAATGCTGAGAACAACTGCACCTGATAACGTTGTTTGTTTATATCTTCTGCTGCATCTTCTTGCAAACTTTACAAACAGGCAGGAGGAGCAGTCTGATCTGAGTCCACACTGTTTGCAACAGTTACTTTGATGACAAAGTAGATAACAATTGTTGTGATTGGCATCTAAGGGTTAGAATATTGTAATTGAATGAACAAGAAAAATTAGTTGTAACCATGTGATATGTGCTGTGTTTGTGGAAAATATAGGAAAAGTGAAGGAAGTTCATAGAATAAATTGTGATGTAACCAAAAACAAAATTAAAAATTGAGACAAAAGTGATTTAAATACTGTCTGAAGAACTTTTACTAGGCCAAAATAAAATATATGTGTGGTTCCTATTACATGGTTTTCAAATATAGGGTAGGTAGGCATAAAAATTAGTTGATTTTTCATTTTCAGCTCATCAGAGCTGAAGGCTCCGGGGTTGCTTATAGGATAGGCAGTTGTCAGTTGTCGTCCGCCTCAGCGTGGTCTTTGTCTTGTGACGTCAACATTTTCAAACGACATATCCTCTGAAGCCGCTGGGCCGATTCAGCCCAAATTTCATCTGTAGCATCCTTAGGCTGGGGGATTGAAAGTTTATGTTTTTTTAGCTCACCTGTCATGCAGTGATAAGGTGAGCTTTTGGGATCACTTTTTGTCCGTCTGCGTCGTCGTCTGGCGTCAACACTTTCAAGCGACATCTCCTCTGAAGCCACTAGGCCGATTCAGCCCAAATTTCATCTGTAGCATCCTTGGGCAGGGGGATTAAAAGTTTGAGTTTTTTTATGAAAATCGGCTCATTAGTTTGGTTGCTATGGCAACTTATAGTTTCCATAAACTTATAATGGGGAAAGTAGAAAAATGGCATTTACTGCCAAGCCTTTGTAGATATTTTGACAAAACTTTCATAGAAATATTCCTTGAGTGAACTTCTGTTAGCCACATGCTTTTATGGCAACCTGGGGGTTCCCAGGGTGTGCCGTGGCCATGCCCCACCCCTTCCAGTGCATAAAAGGCGATATATCTCAGAAACCATTCAGATCCCCACCCCTAAAGTACCGGTATATATATTCTTTTTGTCGCGCCTGCTATTAGCATGGCGCGACTTAGGCGCCCGGTTTTCCGTTCGTCTGTTCTTTCGTCCCTTCGTTCGTCCGCCTGTTCGTCAAGGCGTCAACATTTGCGACCACCCTAGCTTTCACCCAATGGTCAAGTTTATTTCACAAGAACTATAAGAGCTTCATTAATGATACTTCATACAAACTTGTGTCTGGGGATGGCAACTTACATGCAAGCATCCATATTTGACCTTGACCTACATTTCATGGTTCACTGACTTTGTAAAATATTGCGACCACCCTAGCGTTCACCCTAGTGGTCAAGTTTATTTCTCAAGAACTATTAGAGCTTCATTAATGATACTTCATACAAACTTGTGTCTGGGGATGGCAATTTGTATGCAAGCATCCATATTTCATCTTGACCTACATTTCATGCGTCACTGACTTTGTAAAATATTGCGACCACCCTAGCGTTCACCCTAATGGTCAAGTTAATTTCTCAAGAACTATAAGAGCTTCTTTAATGATATTTGGTACAAACTTGAATCTGTGGATGGCAACTTCAATGCAAGCATCCATATTTGACCTTGACCTAAATTTCATGGTTCACTGACTTTGTAAAATATTGCGACCACCCTTACATTCACCCTACTGGTCAAGTTAATTTCTCAAGAACCATAAGAGCTTCATTAATGTTACATGGTACAAACTTATATCTCGGGATGGCAACTTAAATGCAAGCATACATATTTGACCTTGACCTATATTTCATGGTTCACTGACTTTGTAAAATATTGCCACCACCCTAGTGTTCACCCTAATGGTTAAGTTCATTTCTCAAGAACTATTTGAACTTCATTAATGATACTTAGTACAAGCCTTTTATTCAAGCATCTATGTTTGATCTTGGCCTAGATGTCATGGTTCGGTGACTTTGCGCCCCAACAGGCGCGACATAGCCTTCGGCGAAATTCTTGTTTCTTATGATAAGACGCATTCAGTGACACCAACCTGCGGGTCCCCTGGGATGTGCCCGGGCCATGCCCCACCCCCTCCACTTCATAAAAGGCCCAATATCTCAGAAACCGTTCAGATCCCTACCCCTAAATCATATATATTCTTGTTCCTTATGATAAGATGCATTCAGTGATACCAACCTAGGTGTCTTTCGGGGTGCGCTGGGGCCATACCCTACCCCTCCACTTCATAAAAGGTGATATACATTTCAGATCCCTACCCCAAATCCATACATATTCTTGTTTCTTATGATAAGATGCATTCAGTGACAGCAACCTGGTGGTCCCCTGGGATGTGCCGGGGCCATGCCCCACCTCGTCCACTTCGTAAAAGGCCCAATATCTCAGAAACCGTTTAGATCCCCACCCCTAAACCATATGATTATATTCTTGTTCCTTATGATAAGATGCATTCAGTGATACCAACCTAGGTGTCTTCCAGGGTGCGCTGGGGCCATACCCTACCCCTCCACTTCATAAAAGGTGATATACATTTCAGATCCCTACCCCAAATCCATACATATTCTTGTTTCTTATGATAAGATGCATTCAGTGACAGCAACCTGGTGGTCCCCTGGGATGTGCCGGGGCCATGCCCCACCTCGTCCACTTCGTAAAAGGCCCAATATCTCAGAAACCGTTTAGATCCCCACCCCTAAACCATATGATTATATTCTTGTTCCTTATGATAAGATGCATTCAGTGATACCAACCTAGGTGTCTTCCAGGGTGTGCCGGCGCCATACCCCACCCCTCCATTTCATTAAAGGCGATATATCTCAGAAACCTTTCAGATCCCTACCCCAAAACCATACATATTTTTTAGCTCACCAGAGGGGGAGCTTATAGGATGGCAGGCTTCCGTCGTCCTACGTTATCCACACTTTCAAACTGCAATATCTCGGCAACCTGCAGGCTGATTTCAATCAAACTTCATATGTGGGGTACACTGGATTGGGGAACAATGACACAGTAGGTTTTGTGAGAACCAATTGCAAAGTCTGGTTGCCATGGCAACCATTTACCAATAGCTTGTGCCCTCTCTAGCGCATTTATTTTTGGCCTGATCTTTCTGAAACTGACATATATTGTAGAGATCACAAAAAACGGGGACGGGTTCCAAAACAGGCCAGGTCCGATCATTTTTGGTGGAGTTATGACCCCTTTTAGATTTATGACAACATTCTCCATAGGTTCCCATTGCTAACTATGGTAAAATGCTTGTTACCAGCATAACTCATTCATTTCTGATTGGATCTTCATGAAACTCTGTCAGAGTATTTTTCTCTATGAAATCTAGGCCAAGTTTGAAACGGAGTCATGTTGGGCCAAAAACTAGGTCAGTAGGTTAGATCTTAGAAAAACCTTGTGCACACTCTAGAAGGAGCTTTTTTGACCCAATCTTCATGAAATTTTGTCAGAATATTTTATCTTTACAAACTTTAGACTATAATCAAAACTGGGTCATGTTAGATCAAAAACTAGGTCACTAGGTCAGGTCTTAGAAAAATCTTGTGTACACTCTAGAAGGCACATTTTTAATCCAATCTTCATGAAACTTTGTCAGAATGCTTATCTTTATAAACTTTAGACTGAAATGGAAGCTGGGTCATGTTGGTTCAAAAGCCAGGTCACTAGGTCAAATCTTAGAAAAACCTTGTGTACACTCTAGAAAACACATTTTTGAGTCAGTCTTCATGAAAATTTGTCAGAAATTATATCTTTATGAACTTTAAACTGAAATGGTAACTGGGTCATGTTGGGTTAAAAACAAGGTCACTAGGTCAAATCTTAGAAAAAACTTGTGTACACTGTAGAAGGCACATTGTTGATCCAATCTTCATAAAACTCTGCCAGAATGTTCATCTATATTTACTTTAGACTTAAGTGGAAACTGGGTTATGTTGCATTAAAAACTAGGTTACTAAGTCAAATCTTAGAAAAACCTTGTGTACACTCTAGAAGGCATCTTCTTCTCCACTTTAACTGGTGGGTTGATTGAAACCAAATTACAAGTGGAGCCTCTATGGGTAGGGGGAATGAAATTTGTTTGTAAGGACTGGGTCACATGACCAATATGGCCGCCATGCTAATATATGGTAAAAGACTTAAAGAATTTTCTTCTCAGGAACCAAATTGCCGGTGACTTTAAAATTTGGTATGTAGCATTGGGGACTCAGGCCCTATCAAATTTGTTCAAATGATCACCTTTAGTTGACCTTGACCTGTTTTACATCAAGGTAAATTTGGTCACTTAGACATTTGTATCGAAAAAGGGCAAGACAGTAGTGAATTTTACTGATTGCATGGAAGCTGGTCACATCATAAATATTATTTACAATCAGATGAATAGAAGTTTATCAATTCCAAAGGTCAAGGTCATTACTGACCTTTGTCTTGGATGGCTCAGATTCAGTATTTTTATCTTCTTCTCCAGTAAAACAGCTGTGCTGATTGAAACCAAATTACATGAAAAGTCTCTATGGGGGTGAGGTAATTAAACATTATTTGTGGTATTGTTGTCACATGACCAAGATGGGCACCTTGCCTGTATATGGTATAAACCACATGATCGCTGGTGAGCGTAATGGCCCATGAGCCTCTTGTTACACAGTAATTTTTCACAGCCATAAATCCCATGTCAAGTATGGATAATTGCATTATACTAATTAGTCCTCATTAGCTGCATGCTTTGGTATTACATTGACTTATATAGGGAAAATCTTTAAAAAATCTTCTTCTCGGAAACCACAAGGCCCAGGTCTTTGATATTTTGTGTGGACCTTTACCAAGATTGTTCACTTTATAGCCCTGGGGCCAAAAATGCCCCCACCCAGGACCCTTTGTTTTCACATTGACTTATATAGAAAAAAACTAAAAAATCTTCTCTCTGAAACCGCAAGGCCCGGGTCTTTGATACGACATATTTGATGTGAAGCTTCATCTAGTGGACCATTATCAAGATTTTTATTATAGCCCTTTGGTTTTACATTGACTAATATTTGAAAAATCTTTAAAAAATCTTCTCCTCTGAAATCGCAAGGCACAGGTCTTTGATATTTGGTGTGTAGCTTCATCTGGTGAACCTTTTCCAAGATTGTTCAAATTATTGCCCTGGAGCCAAAAATGCCCCTGCCCTGGGCCCTTTGGTTACAATTGGCCAAGTAGTTTAAGAGAAGAAGATGTTTAAAGAAATAAGTTAATGCACGGATGCACGGACAGCAGACGCACGGCAGACACAGGGCCAAAACATAGGCCCCACTGGCCTTCGGCTATTGGAGCTAACAAGTTTTAAACTGACTTCTGCTACTAAATAATAGGTAGACTGATTTTGAAATAAATTCACAGAAATGTCCCTTGGATCACTTTCAACCAAAGTGGCTCAAACCATCCACTCCACCTTATATTACCTACCTCTTAACTGTACAATAAGGATCAGGTGAGCAATCCAGGGCCATTATGGCCCTCTTGTTTGGCAGATGCACACCATTTCCAGGCATAAATATTACCAGAACATCCTTTATTGAAAGTGCTTTTAAAGAATAGGTACTTAAATACATGGACTGTGAAAAATTGAATGACTCACTTTGCATATAAAATATATGGAATATTCATGATAAAAAAAAAAATAATTAGGCTCTGCAGGGAAAAAGCTAGGCATGGTCGGGTAACCTATCCACACATATATTTTGTTTTTGGCCTTAATAGGTGCAAACTTCTAGATGTCACTTTCACATCACATCTGAAACATGAGTAAAAAAATTATTTTGAAATGCAAATGCAAATGTCTTTGCAAATAAAAAAAATGAACACTGTGATATCTGACAGCTACCACTACATGTATAAGATACTGACATTACAACGTTACACTACCTAAGATATTTGCAGTTACACTACCTAAAATATTTGCTTCATACAGTTTAATTTTAATTTTATTGACACACCCACATTCAGAGAGTATGCCACAGACAGATGGAACTATGACAGTTGAGGATGAGGTTGAAATTGTCAAAGCGGCAGCTAAAATTTCCCGTAGCAAGGGAAGTTTTAAGGTCAAACTTACAAGACAAACCCCAGTTGAAATGAGTGAAAAGCGACAAGTTTTAAAACAGGAGAGTAAAGACAGTGGAATTGTAACTGAAATGTTTGTAAGACCAAAAGACCAAAAACAATCACATGATAATATTAAAGAATATTCCCGTCAGGAGAGTGCTTCTAAAGTTGAAAAGAAAAGTAAAAGCATGCAAAAACGGAGCCAGAGTATGAAGATTAAGAGGACTCAAAGTTGTAAAGTAAAGGGTGAAAGAGAATATCTGGAGAATACACATGATGATTCTGAGGTAAGAAATTTTTATTTATCTTGCAATATTCGTTTTTTATTTTTATTATTTTTTTTCAGAAATTTAGCCAATCATCTTTATGCCAAAGTATATGAAACTCAGGAAGACATGTGTCGAAAAAGAAATGAAATTCGAATTGCTAATATGCAGCTTGGTGCCGTGAGATCTCAGGTACAAAGTGTTGTGCTTCTCATTTTTGGCTCCCCTGAGCCAAAGGCTCCGGGGGAGCTTATATTAGGATGGTAGGCCTCCGTTGTCCATCCGTCTGTCGTATGTCAACCATTTTCAAAGGTCTTCTTCCCTGAAACCACTGGACCAATTTCAATTTAATTTCACATGCAACCCCCTGGCAATGGGGGAACAAAAGTTTGCAAGTATGGTCCAGGTCACATAACCAAGATGGCCACCATGCCCAAATATGGTAAAAACCTTAAAAAATCTTCTTCTCCAGAACCACTGGGCTGATTGGCATCGGGTGACTGAGTATTACCAAGTTTGTAAAAATGATGACCCTAGGTTGACCTTGACCTATTTTATGCCAAGGTCATATTTGGCTCCTTAGGCTTTTCAATGGGAAATAGGTAAATCAATACATTTTTCGAAAAATATTGTGGTCTGTGATATGAGAATGAGTAAAGAATGAATGCCTGTGACTGCTAAGAGTCAAGGTCATTCATTGACCTTGGCCCAAGGTCACTTGTATTGCAGGTCTATTGACATATTTTGAATACATTTTCTCTAATACCACTCGGCCAATTTCATTCAAATTTAAAATGCAGACTTACAACACTTAGTGGACAAATATTTATTTGTATGGTTTAGGTCACGTGACCAATATGGTCGCCATGCCCAAATATGGTAAAAACCTTAAAAAAATCTCCTCCAGAACCACTGGGCCAATTGTCTTGAAACTTGGTATGTAGCATCGGGTGAATGACTACTACCAAATTTACCAAAATCATGACCCTAGGTTGACCTTGACCTATTCTACACCAAGGTCAAACTTGCTACTTAGGCTTTTCAATTGGAAATAGGTACATCAATGCATTTTAAACTCACCGTCACGTAGTGACGAGGTGAGCTTTTGGGATCACTTTTTGTCCGTCGTCCGTCGTGCGTCCGTCCGTCCGTGCGTAAACAATTTCTTCAAACGACATCTCCTCTAAAACCACTGATCGGATTTTGATCAAACTTCACAGGAATGATCCTTAGGTGGTCCCCTTTCAAAGTTGTTCAAATGGTTCTGGTCCGTTGCACATCTAGGTCGTAGGAGCCAAAAATACATTTTTTTTCACCAAAAAATTAAAAAATCTTCTTCTCTGAAACCACAAGGCCCAGGTCTTTGATATTTGGTATAAAGCTTTATCTAGTGGATCCCTACCAAGATTGTTCAAATTATAGTGCTGGGGCCAAAAATGCCCCCGCCCCAGGGCCCTTTGGTTTTACATGGGCTTATATAGGGAAAATCTTAAAAAATCTTCTACTCTGAAACCCCAAGGCCCAGGTCTTTGATATTTGACATGAAGCTTCATCTAGTGGACCCCTACCAAGATTGTTCATATTATAGTGCTGGGGCCATAAATGCCCCCACACCGGGGCCCTTTTGTTTTACATGGGCTTATGTAGGGAAAATCTTTAAAAATCTTCTTCTCTGAAACCCCAAGGCCCAGGTCTTTGCTATTTGGTATGAAGCTTCATCCAGTGGACCCCTACCAAGAATGCTCAAATTATAGTGCTGGGGCCAAAAATGCCCCCACCCCGGGGCCCTTTGGTTTCTACATAGGCTTATTTAGGGAAAATCTTTAAAAATCTTCTTCTCTGAAACCGCAAGGCCCAGGTCTTTGCTATTTGGTTTGAAGCTTCATCCAGTGGACCCCTACCAAGATTGTTCAAATTATAGTGCTGGGGCCAAAAATGCCCCCGCCCGGGGCCCTTTGGTTTTACATGGGCTTATATAGGGAAAATATTTAAAAATCTTCTTCTCTGAAACCCCAAGGCCCAGGTCCTTGCTATGTAGTATGAAGCTTCATCCAGTGGACCCCTACCAAGATTGTTCAAATTAAAGTGCTAGGGCCAAAAATGCCCCCGCCCCGGGGCCCTTTGGTTTCTACGTAGGCTTATAAACGGAAAATCTTTAAAAAACTTTTTGTCTGAAACCACAAGGCCTAGGTCTTTGATATTTGGTATGAAGCTTCATCTTGTGGACCTCAATGAAGAACGTTCAAATTATAGACCTGGGGCCAAAAATGCCCCCGCTCTGGGCCCTTTGGTTTACATAGACTTATATAGGGAAAGTCTTGAAAAATCTTCTTCTCTGAAACCACAAGGCCTAGGTCTTTGATATTTGGTATGAAGCTTCATCTTGTGGACCTCTACAAAGATTGTTCAAATTAGAGCCCTGGGGCCAAAATTGCCCCCGCCCCGTAGCCCTTTGATTTACATAGACTTATATAGGGAAAATCTTGAAAAATCTCTTCTCTGAAACCACAAGGCCTAGGTCTTTGATATTTGGTATGAAAAGTAGAAGTAAAACAAAGATCAGGAATTGATACAATTAACTTACTCCATCCATAAAAGACACCAAAGGGAAAGAAATACAAACATTAAGCGACCAGACCATAATGGAAACCTAAACAAAGGAAGGCCATATGGACAGTTACTTTCCCACAAAATGGCCATATGGCCATCCAAAATTAAAAGACACAAGTGATACACACAGTAAGTAACAAACAACAACATAAATAAATCGCCACAGAAGAGCCGCCTTGGAACGGTCAGTGGAAGATTTCCACTGGGGGGGGTGGGGGGGGGGGGTTAAATGGATTCTACGTGGCCACAATCCTCGCCCTTACTTCCGTCGCGATTTAGACAAATAATTTGTTAAGTCCGCATGAAGGCCTCCTAACTCATCAGTGCAACATCTCCGTGAACACAGAAATCAAAGAACCACAGAGGTGAGACAACGGTGAGGACTCGACAGCAAGAAACCACTGAAATGCTGGAGCAAAAGAAAACCAACAGTTAGACTCCGATGAGCCCGACCAGAGACAGAGCATCAGGCACCAACCAACATTATCTCTTTAATTTTCAATAAGCCTTTACGTTGGAGCCGTCATAGAATCTGAGGCCTGACCCACCGGCGTGCAATTAAAGAGGGAAGCAAAGTTGCCAACCGTGATTGGGTTAACTACCATGCATGCAGTCTGTCGTATAATATCCATGTTGTACCCAATCTTTTTATATCGAAGAATGATTTTACGAAATTGGGTGCTGAAGTCATTGCGGTTATATATTTTTCTGAATTTATATACTAAGTCACCATAAAATTCGGGTTCCGATAGACCTTGTTGCAGAAGAGATTTAAGTCCAATATTGAATTTTGAAATTAATGAAGCCTCATCTAGTGGACCTCTACCAAGATTGTTCAAATTATAGCCTTTAGACCAAAAATGCCCCCGCCTCGGGGGCCTTTGGTTTTACATAAACTTATATAGGAAAAATCTTTAAAAATCTTCTTCTCTGAAACCACAAGGCCTAGGTCTTTGATATTTGGTATGAAGCTTCATCTAGTGGATCCTTACCAAGATTGTTCAAATTATAGCCCTGAGACCAAAAATGCCCCCGCCTTGGGGGCCCTTTGGTTTTACATAGACTTATATAGGGAAAATCTTTAAAAATCTTCCCTTGTGAAACCACAAGGCCTAGGTCTTTGATATTTGGTATGAAATTTCATCTAGTGGACCTCTATCAAGTTTGTTCAAATTATAGCCCTGGGGCCAAAATGCCCCCGGCCCGAGACCCTTTGGTTTTACATAGACTTATATAGGGAAATCTTTAAAAAACTTCTCCTCTAAAACTGCAAGGCCCATGTCTTTGATATTTGGTATGGAGCTTCATCTAGTGGACCTCTACCAAGATTGTTCAAAGTATAGCCCTGGGGCCACAAATGCCCCCGCCCAGGGACCCTTTGGTTTTACATAGACTTATATAGAAATGATCTTTGAAAATCTTCTTCTCTGAAACAGCAAGACCCAGGTCTTTGATATTTGGTGTGAAGCTTAATCTAGCAGACCTCTATCAAGATTGGTTAAATTATAGCCCTGAGGCCAAAAATGCCCCCAAGCCGGGGCCATTTGGTATTACATAGGCTTATATAGGGAATATCTTAAAAAAAAAACTTCTTCTCTGAGACCACAATGTTCAGGTCTTTGATTTTTGGTGTGTAGCTTCATCTAGTAGACCTTTGCCAAGATTGTTCAAATTATAGCTTTTGTTGATATTTGGTATGAAGCTTCACCTTTTAAGACCTCCTTCAATATTATGCACATTATAGCCCTGGGGTCAATAATGGGCCTCCCCGGGGCCCACTTGTTACTCTATGGATCAGGTGAGCAATCCAGGGCCATCATGGCCCTCTTGTTTGAAAAATATTGTGGTCTGTGATATGGGAATTGGTAAAAAATGAATGCCTGTGAATGCTAATGGTCAAGGTCATCATTGACCTTGGCCAAAGGTCACTTGTATTGGAGGTCTATTGACATATTAGAATACCATTTTCTCTAACAGCACTGGGCCAATTGATTTAATTTTATATGCAGCTTAGTGAAAAAAAATTTATACCGATGGTCCAGGTCACATAACCGAGATGGCTGCCATGCCCAAATATAGTAAAAACCTTGAAATATCTTCTTCCTTAGAACCACTGGGCAGATTGTTTTGAAACTTGGTACGTAGCATGGGGTGAATGAGTACTACCAAATTTGCAAAAATGATGACCCTAGGTTGACCTTGACCTATTTTATGCCAAGGCAAAATTTGGCTCCTTAGGCTTTTCGATGAGCAATAGGTAAATCAATGCATTTCGGAAAATATTGTGGTCTGTGATATGAGAATGAGTAAAAAATGAATGCCTGTGAATGCTTAGGGTCAAGGTTTGCAAAATGATGACCCTAGGTGAACCTTTACCTATTTTACGCCAAGGTCAATTTTTGCTCCTTAGGCATTTCAATTGGAAATAGGTAAATCAATGCATTTTTAGCTCACCTGAGCCGAAGGCTCATGTGAGGTATTAGTATACCACGAGCCGTCGTCCGTCGTCCGTCGTCCACACTTTCAACGAAGTATATCTCTGGAACCAGTGGGCCGGCCTTGATCAAATTTCATATGAACCATCATCAGGTAGGGGGAAAGGCTGTATTAGGTTTTCGTGCAGATCGGATGAGAACTCTGGTTGCCACAGCAACAAAGAGCTCCCATAGGCTTAACATAGGAAAAAGCTTGTCATCACTCTAGCTCCGTCAATTTTTTTCTGATCGACTTCATTCTTGCAGATAACGAGGACAGGCATGAAATCTCGATCAAGTTCGATTTTGGGCTGAATCGGATTATTCACTCAGGAGTTACGTGCCCTTGAGCGTTGATAAAATTGCCTATTGACTTAACATGGGGAGAATGTTGTCATCACCATAGCTGCTTCAATTATTTTCAGATTGGCTTTATTCTTGCAGATAACCAGCACAGCCATGAAATCTCGGTCAAGTTCGATAACTGGCAGAATCGGATCATTCACTTAGGAGTTACCTGCCCTTGTGTGTTTTTGCATTAGGGTTAATGGGAATTTCAAAAATGTATATCTTAAAGACTACTTGGCCAACTTTGATCAAATTTCATGTGTCGCATTATTGGGCAAGTGGAAAGGCTTCATTAGGTTTTCAGGCAGATCTGAGTGGAACTCTGGTTGCCATGGCAACATCTAGCTCCCATAGACTTCACATAGGAAAAAGCTTGTCATCACTCTAGCTCCTTCAATTTTTTTCTGATCGACTTCATTCTTGCAGATAACCAGTACAGGCATAAAATCTCGGTCAAGTTCGATTTTGGGCCGAATCAGATAATTCACTCAAGAGTTACGTCCCCTTGAGCGCCCGAAAAATTGCCTATCGACTTAACATGGGGAAAATGTTGTCATCACTGTAGCTGCTTCAATTTTGTTTGGATTGGCTTCATTCTTACAGATAACCAGCACAGCCATGAAATCTCGGTCAAGTTCGATAATTGGCAGAATCGGATCATACACTTAGGAGTTACCTGCCCTTGTGCATTTTTGCATAAGGGTTAATGTGAATTTCAAAAATGTATATCTTGAAGACAACTTGGCTGACTTTGATCAAATTTCATGTGTAACATTATTGGGCAAGTGGAAAGACTGCATAAGGTTTTCATGCAGATCTGAGTGGAACTCTGGTTACCATGGCAACATATAGCTCCCATAGACTTAACATAGGAAAAAGCTTGTCATCACTCTAGCTCCGTCAATTTTTTTCTGATAGACTTCATTCTTGCAGATAATAAGGACAGGCATAAAATCTCGGTTAAGTTCGATTTTGGGCAGAATCGGAATATTGACCTCGGAGTTACGTGACCTTGAGCGACAAAAAATTTGCCCATAGACTTAACATAGGGAAAATGTTGTGACTACGATAGCGACTTGAATTTTTTTCAGATCAGCTTCAAACTTGCAGGTAACGAGGACAGACATAAAATCACAGTTAAGTTCGATTTTGGGCCGAATCAGATAATTCACTCAAGAGTTACGTCCCCTTGAGCGCCCGAAAAATTGCCTATCGACTTAACATGGGGAAAATGTTGTCATCACTGTAGCTGCTTCAATTTTGTTTGGATTGGCTTCATTCTTACAGATAACCAGCACAGCCATGAAATTTCGGTCAAGTTCGATAATTGGCAGAATCGGATCATACACTTAGGAGTTACCTGCCCTTGTGCATTTTTGCATAAGGGTTAATGTGAATTTCAAAAATGTATATCTTGAAGACTACTTGGCTGACTTTGATCAAATTTCATGTGTAACATTATTGGGCAAGTGGAAAGACTGCATAAGGTTTTCATGCAGATCTGAGTGGAACTCTGGTTACCATGGCAACATATAGCTCCCATAGACTTAACATAGGAAAAAGCTTGTCATCACTCTAGCTCCGTCAATTTTTTTCTGATAGACTTCATTCTTGCAGATAATAAGGACAGGCATAAAATCTCGGTTAAGTTCGATTTTGGGCAGAATCGGAATATTGACCTCGGAGTTACGTGACCTTGAGCGACAAAAAATTTGCCCATAGACTTAACATAGGGAAAATGTTTTGACTAGGATAGCGACTTGAATTTTTTTCAGATCAGCTTCAAACTTGCAGGTAACGAGGACAGACATAAAATCACAGTTAAGTTCGATTTTGGGTCGAATCGGATTATTTGCCTTGGAGTTACCTGCCCTTGAGCATGAAAAAATACGTTGTGACCACGATAGCAACTTTATTTTTATTCAGATCAGCTTCAAACTTGCAGGTAACGAGGACAGGCATAAAATCCCGGTTAAGTTCGATTTTGGGCCGAATCTGAATATTGACCTCGGAGTTACGTGACCTTGAGCGACAAAAAATTTGCCCATAGACTTAACATAGGGAAAATGTTGTGACTACTATAGCGACTTTAATTTTTTTCAGATCAGCTTAAAACTTGCAGGTAACGAGGACAGACATAAAATCTCAGTTAAGTTAGATTTTGGGCCGAATCGGATTATTTGCCTTGGAGTTACCTGCCCTTGAGCATAAAAAAATACGTTGTGACCACGATAGCAACTTTATTTTTATTCAGATCAGCTTCAAACTTGCAGGTAACGTGGACAGGCATAAAATCTCAGTTAAGTTCGAATCGGAATATTGACCTCGGAGTTACATGACCTTGAGCGACAAAAAATTTGCCCATAGACTTAACATAGGGAAAATGTTGTGACTACGATAGTGACTTGAATTTTTTTCAGATCAGCTTCAAACTTGCAGGTAACGAGGACAGACATAAAATCACAGTTAAGTTCGATTTTGGGCCGAATCGGATTATTTGCCTTGGAGTTACCTGCCCTTGAGCATGAAAAAGTACGTTGTGACCACGATAGCAACTTTATTTTTATTCAGATCAGCTTCAAACTTGCAGGTAACGAGGACAGGCATACAATCCCGGTTAAGTTCGATTTTGGGCCGAATCGGAATATTGACCTCGGGGTTACGTGACCTTGAGCGGCAAAAAATTTGCCCATAGACTAAACATAGGGAAAATGTTGTGACAACGATAGCGACTTGAATTTTTTTCAGATCAGCTTCAAACTTGCAGGTAACGAGGATAGACATAAAATCTCAGTAAAGTTAGATTTTTGGCCGAATCGGATTATTTGCCTTGGAGTTACCTGCCCTTGAGCATAAAAAAATACGTTGTGACCACGATAGCAACTTTATTTTTATTCAGATCAGCTTCAAACTTGCAGGTAACGTGGACAGGCATAAAATCTCAGTTAAGTTCGAATCGGAATATTGACCTCGGAGTTACATGACCTTGAGCGACAAAAAATTTGCCCATAGACTTAACATAGGGAAAATGTTGTGACTACGATAGTGACTTGAATTTTTTTCAGATCAGCTTCAAACTTGCAGGTAACGAGGACAGACATAAAATCTCGGTTTAGTTCGATTTTGGGCCGAATCGGATTGTTTGCCTTGGAGTTACCTGCCCTTGAGCATAAAAAAATACGTTGTGACCACGATAGCAACTTTATTTTTATTCATATCAGCTTCAAACTTGCAGGTAACGAGGACAGGCATAAAATCTCGGTTAAGTTCAATTTTGGGCCGAATCGGAATATTGACCTCGGAGTTATGTGACCTTGAGCGACAAAAAATTTGCCCATAGACTTAATTAGGGAAAAATGTTGCGACTACGATAGCGACTTGAATTTTTTTCAGATCATCTTCAAACTTGCAGGTAACGAGGACAGACATAAAATCTCGGTTAAGTTCGATTTTGGGCCGAATCGGAATATTTGCCTTGGAGTTACCTGCCCTTGAGCATGAAAAAATACGTTGTGACCACGATAGCAACTTTATTTTTATTCATATCAGCTTCAAACTTGCAGGTAACGAGGACAGGCATAAAATCTCGGTTAAGTTCGATTTTGGGCCGAATGGGAATATTGACCTCGGAGTTACGTGACCTTGAGAGACAAAAAAATTTGCCCATAGACTTAACGTAGGGAAAATGTTGTGACAGAAATAGCGACTTGAATTTTTAGCTCACCTGAGCCAAAGGCTCCAGTGAGCTGATAGTATACCAAGGCTCCGGAGTCCGTCGTCTGTCGTCCGTCCATCCGTCGTCCACACTTTCAATGAAGCATATTTCAGAAGGCAGTCGACCAATCTTGTTTAAATTTTATGTGTAGCACCATTGGGCAAGGGGAAAGGCTGCATTAGGTTTTGGAGCTAGTCTGGTTCATTTGTTCCTTCATTCTTCTTTCTCTCCATATAGAGATAATAGACCAATGTTAAATTTTTAATCAAAGATTTCTCAGGAACTATAAAAGCTAGAAGCATCAAATTTGGTATTCAATAGAATAATGATGACTTATTTTGTGTAAGAGACATTGTGCTTTCTCAGCTTATTTGTTCATCTGTTCTTCATTCTTCTTTCTCTCCATTTTGACCAATGTTAAATTTTCGTCAAAGATTTCTCAGGAACTATAGAAGCTAGAAGTCTCAAACTTGGAATGCAATGCAATAATGATGACTTATATCCTGTAAGGGTCAATGGGCTGGATTCTATTAGCAGATTTAGTAGTCAAGTCTGTGAATTGTTAAAACTTAAGTTCCTCAGGTGAGCGGTTTAGGCTCATTGAGCCTCTTGTTTGAAAAAATATTGTTGTCTGTGATATGAGAATGGGTAAAAAACAAATGCCTGTGAATGCTTAAGGTGAAGGTCATTCATTGACCTTGGCCAAAAGTGTTGTGGTCTGTGATATGAGAATAGGGTAAAAATTGAATGTCTAAGAATGCTTAAGGTGAAGGTCATTCAGTGACCAAGGCCAAAAGTCACTTGTGTTGCAGGTCCATTGACATATTAGAATACATTTTCTCTACAACCACTGGGCCATCTTTTAAATTTTACATGTAGCCTAAGGACTAAGGGCATTTATTCAAATGTTCTGGGTCACATTTACCAAGATGGCCCTCATGCCTGAATATGGTAAAAACCTTAAAAAGCTTCTTCTTCAGAACTAATGGGCAGATTGTCCTGAAACATGGTATGTAGCACTAGGTGACTGAGTACTAGCAACTTTGCAACAATGATGGCACTAGGTTGACCATGACCTATTTTACATCAAGGTCAAATTGGTTGATATGGCTTTTAAATGGTGAAAAGGTGGAACAATGCATTTTTCGAAAAATATTGGGGTCTGCGATTTGAGGATACAAAATGAATGCTAAAAGGTCAACTTGGCACAAAGTCACTTGGATTGCAGGTCCATTGACATTTCAAAATACATCTTTTCTGAAACCACTGGGCCAATTTCAATTGAATTTTATATAATGGACATGGGGCTATGCCAATTTATTTGAATGGTCCAGGTCATGTGACTAAGATGGCCACCATGCCCTATTATGGTAAAAACCTTAAAAAAATCTCCATCTCCAGGAACACTTGGCTGATTGTCTTGAAACTTGGTATCAGGTGTTTGAGTACTACCAAATTTGCACAGGGCTGAGGGGAGCGACCAGGACCGCATGGTCCTCTTCGTTTCCAATATTTCAAAAAGAGGTCCATTTCAACTTAGGCTGACTGTATGTAGCTGGACACATTTTGAGATTTAGGGCTGCATCACTGAGATTAACAAGACATGCAATGAACAAACCTCTGAACCACACTTCATCACGTGAACAAGTCCGTGAAATCAAGACCCCCACTAAACCCCACTTTATATAGAGAAGACTGGGGTTTACGGGGGTATAAATTATTTTTCTTATTTCTGTTCCAAGACATAGGTTGTGGGTATTCGTTAGAACCGCCTCACTGAGGCGGTTCTAACGTGCACCCACAACCTACCGTATTCGCCCTAATTACCGCACATGCTCCTATAAGCGCACACCAAAGCTACTTTTGAAAAAGAAATGCATAAGTGCACACTTTACAGTAACCTTCCCCTGGAAGCTCTCACAGTAAATCTATAAAAAAAAAACTTAACGTTATTTCTTCAACAGTGAAGGCAATGCTTGAGTATCCTTTTCTGTCCCATTAAATATCAGTATGCATCATCTTGGAAGCTATTGTTTTCGCATCGAGTGTGCGCTTATTAGGTAAATTTTTCACTGTGATCTTTTGACACAATTTTGAAAAAACTAAGCGCACTGTGCATTAATTAGGGCGAATACGGTATGTTTTGAGCATTTGTAAGAAAAATATCAAGGATTTTCAACAGAAAAGTAGCCATTTTGGAGATGTGAAAAATGCACTATGTCGCACGGGTGAGTTATCGTAATGTTATAGAGAAACAAGAAATATCTTTAAAAAAGATATGCGGCGCAGATTTAATTGGAAGGTTGTTTAGAAACCAGTGCTTCAGCTGAAGTGCACGACCCGCCGGATGCTTTTAGCTTTATGAGTGTTACCATATATGGGTATGGCGGCCATTTTGGTCATGTGACCTGGACCTAAAACGGTTCCCCCAATAAATGCGCCTTATCGTCAGGAGCAAAAATATATCTAATACTTTAGTACTGTATTCTGAATCGTTTGCAGGATAAAATGAATTCTCACTTTTCCAATACAAAAGCATATGTGTCAAAGTTTGACCTAGGCACAAAGAAGGTCAAGGTCAACCCAGGGTCACCATTTTAGCAATTTATGATGGGCCTACGTCCCAGATGTTATTTATCAAGTTTCGTGCCAAGTGGTTCTGGAGAAGACTATTTTGAAGGGTTTTTACCATATATGGCTTGGCGGCCATTTTGGTCATGTGACCTGGACCCCATGAGCAAATTTTGGTTTCCTCCATCCCATAGAGGCTCCATATGAAATTTGACCTTAATCGGCCCAACGGTTTCCGAGGAGAAGCAGTTCGAAAATTTTCACATTTTTCGCCTCGGCGAGGCTATACTAAATGGAATGTAATATTTCGCAAGTTCATTGGTTAGACCTCATTGATACTATCAGTATGCCAAAAATTGTTTAAATATTCCAAGCGGTTAAGTCACTATCACTAATTTTCACAAACGGGTTACGGACGGACAGACAGACAGACCATATATGGCTTGGCGGCCATTTGGGTCATCCGACCTGGACCCCATGAGCAAATTTTGGTTTCCCCCATCTCTTAGAGGCTCCATATGAAATTTGACTTCAATCGGCCCAACGGTTTCCGAGGAGAAGCAGTTCAAAAATTTTCACATTTTTCGCCTCGGCGAGGCTATACTAAATGGAATGTAATATTTCGTAAGTTCATTGGTTAGATCTCATTGATATCTATCAGTATGCCAAAAATTGTTTAAATATTCCAAGCGGTTACATGTAAGTCACTATCACCAATTTTCACAAACAGGTTACGGACGGACAGACAGACTGACAGAATGACACGGTGATTTTAGGGCACTCTTAGAAAATCAACCGACTTCAGTCGGTCGCTTTTTCTACGGGTCGTGCAATATGAGCTACAATAGTGACAGCAACAATTGTCTAGCTATGAACTGGTTTACTGTATTCAAACAATTCAGATGTCACGCGAGGAAAAATAACTTTGCAGAGGGCGGTGTCCCGCCTGTTTGAGCTCAGGTCAATGTAAAAGGTCAAGGTTAAAAACATGACCTCATTTCAAGAGCATATGATCTCAAGTATATGCACAACAAATAAGAAAACGTTATCATTTACTCTTTTTGAACAAAAATTCTAGGGTTAACATTTAGGGTTGTCGCTATGGTGAACGTAAACGCATAGGCGGACGAACAAACGGACGAGCAGACAAACGGACGGAAACTTGATCTTATGTGCACCTAATTAAAACTCAAATTACACTTATTCCTTTTCAGAATTTATATAATATTAATGATATTCGAAAATGTCCATTTTGTGTTAAAATGGAGGACATAAAGTATGCTGAAGACAAATGATACACTGCAACTTTTATTTAGCATATATTGTAAATTAAACATCTGTCAATTTTGTAATGCGATTATTACATGTTTTTGTCATGCTATATCTCTTTATTGGTTTCATTGGGCAACAGGGCTTGGGGTGTCATTTCATCTCAATGTCGGTTAAAAGTCCCACAAACTTGGAAGCAACGTCTCCAAAATGACCTACACAGTGTTGATGGGGACTTAAACATCAAAACAAACAAACAATTCCTTTCGCAGAAAATTCTTCCTTTGGTTCCTTTCGCTATATAGACCAACCACGTGAAATTAGGTCAAAATAGCTATTCACCGCAGCAGTTACCGAATTCACTAGAAACACAATTATACATATGACGTATGGTCATCAAAGGACAAGACGGTGAGCAAGCCGAAACTGTATATATTTTTCATTCATGTCTCACATATAAAACGAAACATTTCCTAGGTTCAAACTTCAGTAAACTGTCGTATTTTTGAGTAGATTTATTTATGCAAATCATTGACCAATGAAATGGTCATCTCCTTGGACATGTGGTTTTATTGACCAATGGAATAATGAAAAATGTAGGACAAAAGCAAAACTATAACAGCTACGCCGTAAAAAGTTTTTCTTGTTTCCTCAAAAGCAAGAGAATGTTGGTACTTGTTAGAACTACTAGAACCACCTCATTGAGGAAGTTCACAGTCTATATTTGGACTAGAAATAAGAAAGAGGCGGTCGCTATTGACAGCCGGCTGTCGATAGGGAATTTGCTATTGACAGCCGGCTGTCGATAGCGAATTTGCTATTGACAGCCAGCAAACTAAATTGATGAAAATGGGTATTTAGCATACTTATATTGCAAATTTATTGTGTTTTGCCTTATAGACATTTATGAACAGGTTATTTAATATAATTTATTATATAATGGCTTCAGGTACTGTGATTATCCCGTCAGTTGGTCTTTGTCATGGAACTTGCAAAGGTTGTGATATTACCAGCTGTTCCAATGATTTGATGACTGTCTATCTTCTGATACATATGACAAAGAATATTGTGAAGCCTTATTAATCTTCTTAATGCAAACAAATATTTACTGCTTTGCCTATGACTGGGGCCATTGTTGGCAGAAGTTCCCGAGTTCTTTCAAAAGTTATCTGTGCATCATCACATCATGACCAATCATGCATATGGAAAGTGAACCTTTTATAGGACAAACTGACATAGTAAAACTCCCTGGCCCATAACGATTAACCTTTGTCCTGCTGAATGAATTAATTTTGCCACACCCATTTCTGTCTATTAACCGAACAAATTGCAGAATATAGTGAATTTGTCCAGTTCACAAACTGAATAACAAACATCCTGATCAGTTGGCTTATTTAGAAGCCATATGATCTGGATCTACACTGTTTGCAAAATGTAGGGTTTGTCGTGATCATCAGAACAATGGTAAATAGTGATCTGTTGGAGATGTAGATAGGACAATCCACAATGTTATTTTAGCCCCTGCCCATCGGGTCTTGAAGAAATACATGTAGATGGGCTGCATGATGCTTCCACGCAGAGCTGAAACTGACCCGGACACGAGTACTGGTAAACCGCTTAGAGGATCTAAGCTGCTCAGGCAATGTAGTGCGAGTCAGCCTGTCCATGCTTATGAACCCTATTGGTTTCATTGGGCAACAGGGCTTGAGATGTTATTTCATCACAATGTCTGGTAAAAGTCCCACAAAATTGGAAGCAATGTCTCGAAAATTACCTTTACAGTGTTGACGGGGATGTCAAACTTCAAATCAAACAAACAAAACAATGTTATTTGTTTCCAGCCCATTTAAAGTTCCTTCAGAGCTCTAGACCTATTTTGTCTAGTCAATGGTTAAAGAACAGAGACAAATTGGCCTTGGTGTGGACATCAGTTTTCCCTTATAAGGCTTTTGCAAAGGTGGGCTTAGATGTCTCCCAGACTAAATGCTAAGTAAACTGTTACAAAAGCCTGATGTGAAGCTGAACGTTTGAGGAGGAAAACCTAGATACAGTGGAACTTCGATAGCTCGAACACTGATGGCTCGTTTACCATGGCTGTGTCGAACACGTTCCCAAGCCCCTAGGGAAATCCTCTATATACGAAATAGACGGGGTAATTTAGGAGATTTTTGTCTTTTATATTATAAATGTATGCTGTGCAATGAGGTGATTCTAATGAGTATACACAGCATAAATTTTCATTATAGAATATCAAGTCCCCGCCCATAGGGGCTTGAAGAAATATATGGGCTGCATGATGCTTCCACGCAGAGCTGAATCCGGCCCGCACACTAGTACTGGTAAACCCCTTAGAGGATCTAAGCCTGTCCAGGAACCGCGGTGCGAGGCGGACCGTCCATGCTTATAAACCCTATTGGTTTCATTGGGCGACAGGGCTTGAGATGTCATTTCATCTCAATGTCGGGTAAAAGTCCCACAAAATTGGAAGCAGCG
The DNA here is from genome assembly GCA_963580285.1 of Lucinisca nassula. Lineage (NCBI taxonomy): Eukaryota > Metazoa > Mollusca > Bivalvia > Lucinida > Lucinidae > Lucinisca > Lucinisca nassula. Next base: position 28,098,833 of record OY757021.1, on the reverse strand, counting down.
TCTCCAAAATGACCTTTACAGTGTTGACGGGGACGTTAAACCTCAAATCAAACAAACAAACATTATAGAATATCAAAAAAGATGTACAAAAGTATCTCTTTATGTGTCCATGCAGTCACCCTCAGTGGCTTGAACTACCCCAGGCCTGTCTCGAACAGATTTTCCTGGTCCCTAAGGTATTCCAGCCATTGAAGTTTGACTGTATTTAGATAAACTTTCCTCATATCTATTAACCATGTGATGGATTTGGTTCATATTTTTGATTGATGATGATGATTGATGATAGATATAGGTCCAAAGTTTTGTTCAGCACTTCCCCAACCCATGCCCATGACCTCAAGGTCAAGGTTATGGATTTAGAAACTTTTAATGTTGAAGACTCAAGTTAAGGTATTTGTACCAGGTTGAACCTTATAATTTAAGAGCTCATATCTTCCAAAGTATAAGAAGGATTTGGTTCATATTTGGTATGATGATATATATAGGTGCAAATTTTAATTCAGCAATACCCCCACTCATGCCAATGTCCTCAAGATCAAGGTCATAGACTTTGACTCATGTTAAGCTAACTGTACAAGGTAGAACCTTATTATTAAAGAGCTTATATCTTCCAAAGCATATTATGGATTTGGATCAGATATGGTATGATGATTGATATATGTGCGAAGTTTTATTCAGCAATGCCCCCACTCAAGCCTATGGCTTCAAGGTCAAGGTCACCAACTTAGAAATTTTTAATATTTAAGACTCAAGTTAAAATATTTGAACCAGGTAAAACCTTAACTTTTCTTATTGATTTGGTTCATATTTGTTACGATGATAGCTGTAGGTCCAAAAATTCATTCAGCAATACCCCCGCCTGTGCCCATGACCTCAAGGTAAAGGTCACTGATTTAGAAATTTTTAATGTTAAAGTTTTCAAAGAGCTAGTATTTTCCAAACCATAAGATGGATTTGGTTTATATTTGCTATGATGATAGATACAGGTCCAAAGGTTTATTTGGCAATAGCCCCACTCATGCCTAAGACTGCAATGTCAAGGTCACACACACACACACTTAGAAATTTAAATGTTGATTTTTTGAGTTTATATTTTGCTATGATAGATAAAGGTCCAAAGTGATATTCAGCTGTACCCCCACCCATGTACATGACCTCAAGGTCAAGGTCACAGACATAGAAATTTTCAAATTTAAGTATGTTAATAGCCCATATTGTCCAAACTTTATAATATTTGGTATGGCAATAGTTACAGGTCCAAAATTTTATTTGGCCATACCCCACACCCATGACCTCAAGGTCAAGGTCATAAACTTAAATTTTTTAGCTCACCAGAGCCGCAGGGGAGCTTATAGGATAAGCAGTTAAACGTCGTTGTCTGCATTGTCGTCTGGTGTCAACACGTTCAAACGTCATCTCCTCTGAAGCCACTGGACCGATTAGGCCCAAATTTTATCTGTAGCATCCTTAGGCTGGGGGATTGAAAGTTTGTTTTGTTATGAAAATTGGCTTATTAGTTTGTAGTTTCCATAGACTTATAATGGGGAAAATTGAAAAATGACATTTAATGCCAAGCCTTTGCAGATGTTTTGACAAAACTTTTATAGTAATATTCCTTGTGTGAAATTCTTTTAGCCATTTGCTTTTATGCCAACCTGGGAGTCCCTCAGAGTGTGCTGGGGCCATGCCCCACCCCCTCCAGTGCATAAAACGCCATAGATCTCAGAACCATTCAGATCCCCACCCCTAAAGTATATATATTCTTGTTTCTTATGACAAGACACATTCAGTGGCACCAACCTGGGAGTCCCCTGGGATGTGCCGGGGTCATGCCCCACCCCCTTCACTTTGTAAAGGCCCAATATCCCAGAAATCATTCAGATCCCACCCCTAAAGTATATATATTCTTGTTCCACATGATAAGACGCATTCAGTGACACCAACCTGGGGGTCCCCTGAGATGTGCCTGGGCCATGCCCCTCCCCCCTCCACTTTTGAAAGGCCCAATATCTCAGAAACCATTCAGAGCCCCACCCATAAACCATATACATGTGAATATTCTTGTTCCTTATGATAAGACACATTCAGTGATACCAACCTTGGGGTCTCTAGGGGGTGCGCTGGGGCCATGCCCCGACCTTCCACTTCATAAAATGCCATATATCTCAGAAACCATTCAGATCCCCACCTCATAACTATATATTCTTGTTTCTTATGATAAGACACATTCATTGACACCAATCTGGGGGTCCTCTAGGATGTGCTGGAGCTATGCCCCACCCCCTCCACTTTGTAAAAGGCCCAATATCTCAGAAACCGTTCAGATTCCCACCCCTAAACTATATAAATTCTTGTTCATTATAATAAGACGCATTCAGTGATACCAACCTAAGGGTGTCCCGGGCCGCATGGGGCTACACCCCACGCCTCCACTTCATAAAAGGTCTAATATCTCAGAAACCGTTCAGATCCCCACCCCTAAACCATATAAATTCTTGTTCCTTATTTTAAGACGCATTCAGTGATACTAACCTAAGGGTCTCCCGGGCCGCACGGGGGCTATGCCCCACCCCTCCACTTCATATAAGGCGATATATCTCGGAAACCATTCAGATCCCCACTCCAAAACCATGTATATTCTTGTTTCTTATGATAAGACGCATTCAGTGACACCAATCTGGGGGTCCCCTAAGATGTGCCGGGGCTATGCCCCACCCCTCCACTTCATAACTTCATAAAAGGTCTAATATCTCAGAAACCGTTCAGATCCCCACAACTAAACCATATAAATTCTTGTTCCTTATGATAAGACGCATTCAGTGATACAAACATTTCTTGGAAACTGTTCAGATCCCCACCCCTAAACAATATATTTTGTTGGTCCTTATGATAAGACACATTCAGCGACAACAATCTTGGCTTTCCTGGGGTCTGCCAGGGCCATGCTCCAACCCCTCCACAGCTTAAAAGGCCTTGCATCTCAGGAACTGTACACATCCCCACCCCTAAAACATATATATTCTTGTTCCTTATGATAAGATGGATTCAGTGATACCAACCTGGGCTCTGTTGGGTCCATATCCCATCCCTCCTCCTCATAAAAGGCCTAATATTTGAGATACAGAGTCCACATGGGTGCTCATTTGGAAATGGGGGTTTGTTTTGGAGACTTTATAATCAATAAATTAAAACCTAAAACCATACATGGCTGCCAGTGGGCAGTGCCTGCCTGAGCTCTGGTGAGCATTGTGCCCCATGGGCCTCCAGTTTTATGTTAGAGCTCATATTTCTTAAACTATTTGATGGATTTGTTTCATATTTGGAATAATTATAAATACAGGTCAAAAGTTTTATTCCGCCATAACCCCGAATCTGTCCCATGACCTCAAGGTCAAGGTTTCAGACTTAGCAATGTTTAATGTTAACGTTTTTAAGAGCTCATATTTTCCATCCCATTTGATGGATTGAGTCCATAATTATTTTATAATTATGATGATAGTTTCTTTCCAAAGGTTTAATCAGCAGCACCGCAACCTTTGCCAATGACCTCAAGGAAACTTTTCCAGGAGAGTTATGCTGTCCAATGACAGGTGTTATTATATGAGGATTTTTTGGGTGAGGTAGCCCATGGGCGGGGGCATCTGTGTATTGACACATTTCTAGTTCTTTTGATAAGACGCATTCAGGGACACAAACCTGGGGGTCCTCTGGGATGTGTCGGGGCCATGCCCCACCCCCTCCACTTCGAAAAAGGCCAAATTTCTCAGAAACCGTTCAGATCCCCACACTTAAACGAAATATATTCTTGTTCCTTATAATAAGATGCATTCCAGTGATACCAATCTAGGGGTCTCCCCAGGTGCGCCGGGGCCATGCCCCGACCCTACCCACAGATGGCTGTCAATAGCCACTTCCTAATATATATTATTGTTTCTTGTGATTAGACACATTCAGTCACACCAACTTGGTGGTCCACAGGGGTCATTCCTCTCCTCTTCACTTCATAAGAGGGCCTCATATCTCAGAAACAGTTCAGATCCCCACTCGTAAACAATATATTTTCTTGGTCCTAGTGATAAAACACATTCAAGGACAACAATCTTGGATTTCCTTGGTCTCCCAGGGCCATGATCAAACCCATCCACAGCTTAAAAGGCCTTGTATCTCAGGAACTGTACACATCCCCACCCCATAACCATATATGTTCTTGTTGCTTATGATAAAGACACATTCAGTGATACCAACCTGTGCTCTGTTGGGTCCATGTCCCTTCACTTCATAAAAGGCCTAATATTTCAGTTACAGAGTCCACATGGAATGGGGTTTCATTTCGGAGACTTTATAATTGATAAATTAAAACCATACATGGCTGCCAGTGGTCAGTGCCCGCCTGAGCTCTGGTGAGCATAGTGGCCCAGGGGCCTCTTGTTTATTTATTTATTTTAGCCACAGCATGAAGTTACATCTTGTAGAGTTCCATCCAATTATGCCTTAAGTGTAATGAACACTTTAATAGTTAATTTTCATATTTTATTATTATTCTGATGAAAATTTTTCAATTGTATGAAAAAAGTTTAATACTTCACTTTAATATTCTATAATTATTTCATTTTTATTTATGGATTCATGTTTTTTATCAGAGATATATATTATACCAATATATATATCCAATACCTTAGCTGGCTGTCAATAGCGAATTCGTTATCGACAGCCGGCTGTCAATAGCAAATTCGTTATCGACAGCTGGCTGTCAATAGCCACTTCCTAAGAAAAAAAAAAAAATCATCTAAAAAAATGCTACTTTTAAATATGGGCAAGACACCATTTTAGCACACAGACGTTATTGTCATCATGTAAACAAGTCTGTGACATGAAAAGCCCCTAAACACCACTTCGGGGTTAACGTGGGTATACATTATTTTTCTTTTTTTCTTCTTCAAGTCATAGGTTGTGGGTACTCTTTAGAACTGTCACAATAAGGCAGTTCTTACGAGCACACACAACATTTTGTCTGCTGAGTGCAATAACGGTGTAACTGACATTTTGGGCAAAATAGTTTTTTTGCATAAATGGGTGCCTTAGGACTTGACACACTTGGTAAATAAGTACTACAGCTGGATTCTGCCTAAATCATAATTTATTTCAGCAGTTTGGATTTTTTTTTTGTCAGTTACACCGTTTTTGCTCTGACTTTTAGAAAAAAAGTTGGCGCAAAAACAGTGTAAGTGCACTTACCCCATTTTTGCGCAAAGTTTTGTAATACCTCAAAAATATTGAATCCTGCTGCTTGATATTTCAGAATAAGCATGTAAGTACCATGCAGAATGTATAAAATGTGACCTATTACCTACCAAGTGTCTTTAATTTACTGCTTTACCATGTAAAAGGCAAAGAAATAAGGTTTGAACATTTACATCGTTTTAGCGCTGGATGCACTTACACTGATTTTGCACCAAAAACACTCGGTGCAGAAATGGTGTATCAACCCTTAAATGCTAAATATTTCTTTTCAAATGCCATTTGTTCAACAATAAACGTCACACACAAATGATAGAACTCGCCATGAAGTTAAGAAACCAGCTTGTAGTATGGTCTTTAATAAAACAGTTTTTTTGTCTCTCCTGAAAAGTTGTCATTTTGCACGTACAACGTTATTGCACTAAGCAGACGATTTGTTCAGAGTAAAATTGAGAAAAATATCAGTTATAGCGGAACAGTAGCCATTCTGGTAATGTGAAAAAAATGCATAGGTGCAGGGATACAGGCTAACAGTCGCTCAGTCACCCAAGAAGCCTAAATAATGGTCTGGATACCAGTACTTGTGTGCAGTCCGCTTCAGCTCTGCGTGGAAGCATCATGCAGCCCATCTATTTCTTCAAGCCCTGATGGGAGGGGGCCGATTGCTTAGTAGGATCCTCTGTAATCTACTATATGCCTGCAGTCACTGTCTTTATTCAAGTTACATTCGAAATAAGTGGACACAACGTCTAGATTGGCATAAAGACATAAATTGGATGTTTGTTCAACATTCTACAGCAATATCATTTGATTTTTTTCCCCCGAGGTTCGGGGGATATAGCGATATCCCCCGAGGTTTGGGGGATATAGCGATCAGCCTGGCGTCTGTCCGTCTGTCTGTCCATGCATCCATAAATGCAACCTTGGGATGGCCATAACTCCTATACCCTTTGAGGTTCATTGATGGTTCTTGGCACAATTGTTCACAAGGCTGAGACGGAGTGTCATGCACAAGAACCAGAACTCGGGATGCCATACTTTTTGAGTTATCTCCCCTTTTAATTAAATAGAATGACTACTTTGTGATTGCCATAACTCCAATACCGTTTGAGATATATTGATGATACCTGGCACAGTTGTTCACAAGGCCGAGACAGCGTGTCATGCACAAGAACCACAACTCTGGGTGCCATGGTTTTTGAGTTATCTCCCCTTCCAATAATATAGAATCACTACCTTGTGATGGCCACATCTCCAATACTCTTTGAGGTGTATTGATGGTACTTGGTACAATTGTACATGAGGTAAAGCAGGTGTGTCACGTGCAAGAACCATAACTGTGGACAACTCTGGGTGCCCTGGTTTTTAGCTCACCAGAGCCAAAGGCTCCGGGAGAGCTTATAGAATGGGCAGTTGTCCGTCATTGTCTGCGTCGTCTGCGTCAACACTTTCAAACGACATCTTCTCTGAAGCCACTGGGCCGATTGGGCCCAAATTTTATCTATAGCATTCTTGGGCTGGGGGATTGAAAGCTTGTGTTTTTTATGAAAATCAGCTTATTAGTTTGGTTGCTATGGCAACTTAGAGTTTCCATAGACTTATAATGGGGAAACTTGAAAAATGGCATTTACTGCCAAGCCTCTGCAGATATTTTGACAAAACTTTCATAGAAATGTTCCTTAGGCAATCTACTATCTGCTATATGATTTTAGGCCTACTGCTCATTTTTATTGGTTGCCATGGAAACCAAAATGCAAAAAATAGAAAAAAAACCCTTAAAAAATCATCTTCTCAAAAACCATATGTTCTAGGAGGCAGAGACTTTATGAAAATATCCACCATATTTTCCTTTACAGGTTTTGTGTTTTTTATGAAATTTGGCCTTATAGTTTTGTTGCTATGGCAACTTAAGAGTTTCCATTGACTTATAATGGGGGAAAACTGAAAAATGGCATTTACTGCCAAGTCATTGTAGATATTTTGACATAGAAATGTTCCTTGAGTAAACTTCTCTTAGCCCTATGCTTTTTTGCCAACCTGGGGGTCCCCTAGGTTGTGCCGGGGCCATGCCCCGCCCCCTCCACTTCATAAAATGTCTTATATCTCAGAAACCTTACAGATCCCCACCCCTAAACCATATATGTTCTTGTTCCTTATGATAAGATGCATTAAGTGGCACAAACCTGGAGGTCCAGTGGGATATGCCGGGGACATGCCCCGACCCCTGAAAATCATAAAAGGCCATTTATCTCAGAAACCATTCAGATCCCCACCCCTATACCATATATATTCTTGTTCCTTATGATAAGACACATTAAGTGACACAAACCTGTGGGTCCCCCGGGATGCGCCGGCGACATGCCCCACCCTGTCCTCTTCATTAAATGCCATTTATCTCAGAAACCATTGAGATCCCCACCCATAAACCATTTATATTTATATTCTGTGGTATTTGAGTTATCTACCCTTCCAATATAACAGTATGACCAGCTTGTGATCACCATATCTCCAATACCCTTTGAGACATATTGATGGTACTTTGTACAGAAATACATAAGCTTAAGCAGGCATGTCATGCACAAGAACCACAATTCTGAGTTCCCTGGTTTTTAGCTCACCAGAGCCGAAGGCTCCATGGGAGCTTATAGGATAGGCACTTGTCCGTCGTCGTCGTCGTATGTTGTCTGGTGTCAACACTTTTAAACATCTTTTCCTCTGAAGCCACTGGGCCCAAATTTTATCTCTAGCATCCTTGGGCTTGAGATTTTTCCCCTCCACTTCATAAAAGGCCCAATATTGCTGAGACCTTACAGATCCCCACGCTAAACCTTATATGCTTTTGTTCCTTATGATAAGACACATTCAGTGACAGCAACCTAGGGGTCTGCCGAGGTGCGCCGGGGCCATGCTCCAACCCCTCCACTTCATAAAATGTCATATATCTCCAAAACCATTCAGATCCCCAGCTCTAAACCATATATATTCTTGTTCCTTATAAGACACATTCAGTGACACCAACTTGGGGTCCCTCGGGATGCGCCGGGGCCTTGCCCCACCCCTTCCACTTCATAAAAGGCCCAATATCTCTGAAACCTTACAGATCCCCACCTCTAAACCATATATATTCTTGTTCCTTATGATAAGACACATTCAGTAACAGCAACCTTGGGGTCTGCCTGGGCAGTATGATAAGACGCATTCAGTGACACCAACATGGGGTTCCCTGGGTTCCCTAAGGATGTGCAGAGGCCATAACCCACCCCCTCCACTTCATAAAAGGCCCAATGTCTCAGAAATCATTCAGATCCCCACCTCTTAACCATATGTATTCTTGTTCTTATGATAAGAAACATTCAATGATAGCAATCTAGGGGTGCATCTGGGCCATGCCCCACCCCTCCACTTCACAAAAGGCCAAATTACTGAGCAACTGCTCAGAGCCCAACCCTTTAATCATATATATTCATTTTCCTTTTGAGAAGACTCATTCATTGACACCAAGGGGTGCCTCAGGTAATGCTCCACCAACCTAGGGTCTCATTCACTCATTCAGTCACAACAACCTGGGGTCTCTTTGTGCTGGGGCAATGTGCTGGGGCCATGCCCCATCCCTCCGCTTCATAAAAGGCCATATATCTCTGATACCACACAGATCCCTACCCCATAATCATATATATTGTTGTTCCTTTTCCTTATGATTAGACACAATACATTCAGTCTCATCAACTTGGGGTGTGTGTGTGGGTTTGGTGGTGGTGGGGGTTGGGCACAGGAGCCGTTTCTTTCCCCTCCACTTCATCAAGGGGCTATGATCGGTAGATTAAAATCATTTCATGTCAAAATACATTGCTGCCAGTGGGCTAGACTTATAATGGGGAAAATTGAAAAATGGCATTTACTGCCAAGCCCCTACAGATATTTTGACCAAACTTTCATAGAGATGTTTGTTAGGCTATCTACTATCTGCCATATGATTTTAGGCCTCCTGCTCATTTCTATTGGTTGCCATGGAAACCAAAATAAAAAATAAATAAATAAAAAATCTTCTTCTCAGAAACCGTATGCTCTATGAGGCTGAGAGTTTATGGAAAAAATTCACCATATTTGCCTTTACAGGTTTTGTATCTTTTATGAAATTCAGCTCTTTAGTTTGGTTGTAATGACAACTTAGATTTTCCATAGACTTATAATGGGGAAAACTGAAAAATGGCATTTACTGCCAATTCATTGCAGATACTTTGACAAAACTTTTATAGTAATGTTCCTTGAGTAAACTCCTCTCAGCCATATGCTTTTATGCCAACATGAAGGTCCTCCAGGATGTGCCGGGACCATGCTGCAACCCCTCCACTTCATAAAAGGCCATATATCTCAGAAACCCCTAAACCATACATATTCTTGTTTTTTACGATAAGATGCATTCAGTGACACCAACCTGGGGGTCCCTCGGGATGCACCTTGCTCATGCCTCACCCCCATCCATTTCATAAAAGGTCCAATATATCGGAAACCTTACAGATCCCCACCCCTAAACCATATTATATTCTTGTTCCTTATGAAAAGACACATGCATTGACACCAACCTGGGGGTCTCCCAATGTGTGCAGGGGCCATGCCCCACCACTCCATTTCACAAAACGTCCAATATCTCGGAAACCTTAAAGATCCCCACCCCTTAACCATATATATTCTTGTTCCTTATGATAAGATGCATTCAGTGACACCAACCTGGGGGTCCCCCGGGATGCACCTTGCTCATGCCTCACCCCCTACATTTCATAAAAGGTCCAATATTTCGGAAACCTTACAGATCCCCACCCCTAAACCATATTATATTCTTGTTCCTTATGATAAGACACATGCATTGACACCAACCTGGGGGCCATGCCCCACCACTCCATTTCACAAAAGGCCATATAATCTCAGAAACTGTTCAGAGCCCCACCCTTTAACCATATATATTCCTGTTCCTTATGATATGAAGATCAGTGACACCAGCCTGGTAATCACCCAGGGTGCCCTGGGTCATGCCCCACCCTTTTTTTAGCTCCTGCTTGTAGCAGGGTGCGATATAGGTGTCCGCTTTTGCGTCATTTCGTCTGTCCATCTGTTAACATTTACGTTGAAGTTTGACATTTATGTCAAAGTTTTTTGCTCACCAGAGCGAAGGCTCCGGGGGACCTTATAGGATAGGCAGTTGTCATTTGTCATTGTCATCATCGTCGTCTGTCCTATGACATCAACATTTTCAAATGATATCTCTTCTGAAGCCACTGGGCCGATTGGGCCCAAATTTTATCTGTTGCATACTTGGGCTGGGGGATGGAAAGTTTGTATTTTTTTATACGCCCGTTTGAAAAACGGTCATATTATGTTATGCCCCCCCCGCGTCCGTCCGTCTGTAAACTTTTCGTTTCCGGATAATTCCTACAGTTTACATTCGATCAAGCTTAAACTTCATACATAGTTGGACCATGATGTGGGGAAGCGCATATTGTTTCGAGGTTATGGTCCACCAAATAATAATAGAGTTATGTCCCTTTAAATTTTTTTGTAAACTTTTCGTTTCCAGATAACTCCTACAGTTTACATCCGATCAAGCTGACACTTCATACATAGTAAGACCATGATGTGGGGCAGCGCATATTGTTTACAAAATATTAATAGAGTTATGCCCCTTTGAAATTTTTTGTAAACTTTTCGTTTCCAGATAACTCCTACAGTTTACATCCGATCGAGCTGAAAACTTCATACATAGTTAGTTTATACTAATTTATTTTAGTTCGATTGCGATGAAAGCTTCAAGCTTATTGAATCGCTCTCGAACACTCATTCCGGTTGTTTTCAGGCGCGCGAGAGAATGGCAGTGGCTTTTACACCACTGCTGCCCAATTACACCTGGGTGGAGTGGAGCAGTGTCATGACGTGTCTTACCCAAGGACACACCTCGATACGGGTGGCCGGTTTGAACGCACAACCTCTCGATCATTAGTCGAACGCGTTAACCACTGCACTATCGAGGCTGACGAAAAATACATAGTTTGACCATGATGTGGGGCAGCGCATATTGTTTCGAGGTGACGGTCCACCAAATAATAGGGAATTTTTTTGTAATTTTTAGCTCCACTGGCCGAAGGCCAGCGGGGCTATTGTCATGGCCCTGTGTCCGTCGTGCGTCTGTGCGTTAACTTTTTCTTTAAACATCTTCTCCTCCTAAACTACTGGGCCAATTGTAACCAAACTTCACAGGAATGTTCCTTACATAGTCCTTTTCTAAATTTCTTCAAAGAATTTTGTTACACCCAGAACTCTGGTTGCCATGGCAACAAAACCACAAAAAATTAAAAATCTTTAAAAATCTTCTCCTCCAAAACCACCTGTTGGATTTCATTTTTATTTTGCATGACTGTTCCTTGGGTTGACCTCTTTCAGATTCCTTGAAGAAATTTTGATCCGACAAAAAACATGGCCGCCATGGGCGGGGCTTATTTTCCCTATTTAACATATAGTGTAATGCTAAAACATCTTCTCCTCCTAAACTATTGGGCCCATTGTAACCAAACTTCACAGGAATGTTCCTTACTTAGTCCTCTTCTAAATTCCTTCAAAGAATTTTGTTACACCCAGAACTCTGGTTGCCATGGCAGCAAAACAACACAAAAAATTAAAAATCTTTAAAAATCTTCTCCTCCAAAACCACCTGTTAGATTTCATTTTTATTTTGCATGAATGTTCCTTGGGTGGACCTCTTTCAGATTCCTTGAAGAAATTTTGATCCAACAAAAAACATGGCCGCCATGCGTGGGGCTTATTTTCCCTATTTAACATATAGTGTAATGCTAAAACATCTTCTTCTCCTAAACTACTGGGTCAATTGTAACAAAACTTCACAGGAATGTTCCTTACTTAGTCCTCTTCTAAATTCCTTCAAAGAATTTTGTTACACCCAGAACTCTGGTTGCCATGGCAACAAAACCACACAAAAAATAAAAATCTTTAAAAATCTTCTCCTCCAAACCCACCTGTTGGATTTCATTATAGCATTTGTCCCGTACGTACGTACGTACGTACTTTTGTCATCGCTCTAGCGCCACGTACGTACGTACTTTTGTCATCGCTCTAGCGCCACGTAGGTACATACGTACTTTTGTCATCACTCTAGCGCCTAGAGGTGCCACGATTCACCGAAATCACGATGCATCACGGTTCAGTGGTCACGATTCGGTTCATGATTCTTTTGATCCCGTTTTCGATACGGTTCGATTCACAAAATTGACAACAATTGTCAATCAATTAGTTGTTTAATTACTGCATGGCAAAGTGAAAAAAACTAGTACTCTTCAACAGTAAACTTCATTTTGAATGTTACTGAACAGATACACACATGGATTATTACTTTTGGCAAGGTTTTTATGACTTGTTTCAAGCAAACAAAAGCGCTAATGTGAATGTCATTAGTTTTCGCGACTTACGAAAATCGATCTTTCAATCAATGACTGTCACTAATTAGGACTTGTAAGACCTTTCAAAATGACCAGAAAAGTTCTGTCAAACACTCCTCAATTTAATTTAAGGCTGTTTTTTGAAAAGTTGTTCATGTTATTTTATAGAAAATGAGCCAATCTCCCATGATCAAAAACTGAACAATTTTCGGGACAGATCGTGTTTTCAAACAAAGGTTATAAAGGCATCTACAGCATGTCTACAAGCATTAATTAAGTGGTTGAACTTTGTTTTAATGTGATTCTTTCTTATTGAGAATTTATTCTAAAAAAAAACATTTAGTTATTGTCATAGAACTTTTATAGAAACATTCTTAAACTCTGAACCACACCAAACATAGATTTTCATATGTTGCTGGCCAAATAATGTTATCCTTTGCAGTTGGTAACTCAGCAGTTGAAGCCTTAAAAATGTATCGTGATATGTATCGTATCGTGAGCCAAGTATCGCGATACGTATCGTATCGTGAGGTGAGCGTATCGTGGCAGCCCTACTAGCGCCTACATTTCTTGACCGATTTTAATATAACTTCACACGAACGTTCCTTACGACAATATCTGGAGCAAGATCGACTTTCAAGGTCATGACCTCAAGGTCAAGGTCACTCTGGCTATTTTTTGAAAAACTTTGTCATGGCTCTAGCGCCTACATTTCTCCCCGAATTTCAATATAACTTCAAACAAATGATCCTTATAAAAATATCTCGAGCGAGTTTGACTTTCAAGGTCATGACCTCAAGGTCAAGGTCACTGAGGCTATTTTTAGAAAAACATTGTCATCGCTCTAGCGCTTACATTTCTTCACCAATTTCAATATAACTTCACACAGATGATCCTTATAAAAATATCTTGAGCGAGTTCCACTTTCAAGGTCATGGCTTCAAGGTCAAGGTCACAGTGGCTATTTTTAGAAAAACTTTGTCATTGCTCTAGCGCCTACATTTCTTCACTGATTTCAATATAACTTCACACAAATGTTCCTTATGACAATATCTTGAGGGATTTGGACTTTCAAGGTCATGACCTCAAGGTCAAGGTCACTGTGGCTATTTTTAGAAAAACTTTTTCATCGCTCTAGCGCCTTCATTTCTTCACCTATTTCAATATAACTTCACACAAATGTTCCTTATAAAAATATCTCCAGCGAGTTCGACTTTCCAACTCATGGCCTCAAGGTCAAGGTCACTGTGGCTATTTTTAGAAAAAACTTTGTCATCGCTCTATCGCCTATATTTCTCCACTGATTTCAATATAACTTCACACAAATGTTCCTTATGACAATATCTCAAGCGGGTTCGACTATCAAGGTCAAGGTCTCAAGGTCAAGGTCACTGTGGCTTTTTTTTAGAAAAACTTTGTCATCGCTCTAGCGCTTACATTTCTTCACCAATTTCAATATAACTTCATACAAATGTTCCTTATGACAATATCTCTAGCAATTCCATTTTCAAGGTCAAGGTCACTATGGCTATTTTTAGAAAACTTTGTCATCGCTCTAGCGCCTACATTTCTTCACTGATTTCAATATAACTTCACACAAATGTTGCTTATGACAATACCTTGAACGAGGTGACTTTCAAGGTCAAGGTCACTGTGGCTATTTTCAGAAAAACTTTGTCATTGCTCTAGCGCTTACATTTTTTTCACCAATTTCAATATTACTTCACACAAATGTTCCTTATAACAATATCTCTAGTGAGTTCCACTTTCAAGGTCAAGGTCACTGTGGCTATTTTTAGAAAAACTTTGTCATGGCTCTAGCGCTTACATTTCTTCACCCATTTCAATATAACTTCACACAAATGTTCCTTATGACAATACCTCGAGCGAGTTTGACTTTCAAGGTCAAGGTCACTGTGGCTATTTTAAGAGAAACGTCATCACTCTAGAATGTCCATTTATTGGAGGATTTTTAAACAAACTTTACACAAATGTTGCATATTATAATATCTCAAGCAAGTTGGACTTTTGCCATTTCAGTGTTTTCCACACACAAAGTTGTCTAGTGCGAGGGGATTTGTATCGCATGTGATGCCTTGTTTTTATTTTGCATGAATGTTCCTTGGGTGGACCTCTTTTAGATTCCTTGAAGAAATTTTGATCCGACAAAAAACATGGCCGCCATAGGCGGGGCTTATTCTCACTATTTAACATATAATGTAATGCTAAAAAATCTACTTCTGCAAAAGTACTTGTGGGATTTCATTGTAATTTGCATGAATTGTCCTTGGGTGGACTGTTGTCAGATTCCTTGAAAAAAAATTGATCTTACAAAAAAACATGGCCGCCATGGGCGAGGCTTATTTTCACTATATAACATATTATATAGTGTAATGCTGAAAATATTTTCTGCAAAAGTTCTTGTTTTATTTCATAGTTATTTGGCATGCATGTTCCTTGGGTGGACCTATGTCAGATTCCTTGAAGAAATTTTGATCCGACAAAAAACATGGCTGCAGTGGTCGGGGTTTATTTTCACTATATAACATGTAGTGTAATGTTAAACAAGAGGCCCATGGGCCACAATGCTCACCAGAACTCAGGCGGACACTGCCCACTGACAGCCATGTATGGTTTCAGGTTTTAATTTATTGATTATAAAGTCTCTCAAACAAACCCCCATTTCAAAATGAGCACCCATGTGGACTCTGTATCTGAAATATTAGGCCTTTTATGAGGAGGAAGGATGAGACATGGACCCAACAAAGCCCTGAATGGTATCACTGAATCCATCTTATCATAAGGCACATGAATATATATGGTTTGGGGGTTGGGATGTGTACTGTTCCTGAGATATAAGGCCTTTTAAGCTGCGAAGGGGTTGGAGCATAGCCCTGGCAGACCCCAGGAAAGCCAAGATTTTTGTCGCTGAATGTGTCTTATAATAAGGACCAAAAAAATATGTTGTTTAGGGGTGGGGATATGAACAGTTTCCAAGATATGAGGCCCTCTTATGAAATGATGAGGAGAGGAATGGCCCCTGTGGACCACCAAGTTTGTGTGACTGAATGTGTCTAATCATAAGAAACAAGAATATATATGATTATGAGGTGGGGATCTTAATGGTGTCTGAGATATATGGCCTTTTATGAAGTAGAGGCGTGGGCCATGGCATCAGCATGTTGCCCTAGCACATAGACGCATTGATGTGAGTGAATGAGTCTTATTATAGGGAACACAAATAAACATATTTTAGGGGTGGGGATCTGAACAGTTTCTGAGATATATTGCATTTTATGAAGTGGAAGTGTGGGGCATAGCCCCAGCACACCCCCAGAGACCCCTAGGTTGGTATCACTAAATGTGTCTCATCATAAGGAACAAGAATATATATGGTTTAGGGTTGGGGGTTCTGAATGGTTTCCGAGATATTGAGCCTTTTACGAAGTGGAGGGGGTTGGGCATGGCCCGGGCACATCCCAGAGGACCCCCAGGTTGGTTTCAATGAATGCGTCTTATCATATGAAACAAGAATATATATGGTTTTGGGATGGGGATCTGAATGGTTTCCCAGACGTATCACCTTTTATGAAGTGGAAGGGTGGGGCACAGCCCCCGTGCGGCCCGGGAGACCCTTAGATTGGTATCACTGAATGCGTCTTATCATAAGGAACAAGAATTTATATGCTTTAGGGGTGGGGATCTGAACGGTTTCTGAGATATTGGGCTTTTACTAAGTGCAGGGGGTGGGGCATAGCCCTGGCACATCCTAGGGGACCCCCAGATTGGTGTCACTGAATGCGTCTTTTCATAAGAAACAAGAATATACATGGTTTTGGGGTGGGGATCTGAAGGGTTTCCGAGATATATCACCTTTTATGAAGTGGAAGGTTGGTGCATAGCCCTGGTGCGGCCTGGGAGATCCTTAGGTTGGTATCACTGAATGCATCTTAACATAAGGAACAAGAATTTATATGGTTTAGGGGTGGGGATCTGAACGGTTTCTGAGATATTCAGCTTTTTACGAAGTGGAGGGGGTGGGGCATAAGCCCCGCCACATCCTAGGGGACCCTCAGATTGGTGTCACTGAATGCGTCTTATCATAAGAAACAAGAATATATATAGTTTAGGGGTGGGGATCTGAATGGTTTCTGAGATATATGGCATTTATGAAGTGGAAGGGTCGGGCATGGCCCCAGCGCACCCCAGAGAGACCCCAATGTTGGTATCACTGAATGTGTCTTATCATAAGGAACAAGAATATATATGGTTTAGGGGTGGGGATCTCAATGGTTTCTGAGGTAAATGGCATTTTATGAAGTGGAGGGGGTGGGACATGTCCCCAGCACATCCCGGGGGGACCCCAAGGTTGGTGTCACTTAATGCATCTTAGCATAAGGAACAAGAATATATAAAGTTTAGGGGTGGGTATCTGAATGGTTTCTGAGATAAATGGCATTTTATGAAATAGAGGGGGCAGGGCATGTCCCCGGCACATCCCGGAGGACCCCCAGGTTGTCGTCACTTAATGCATCTTATCATAAGGAACAAGAATATATATGGTTTAGGGGTTGGTATCTGTAAGGTTTCTGAGATATAAGGCATTTTATGAAGTGGACGGGGCGGGGCATGGCCCCGGCACAACCTAGGGGACCCCCAGGTTGACATAAAAGCATATGGCTGAAAGAAGTTTACTCAAGGAACATGTTTATGTAAGTTTTGTAAAAATATCTGCAATGACTTGGCAGTAAATGCCATTTTTCAGTTTTCCCAATTATAAGTCAATGGAAACTCTAAGTTGCCATAGCAACAAAACTAAAAGGCCAAATTTCATAAAAAACACAAAACCTGTAAAGGCAAATATGGTGAATATTTTCATAAAGTCTCAGCCTCCTAGAGCATATGGTTTCTGAGGAGATGATTTTTTAAGTATTTTTTGTCTATTTTTTGCATTTTGGTTTCCATGGCAACCAATAAAAATGAGCAGAAGGCTTAAAATCATACAGCAGATAGTAGATTGCCTATGGAACATTTCTATGAAAGTTTTCTCAAAATATCTGCAGAGGCTTGGCAGTAAATGCCATTTTTCAATTTTCCCCATTATAAGTCTATGGAAACTACAAGTTGCCATAGCAACCAAACTAATGAGCCGATTTTGATAAAAAAACACAAACTTTCAATCCCCCAGACCAAGGATGCTACAGATAAAATTTGGGCCCAATCGGCCCAGTGGCTTCAGAGGAGATGTCGTTTGAAAGTGTTGACGCCAGACGCCAGACGACGACGACGACGGACAACTGCCTATCCTATAAGCTCCCCCGGAGCCTTCGGCTCTGGTGAGCTAAAAAGTCTTCTCTTCTTCAAAAGTTCTTGTTTATTTATTTATTTATTTATTTATTTATTTATTTAAAAGTACCTTCCTGTATCTGAATTAATCTCCTCCAATTTTGCTGACTATCACATATCTATAGAGGTCCACCTACAAATTGTCATTCTAAAATTCAAAACATCAGAAATTACACTTGCCCATCACACTGGTGATAGAACTGATGTTTTCAACACAAACTCTATTTATACCACTTGATGTTTCAAAATAAATTCAAAATACTGAGGGAGATTGATTTATTAGACCTAATTATACTACAGTGTCAACATGAGGGTTAAAATGGCTTAGTTGAAAAGGGAGGCATACCGAATCTGACGGAGGAAAGGAAAAAATAAATAAATAAAGAAATAAAAACATAAATCTGTTCATTTTTTTGCTCCACTGGCCAAAGACCGGCGGGTCTTATGTTATATGTTATGGCCCTGTGTCTGTTGTGCGTATGTGCGGTTGTGCATCCTTGTGTTAACTTTTTTCTTTAAACATTTCCTCCTTAACTACTTGGTCGATTGTAACCAAACTTCACAGGAATGTTTCTCACATAGTCCTCTTCTGAATTCCTTCAAAGAATTGTGTTACATGCAGAACAAAATGGCATCGAAACCAAAAAAAAATATTTAAAAATCTTCTCCTCCAAAACCGCTCAATGGATTTTATTCTTATTTTGCATGAATGTTCCTTGGGTGGACCTCTGTCAGATTCCTTGAAGAAATTCGGATCCGACAAAAAACATGGCCACCATGGCCATGCCCCACATGACTGCCATGGCCATGCCCCTTGGCTGATTAGCTTTCAAAGACTTACATGGGGAAAAGTTTTAAAAACCTTCTCCTCCAAAACCACTCAACTTAATGGATTTCATTCTAACTTTGCATGAATGTTCCTTGGGTGGACCTCTGTCAGGACCCTTGAAGCAATTTTGATCAGACAAAAAACATGGCCGCCATGGAAACGCCCATTGGCTAATTAGCTTCCATAGACTCATAAAGGGATCTTTTTCTTTTTTTTAATCTTCTCCTCCAAAACCGCTAAATGGATTTCGTTCTTAATTTTCATGAATGTCCCTTGTGTCTACCATTGTCAGATTCATTGAAGAAATTTTGATCAGACAAAAAACATGGCCGCCATGGCCACCACCTTTGGCTCATTAGCTTCCATAGACCAATAAACGGAAAAACTTCTTCTCTGAAACCATAAAGCCTAAAGCTAAGACATTTAAAGTAAAACCTGTCTTAGTGGCCACCTCTATTAAGCAAGCAACCTGTCTTAAGCAAGCAGCCATTCAGTTCCCAAGAAAGGCAGATGTGTTAAATTTCACCTGTATTAAGCAAGAACCTGTCTTAAGCAAGCATATTTTGAGTATCCCTTAGGCACTTGCTTAATACAGGTTGAACTGTAGTACATGTATGTAGCAAAGTTATGTGGTCACCTACTAAGTCCTGCGAACTATGACTCTTGAGTCCAAATTGGCAACGCCCCGGTGCTTAGTAGCTCCCATAGACTAATAATGACAAAATCTTGAAACTTTTCTCCTCTGAAACCATAAGGCCAAGAGCTTAGTATGTAGCAGCTTGAAGTATTCAACTGCATAAATCCTGCCAACTATGCCCCTGGGGTCCAAATTGGCCACACCCTGAGGCCCATAAGCTCCCATAGACTTATACTGGGAAAAACTGACAAAAATCTTCTCTGAAACCATCAGTGCCCAGAGCTTAGATATTAAGTATGCAGCAATGTCAAGTGGTCACTCAAATAAATCCTGCCAACAATGCCCCTGGGGTAAAAAATTGGTCACGCCCAGAGGCATATTAGTTCCCATAGACTTATAATAGGAAAAACTTAAAAAAAGTCTTCTTCTCTGAAACCATAAGGCCCAGAGCTTTAGATATTTAGAATGGAGCAATGCCAAATGGTCACTCACATAAATCCTGCCAACCATGGCTCTTGGGTCCAAAAAATATAGAATGGACATTCCTTGGGTGGATCACTTGTTTCTTTTTTACCCATTGCATGCAGGAAAACCCTAAATGGGTACCTTGGCAAACAGTGCTGGCCCAGATCAGACCCCACAGAACACCATGTCTGATTAGGGCCTGCACTATTTGCTAACAGAATTTTCCATCAAAAATAGAAAAAAATAGGCCTGACACCCCTTATATGACAAATGGACTGGTCCAACATATAGCAATAGAATAGTCCACAAGTATACAATTGGTTAATGTAATAAATATAACAATTGTCTGAAGTTAGCCGGTGGAGCGACAGGCCCTCTTGGGCCTCTTGTTTTGTTTTAAGATAACTCCTTCTCACTTTACAACCGATCAAGCTGAAACTTCATCCATAGTTAGACCATAATGTGGGGCGCATATTGTTTTGAGGTTATGGTCCACCAAATAATAATAAAGTTATACCCCTTTTAAATTTTTTGTAAACTTTTCGTTTCCGGATGACTCTTCCTACATTTTACATCCGATTTAGCTGAAACTTCATATATAATAAGACCATGATGTGGGGCAGCACATTTTGTTGGAGGTTATGTATGGTCCACCAAATAATAATAGAGTTATGCCCCTTTGAAAAAATTCTGTAAACATTTTGTTTCCAGATAGCTCCTCTTACATTTTAGATCCGATGATGTTGAAATTTTACATACAGTAAGACCATGATATGGAACAGTGCATATCATCAGGTGAACAAGTCCATGAAATGAAGACCCCACTAAACCCCACTTTATGTAGAGAAAACTGGGGTTCACGGGGGTAAACATTATTTTTCTTATTTCTGTTCCAAGACAAAGGTTGTGGGTACTCGTTAGAACCGCCTCAATGAGGCGGTTCTAACGAGCACCCACTACCTATGTTTTGAGCATTTATGAGGAACATATCACAAATTTTCATCAGATAAGTAGCCATTTTGGAGATGTGAAAAATGTACTATGCCGCACGGGTGAGATATCGTAATGTTATTTTAAGCTGATGGTCTGCCATATATATCCAGAGTTAAACCCCTTTCACAGATTTTTCTAAATATTCCGTTTCCGGATAACTCCTCTTACATTTTACATCTGATGAAGCTGAAACTTTACATATAGTAAAATCATGATGTGGAACAGTGCATATTATTTTGAGGTCACAGTCTGCCAAATATTACCAGAAGATTCCGCTTTCACATATTTTTCAAAATATATTTTGTTTCTGGATAATGCCTCCCACATTTATAGAAATGTTCCTTGAGTAAACTTCTCTCAGCCTTATGCTTTTATGCCAACATGGGGATCTCCAAGGTTGTGCTGGGGCCATGCCCCACCCCCTCAGCTTCATAAAAGGCCATATAACTCAGAAACCATTCATATCCCCATCCCTAAACCATATATATTCTTGTTCCTTATGATAAGAAGCATTCACTAACACCAACCTTGGGGTTCCCCGGGATGCGCAGATCCCCACCCCTTAACCATATATATTCTTGTTCCTTATGAAGAGACGCATTCAGACACCAACCTGGGGGTTTGCTTGGATGAGCCGTGGCCTTGCCCCATCCCTCCACTTCACAAAAGGCCATATATCTCAGAAACCATTCAGATCCCCACCACTAAACCATATATATTCTTGTTCCTTATGATAAGATGCATTCAGTGACATCAACCTGGGGGTCCCCTGCGATGTGGTGGGACCGTGCCCCACCCCTTCATTTCATAAAAAGCCCAATATCTCGGAAACCTTACAGATCAACACCCCTAAATCATATAATATTGTTGTTCCTTATGAAAAGACTCATTCAGTGACACCAACCTAGCGGTCTCCCGAGTCAAGCCAGGGCCTCTCCCCACCCCTCCACTTCACAAAAGGCCATATATCTCAGAAACTGTTCAGAGCCCCACCCTTAAACCATGTATATTCATCTTCCTTATGATAAGACACATTCAAATGACACCAGCTTAGGAGTCCTCTGGGGTGCCCGGACCATGCCCCACTGCTTTACTTCATTAAAAGCAATATTTCTCAGAAATCATTCAGATCCCCACCCCTAAACTATATACTTGTTCCTTATGATAAGACTCATTCAATCTCCAAAATGACCTACATAGTGTTGACGTGGATGTTAAACCTCAAATCAAACAAACAAACAAACTCATTCAGTTACACCAATCTGGGAGTTTCTTTGTGCTGGGGCAGTGTGCTCCGCTCCTCCACTTCTTAAAAGGCAATATATTTCAGAAACCATTCAAATTTCCACCCCATTATCATAATATGTATTTGTTCCTTAACAATAGTACACCAACTTGGGAGTCTGCGGGGGTCATTCCTCTCCTCTCCACTTTATAGAAGGGCCCCATATATCAGAAACCAATCAGATTCCCACCAATAAACCATATACATTATGTATATTCATAGTCCTTATGATAAGACACATTTGGTGACAACAATCATGGGCTTTTCTGGGATCAATAGGGCATGCCCCAACCTCTCCAACACTTAAGGGGCCTTATATTTCCGGCATACAGATCCCCACTGCTAAACCATATTATATTCTTGTTCCTTATGATAAGACACATTTAGTGATACCAACCAGGGCTCCATTGGGTCCATGCCCCACCCCCTCAACTTCATGAAAGGCCTAATGTTTCAGATACTGAGTCCACATGGGTGCTCATTTGGATATGGGGGTTCATTTGGGAGACTTTATAATTGGTAGATTAAAATGATATCATCTTAAAATACATGGCTGCCATTGGGCAGTGCAGCCTGAGCTCTGGTGAGCATTGTGGCCCATGGTCCTCTTGTTTAGTTATCTCCCCTGACAGTATAATCTTGTGATGGTCATAACTGCAATACTTTTGTGATATATTGCTTGTTTAATTCTGGTGCACTTTCTATTGGTGAACAATCTTCTGAAGGCCATATTGGCTTTTGGTCGGGGGATTTGCCATCTCTTCCGATGGCTATTTTTTATTTCACTAAAGTCGGTTGCATCATTTTCTATCGCCTATGCCGAAGTCTGTTGCATCATTTTGGACAAAAGATCTCCCAAGTCAGTTGCTGCCTCTAAAAATACACACCGAAGTCGGTTGCATCCATAAAATCCGACCCCCAGATGTGTTTGAGGCAATATTGTGGGAAAAAGTATTTGATTTGAATAATATCTTTTGTTATTACGTGACCAGGAATGTTTATTGTATACACAGACACATCCACGATGTAATTCTACAGAGCAGCAGCCAAGATATCTGCAATTGAAATTGGGTTTGGTGTTCCTCACCCAATAACAAAATGAGAAAAAAGCATCCTCCTACATGTCTCCATCACTGCACGTGATGTGTTAAGTTGCATCTGATCTCTGTAGTCCGCTGTTTGGTTGTATGGTGGATACTGGAGGTGGTTAGTTTGTTTGTTTGATTGAGGTTTAACGTCCCAACACTATTTACGTCATTTCGGAGACATTGCTTCCAATTTTTTGGCACGTTTACCTGACTGGCTGACACTGGGATGAAATGACATCGCAATCCTGGCTGCCCAATCAAACCAATAGGGTTTATGTGCATAGACAGTCCAACTCGCATCACTTTGCCAGGGCTGGCTAATACCTTCTAAGCAATTTACCAGTACTCATGTGCAGTCCGTTTCAGCTCTGGGTAGAAGCAGCCTGCAGCCCAATCTATTTCTCCAAGCCCAGGTGGGCGGCAGGCCTTTGTTTTGGGAATTCCCATCTGAAATGGTTCTTTGTAAAGAATGACTCCTAAGGGAAAACTTGTGAAGGGAGCAAGGAATTCTTTTCTTTTCTAGCATGATCGCCCATTAGAATATTATAAAGGAAAAAGATTGGGCATTGATTGAACCCATTTTGAGGAGCATCCAGATATCTAAAAAGGATATTTGCTGGAAGTATGGAAGACTGTTTATGAAAGATGGCATTATTTTGTGTTTTGTTTGTTTGATTGGTTTGAGGTTTAACATCCCTGTCAACACTGTGTAGGTCATTTTGGAGACGTTGCTTCCAGTTTTATGGGACTTTCACCCCACATGAAATGACATCTCGAGCCCTGTCCCCCAATGAAACCAATAGAGTTTATAAGCATTTACTTGCACCCCTTTGCCTTGGCAGGCTTAGATCCTCTTAGCGGTTTACCAGTACTTGAGTGCGGTCTGTTTAAGCTCTGCGTGGAAGCATCATGCAGCCCCTATATTTCTTCAAGCCCTGATGGGCGAGGGCCACATTATTTTGTGTCATATAGCAATATCATAATCTAATTTGCTCTTATTGTCGTGCCTGCTATTAGCATGGCTCGATATAGGCGCCCGGTTTTCCGTCTGTTCGTCCGTCCGTTTGTCAATGCGTCAATATTTGCGACCACCCTACCGTTCACCCAACTGGTCAAGTTTATTTCTCAAGAACTATAAGGGCTTCATTAATGATATTTCGTAGAAACTTGTATCTGTGGATGGCAACTTAAATGCAAGCATCCATATTTGACCTTGACCTACATTTCATGGTTCACTGACTTTGTAAAATATTGCGACCACCCTGGCGTTCACCCAAATGGTCAAGTTCATTTCTCAAGGACTATAAGAGCTTCATTAATGATACTTGGTACTAACATGTATCTGTGGATGGCAACTTAAATGCAAGCATCCATATTTGACCTTGACCTAAATTTCATGGTCCACTGACTTAGTGAACTATTGCATCAACCCACATCATAGTCTAACTATAGTAAAGTTTCAGCTTCATCAGATGTAAAATGTAGGAAACAGTAGCTGGAAACAAAATACGTTTAGAAAAATTTGTGAAAGAGGAATTACAAGTACCTTGTGCACACAAAATAATATCTAGTGTGCACAAGATATTACCTTGTTTGCACAACATATTACATGTATCATGTTTGCACATGATAGATCTTGTGCAGACAACATAATATCTAATGCGTCTGATTAAACTGTGCTAACAAGATATTAACCCTTGTTCTGCTGAATATTCATATATGCCACACCCACTACCGATTATCAACCAATCAGATTACTTGATGCAAATTTTTGCAACAAATTCATAAACTGAATGACAAACAATGTAGATCCTGATCAGATGGCTTCTTCAGAAGCCATCTGATCTGGATCTACATTGTTTCAAAGATAAGACATATCCGGGATCAGCAGGACAAGGGTTAAGTTGTGCAAACAAGATTTTACCTTGAACACACAAGATAATATCTTGTGCACACAAGATATAATGTTGTCCGCACAAGATATTAAGTTGTGCGAACAAGATAATATATTGTGTGCACAGGATATTATCTTGTCTGCACAAGATCTATGTTGTGCAAACAAGATAATATGTTGTGCAAACAAGATAATATGTTGTGAGAACAAGACAATAACTTATGCACACATGTGTGCACAAGATAATAACTTATGCGCACAAGATATTATGTTGTGTGCACAACATATTAAAATTGCATGTCCCTTAAGAAAGAGATGATGTTAACATTTGTTATGATCACCTCGATGAGGCAATTCCAGTGGGTACCCACAGTATATAAATTTATGAAGAATGAAGAGAAAAATAAAAAAATAAGCCTATGTGCAACTGCCAGTTACAAGTCAGTCAGAGAACTTTAAGAAAATTAAGTCTGATAATGGTACCATTATAGGTTGGCATCATATGTAGGTTATGCTAGTTTTCCAATCTGATGCCAAGCACTCTTCATTCATATTATTTATACAAGGACTGATCACTTATCATCAGCTACCAGTATTTACTCCTTATCAGAGAGGTCACTCTGAAAGGAAAGAATTCTCTCCCGAACCCCCTCTTCAGGCAATTTCTTTTCCTTTAAAAGTGGCTCTC
This sequence comes from Lucinisca nassula, assembly GCA_963580285.1. Taxonomy (NCBI): domain Eukaryota; kingdom Metazoa; phylum Mollusca; class Bivalvia; order Lucinida; family Lucinidae; genus Lucinisca; species Lucinisca nassula. The sequence goes on along the minus strand of OY757021.1, from coordinate 28,072,928 downwards.
ATTTTGAAAGAAATAGTAGGAGATTTCCTTGGTGTATGTACAGCTGTTTAGCTCAACAGAGCTGAAGGCTCCAGGGGAGCTTATTACTCATTGCAGAAAGATTTAGCAATTTGAGTGACCCACAAACTGCACTTGATCTGTAATTTTTGACACGTTGACAAGTTATTTTTGGATGGAAAGTTTGAGCGTAATTATAGCCTGTTTCAAAAACAACACCACTGAAAATGTTGATTTTATATTCCCTGTTTGTGGGTCGACCATAAGGTTGATGATCAACGACTATGAATGAACATAAGTTTTTGAATTGAGGTTTAACATCCCCGTCACAACTCTTTAGGCCGTTTTGGAGATGCTGCTTCCAAATTTGTTGGATTTTTTCCCGATATTGAGATGAAATATCAAAGGAAGCGTTGTGGCTCCATAGGGAGCACGGTAGCTCTGTGGGTAGTGCACTTGCCAATAATGCTAGAAGCTCCCGGTTCAATTCCTTGCAGCAGTAATAAAATATTAGTGTCCTAACATGCTCCCTTTGCTTCATTTGTAGGGCTGTCACGATAAACAGGTATACCGGTAAATTGCAATGCACACCTGCACAGGTATGATATCGTGATATGAAAAGAACGTACCGGTAAATACCGGTAGTAAAGTGCAACCATCAAACAAGTCACAAACATGATAAAAAGCGAGAAATTCAGTTATGTTTCAAATGAAAGGAAGAAAAGTGATGTTTGCACACATTTATTAATTATACCTCCCTGATCATGCGGTAGCTCCCGCATTTGAAGCCGATCTCCCATCTAGGCAACTAAATTTCCAAAAATGCAATTTCCCTTCCCGAATTTTAAAATTGTTTACTTTGCAGGTAAAGATAAAGAGCTCAGTTTTATTTACATCCTAACACCTGGTAACAATGGTTTATAGCAGGATATTGTGGCAATTTGAACCGCTGTTCAGATTATCATAGTTATGTATACTAGCAGTGTAAAAGTCTTTTTTTGTCCAGAACAAATACCTTCAATTACAGTTGAGCCATGCTACACCCAATATCAGACTTTATCACTGAATAAATAATTTTAGCAGCTCATTATAACAAACGGTTTAAACAGTAAACACGTGGAAATTAATCCATTTCGGAATACAGGACACGGATGATCACATTTGCTTTTACACTTTGTTCTCTTGACGATAATAAATGTGAAAATTGAATATCGACCCCGCCCACAACTGTCAATGACTAGGAAACAGAGGATTAATGTGTGATTACATAACGGTATATTATCAAAGGGAAAGCCACTCCCATTAATTATTTGATCAGATAACGACCCCGGAAGCATGGACAGTCAACAGTGTCAAATGTGGGAAAAACACGAACCAAATTATTTTAGAGGTCCCTTAGACTTCAAAGGAAAGTTGTCTTTCTGAAAGAAAAGTTTGTGTTCAGCGGATTTTTAGCTCACCGTCACGCAGTGACGAGGTGAGCTTTTGGGATCACTTTTTGTCCGTTGTCCGTCGTGCGTCCGTGCATCCGTCCGTGCGTGCGTAAACAATTTCTTCAAACGACATATCCTCCTAAACCACTGATCGGATTTTGACCAACTTCACAGGAATGATCCTTAGGTGGTCCCCTTTCAAAGTTGTTCAAATGGTTCCGGTCCGCTGCACGTCAAGGTCACAGGGGCCAAAAGTAGATTTTTTTAATGAAATCTTAAAAAATCTTCTTCTCTGAAACCACAAGGCCCAGGTCTTTGATATTTGGTATGAAGCTTCATCTATTGGACCCCTACCAAGATTGTTCAAGTTATAGTGCTGGGGCCAAAAATGCCCCCGCCCCGGGGCCCTTTGGTTTTACATGGGCTTATATAGGGAAAATCTTTAAAAATCTTCTTCTCTGAAACCGCAAGGCCCAGGTCTTTGATATTTGGTTTGAAGTTTCATCTAGTGGACCCCTACCAAGATTGTTCAAATTATAGTGCTGGGGCCAAAAATGCCCCCGCCCCGGGCCCTTTGGTTTTTACATGGGCTTATATAGGGAAAATCTTTAAAAATTTTCTTCTCTGAAACCGCAAAGCCCAGGTCTTTGCTATTTGGTGTGAAGCTTCATCTAGTGGACCCCTATCAAGATTGTTCAAATTGTAGTGCTGGGGCCAAAAATGCCCCCATCCCGGGGCGCTTTGGTTTTACATGGGCTTATATAGGGAAAATCTTCTTCTCTGAAACTGCAAGGCCCAGGTCTTTGATATTTGGTATGAAGCTTCATCTTGTGGACTTCTACCAAGATTGTTCAAATTATAGCCCTGGGGCCAAAAATGCCCCCGATTCGGGGCCCTTTGGTTTTACATAGACTTATATAGGGATAATCTTAAAAAATCTTCTTCTGAAACCACAAGGCCTAGGTCTTTGATATTTGGGATGAAGCTTCATCTAGTGGACTTATAACAAGATTGTTTAAATTATAGCCCTGAGACCAAAAATGCCCCCGCCTTGGGACCCTTTGGTTTTACATAGACTTACATAGGGAAAATCTTTAAAAATCTTCTTCTTTGAAACCGCACGACCCATGTCTTTGATATTTAGTATGGAGCTTCATCTAGTGGACCTCTACCAAGATTATTCAAATTATCGCCCTTGGGCCACAAATGCCCCCGCCCTGGGGCCCTTTGGTTTTACATAGTCTTATATAGAGATAATCTTTGAAAATCTTCTTCTCTGAAACAGCAAGGCCCAGGTCTTTAATATTTGGTGTGAAGCTTCATCTAGTGGACCTCTAACAAGATTGTTTAAATTATAGCCCTGAGGCCAAAAATGCCCCCACCCCAGGGCCATTTGGTTTTACATAGGCTTATATAGGGAATATCTTTAAAAAAATCTTCTTCTCTGAAACCGCAAGGCCAAGGTCTTTGATATTTGGTGTGTAGCTTCATCTAGTAGACCTTTGCCAAGATTGTTCAAATTATAGCCTTTGTTGATATTAGGTATGAAGCTTCACCTTTTAAGACCTCCCTGAACATTATGCACATTATAGCCCTAGGGTCAATAATGGCCCTCACCGGGGCCCACTTGTTACTCTATGGATCAGGTGAGCGATCCAGGGCCATCATGGCCCTCTTGTTATGCATCCGGGTATTAAATATTAATACTGGGATCCAGGTAAACAAACATACCACTGAAAGCGCAAAAATGACAAAAGGTAGCCATGGCAAGTAATTTATTGACAGTGACAAACACTGTCCATTGAGCTATTGTGATTGGTCTTTGTCCGTCGTCTGTCCGTGCATGTGTGCGTCTGTCCGTCGGTCGTCAACTTCTGCTTCAAACGACCTCTTCTCCAAAACTGCTGGATGGATTTTGAAATAATTTCACAGGAGTGTTCCTTGGGTTACCCTCTACCAAAATTGATTGCTCCAATCGTTCCACTCGGGTGAACAAGATGGCCGCCAGAGCAAAAAATAGAAAAATTGATAAACAACTTCGTCTCCTTAACCAATGCATGAATTTTGAAATAATTTCACAGGAAGTTTCCTTGGGGGACCCTCTATCAAAATTGCTGAAATAGTTCCGCTTGGGTGAACAAGATGGCCACTAGAACTAAAAATAGAAAAAACTTTTAAACGACCGTCTCCTCCTTAACCAGTGCATGGATATTGAAATAACTTCACAGGAAAGGTTCCTTGGAAGGCCCTCTACCAAAGTTGCTCAAACCGTTCTGCTCGGATGAACAAGATGGCCGTCAGAGCTAAAAAAATAAAAATCTTTAAACGATTTCGCCTCCTTAACCAGTGCATGGATTTTGAAATAATTTCACAGGAAGGTTCTTGGAAGACCCTCTACCGAAATTGCTCAAACCGATCTGCTTGGATGAACAAGATGGCCACCAGAGCTAAAAATAGAAAAAACCTTTAAATGACTTCCTCCTTTAAATCAGTGCATGGATGAACAAGATGGCCACCAGAGCTAAAAATAGAAAAAACCTTTAAACGACTTCCTCCTTTAAATCAGTGCATGGATTTTGAAATAATTTCACAGGAAGGTTGCTAGGGTGACCATCCACCAAAATTGCTCAAATTGTTCCGCGCGGGTGAACAAGATGGCCGTCAGAGCTAAAAATAGAAAAACCTTTAAACGACTTCTTCTCCTTAAAGGGAGAGCTTGGTAGTACAGTGGAACTACAAATGATTGACAGAATCTCATAGTTTAATGAGCTATAATAAAGACATTAACTCCCAGCATGTTTATGTTTGGTCTGGGCAGAGCTGCTCATTAGCCTGCAAAATATGTTATTGCAAGAAATCATTTGTGTGTTACATCATCTGCCATAGAGGGTTTATAATTCAGATTGAAAGTTTGTTAACACGCGACATAGTGCATTTTTCACATCTCCAAAATGGCCACTTTTCTGATGAAAACCCATGAATGATATTCTTCTTATTTTAATATACTGCAAACATATGTTGTGGGTGCTCGTTATAACCACCTCATTGAGTCGGTTCTTACGAGTACCCACAACCTATGACTTAGAGCAGAAATAAGAGAAAATTAATATATCCCTGTAAACCCAGTTTTCTCTGTATAGAATGGGATTTAGGTGGGGTGGGTGGGGGGGGGGGTCTTAGCTGTACTGACTTGTTGATATGATGTGTAAACAATGCAGGATTCCAGATAAAAATAGTAGGGCTTGAAGAAATAGATTCGGCTGCATGATGCTCTCACGCAGACCTGACACTGACCACATAAATTAGAAATCGACCCCTTAGCTTTTCATGTCCACACCTACACATCCACACATGAGTACTAATAAACCGCTCAGAGGTTCTAAGCACGCCCAGGAAAAATGGTCCAAGGTGGACCGTCCATGCATGTAAACCTTATTGGTTTCATTGAGCGATAGAGCTTGAGATGTCATTTCATCTCAGTGTTGGGTAAAAGTCCCACAAAATTGGAAGCAACGTCTCTAAAATGACCTTTAGTGTTGACGGGAACGTTTAACCTCAAACCAAACAAATAAACAAAACATCTGCTCAAAACTTAGATTCCAGTAACAGACATAATATTTATGTTGTTTGTGAAAAATAAGTTTTACCCCTGTAAACCCCATTTTACAACATAAAAGTAGGGTTGGTTCAAGGGGGTCAAATTATATAGGCGTGTTTTCCTGATGGAAAGTCTTTAGAAGCCCGGGATTGATCCTGCGATCCTTGGCTTATCATGCGAGTAGCATAGCCTATATTCCTGAGATTTTGTTTTGTTTGTATTGGAGTTTAATGGCCCAGTCAACACATTTTAGGTCATTTTTGAGCCGGTCAGTCTGCCTAATCACACTTCCTGGGCAGGCTTATTCGTAAGCGGTTAACCAGTGGAGTGCACATTATTTTGCCAGAAACTGACAACTGCCCTTCTTGAATCAGCGGACGGGGGCGAATGACCGTAGAAAAGATTTCATGATCAATCTCCACGAAAGAATGGTGCGGACCCCCGCAGGTATCGAACCCGCGTCCTCCTGATCACCAGTCAGACGCGCATCCGATTACTAAGGCCGGCACTAATCCACAGAGGCTTCTACATACAACGTTGAATCATAGCTGAAAACGCTGTTTCAAGGTCAACATATTCAAATGTCTGCCAACTTTGACACATCTTATTTGCTTGAACTGGAAGTGGTGAATGAACCCAGTGGGGCAACACCATTGAAACAACATCCATTACATTGAAATCAAGTTTATTCAATGTTGTATACCGGGGTAATTCATAATAAAACATAACAGCTAACTACATTCCAATGCAACAGTGCAAGTTGTAATATAAATTAAATTGTGTGTAAAATTCCCAATTAGTTAGGTAAATCAATATCTTGAACCAGCTGATGAGCCTAAAACTGCTTCAGATGTTATCAGTAATAGCCTGTGTCCAGGGCCTAATAAAACTTCATCAATGTCAGATTTTATAGCCTTCTCTCAAACTATTTTAGAGGAATGAAAATGCATCAAGCTCTCCCTTTAACCAGTGAATGGATTTCAAAATAATTTTACAGGAATGTTCCTTGGGTGACCCTCAACCAAAATTGCTCAAACTGTCCCGCTAGGATGAACAAGATGGCCACCAGAGCTAAAAATATAAAAACCTTTAAAAGACTTCTCTTCCTTAACCATTGAATGGATTTAAAAAATAACTGCACAAGAATGTTCCTTTGGCGTCCCTCTACCAACATTGCTCAAACTGCTCAGCTCAGATGAACAAGATGGCCACCAGAGCTAAAAATAGAATAAAACTTTAAACGACTCAACTAGTGGATGGATTTCGATATAACTACACAGGAATGTTCCTGGAGTGACCCTCTACTAAATTTGCTCAAACCGTTCTGCTTGGATGAACAAGATGGCCACCAGAGCTAAAAATAGAAAAACCTTTAAAAGACTTCTTCTCCTTAGCCAGTAGATGGATTTCGAAATAATTTCACAGGAATGTTCCTTGGGTGACCCTCTTCCAAAATTGCTCAGACCATTCCGCTCTGTTGAACAAGATGGTCACCAGAGCTAAAAACACAAAAACCTTTAAATGACATCTGCTCCTTAACCAGTGGATGGATTTTGAAATAATTTCACAGGAATGTTTCTAAGGTGACCTCATACCAAAATTTCTCAAAGCCTTATGCTTGGATGACCAAGATGGTCTCCAGAGCTAAAAATAGAAAAACCTTTAAATGACTTCTTCTCCTTTACCAGTGGATGGATTTCAAAATAATTTCACAGGAATCTTTTTTGGGTGACCCTCTATTAAAATTGTTCAAACAATTCTGCTGGGATGTAAAAGGTGGCCAGAGCTAATAATAGAAAAACTTTTAAATAACTTCTCCTGCTTAACTAGTGGATGGGTTTCAAATTATTTTCGCAGGAATATTCCTTGGATGACCCTCTTCCAAAATTTCTCAAACCATAGCGCTTGGATGAATAAGATGGCCACCAGAGCTAAAATTATAAAAAAACCTCCTTGGGTCAACCAAAATTGCTCAAACCCTCTACTCCACCATGTTTTACATACAATTTCATTTGTACTATATGGATCAGGTGAGTGATCCAGGGCCATCATGGCCCTCTTGTTATGCATACATGAGCTGCATTTGCCTTTTTGCCAGCCTTTTCACTATTTGGCGCCAAAACATTACCATTCACGAGACAGTAGAACAGTCTGTTTTTATTATACATACATCAACTGTTAGATGTTTCTTATCGCCTTAGGGGAGATTAAATCATTTTTACACTGATTGTTGATTAAATTTTATGATTGATGCATATACGCAAATTAGAGACATAACTTGACCTTATTTTCACACCTTGTTATGCGGAACATTGTAGGCTTATTGATAACGCCTGAGGCATGTGTTTACAGTGTAATAGTAGACTAGTCTGATCCCTGACAAATACAGTCGGTGTTAATATCACGGTCCGTTGGGTGGACCTGAGGTTGAGGTGTACTTGATTTGTTGAAGCTATATATTGTGGTATTACTTCAATACACTTTGGTTATATCGCAATATATCGCGGTACGCTTTTGGCATATTGTGACAGCCCTATTGATTTGCATGGATGAATGCCACAAAGTGCACCATCCTTCGGATCTGGGCTGTAACTGGAGCCCCCCTGTGCAGGGAGAATCATCCCCTGTGCAGGTCAAAGATCCCTACCGTAATACATGATTACCATGTATAGGTTTCATATTGCAAATCTGGAGTGTATGTAATATACACCTGCCTAGAATGTCATGAGGGCGTATGGCAGTATATAGAGAAGGAAAATAAAAAGAAAGATATGACATCTCAGGCTGTGCGGCCCTATGAAAACCAATTGGGTTTAATGTGCATGAACGGTCCGACTGGCATTACTTTGCCTGGGCAGGCTTGTGTCCTAAGCAGGTTACCAGTACTCATGTGCGGTCCGTTTCAGCTCAGCGTGGAAGCACCATGCATCCGAGTCAATTTCTCCAAGCCCCAATGGGCCGGGTCTGAACGAACACATGTGCGTACATGTGTGTTTGTAAGATTGGAGGTTTTACATCCCTGGCAACACTGTGTATGTCATTTTGGGGACTTTGCTTCCATCTTTGTGGGACTGAGATGAAATAATATCTCAAGCCCTGCCACCCCATGAAACCAATAGGGTTTATGCAAACAGTTTTAGCTCTATGTGAAAGCATCATGCAGTCCAATCTATTTCTCCAAGCCCCAAAATCTGTACATTTTCGGGTTCAATCTTGAAACTGTGTTGTATCCAAAACTGTGTTATGCCATAAACAGTGTAATAGTGAGGTTGTGGTGTATTCTGTACTAGATGGATTCCTCCACCTTGAGTGCGGCGGGATTCCGTTTTGGGATTTGGGGGTGTCAGGTTGGGTTCAACACAGGTCTTGGAGATTGGTTCGAGGATGGCAGTACTTTTTGCAGACAGACAGCGAGGGTCCTGATCAGATATTCCATTCCTTGCATTCCGTCTGATCACGACCTGCACAATAGGCTAGTGACCCATTATTACTTTTTAGCTCACCTGTCATGTAATGACGAGGTGAGCATTTGGGATCACTTTCGTACGTCCGTGCATGAACAATTTCTTCAAACGACATCTCATCCCAAACCACTGATTGGATTTTGACCAAACTTCATAGGAATGATCCTTAGTTGGTCCCCTTTCAAAGTTGTTCAAATGGTTCCGGTCCATTGCACATCAAGGTCATGGGAGCCAAAAAAAGTTTTTTTTTTTAATGAAAACTTAAATAATCTTCTCCTCTGAAACCTAGAAGCCTCTGTGGTGTAGTGGTTATGATACTCGCCTCGTAAACTAGGGATCGCAGGATCGATCCTGGGCTTCTCCAGACTTTTGGCTGAGTCTTTAAAAAGAGGTCCCGTCTCCATATGACCCTTAGCTGTTGGTGAGACGTAAAACTTTAACACTCACTCACTCTCCTCTGAAAACGCAAGGCCCAGGCATTCGATAATTGGTATGTAGCTTCATCTAGTGGACCTCTAATTATAGTCCTGGGGCCAAAAATGCCCTCACCCCGGGGCCCTTTGGTTTTACACAGACTTACATAGGGAAAACCTTTAAAAATCTTCTTGTCTGAAACCAGAAGGCTCAGGTGTTTGATATTTGGTATGAAGCTTCGTCTTGTGAACCTCTATCAGGACTGTTCAAATTATAGCCCTGGGGCCAAAAATGCCCCCGACCCGGAGCCCCTTGGTTTTACATTGACTTATATAGTAAAAATCTAACTAAAAAAATCTTCTCCTCTGAAACCACAAGTGCCATGTCTTTGAAATTTGGTGTGTAGCTTCATCTATTGGACCTCTACCAAGATTGTTCAAATTATGGCCCTGGGGCCTAAAATGCCCCCGCTCCGGGGCCCTTTGGTTTTACATTGACTTATATAGGGAAAACATTTAATAGTCTTCTTGTCTGAAACCAGAAGGCTCAGGTGTTTGATATTTGGTATGAGGATTCGTCTTGTGGACCTCTATCAAGATTGTTCAAATTATACCCCTGGGGCAAAAAATTCCACTGCCCTGGGCCCCTTTAGTTTTACATTGACTTATATAGGAAAAATCTTAAAAAATCTTCTCCTCTGAAACCACAAGGCCCAGGTCTTTGATATTTGGTGTGTACCTTCATCTAGTGAGACTCTAACAAGATTGTCCCAATTATAGCCCTTTTGCCCAAAATGCCCCTGAGACGGGGCCCTTTGGTTTTACATGGACTTTTATAGGAATAATCTTAAAAAAAATGTTCTTCTCTGAAACCGCAAGGCCCAGGTCTTTGATATTTGGTAAGAAGCTTCATCTAGTGGATCTCTATCAAGACTGTTCAAATTAATGCCCTGGGGCCAAAAATACCCCCGCCCTTTGGTTTTACATTGACTTATACAGGAAAAATCTTAAAGAATCTTCTCCTCTGAAACGTAAGGCCCAGGTCTTTGATATTTGGTGTGAAGCTTCATCTGGTGGACCTCTATCAAGACTGTTCAAATTAACGCCCTGGGGCTAAAACTGCCCCTGCCCTGGGGCCCTTTGGTTTTACATTGACTTATATAGGAAAAATCTTAAAAAATCTTCTCCTCTGAAACGCAAGGCCCAGGTCTGTGATATTTGGAGTGTAGCTTCATCTGATGGACCTCTACCAAGATTGTTCAAATTATTGCCCTGGGGCCAAAAATACCCCCGTTCTGAAGCCCTTTTGTTTAACATTGATTTATACAGGGAAAACCGTTAAAAATCTTCTTGTCTGAAAACAGAAGGTTCAGGTGTTTGTTATTTGGTATGAAGCTTCGTCTTGTGGACATCTATCAAGCATGTTCAAATTATAGCCCTGGGGCCAAAAATGCTCCTGTCCTCGGGCCCTTTGGTTTTACATTGACTTATATAGGGAAAACCTTTAAAAAATCTTCTTGTCTGAAACTGGAAGGCTCAGTTCCTTGATATTTGGTATGAAGCTTTGTCTAGTGGACTCAGACCAAGACTGTTCAAATGATATCCCTTGGGCTGAAAATGGTCCTGCCCCAGGGCCCACAGGTTTTATTTAGACTTATATAAGGCAAACCTTTAAAATTATTGTTGTTTGAAACCAGAAGGCTCCGGTCTTGGTATGAAGCTTCACCTTTTAGACCTCCCATAAGATAATTCAAATTATAACCCTGGGGCCAATAACGGCCCTCCCCAGGCTCACTTGTTACACTATGGATCAGGTGAGCCATCCAGGCCATCATTGCTCTCTTGTTTTACCTTGCCATCACTGTAGCCCCTTCCGTTTTGATGGGATCTTCTTGAAACTTGGTGAGGTTGGCCTATCTATCATACTGAAAATGCATATTTTTGAACTTGTCATCACTGTAGCCCCTTCAGTTTCCATCGGATCTTCTTGAAACTCACATATGAGTAAGTAAGCGATAAAACTTCAGCAGAATTTAAAAAATTGGTGAGCGTGGCCTATGTTTCAGAGAGTTATGTCCTCCTTGATTTCAGAAATGCATATTTTTGACCTTTTCATCACCGTAGCCACTTCAGTTTTTTTCAGTTCTTCTAGAAACTTATTTGTAACTAAGTCAGGGATAAAAGCTTGGATGAGTTCGAAAACTTTTTCTTCAAACAACATCTCTTAAACCACTGATCGGATTTTGACCAAACTTCGCAGGAATGATCCTTAGGTGGTCCCCTTTCAAAGTTGTTCAAATGGTTCCGGTCTGTTGCACATCTAGGTCACAGGAGCTAAAAATAGATTTTTTTACTGAAAATCTTTAAAAATCTTCTTCTCTGAAACTGCAAGGCCCAGGTCTTTGATATTTGGTATTAAGCTTCATCTATTGGACCTATACCAAGATTGTTAAAATTATAGCCCTCTGGCCAAAAATGCCCCCACGCCGGGGGGCCTTTGGTTTTACATAGGCTTATATAGGGAAAATCTTTAAAAATCTTCTTCTCTGAAACCGCAAGGCCCAAGTCTTTGATAATTGGTGTGAAGCTTCATCCAGTGGACATCTATCAAGATTGTTCAAATTATAGCCCTGGGGCCAAAAATGCCCCTGCCCCAAGGGCCTTTGGTTTTACATAGGCTTATATAGGAAAATCTTTAAAAATCTTCTTCTCTGAAACCACAAGGCCCAGGTCTTTGATATTTGGTATGAAGCTTCATCTAGTGGACCTCAACCAAGATTGTTCAAATTATAGCCCTGGGGCCAAAAATGCCCCCGCCCCGGGATCCTTTGGTTTTACATAGGCTTATATAGGGAAAATCTTTAAAAATCTTCTTCTCTTTTACTGCAAGGCCCAAGTCTTTGATATTTGGTGTGAAGCTTCATCTGGTGGACCTCTATCAAGATTGTTCTAATTATAGCCCTGGGGCCAAAAATGCCCCCGCCCCGGGGCCCTTTGGTTTTACATAGACTTATATAGGGAAAATATTTAAATATCTTCTTCTCTGAAACCACAAGGCCCAGGTCTTTAATATTTGGTATGAAGCTTCATCTAGTTGACTTCTACCAAGATTGTTCAAATTAAAGCCCTGGGGCCAAAAATGCCCCCGCCCTGGGGGCCTTTGGTTTTACATAGGCTTATATAGGGAAACTCTTTAACCCTTATCTTGCTGAATATTCATTTAAGCCACACCCATTTCTGTCTATCAACCAATCAAATTACTTGATGTAATTCATTGCTAAAAATTCATAAACTAAATGCCAAACAGCTTAGATCCTGATCAGATGGCTTCTTCAGAAGCCATCTGATCTGGATCTACACTGTTTGCAAAGATAGGGGTTGTCGTGAACAGCAAGATAAGGGTTAAAAATCTTCTTCTCTGAAACAGCAAGGCTCAAGTCTTTGATATTTGGTGTGAAGCTTCACCTAATGGATCTCTATCAAGATTGTTCAAATTAAAGCCCCTGGGGCCAAAAATGCACCTGCCCCGAGGGCCTTTGGTTTTAAATAGGCTTATATAGGAAAAATCTTTAAAAATCTTCTTCTCTGAAACCATAAGGCCTAGGTCTTTGATATTTGGTATGAAGCTTCATCTAGTGGACCTCAACCAAGATTGTTCAAATTATAGCCCTAGGGCCAAAAATGCCCCCGCCCCGGGATCCTTTGGTTTTACATAGGCTTATATAGGGAAAATCTTTAAAAATCTTCTTCTCTTTTACTGCAAGGCCCAAGTCTTTGATATTTGGTGTGAAGCTTCATCTGGTGGATCTCTATCAAGATTGTTCTAATTATAGCCCTGGGGCCAAAAATGCCCCCGCCCCGGGGCCCTTTGGTTTTACATAGGCTTATATAGGGAAAATATTTAAATATCTTCTTCTCTGAAACCACAAGGCCCAGGTCTTTAATATTTGGTATGAAGCTTCATCTAGTGGACTTCTACCAAGATTGTTCAAATTAAAGCCCTGGGGCCAAAAATGCTCCCGCCCTGGGGGCCTTTGGTTTTACATAGGCTTATATAGGGGAAATCTTTAAAAATCTTCTTCTCTGAAACAGCAAGGCTCAAGTCTTTGATATTTAGTGTGAAGCTTCATCTAATGGATTTCTATCAAGATGGTTAAAATTATAGCCCTGGGGCCAAAAATGCCCCTGCCCTGAGGGCCTTTGGTTTTACATAGGCTTACATGTATAAAGGGAAAATCTTTAAAAATTTTCTTCTCTGAAACCACAAGGCCCAGGTCTTTGATATTTGGTATGAAGCTTCATCTAGTGGACCTCTACCAAGATTGTTCAAATTATAGCCCTGGGGCCAAAAATGCCCCCGCCCCGGGAGCCTTTGGTTTTACATAGGCTTATATAGGGAAAATCTTTAAAAATCTTCTTCTCTTTTACTGCAAGGCCCAAGTCTTTGATATTTGGTGTGAAGCTTCATCTGGTGGACCTCTATCAAGATTGTTCAAATTATAGCCCTGGGGCCAAAAATGCCCCCGCCCCGGGGCCCTTTGGTTTTACATAGGCTTATATAGGGAAAATATTTAAAAATCTTCTTCTCTGAAACCACCAGGCCCAGGTCTTTAATATTTGGTATGAAGCTTCATCTAGTGGACCTCTACCAAGATTGTTCAAATTAAAGCCCTGGGGCCAAAAATGCCCCCGCCCTGGGGGCCTTTGGTTTTACATAGGCTTATATAGGGAAACTCTTTAAAAATCTTCTTCTCTGAAACAGCAAGGCTCAAGTCTTTGATATTTGGTGTGAAGCTTCACCTAATGGATCTCTATCAAGATTGTTCAAATAAAAGCCCCTGGGGCTAAAAATGCCCCTGCCCCGAGGGCCTTTGGTTTTACATAGGCTTATATAGGAAAAATCTTTAAAAATCTTCTTCTCTGAAACCATAAGGCCTAGGTCTTTGATATTTGGTATGAAGCTTCATCTAGTGGACCTCTACAAAGATTGTTTAAATTATAGCCCTGGGGCCAAAAATGACCCCGCCCCGGGAGACTTTGGTTTTACATAGGCTTATATAGGGAAATCTTTAAAAATCTTCTTCTCTTTTACTGCAAGGCCCAAGTCTTTGATATTTGGTGTGAAGCTTCATCTAGTGGACCTCTACCAAGATTGTTCAAATTATAGCCCTGGGGCCAAAAATGCCCCTGCCCTGGGAGCCTTTGGTTTTACATAGGCTTATATAGGGAAAATCTTTAAAAATCTTCTTCTCTGAAACCACAAGGTCCAGGTCTTTGATATTTGGTATGAAGCTTCATCTAGTGGACCTCTACCAAGATTGTTCAAATTATAGCCCTTGGGCAAAAAATGCCCCCGCCCCGGGGGCCTTTAGTTTTACATAGGCTAATGTAGGGAAAATCTTTATAAATCTTCTTCTCTAAACCAGCAAGGCTCAAGTCTTTGATATTTGGTGTGAAGCTTCATCTAATGGATCTCTATCAAGATTGTTCAAATTGAAGCCCTAGGGCCAAAAATGCCCCCGCCCCGGGGCCCTTTGGTTTTAAATAGGCTTATATAGGGAAAATATTTAAAAATCTTCTTCTCTGAAACCACAAGGCCCAGGTCTTTGATATTTGGTGTGAAGCTTCATCTAGTGGACCTTTACCAAGATTGTTCAAATTATAGCCCTGGGGCCAAAAATGCCCCCATCGCGGGGGCCTTTGGTTTTACATAGACTTATATAGGGTAAATCTTTAAAAATCTTCTTCCCTGAAACCGCAAGGCCAAGTTCTTTGATATTTGGTGTGAAGCTTCATCTATCGGACCTTTATCAAGATTATACAAATTATAGGCCTGGGGGAAAAATGCCCCCACCTGCAGGCCCTTTGGTTTTACATTGGCTTATACAGGGAAAATCTTTAAAAATCTTCTTCTCCATAACCTGGTGGCCCAGTTCTTTGAATTTGGTGTGTAGCTTCATCTAGTGGACTTCTACCAAGATTGTTCAAATCATAGCCCTTGGGTCAAAAATGCCCCCGCCCCGGGGCCCTTCGTTTTTACATTGACTTATATAGGGAAATTTAAAAAAAATCTTCTACTCTGAAACTGCAAGGCCAAGGTCTTTGATATTTGGTGTGAAGCTTCATCTAAATTGTTCAAATTATAGCCCTAGGAAATAGAAGTCAAGGCAATGAAAACCTTTGAAAGTCTTCTTGTCTGAAAGCAGAAGGCCAAGGTCTTTGATATTTGGTATGAAGCTTTGTCTTTTGGATTTCTACCAAGATGGTTTAAATTATAGCCCTGGGGGCAAAAATGGCCCGCCCCGGGGACCCCAAGGTTTATATAGACTTATATAAGGAAAACGTTTAAAAATCTTGTCTGAAACCAGAAGTCTCCATTCTTTGATATTGGTATGAAACTTCACCTTTTAGACCACTACCAAGATTAATCATATTATAGCCCGGGGCCAATAATGGCTCTCCCAGGGGCCCACTTGATACCCTATGGATCAGGTGAGCGATCCAGGGCCATCATGGCCCTCTTGTTGACCTTGTCATCAGCATAAATCCTTCGGTAAAGATTGGAACTTCCTGAAACTTTTATTTTTCTGTATTGTGTCTTTCCATCTTTTGTCTACGTTTTGTGTTTCCAGGTTTTGTTATGAACCCTTTTATTTGCCCAGTGATGAAGAGAAAAGAATTGTAAATATAAGAAATAGACTTTTCTGCCGTTCTTGAGGATATGAATGATGGCAGGTCACTGGCAAAGTTTACATGAATCTCTTTGGGGTTTATTTACTTTGCAGGCGACCCGGTGCTTTAATGCTTTATGAATGGTGGAAAAATGAAATAAATTTCTTATTTCACTATTGGTTTTAGGCCACCAGTGTGAGAATTCAAAATATTATAGTTTTGTTTGTTTGATTTGAGGTTTATCATCCCCATCAACACTGTATAGGTCATTTTGGAAGTTGTTGCTTCCAATTTTGTGGGACTTTTACCCGGCATAGAGATAAAATTTCTCAAGCCCTGTCGCCCATTGAAACCAATAGGGTTTATAAGCATGGACCGCTTTTGACCGCTTTGCCTGGGCAGGCTTACATCGTGTGGTTTACCAGTACTTGTGTGCGGTCGGTTTCAGCTCTGCGTGGAAGCATTATGTAGCCCATCTATTTCTTCAAGCCCCGATGGGCGGGGGCTAAAAAATAGACGTGAGAACTAAACAATGTCCAGTTTGACAATGTCAGCATGAGGATATCAATACAGCATTGCTCATAGGAGACTGTTGTTTTGGACTGGAAGTTACACAATATAGAGTTGCTGTATTTGAAATAGAACTTAAAGTGAATGACCACCTTTAAAATATAATTACTTCATTTGCAAGAAAAAGTTACTGTAATGATTAATCTCTGACTTTTATTACCAATTGAAATCTGCCAAGGTAATTAAACCAACATTTAATGGTTTCACTGAAGCCTTCTGGCAGCAGCCATATTTTCCCCAAGGTAATCCAAATGTATCCCAGCGTCCATCCTAACCTGACCTCATGGAGACCATTGAAGCTCTATGTCTCTCTATGTAGCTGCTAAAGGAGAAATAATTAGGCTCTCTCATCAGGCTGCATTCTCAAAAATCCTTAAATATGCTGTCAGTTCAAGATCTTACATACTGGCTCCATTATGTTTTTGGATGAAAATAAAGACTTTGAAGACAGTTTTCCTGAGTTTGGTGCCATTGGTTTCATTGGGTGGCATTCATCTCAATGTTGGGTAAAAGTTCCACAAAATTGGAAGCAGCATCTCCAAAATGCCCTAAATAGTGGTGATGGGACTGTTAAACATCAATTCAAACAAACAAAATCTGTTCTTTCCTACAAAACAATTGTTTTCTGTAATCCTTGTCTGATCTACAGTTAAGCACGTACACTAGTACACTGTTTGCATAAAATCCAGGACTTTATCCAAAAAATGAAAACATAAATTATGGGTACTCAAAGGCATCACCTCATTGAGTACCCACAATCTATGCTTTAATCTGGATTTACCCATTTAGTACCAGAAACCCCAAAAGAGGTACCCTGGCAAACAGTGCAGGTCCAGATCAGACGCCACAGCACACAGCATCTGATCAGGGCTTACACTGTTTGCAAAATGTTCAGCCATTTTCCTAATAAATTTTGAGGAAAACAACCTGACAGCTCTTAATTTTGAAATCATGGACTCCTGGTATATATATAAGGAGGAATATTCCATTTTGTACAAAAGTGTAAAGAAAAATATCACAAAAGACCATAATATGAAGTGCCATGAAATATTACCTAAAATTGTCAAGGCGTGCTAAGGAAATGATTGGTTAAATGGTACTGGCATTAATTAATGAAGAAAAGAAAAGAAACAAGTAATCAACAAACTTTCAAGTCCACTTGAAAACAGCTATCTTCAAAATGTTTAGCACAAATGTTATGCTTTGTCTTGATGTTAAGATTCTCTGTTCCAAGATTTTGAATCCATTTCTTTTACATAACTCTCTATTTTTCTAAGGGTCAGGGATAGAAAAACAGCTAATTCCTTGTCCAATATTTGCCCTTACAAGAAGGCATTTTTATTATTTTACAGTTCACTTTCTCCTCTAAAATTCTCAGCTGCTAAAGTTAGCTGTCCAGACATGGACTGAACAGTTTCCTTGAGATCACTGCAGGAGGTATAATCTGTAAAAATGTCTGACACCATATAAACAACTTTAGTGAGCCATTACAACTAATTAGAGCAACAGTTTAGGAGGAGAATATGATTTTATCATTCCTCAATGGGGTTATTGTAAAATGGATCTGAGAAAGAAAAATGGTGGTCATTCACTTTAAACCTTATTGGTCAAGTGGCAGGTGAAAAGAAAACAACTAAAGCCCTTTATCAAGGAATTCCAGTAGTCAGGATTAGCCCATTTCAGACTGGAAACCCCTAAACGGGTACCGTGGCAAACAGTGCAGGCCCAGAACAGACGCCACAGAATGCGGCGTCTGATCAGGGCCTACACTGTTTACAAAAAGTTCAGACATTTCCCAAATAAATTTTTAAGAAAACACAACCTGACACCCCTAAATTTTGAAATGGACTCCTGCTATATACTATAAGAAGGAAGATTCCATTTGGTCTTAAATGGGTTAGAAAGTAAGTTATGAAAAAGAAGACTATCACCAGTAGACTTATATTTGTACAACAGTTACAGATGTTACCTGTCCTATGTGTACTTGTTTGATAACAAAAAAAAATAATAAAAAATAGGAGTACTGTTGTCGGAAGATAAGTTGACAGTGACGTAAAAGAGTGAACCACTACAGATAGGTTTGACAGGTTATACCGTTATCATTATAGTACACATCATTGGTTGGCAAGACAGATTGAACCGTTATAATTATCATTACCGAAGCGTCTTTACCTTTTGACAAAAGTGGACAATGTTTAATAACAAAAACATTCGCTGACGTCACTTTCAACTTATCCTCCGACTACTGTACATAAGATAATCAATTTGTTATTTCAGCTTGTACCATTATGAGCAGTAATAGGTTTGTTTTCTACTCTGGTGTATCCATTCACCTAAAGTTGTTAGCTATACTGCTGTTCATTACAGAAAACTGGCACCATTGCTTTTATGACAAAAACATGTATTTCTCATTAGTGAATTATGCAAATATGTTACACTGGCTGAGTACATAGATTAATATTGACTAATAATATTGTTTTGGCATTGGATGCGCATCTTTCATAATGACAGTACCCTGCATTAGCTAAATTGTGTGAAACATATATATTATTAGAAGTACATATGGCGCACTCCTAAATAGAATCTTATAAGCCTATATAGCAGGAGTCCATTTAAAAATGTAGGGATGTTAGGTTGAATTTTATTGTGTCGTCTGGTTTACCAGTTGATCCAAAGTTATAAAGCAAAGAACTGAAATTGTGCTGTTGTCCACATGACCACTTTTGGGAAACCAAGATTGGTTATTAATAGTCCTGTACTATTTTTATCGATGTTAGGTAAGTTCGTTTATCAAAAGCGCTATACGAAATCCAACAAGTATTAGCTTTTACAAAACTTGAGTCTACGCTCAGCACACACTAATTTGTATAGTATCTGGACTGGAAAGTAAAATGACAAAACTTAGCATGTGTATGTTGTAATAATGTGTCAGTTAATATGTAAGTGTATAAAAGTCACAGATTACAAATAAGGACTTCCAAATGTTCTCTGTAATTTGACATAAAAACAAAATTACCGATCTTTCACTATCAGTTACAACTACTTGTGGGAACGGGAGGTCAAGGGTTCGATCCCGGGCCGCGACATACCAAAGTCGTTAAAAATGGTACTAGCTGCTCCTCGCTTGGCACTCAGATTTACGGGGTAGAACTAGGACTGGTCGACCCAGTGTCAGGATAATGTTACTGGGTGTGGTATCATGTAATGTGTCCGGGACATGATACTTCAGTGAGGCAGCACTATAAAAGTGAGCATTGAGCTCCCTGTCGCAACCAGACACCGTCATGATATGACTGAAAATTATTGAAAGCGACGTTAAACCCGAATTCACACACACACATACACACACAACTACTTGTACTACATGCCTACATTTATTTCACATTCTAGGTTAACCATTTCATTTCACATTCTAGGTTAACCTTTCATTTTGCATTCTAGGTTAACCTTATGAAAAAAAAATCCTTCCAGCTTGCCATGTAACAAAAAGATGAAACAAGTTGAAAAGTATCCAATAGGTTTGGTCTTGTCAGTCTACATTCTGATTTGAGCCAGCTGATATCATTGAGCAAATTATTTGTCTAAATCGCTTCGGAAGTAAGGGCGAGGATTGGGGCCACGAAAAATCGATTTCAGCCCCCCAGTGGAATTTCGTTTCCGCTGACCGTTCCAAGGCAGTTCTTCTGTCGCAGTTTGTTTTTGTTATGGTTTGTCTTTGGATGTTTGTGTGGCTTATGTTATTTTATTTTGGATAGCCTATTGGCCATTTTATGGAAAAGCAACTGTCCTTTTGGCTTTCCGCTGTTGGTGTTTCCATTAGGGTCTGTTGTTTCATGTTTGTGTGTCTTTCCCTTTGGTGTCTCTGATGGGAGCTGTGGGTTGATAATAACGATTCCTGATCATTGCCTCCACTTCTGTTATTTAAAACAAAACGTGTATATAAAATTTCGAAGTCTGTGACCTTGGTATTAGGAGGGGTAGGTAGTGATGAGTATTCTGTGATAAAAGGGTTTAACGCCATGGCAAGTATAAACTAAATGTAACTTACATATGGTTTACACATGTATAGCACAAAACTTAACCAAACGAAAATGTAAACCGAATTTTTCAAAGGTCATAACTCTGTTAATATTTGGTGGACAGTAATTCTCGAAACTTAAGGCACATCTTCACATCTTAGCCTTACTACATACACATTTTAGGCTTGATCGGATGAAAACTGTATAGTAGGAGTTATACGGAAACGAAAAAAAAGTTTACGAACCGACGGACAGACACCAACCCCATAACTATATACGACCGTGTTTTTTTTTTTTTGTTGTTGTTGTTGTTGTTTTTCAAACGGGTATATAAAAAGAGTTTTCCTAAGTCATCAGGCCTTCTATAGGGCCTTGGTTATCTATTTCATGTGTTGTTAACGTCCCTGTTAACACTGTATGAGTCTTTTTTGAGACATTGCTTCCAATCTGTCGCCCAATGAAACTAAATGGTTGAAATGCATGAACGGTCTGACTCGAGCCACTTTTCCTGGGCAGGCTTATAACTTCTAGGCGATTTAACACTACTCATGTGCGGCCGGTATCAGCTCTGCGTGGAAGCATCATGCAGCCCAATTTATTTCTTAAATCCCCGATGGACAGCGGCCGATCAGACCTTGGGGCAATATATTGGACTGCATGAGCTGAAACCGACCGAACTTTGAAGTATTGCTGAACCCCCAAGGAAGATCTAAGCCTGCCCAGATAAAGTGCTGCAAATCAGACTGTATCTTAAACCTCGGCAGTTTCTTTGAGCGGTACCTCCGCAAAAACCTGAAATTTGCAATCCTTTTGTATATCTTTCTGGATCACAATTTAATTGTAAAAGAAACTGATTAGTAAAACGTCAAGTATTGAGTGGAAATAAAAAAGACCACTCTCGGCTTATCAGACACAATAGCTCCCATCGAATGCGCCAAAAAGTCTTTTAACAACTCAGTCTGTAACTGGTGGCAGGTCACTTAGTAGTCATGAAGT
Organism: Lucinisca nassula; assembly: GCA_963580285.1. Classification (NCBI taxonomy): domain Eukaryota; kingdom Metazoa; phylum Mollusca; class Bivalvia; order Lucinida; family Lucinidae; genus Lucinisca; species Lucinisca nassula. The sequence continues at coordinate 28,051,766 of OY757021.1, read as the reverse complement.
TTTTGAACAGAAACTATTGCTATCTGTGCTGGGCTCAAGAACAATAAACAACGACCCATCAATGTTATGACTTTGTTTCGCTCCCTAAATGTTTTATATATTTGGAAGAGTAAGAACCTTCGACCTTGGCACTGACGTTAATTCTAGTAGCAAAGACATGAAAATGATTTTACACACCTAGCGATCTTTTTTATGTTTCGTTTTATGATCCTTTCAAGATTATTTCACTCACATCAAGCCGATCGTTAATCAGAGGTGAGCGAAAACTGGAGTATCCAATGAAAAACCTCCTGACCTTCCGTTGCAGAACTTCTCATTATGTGACCTGAGCCATGCTCAAACCTACAGCATTGAGAGACCTAATGATTAAGAGTCAGCACTCTTATCCACTAGGCCACGGAGGCCCGTTATACCCAGCAATCTTTATAAATGAGGAAAAATAATGTTCTCTGTCTTTCCAACATTTACATATACGTATTATTAGAGCTATCAGCGTACCGAAAGATGTTCAGAATATATAAATCTGTGTGAAGTAAACTTTGCAAGTTTTGTTTATTTGTACTTAATGGCCCAGTCAACACTGATTTGGGTCATGTTTGGGCCTGTCAGTGTACCTATAGATATCCATGCTTTTCCTGAGCACGCTTATCCGTAAGCGGTTTACCAGTTCAGTGCACATTCTGTTGCCAAAAACTGACCCCTGCCCTTCCTGAATCAGCGGAAGGGAGAGAGTGACCATAAAATTGATTTCATAATCTCTACGAAAGAATGTTGCCGACCCCGGTAGGTATCGAACCTGAGTCTTCCTTATCACCAGTCAGACTGCATCTGACTGAGCTACCACAACCAGCTACACTTTGTGAGTAGTAGTAGTTATGTTCTGTTGTTTTTCGTTTCCATAACCCAATGGACTTACTCAATAATGGCATTGCAAGACGTAAAATTTGCGAAAATGACTGCGGCTGTTTTAAGTTCCCCATAAGGGAAATAGATACGCCTTAAGAGGGTGGGGCTACTCCTGCGAAAGTAGTTTCTCTTTGGATATGTCTAAGGGGTATACTCTTAAAGGACAGAATTTGCTCCTGGGGAGAAAATTCTTCACTTTTAGAGTAGACCCCTTGAGGAGCAACTTCTTCCCCCCACCAAACTAGTCAATCACTAAAGGTGATGAATGCCCTCACCAAACATCTCTTGATTGACCTATGGAGTAGACAGGCACACTTTCTAACTAAACTAGATACAGCAACATTCTCCCAGAAACATATGGCTAAAAAGGGGACATGATTCTGAGAAAAAGTGGTTGATCAGAATCATGTTTCCTTTATGCTTTGTTTGTATTGGAGTTTTACGGCCCAGTCAACACTATTTAGGTCATTTTTGAGCCGGTCAGTTTACCTATGAACACTTTCCTGGGCAGGCTTATACGTAAGCGGTTAACCAGTACAGTGCACATTCTTTCGCCAGAAACTGACAACTGCCCTTCTTGAATCAGCGGAAGGGAGAGAATGACCGTAGAAAAGATTTCATGATCAATCTCCACGAAAGAATGTAGCCGACCCCGGCGGGAATCGAACCCGCGTCCTCCTGATCACCAGTCAGACGTGCATATTTCCTTTATGCACTTGTTCATCTAGTTCAATGCATGTCTGAACTACAGTAGAACTTCGATGGCTCGAACACCGATGGTTCTTTTACCATGGATGAGTCGAACCCGTCCTTGAGCCCCTAGCGAAATCCTCCACATAAGAAATAGTGGGGGATAATTAAGGATAGTTTAGTCTTTTATCTTGCAAATGTATGCTGTGTGTACTCATTAGAATCGCCTCGATGAGGCGATTCTAATGAGTACACACAGCATACATTTTCATTACAGAACACCGAAATTATGTCCAAAAGTACCTCGTTATGCCTCCTGGCAGTAAGCCTCAGTGGCTCGAACCACCCCTATCTCGAACAGATTTTCGAGGTCCCAAAGGTGTTCGAGCCATTGAAGTTCGACTGTAGTTCAATGCATGTCTGAACTATGTTGCAATTTTCAATGTCCTGCACCAAACACTGTAGGAGTTATGGTGACATGAACAGGACTATTTCGGCCTCCTATGCTACTCATATGGCCAAAATGGTTTAAGTCGTTCAAGGGGACATACTTCTGTAATACTTAAAGGGCTGGATCAGAACCTTGTTCCTTTAGGAACATATTCAATGCATGTCTGAACGGCATTGCCAGTTCAATGTCCTGCATCAAATACTGTAGAATGAGTTGCAGAGACACAAACAGTACTATTTAACCTCATTTGCTAGAAAATGCTTAATTCCTTCAAGGGAACATTATTTAGCAATAAGGGATTGGATCAGAATTCTGTCTCCTTAATGCACCTGTGCAATGCATGTCTGAACTGTGTTGGAAGTAACAATGTCCTGGGTTCGAGCCTGGCTCTGGTCACTTGTGAGACGCCAAGTTCTGCAATGGAAGGTCAGGTGGTTTTTCTCCGGGCACTCCAGTTTTAGCCCACCTCTGATTAACGATCGGCTCAATATGAGTTGTAAAGACAGATATCCAGTGCCTATAACGCTTCCGTCTTGATCCTTAAGTCTAGTTCTCAGGTGAGCGATAGTTGCCCATCGGGCTACCGGTACTTGTTGTTGTTTATGGTCAAACATGGGCATAGACAATGGTCTATCATGGTGTTCATGGTCAACTACCATGGTATATGATGGTCATTAAATTCTGTGGTGCCATTTAACAAAACGTGGTCAACCATGGCTTTCCATGGTTGTATGACCATGAACTAACATCCCGTACCTCAAATTTCCGAAGACTTCCGTGCAAATACGAGCAATTACGATCAAATATTGAGCGGAGTATTGGGACGTTTTCTACGAAACAATTTTAATGGAAAAATCAGAAAGAAAAAAAACAGCAGAAAAAACTTTGAACTTTTCTACGCATGATCGTAGTTTGGGGAGCGGAGTATTGCGGAAAAAAATTACGCAGACTTACGATCATTCGTAGGAAACGTCCCAATACTCCGCTAGTTCGTATTTTGATCTGCACACTCCGCTAGTTTGGATTTAGCTCCATATGACTGCGTAGTTGTCTCCGCATGATCGTAGTTTGCGGAGCCGAGCGGAGTATTGGCATAATATTTACGCATGCCTACGCAGACTTACGAACCATAGCATGCATAAGCTTCGTAGAAAATGTCCCAATACTCCGCTGGTTCGTAATTAGCTCCGTTTACTGCGTAGTTGTTTCCGAATGGCCCGTCACAAGTTATCTCCATGGCTTCGTAGTAGTCTACGAACCTGCGGAATTTAGCTGTATGAATGGATGGATGGATCGATCCATTGATTGACCAATGGATCGATCAATGAGACATATGAAACTGTTCATACATGCAGTCCGTTCAATATGCACTTTCCATATGTAGTTAAGTATTTCAAAATCAAAATCTTATACTGCATCATTTAAATTTAATTTAATAAAGATACGTTTTTAATTCAAGTAGTAAAGTAAAACCTGTCTAAGTGGTCACCTGTTTTAAGCAAGCAATCTGTCTTAAGCAAGAGAAGCCTCCGTGGTGCAGTGGTTACGCTACTCGCCTTGTAAACCAGGGATCGCAGGATCGATCCCGGGCTTCTCCAGACTTTCGGATGAGTCTTTAAACCGAGGTCCCGTCTCCGTATGACCTTAGCTGTTGGTGGGACGTAAAACTAAAACTCACTCACTCACTGTCTTAAGCAAGCAGGTATCCGTTTCCCTAAAAGGCAAATGCTTTAAAACAAACCTGGGCCGCGACATACCAAAGTCGTTAAAAATGGTACTAGCTGCTCCTCGTTTGGCACTCAGATTTACGGGGTAGAGCTAGGACTGGTCGATCCAGTGTCAGGATAATGTGACTGGGTGTGGTATCATGTAATGTGTCTGGGACATGATACTTCAGTGAGGCAGCACTATAAACGTGAGCATTGAGCTCCCTGTCGCAACCAGACACCGTCGTGATATGACTGAAAAATTGTTGAAAGCGACGTTAAACCCGAATTCACACACACACATTAAAACAAACCTGTGTAAATCAAACATCTGTCTTTAGCAAGCACATTTTGATTACCCCTTTGGTGCTTGCTTAATACAGATTGTACCTTTTATTTTGCAGAACCAATGAAATTAATTAATATGATCACCAGGAATGCTTTTTTTTTCTTGTAAGAAAAAGGAAATGAAATATATTTGGTCATTTTGCAAGAACTTTTATTCACAAAAGACACTGAAATCTATTTAAAAGTTATTTAGAGGTGTGTTTTGCATTAGTAGTATACTTTGACAAAGTTTGTGGAGGAAAAATTAAAAAAAAAAGATAGAGGAGGACCAATTAAGGGTAACTATACCAAATTTAGTGACACAGAGGCCTTTCTGATATTTAATCTTCATCAGTGTGTCTCAACCCCAAAAGTTCTGAAACCGAAACGGATGATGGACAAGTCCCGGCAAACACAGCACATCCCCCTCCGAGCACACACCTACCAATGCAGATCATGAGACAGGTCAACTGGAGGCATCAGGCAAGAGAGGCCAACTGTAACTTTGACCAACTGTAAGAACATGTAAAATTTGAACACCAGAATAATATGTACATGTCATTATCCTTAAGTGTGAAAAAGGTTGCTTTGTGAAAGAGAAAAGCATATAAAGTGTAGCTGGAATGGCAAACAGTGTAGACCCTGGTCAGGGGTCTCCTGAAACAGAGTCTGATCTGGGTCTTTATATCTCTGTCCAAAAACTAAGAACCTTTACAATAGTTTTTGTGATTCAACTTTACAAGTTGCTTATAATCTATTGAAATAGTGAAAATGACCACCAACCTTATGTTCAAGCCATTGAAATGAAATCTGTCATGATATTCCCATGCACTACATCAATGTTTATCTTTTATAATATTCCATTTGTATGTAAAACACAAAAAACAAGCACATGTCTATTCCAGAATTTAAATTCTCAAATGTCTTATACTGGCTGACTGCTTCCTTGCAGATGCTATAAAGAACTGAAATATTTGGTTCAAAAGCAATAAAGAGACTTGTTATAACTGATACCATCTTGTATCCATAGCAACAAATTCATCAGGGAGTTGATCTTTCTACCAGCTCCAAATTCTACGAAAGGTTACGAAGCAAAAATTGACTAAGTCCTCATCATGTCTTAGAAATTTCTAAGTTCCCTAATCTACGCTCATTTACGAATCAAAATGAGTTTAAGTCCACATTCTACGCACTATTCCATACTGGAAAATGTCTAAGCTTCAGTTTTACGAAGAACTACGAACACAGATCGGAGAAAGCTCCGTTCATTCGTAGATAACTACAAGTGCTTTCTACTTTGGTGCTGAGATATGTTCGTAAATGAGCGTATTTCCGCAGACCATCGTAACAAATTACGAAAAAATACGCAGTCTCCGATCCAAATTACGCAAAACTACAACAGATTCCGCATGTTTACGAAGACAACTGAGCGGAGCTTTCGGAAATTTGAGATACGGGATGGTAGTCCATAGTAAACCATGATAGTTCAAGGTCACCTGCTGACCATCATTTTTGCCTGGCCCTTTAACAGAATTGCTGAAATAGTTCCAATTAACTGAACAAAATGATCACCAGAGCTAAAATCTAGGCTCAAAATAAGTGAAATAATCTTGAAAGGGCTGTAAAACCCAAACCATAAAAAAACCAAAGCACTGAGAGTGCTGATGGGGCAATAGCTTGTGATCAATGGATAGGGTTAGGCAATTTTAGCGTCTGGTTGGTATTTTAAATCAGACTCATAAAGAATATATGTTTGAATAATATCCAATGAAAATAGCTGTTTGAAGCTATTCTGGGCCTGAAGTCCTGTTAAGCAACAACACCCATATTGAAATTCTGTTGAAACATTAGTTTTGATCTTTGGATATCAAAAATGGACCTTGCTTTGTTTACCTTACACATTGGTGCAATGTAACGTTGTCCCAGTGAACATAACATTTTTAAATGTGGCAGAACAGACATTGTCGATTCAACAACGTTTTGAACTAGCCGCCATGCCCTTTTAGTTCAACACAATTTGCCTTAGGAATTGCATGTTTATTTCATTTGCAATAACATTTGTTTGGTCCCTTAAAGATATTCAGACAAATTCTTTGGAATCCTGCAAATGTTATTCATGAAAAACTATTGTTCAAATGGGGCTTGAATATATTGGAATGTGGCTTATGAGGCCTACTTTGGCGAAACAAGCTAATCTGGTCAAGAAAATTTGACCACTCGATGTTTTAATTCCTTTGGGGAATTTCATTTTTCCAGTGCATAAACCTTTACAGAAGACGTATACATGTACTACGCTTGATATAAAGGGACTGTTTGTTCACCGATTGTTAGCTCACCTGAGCCGAAGGCTCCGGGGGAGCTATTGTGATCGTCATTCGTCCGTCGTCGTCGTCTTCCGTCCACAATTCCTTTAAACAACATCTCCTAAACCACTTAACAGTTTTTAGCTCACCTGTCACGTAGTGACAAGGTGAGCTTTTGGGATCACTTTTTGTCCGTCGTCCGTCGTGCGTCCGTGCATCTGTGCGTGCGTCCGTAAACTTTTTCTTCAAACAACATCTCCTCCTAAACCACTGATCAGATTTTGACCAAACTTCACAGGAATGTTCCTTAGGTGGTCCCCTTTCAAAGTTGTTCAAATGGTTCCGGTCTGTTGCACATCTAGGTCACAGGAGCTAAAAATAGATTTTTTTTACTGAAAATCTTTAAAAATCTTCTTCCCTGAAACCGCAAGGCCCAGGTCTTTGATATTTGGTATGAAGCTTCATCTAGTGGACCTCTACCAAGATTGTTCAAATTATAGCCCTGGGGCAAAAAATGCCCCAGCCCCGGGGGCCTTTGGTTTTACATAGGCTTATATAGAGAAAATCTTCTTCTCTGAAACCGCAAGGCCCAAGTCTTTGATATTTGGTGTGAAGCTTCATCTAGTGGACCTCTATCAAGATTGTTCAAATTATATCCCTGGGGCCAAAAATGCCCCTGCCCCGAGGGCCTTTGGTTTTTACATAGGCTTATATAGGGGAAATCTTTAAAAATCTTCTTATCTGAAACCACAAGGCCCAGGTCTTTGATATTTGGTATGAAGCTTCATCTAGTGGACCTCTACCAAGATTGTTCAAATTATAGCCCTGGGGCAAAGAAAGGCCCCCAACCCGGGGGCCTTTGGTTTTACATAGGCTTGTATAGGGAAAATCTTTAAAAATCTTCTTCTCTTTTACTGCAAGGCCCAAGTCTTTGATATTTGGTGTGAAGCTTCATCTAGTGGACCTCTATCAAGATTGTTCAAATTATAGCCCTAGGGCCAAAAATGCCCCCGCCCGGGGCCCTTTGGTTTTACATAGGCTTATATAGGGAAAATATTTAAAAATCTTCTTCTCTGAAACCACAAGACCCAGGTCTTTCATATTTGGTATGAAGCTTCATCTAGTGGACCTCTGCCAAGATTGTTCAAATTATAGCCCTGGGGCCAAAAATGCCCCTGCCCTGGGGGCCTTTGGTTTTACATAGGCTTATATAGGGAAAATCTTTAAAAATCTTCTTCTCTTTTTTCGCAAGGCCCAAGTCTTTGATATTTGGTGTGAAGCTTCATCAAGTGGACCTCTATCAAGATTGTTCAAGTTATAGCCCTGGGGCCAAAAATGCCCCCGCCCCAGGGGCCTTTGGTTTTACATAGACTTTTATAGGGAAAATCTTTAAAAATCTTCTTCTCTGAAACCGCAAGGCCCAGTTCTTTGATATTTGATGTGAAGCTTCATCTAGTGGACCTTTGCCAAGATTGTTCAAATTATAGCCCTGGGGCCCAAAATGCCCCCGCCCCGGGGGCCATTGGTTTCACATAGACTTATATAGGGAACCTCTATCAAGATTGTACAAATTATAGGCCTAGGGCGAAAAATGCCCCCACCTGCAGGCCCTTTGGTTTTACATTGGCTTATACAGGGAAAATCTTTAAAAATCTTCTTCTCCAAAACCTGATGGCCCAGTTCTTTGAATTTGGTGTGTAGCTTCATCTAGTGGACTTCTACCAAGATTGTTCAAATCATAGCCCTTTGGTCAAAAATGCCCCCGCCCAGGGGCCCTTCATTTTTACATTGACTTATATAGGGTAATTTAAAAAAAAAAATCTTCTACTCTGAAACTGCAAGGCCCAGGTCTTTGATATTTGGTGTGAAGCTTCATCTAAATTGTTCAAATTATAGCCCTAGGAAATAGAAGTCAAGGCAATGAAAACCTTTGAAGATCTTCTTGTCTGAAAGCAGAAGGCCGAGGTCTTTGATATTTGGTATGAAGCTTTGTCTTGTGGATTTCTACCAAGGTGGTTCAAATTATAGCCCTGGGGGCAAAAATGGCCCGCCCCAAGGACCCCAAGGTTTATATTGACTTATATAAGGAAAACGTTTAAAAATCTTATCTGAGACCAGAAGTCTCCATTCTTTGATATTTGGTATGAAGCTTCACCTTTTAGACCACTACCAAGATTAATCATATTATAGCCCGGGGTCATAATGGCTCTCCCAGGGGCTCACTTGATACCCTATGGATCAGGTGAGCGATCCAGGGCCATCATGGCCCTCTTGTTAACCAAACTTGGCAGAAATGATCTTTGGGTGGTCCTCTCTCTCAAAGTTGTTCAAAGAATTCCATTCCATGCAGAACTCTTGTTGCCATGGCAACAAAAGGGTGTTGCCATTGCAACAAAAGGGGGGAAATAAGAAAAAAAAACCTTTAAAAATCTTCTTGTCTGAAACCAGAAGGCCCAGGTCATTGATATTTGGTATGAAGCTTCATCTAGTGGACCTCTACCAAGATTGTTCAAATTATTGCCCTGGGGCCAAAAATGGCCCCGCCCCGGGGCGTACTGGTTTTACATAGGCTTATATTGGGAAAACCTTTAAAAATCTTCTTGTCTGAAACCAGAAGGCCAAGGTCTTTGATATTTGGTATGAAGCTTCATCTAGTGGACCTCTACCAAGATTGTTCAAATTATAGCCCTGGGGCCGAAAATACCCCCGCCCTGGGGCCCTTTGGTTTAACACAGGCCTATATAGGGAAAAACCTTTAAAAATGTTCTTCGCTGAAACCTCAAGGCCCAGGTCTTTGATATTTGGTATGAAGCTTCATCTAGTTGACCTATACCAAGATGGTTCAAATTATAGCACTTGGGCGAAAAATTGCCCCACGCCAGGGCCCACTGGTTTTACATAAGCTTATATAGGGAAATCCTTTGAAAATCTTCTTGTCTGAAACCAGAAGGCCCAGGTCTTTGATATTTGGTATGAAGCTTCATCAAGTGGACCTTTACCAGGAGTGTTCAAATTATAGCCCTGGGGCCGAAAATGCCCCCACCCCGGGGCCCTTTTGTTTTACATAGGCTTAGATTATGGAAAACCTTTAAAAATCGTTTTCTCTGAACTGCAAGGCCCTGGTCTTTGATATTTAGTATGAAGCTTCATCTAGTGGACCTCTACCAAGATTGTTCAATTTATAGCCCTGGGACCAAAAATGTCCCCGTGCCAGGGCTCACTGGTTTTAAATAGGCTTATTTAGGGAAATCCTTTGAAAATCTTCTTGTCTGAAACCAGCAGGCCCAGGTCTTTGAAATTGGTATGAAGCTTCATCTAGTGGACCACTATGAAGATTGTTCAAAATGGCCACACATGGGGGCCCACTGGTTTAACATATATAGGCTTATACAGGGAATACCTTTTAAAAGCTTCTTTTCTGAAACCAGAAGGCCCAGGTCTTTGATATTTGGTATGAAGCTTCATCTAGTGGAACTCTACCAAGATTGTTCATATTATTGCCCTGAGGCCAAAAATGTCCCCAATCCGGGGCCCACTGGTTTTACATAGGCTTATATAGGGAAAACCTTTAAAAATCTTCTTGTCTGAAACCAGATGGCCCAGCTCTTTGATATTTGGTATGAAGCTTCATCTAGTGGACTTCTACCAAGATTGTTCATATTATTGCCCTGAGTCCAAAAATGTCCCCAACCCGGGGCCCACTGGTTTTACATAGGCGTCCATGCTAATAAACACTATTGGTTTTATTGGTTGACCGGGCTTGAGATGTCATTTCAATGTCGGGTAAAAGTCCCACAAAATTGGAAGCAATGTCTCCAAAATGACCTTAAAAGTGTTGACGGGGACGTTAAACCTCAAATCAAACCAACAATTACATAGGCTTATATAGGGAAAACCTTTAAAAATCTTCTTGTCTGAAACCAGAAGGCCCAGGTCTTTGATATTTAGTATGAATACCAGGTCTTTGATATTTAGTATGAAGCTTCTTCTAGTGGACCTCTACAAAGATTGTTCAAATTATAGCCCTGGGGCCAAAAATGCCCCTGCGCCAGGGCCCACTGGTTTCACATAGGCCTATATAGGGAAAATCTTTAAAAAATCTTCTTCTCTGAAACCGCAAGGCCCAGGTCTTCGATGTTTGCTATGAAGCTTCATCTAGTGGACCTCTACCAAGATTGTTCAAATTATAGCCCTGGAGCCAAAAATGCCCCCGCGCCGGGGCCCACTGGTTTTACATAGGCTTATATAGGGAAATCCTTTGAAAATCTTCTTGTCTGAAACCAGAAGGCCCAGGTCTTTGATATTTGGTATGAAGCTTGGAATAGTGGACCGCTACGAAGATTGTTCAATTATAGCCCTTGGGCCAAAAATGGCCCCACATGGGAGCCCACTGGTTTTACATAGGCTTATATACGGAAAACCTTTAAAAATCTTCTTATCTGAAACCAGAAGGCCCAGGTTTTTGATATTTGGTATGAAGCTTCATCTAGTTTGCCTCTACAAAAATTGTTCAAATTATAGCCCCAGGGACAAAAATGCCCCCGTGCCGGGGCCCACTGGTTTTATGCAAGGCTTATGATAGGGAAATCTTTAAAAATCTTCTTGTCTGAAACCAGAAGGCCCAGGTCTTTGATATTTAGTATGAAGCTTCATCTAGTTGACCTCTACCAAGATTGTTCAAATTATAGCCCTGGGACCAAAATTGGCCCTGCGCTAGGGCCTACTCGCTATACATAGACATATTAGGGAAAAACCGTTAAAGTCTTGTCTCAAATGGGACACTGGGGCACGTCCAACTCTTAGCTCTTAGCTCAGGTGAGCGATATAGGACCATCATGGTCCTCTTGTTCTTTCACTGTTGTTCTTGTTTTTTTAATTATTTTAAATTTTTGGAAATAAATGTTAATATTTCTTAATTGTTACTAGCAAGTATTCAAGCTGAATTAATTTATATTGGTGTGTAAAGACTAAGTCAACACTTTTTAGGTCATTTATGAGCTGGTCAGTTTACCTAGCCTGTGCACACTTCTCCTAAATGTACGTTAATGGTAAACCAGTACAGCACACATTCTTTCACTAGAAACTTCCAGCCGGCCTCAGTATCTCAGTCACATTCGCGTCTGACAGGTGATCAGGAAGACGCGGGTTCGATACCTGCCGGGTTGGGCAACATTCTTTCGTGAAGATTGATCATGAAGTATTTCCTATGGCCATTCTTTCCCTTCCGCTGATTCAAGAAGGGCAGTTGTCAGTCTCTGGCGAAAGAATGTGCACTGTACTGGTTTACCGCTTTCGTATAATATGTTCTATACAAGGGTTATCCTTTGGAAGCAAGGAATACACCACAGAACCAGAAAATATGAAGTGTACATGTTTTCTGGTCCAGACTATCTAGTTTTGGCCAATTAGGCCTCATCAGTGATCCTCAAATATTTTCAATATTCCACAATGGAATTAATGATCCCAAAGGACAAGAAAATATTGTTTGTTTATTTGATTTGAGGTTTAATGTCCCCGTCAACACTGTAAAGGACATTTTGGAGACGTTGCTTCCAATTTTGTGGGACTTGTGTGTTGGTTATACCCGACATTGAGATGAAATGACATCTCAATTCCTGTCGCCCAATGAAAGGGTTTATTAGCATGGACGATCCGCCTCGCACCGCGGTTCCTGGACAGGCTTAGATCCTCTAAACGATTTACCAGTACTTGTGTGCAGGCCAGATTCAGCTCTGCGTGGAAGCATCATGCAGCCCATATATTTCTTCAAGCCCCTATGGGCGGGGGCCAAGGACAAGAAAATATGAACTACACTATGATGTAGGGCAGGGAGACTTTTCACGGCCGCCACACATTCCCAGACACCAGCTGTAGTGACGTTAAATATGTTCTATACAAGGGTTATCCTTTGGAAGCAAGGAATACACCACAGAACCAGAAAATATGAAGTGTACATGTTTTCTGGACAGACTAGCTAGTTTCGGCCAATTAGGACTCATACGTGACCCTCAAATATTTTCAATATTCCACAATGGAATTAATGATCCCAAAGGACAAGAAAATATAAACTACACAATGATGTATTCGTAGGGCAGGGAGACTTTTTACGGCCGCCACACATTCCCAGACACCAGCTGTACTGACGTTAAATATGTTCTATACAAGGGTTATCCTTTGGAAGCAAGGAATACCACGGGGGTAATACCAAATTCTATACCTGTGCTGTCGACGGAGCCGGTACTACGTAAAGCTGCTGTGGACCAATGGTTTTCGACCGAGCAGTACGGATGTCAACATAGAAATGACTTTGATAAATGCGCTGTCAGTGTGTTATTTTTAGCTCACCAGTCACGTAGTGACAAGGTGAGCTTTTGTGATCACTTTTCGTCCGTCGTCAGTGCGTGCGTGTGTGCGTGCGTAAACTTTTTCTTCAAATGACAACTCCTCCTAATCCACTGATCGGATTTTGACCAAACTTCACAGGAATGATTCTTAGGTGGTCCCCTTTCAAAGTTGTTCTAATGGTTCCGGTCCATTGCACATCTAGGTCACAGGAGCTAAAAATAGATTTTTTAAACAAAAACTTAAAAAATCTTCTTCTCTGAAACCGCAAGGCCCAGGTCTTTGATATTTGGTGTGAAGCTTCATCTAGTGGACCTCTACCAAGATTGTTCAAATTATAGCCCTGGGGGCCAAAATGCCCCTGCCCCGGGGGCCTTTGGTTTTACATGGGCTTATACAGGGAAAATCATTAAAAAATCTTCTCTGAAACCACAAGGCCCAGGTCTTTAATATTTGGTGTGAAGCTTTATCTGGTGGACCTCTACTAAGATTGTTCAAATTATAGCCTTAGGGCCAAAAATGCCCCCGCCCTGGGGGGCCTTTGGTTTTACATAGGCTTATACAGGGAAAATCTTTAAAAATCTTCTTCTCTGAAACCGCAAGGCCCAGATCATTGATATTTGGTGTGAAGCTTTATCTAGTGGACCTCTTTCAAGATTGTTCAAATTATAGCCCTGGGGGCCAAAATGTCCCCGCCCCGGGGGCCTTTGGTTTTACATGGGCTTATATAGGGAAAATCATTAAAAAATCTTCTTCTCTGAAACCACAAGGCCCAGGTCTTTAATATTTGGTGTGAAGCTTTACCTGGTGGACCTCTACTAAGATTGTTCAAATCATAGCCTTTGGGCCAAAAATGCCCTCACCCCGGGGGCCTTTGGTTTTGCATAGGCTTATACAGGGAAAATCTTGAAAAATTTTCTTCTATGAAACCGCAAGGCCCAGATCTTTGATATTTGGTGTGAAGCTTCATCTAGTGGACCTCTACCAAGTTTGTACAAATTATAGCCCTGGGGGCCAAAATGTCCCCGCCCCAGGGGCCTTTGGTTTTACATGGGCTTATATAGGGAAAATCATTAAAAAATCTTCTTCTCTGAAACCACAAGGCCCAGGTCTTTAATATTTGGTGTGAAGCTTTACCTGGTGGACCTCTACTTAGATTGTTCAAATTATAGCATTGAGGACAAAAATGCCCCCGCCCCGGGGGCCTTTGGTTTAACATAGGCTTATTCACGGAAAATCTTTGAAAAATCTTCTTCTACAATGCCAAGATCTTTGATATTTGGTGTGAAGCTTCATCTAGTGGACCTCTTTCAAGATTGTTCAAATTATAGCCCTGGGGGCCAAAATGCCTCCGCCCCGGGGGCCTATGGTTTTACATAGGCTTATAAATGGAAAATCATTAAAAAATTTTCTTCTCTGAAACCACAAGGCCCAGGTCTTTAATATTTGGTGTGAAGCTTTACCTGGTGGACCTCTACTAAGATTGTTCAAATTATAGCGTTTGGGCCAAAAATGCCCCCACCCCGGGGGCCTTTGGTCTTACATAGGCTTATACAGGGAAAATCTTTAAAAATCTTCTTCTCTGAAACAGCAAGGCCCAGATCTTTGATATTTGGTGTGAAGCTTCATCTAGTGGACCTCTACCAAGATTGTTCAAATTATAGCACAGGGGGCCAAAATGCCCCCCTCCCTCTGGTTTAACATAGGCTTATTCACGGAAAATCTTTGAAAAATCTTCTTCTAAAATGCCAAGATCTTTGATATTTGGTGTGAAGCTTCATCTAGTGGACCTCTTTCAAGATTGTTCAAATTATAGCCCTGGGGGCCAAAATGCCTCCGCCCCGGGGGCCTATGGTTTTACATAGGCTTATAAATGGAAAATCATTAAAAAATCTTCTTCTCTGAAACCACAAGGCCCAGGTCTTTGATATTTGGTATGAAGCTTCATCTAGTGGACCCCTACCAAGATTGTTCAAATTATAGTGCTGGGGCCAAAAATGCCCCCACCCTGGGCCCTATGGTTTTACATGGGCTTATATAGGGAAAATCTTTAAAAATCTTCTTCTCTGAAACCACAAGGCCCAGGTCTTTGATATTTGGTATGAAGCTTCATCTAGTGGACCCCTACCAAGATTGTTCAAATTATAGTGCTGGGGCCAAAAATGCCCCCGCCCCGGGGCCCTTTGGTTTTACACAGGCTTATATAGGGAAAATCTTTAAAAATCTACAAGGCCCAGGACTTTGATATTTGGTATGAAGCTTCATCGAGTGGACCCCTACCAAGATTGTTCAAATTATAGTGCTGGAACAAAAAATGCCCCCGCCACGGGGCCCTTTGGTTTTACATTGGCTTATATAGGGAAAATCTTTAAAAATCTTCTGCTCTGAAGTCACAAGGCCCAGGTCTTTGATATTTGGTATGAAGCTTCATCTAGTGGACCCCTACCAAGATTGTTCAAATTATAGTGCTGGGGCCAAAAATGCCCCCGCCCTGGGGCCCTTTGGTTTTACATAGGCTTATATAGGGAAAATCTTTAAAAATCTTCTTCTCTGAAACCACAAGGCCCAGGACTTTGATATTTGGTATGAAGCTTCATCTAGTGGACCCCTACCAAGATTGTACAAATTATAGTGCTGGGACAAAAAATGTCCCCGCCACGGGGCCCTTTGGTTTTACATTGGCTTATTATTGGGAAAATCTTTAAAAATCTTCTTCTCTGAAACCACAAGGCCCAGGTCTTTGATATTTGGTATGAAGCTTCATCTAGTGGACCCCTACCAAGATTGTTCAAATTATAGTGCTGGGGCCAAAAATGCCCCCAACCGGGGCCCTATGGTTTTACATAGGCTTATATAGGGAAAATCTTTAAAAATCTTCTTCTCTGAAACCACAAGGCCCAGGACTTTGATATTTGGTATGAAGCTTCATCTAGTGGACCCCTACCAAGATTGTTCAAATTATAGTGCTGGGACAAAAAATGCCCCCGCCACGGGGCCCTTTGGTTTTACATTGGTTTATATAGGGAAAATCTTTAAGAATCTTCTTCTCTGAAACCACAAGGCCCAGGACTTTGATATTTGGTATGAAGCTTCATCTAGTGGACCCCTACCAAGATTGTTCAAATTATAGTGCTGGGGCCAAAAATGCCCCCGCCCCGGGGCCTTTTGGTTTTAAATAGGCTTATATAGGGAAAATCTTTAAAAATCTTCTTCTCTGAAACCACAGGGCCCAGGACTTTGATATTTGGTATGAAGCTTCATCTAGTGGACCCCTACCAAGATTGTTCAAATTATAGTGCTGAGGCCAAAAATGCCCCCGCCCCGGGGCCCTTTGGTTTTACATAGGCTTATATAGGGGAAATCTTTAGAAATCTTCTTCTCTGAAACCACAAGGCCCAGGACTTTGATATTTGGTATGAAGCTTCATCTTATGGACCTCTACCAAGATTGTTCAAATTATAGCCCTTGGGCCAAAAATGCCCCCACCCCGGGGCCCTTTGGTTTTACGTAGACTTATATAGGGAAAATCTTTAAAAATCTTCTTCTCTGAAACCACAAGGCCTAGGTCTTTTATATTTGGTATGAAGCTTCATCCAAAGGACCCCTAACAAGATTATTTAAATTATAGTGCTGAGGCCAAAAATGTCCCCGCCCTGGGGCCCTTTGGTTTTACATAGGCTTATATAGGGAAAATCTTTTAAAATCTTCTTCTCTGAAACCGCAAGGCCCAGGACTTTGATATTTGGTATGAAGCTTCATCTAGTTGACCCCTACCAAGATTGTTCAAATTATAGTGCTGGGGCAAAAAATGCCCCCGCCCGGGGCCCTTTGGTTTTACATAGGCTTATATAGGGAAAATCTTTAAAAATCTTCTTCTCTGAAACCACAAGGCCCAGGACTTTGATATTTGGTTTGAAGCTTCATCTAGTGGACCCCTACCAAGATTGTACAAATTATAGTGCTGGGGCCAAAAATGCCCCTGCCCCAGGGCCCTTTGGTTTTACATAGGCTTATATAGGGAAAATCTTTAAAAATCTTCTTCTCTGAAACCGCAAGGCCCAGGACTTTGATATTTGGTATGAAGCTTCATCTAGTGGACCCCTACCAAGATTGTTCAAATTATCAAATTATAGCCCTTGGGCCAAAAATGCCCCTGCTCCGGGGCCTTTTTGGTTTTACATAGACTTGTATTAGGAAAATCTTTAAAAATCTTCTTCTCTGAAACCACAAGTCCTAGGTCTTTTATATTTGGTATGAAGCTTCTTCTAAAGGACCCCTACCAAGACTGTTCAAATTATAGTGCTGGGGCCAAAAGTGGCCCCGCCCCGGGGCCCTTTGGTTTCACATAGGCTTATATAGGGATAATCTTTAAAAATCTTCTTCTCTGAAACCACAAGGCCCAGGACTTTGAAATTTGGTATGAAGCTTCATCTAATGGACCTCTACCAAGATTGTTCAGATTATAGCCCTGGGGCCACAAATGCCCCCACCCCGGGGCCCTTTGGTTTTACATAGATTTATATAGCCCCGGGGCCATTTGGTTTTGCATAGGCTTATGTTGGGAAAATCTTAAAAAAAAATCTTCTTCTCTGAAACCACAAGGCCCAGGTCTTTGATATTTGATGTGTAGCTTCATCTAGTGGACCTTTGCCAAGAATGTTCAAATTATAGCCTTTGTTGATGTTTGGTATGAAGCTTCACCTTTAAGACCTCCCTCAACATTATGCACATTAAAGCCCTGGGGCCAATAATGGCTCTCACTGGGGCCCACTTGTTACACTATGGATCAGGTGAGCGATCCAGGGCCATCATGGTCCTCTTGTTAGCTCACCGTCACGTAGTGACGAGGTGAGCTTTTGGGATCACTTTTTGTCCGTCGTCCGTCGTGCGTGCGTCCGTGCGTCCGTCCGTGCGTGCGTAAACAATTTCTTTAAACGACATCTCCTCTTAAACCACTGAACGGATTTTGACCAAACTTCACAGGAATGATCATTAAGGTGGTCCCCTTTCAAAGTTGTTCAAATGGTTCTGGTCCGTTGCACATCTAGGTCACAGGAGCCAAAAATAGATTTTTTTCACAAAAAACTTAAAAAATCTTCTTCTCTGAAACCACAAGGCCCAGGTCTTTGATATTTGGTATGAAGCTTCATCTAGTGGACCCCTACCAAGATTGTTCAAATTATAGTGCTGGGGCCAAAAATGCCCCCGCCCCGGGGCCCTTTGGTTTTACATAGGCTTATATAGGGAAAATCTTTAAAAATCTTCTTCTCTGAAACCACAAGGCCCAGGACTTTGATATTTGGTATGAAGCTTCATCTAGTGGACCCCTACCAAGATTGTTCAAATTATATTGCTGGGACAAAAAATGCCCCCGCCACGGGGCCCTTTGGTTTTACATTGGCTTATATAGGGAAAATCTTTAAAAATCTTCTTCTCTGAAACCATAAGGCCCAGGTCTTTGATATTTGGTATGAAGCTTCATCTAGTGGACCCCTACCAAGATTGTTCAAATTATAGTGCTGGGGCCAAAAATGCCCCCGCCCCGGGGCCCTTTTCGTTTTACATAGGCTTATATAGGGAAAATCTTTAAAAATCTTCTGCTCTGAAACCGCAAGGCCCAGGACTTTGATATTTAGAATGAAGCTTCATCTAATGGACCTCTACCAAGATTGTTCAAATTATAGTGCTGGGGCCAAAAATGCCCCCGCCCCGGGGCCCTTTGGTTTTACATAGACTTATATAGGGAAAATCTTTAAAAATCTTCTTCTCTGAAACCACAAGGCCCAGGACTTTGATATTTGGTATGAAGCTTCATCTAGTGGACCCCTACCAAGATTGTTCAAATTATAGTGCTGGGTTAAAAAATGCCCCCGCCACGGGGCCCTTTGGTTTTACATTGGCTTATATAGGGAAAATCTTTAAAAATCTTCTTCTCTGAAACTGCAAGGCCCAGGACTTTGATATTTAGAATGAAGCTTCATCTTATGGACCTTTACCAAGATTGTTCAAATTATAGTGCTGGAGCCAAAAATGACCCCGCCCCAGGGCCCTTTGGTTTTACATTGGCTTATATAGGGAAAATCTTTAAAAATCTTCTTCTCTGAAACCACAAGGCCTAGGTCTTTGATATTTGGTATGAAGCTTCATCTAGTAGACCCCTACCAAGATTGTTCAAATTATAGTGCTGGGGCCAAAAATGCCCCCCCCCCCCTTTGGTTTGACATAGGCTTATATAGGGAAAATCTTTAAAAATCTTCTTCTCTGAAACCGAAAGGCCCAGGACTTTGATATTTAGAATGAAGCTTCATCTAATGGACCTCTACCCAGAGTGTTCAAATTATAGTGCTGGGGCCAAAAATGCCCCTGCCCCGGGACCTTTTGGTTTAACATAGGCTTATATAGGGAAAATCTTTAAAAATCTTCTTCTCTGAAACCACAAGGCCCAGGACTTTGATATTTGGTATGAAGCTTCATCTAGTGGACCCCTACCAAGATTGTTCAAATTATAGTGCTGGGGCCAAAAATGCCCCCACCCCGGGGCCCTTTGGTTTTACATAGGCTTATAATTATAGGGAAAATCTTTAGAAATCTTCTTCTCTGAAACCACAAGGACCAGGACTTTGGTATTTGGTATGAAGCTTCATCTAGTCGACCCCTACCAAGATTGTTCAAATTATAGTGCTGGGGCAAAAAATGCCCCCGCCCCCAGGCCCTTTGGTTTTACATTGGCTTATATAGGGAAAGTCTTTAAAAATCTTCTTCTCTGAAACCGCAAGGCCCAGGACTTTGATATTTGGTATGAAGCTTCATCTAGTGGACCTCTACCAAGATTGTTCAAATTAAAGCCCTTGGGCCAAAAATGCCCCCGCCCCAGGGCCCTTTGGTTTTACATAGACTTATATAGGGAAAATCTTTAAAAATCTTCTTCTCTGAAACCACAAGGCCTAGGTCTTTTATATTTGGTATGAAGCTTCATCTAAAGGACCCCTAACAAGATTATTCAAATTATAGTGCTGAGGCCAAAAATGTCCCTGCCCCCCAGGGCCCTTTGGTTTTACATAGGCTTATATAGGGAAAATCTTTAAAAATCTTCTTCTCTGAAACCGCAAGGCCCAGGTCTTAGATATTTGATGTGTAGCTTTATCTAGTGGACCTTTGCCAAGATTGTTCAAATTATAGCCTTTGTTGATGTTTGGTATGAAGCTTCACCTTTAAGACCTCCCTCAACATTATGCACATTAAAGCCCTGGGGCCAATAATTGCCCTCTCTGGGGCCCACTTGTTACACTATGGATCAGGTGAGCGATCCAGGGCCATCATGGCCCTCTTGTGTTTTATATTAGGATCACTTTTTGTCTGTCATCCGTGCGTAAACAATTTCTTCAAACGACATCTCCTCCTAAACCACTGATCGGATTTTGACCAAACTTCACAGGAATGATCCACGGGTGGACCCCTTTCAAAGTTGTTCAAATGGTTCTGGTCTGCTGCACATCTAGGTCACAGGAGCCAAAAATAGATTTGTTCACCGAAAACTTAAAAAATCTTCTTTTCTGAAACCCCAAGGCCCAGGTCTTAGATATTTGGTATGAAGCTTCATCTCGTGGACCCTAACCAAGATTGTTCAAATTATAGTGCAGGGGCCAAAAATGCCCCCGCCCCAGGGCCCTTTGGTTTTACATGGACTTATATATGGAAAATCTTCAAAAATCTTCTTCTCTGAAACCGCAAGGCCCATATCTTTAATATTTGGTATGAAGCTTCATCTAGTCTACCCCTACCAAGATTGTTCAAATTATAGTGCTGGGGCCAAAAATGCCCCCGCTTCGGGGCCCTTTGGTTTTACATGGGCTTATATAGGGAAAATCTTTAAAAATCTTCTTCTGAAACCGCAAGGCCCAGGTCTTTGCTATTTGCTATGAAGCTTCATCTAGTGGACCCCTACCAAGATCATTCAAATTATAGTGCTGGGGCCAAAAATGCCCCCACTTCGAGGCCCTTTGGTTTTACATGGGCTTATATAGGGAATATCTTTAAAAATCTTCTTCTCTGAAACCACAAGGCCCAGGTCTTTGCTATTTGGTATGACGCTGCATCTAGTGGACCCCTACCAAGATTGTTCAAATTATAATGCTGGGGCCAAAAATGCCTCTGCCCTGGGGCCCTTTGGTTTTACAAAGGCTTATATAAGGAAAATCTTTAAAAATTCTTCTTCTCTGAAACCGCAAGGCCCAGGTCTTTGATATTTGGTGTGAAGCTTCATCTTGTGGACCTCTATCAAGATTTTACAAATTATAGCCCTGGGGCCAAAAATGCCCCCGCTCCGGGCCCTTTGGTTTTACATAGACTTATTTTGGGAAAATCTTTAAAAATCTTCTTCGGTGAAACCACTAGGCCTAGGTCTTAAATTTTTGGTTTGAAATTTCATCTAGTGGACCTCTATCAAGATTGTTCAAATTATAGCCCTGGGGCCAAAAATGCCCTTGCCTGAGACCCTTTGGTTTAACAAGACTTATATAGGGAAATCTTTAAAAATCTTCTCTGAAACTGCAATGCCCATGTCTTTGATATTTGGTATGAAGCTTCACCTTTTTAGACGTCCCTCAACATTATGCACATTTTAAACCTGGGGTCAATAATGGCCCTCCCTATGGCCCACTTGTTTCTCTATGGATCAGGTGAGCGATCCAGGGCCATCATGGCCCTCTTGTTAGCTCACCGTCACGTAGTGACAAGGTGAGCTTTTGGGATCACTTTTTGTCCGTCGTCCGTGCGTGCGTCCGTCCGTCCGTAAACTTTTTCTTCAAACGACATCTCCTCCTAAACCACTGAGCGGATTTTGACCAAACTTCACAGGAATGATCCTTAGGTGGTCCCCTTTCAAAGTTGTTCAAATGGTTCCGGTCCGTTGCACATATGGGTCACAGGAGCCAAAAATAGATTTTTTTCACCGAAAACTTAAAAAATCTTCTTTTCTGAAACTGCAAGGCCCAGGTCTTTGATATTTGGTATGAAGCTTCATCTAGTGGACCCCTACCAAGATTGTTCAAATTATAGTGCTGGGGCCAAAAATGCCCCCGCCCCGGGGCCCTTTGGTTTTACATGGGCTTATATAGGGAAAATCTTTAAAAATCTTCTTCTCTGAAACTGCAAGGCCCAGGTCTTTGATATTTGGTATGAATCTTTATCTGGTGGACCCCTACCAAGATTGTTCAAATTATAGTGCTGGGGCCAAAGATGCCCCCGCCCCGGGGCCCTTTGGTTTTACATAGGCTTATATAGGGAAAATCTTTAAAAATCTTCTACTCTGAAACCGCAAGGCCCAGGTCTTTGATAATTGGTATGAAGCTTCATCTAGTGGACCCCTACCAAGATTGTTCAAATTATAGTGCTGGGGCCAAAAATGCCCCCGCCCTGGGGCCCTTTGGTTTTACATAGGCTTATATAGGGAAAATCTTTAAAAATCTTCTTCTCTGAAACTGCAAGGCCCAGGTCTTTGATATTTGGTATGAATCTTTATCTGGTGGACCCCTACCAAGATTGTTCAAATTATAGTGCTGGGGCCAAAGATGCCCCCGCCCCGGGGCCCTTTGGTTTTACATGGGCTTATATAGGGAAAATCTTTAAAAATCTTCTTCTCTGAAACCGCAAGGCCCAGGTCTTTGATATTTGGTATGAAGCTTCATCTAGTGGACCCCTACCAAGATTGTTCAAATTATAGTGCTGGGGCCAAAAATGCCCCCGCCCCGGGGCCCTTTGGTTTTACATGGGCTTATATAGGGAAAATCTTTAAAAATCTTCTTCTCTGAAACTGCAAGGCCCAGGTCTTTGATATTTGGTATGAATCTTCATCTGGTGGACCCCTACCAAGATTGTTCAAATTATAGTGCTGGGGCCAAAGATGCCCCCGCCCCGGGGCCCTTTGGTTTTACATAGGCTTATATAGGGAAAATCTTTAAAAATCTTCTTCTCTGAAACTGCAAGGCCCAGGTCTTTGATATTTGGTATGAAGCTTCATCTAGTGGACCCCTACCAAGATTGTTCAAATTATAGTGCTGGGGCCAAAAATGCCGCCGCCCCGGGGCTCTTTGGTTTTACATGGGCTTATATAGGGTTATTCTTTAAAAATCTTCTTCTCTGCAACTGCAAGGCCCAGGTCTTTGATATTTGGTATGAAACTTCATCTTATGGACCCCTACCAAGATTGTTCAAATTATAGTGCTGGGGCCAAAAATGCCCCCGCCCCGGGGCCCTTTGGTTTTACATAGGCTTATATAGGGAAAACCTTTAAAAATCTTCTTCTATGAAACTGCAAGGCCCAGGTCTTTGATATTTGGTATGAAGCTTCATCTAGTGGACCCCTACCAAGATTGTTCAAATTATAGTGCTGGGGCCAAAAATGCCCCCGCCCCAGGGCCCTTTGGTTTTACATGGGCTTATATTGGGAAAATCTTTAAAAATCTTCTTCTCTGAAACTGCAGGGCCCAGGTCTTTGCTATTTGGTATGAAGCTTCATCTAGTAGACCCCTACCAAGACTGTTCAAATTATAGTGCAGGGGCCAAAAATGCCCCCGCCCCGGGGCCCTTTGGTTTTACATAGGCTTATATAGAGAAAATCTTTAAAAATCTTCTTTTCTGAAACTGCAAGGCCCAGGTCTTTGATATTTGGTATGAAGTTTCATCTTGTGGACCTCTATCAAGATTGTTCAAATTATAGCCCTGAGGCCAAAATTGCCCCCGCTCCTGGGCCCTTTGGTTTTTCATAGACTTATATAGGGAAAATCTTGAAAAATCTTCTACTCTGAAACTGCAAGGCCCAGGTCTTTGATATTTGGTATGAAACTTCATCTTATGGACCCCTACCAAGATTGTTCAAATTATAGTGCTGGGGCCAAAAATGCCCCCGCCCCGGGGCCCTTTGGTTTTACATAGGCTTATATAGGGAAAACCTTTAAAAATCTTCTTCTATGAAACCGCAAGGCCCAGGTCTTTAATATTTGGTATGAAGCTTCATCTAGTCTACCCCTACCAAGATTGTTCAAATTATAGTGCTGGGGCCAAAAATGCCCCCGCTTCGGGGCGCTTTGGTTTTACATGGGCTTATATAGGGAAAATCTTTAAAAATCTTCTTCTGAAACCGCAAGGCCCAGGTCTTTGCTATTTGCTATGAAGCTTCATCTAGTGGACCCCTACCAAGATCATTCAAATTATAGTGCTGGGGCCAAAAATGCCCCCACTTCGAGGCCCTTTGGTTTTACATGGGCTTATATAGGGAATATCTTTAAAAATCTTCTTCTCTGAAACCACAAGGCCCAGGTCTTTGCTATTTGGTATGACGCTGCATCTAGTGGACCCCTACCAAGATTGTTCAAATTATAATGCTGGGGCCAAAAATGCCTCTGCCCTGGGGCCCTTTGGTTTTACAAAGGCTTATATAAGGAAAATCTTTAAAAATTCTTCTTCTCTGAAACCGCAAGGCCCAGGTCTTTGATATTTGGTGTGAAGCTTCATCTTGTGGACCTCTATCAAGATTTTTAGCTCACCTGAGCACGAAGTGCTCAAGGTGAGCTTTTGGGATCAGTCTTTGTCCGTCGTCCGTCGTCCGTGCGTGCGTGCGTGCGTCCGTCCGTCGTCAACTTTTGCTTTAAACAACTTCTCCTCCAAAACTGCTGGACAGATTTTGATCTAATTTCACAGGAATGCTCCTTGGGTGATCCTCTACCAAAATTGCTCAAAGTGTTCCGCTCGGGTGAACAAGATGGCCGCCAGAGCTAAAAATAGAAAATTCTTTAAATGACTTCTCCTGCTTAACCAGTGGATGGATTTTGAAATTGTGTCACAGGAATGTTCCTTGGATGACCTCTACCAAAATTGCTCAAACCGTTCAGCTCGGGTGAACAAAATGGCCGCCAGAGCTAAAAATAGAAAAACCTTTTAACAACTTCTTCTCCTTAACCAGTGGATGGATTTCGAAATTACTTGACAGGAAAGTTCCTTGGGTGACCCGCTACCAGAATTGCTCAAACCGTTCCGCTCGGGTGAACAAAATGGCCGCCAGAGCTAAAAATAGAAAAAGCTTTAAACGACTTTTTCTCCTTAACTAGTGGATGGATTTTGAAATTACTTCACAGGAATGTTCCTTCGGTGACCCTCTACCAAAATTGCCCAAACCATTCCGCTCGGGTGAACAAAATGGCCGCCAGAGCTAAAAATAGAAAAAGCTTTAAACGACTTTTTCTCCTTAACCAGTGGATGGATTTTGAAATTATTTCACTGGAATGTTCCTTGGGGGATCCTCTACCAAAATTGCTCAAACAGTTCCGCTCGGGTGAACAAAATGGCCACCAGAGCTAAAAATAGAAAAACCTTTAAACATCTTCTACTCCTTAAACAGTGGATGGATTTTGAAATTTCACAGGAATGTTCCTTTGGCAAACCTCTACAAAAATTGCTCATGCTGTTCCCCTCGGGTGAACAAAATGGCCACCAGAGCTAAAAATAGAAAAACCTTTAAACAACTTCTTCTCCATAACCAGTGGATGGATTTTGAAATTATTTCACAGGAATGTTTGTTTTGTGACCCTCTACCAAAATTGCTCATACTGTTCCGCTCGGGTAAACAAAATGGCCGCCAGAGCTTAAAATAGAAAAACCTTTAAACGACTTCTTCTCCTTTACCAGAGGATGGATTTTGAAATCACTTAACAGGAATGTTCCTTGGGTGGCCCTCCACCAAAATTGCTCAAACTGTTGAGCTCGGGTTAACAAAATGGCCGCCAGAGCTAAAAATAGAATAAACTTTAAACGCACTTTTCTCCTTAACCAGTGGATGGATTTTGAAATTATTACACCAGAATGTTCCTTGGGTGACCCTCTACCAAATTTGCTCAAACCGTTCCAACAAACAGGTCAACAAAATGGCCGCCAGAGCTAAAAATAGAAAAACCTTTAAATGACTTCTCCTTAACAAGTGGATGGATTTTGAAATTATTTCACAGGAATGTTCGTTCGGTGACCCTCTACCACAGTTGCTCAAACCGTTCTGCTCGGTTGAATAAAATGGCCACCAGAGCTAAAAATAGAAAAAACTTTAAACAACTTCTTCTCCTTTACCCGTGGATGGATTTTGAAATAACTTCACAGGAATGTTCCTTGGGTGACCCTCTACAAAAAGTGCTCAAACCATTCTGCTCTGGTGAACAAGATGGCTGCCAGAGCTAAAAATAGAAAAACCTTTAAACGACTTCTTCTCCTTAACCAGTGGATGGATTTTGAAATTACTTGACAGGAATGTTCCTTGGGTGACCCTCCACCAAAATTGCTCAAACTATGCCGCTCTGGTGAACAAAACCTTTAAACAACTTCTTCTCCTTAACCAGTGGATTGATTATGAAATTATTTGACAGGAATGAGGTTTGAGGTTTTTAGCTGTGGTGGCCATCATGTTCAGTTAAGCAAAATATTTTAGCAATATTGTTAGAGGGTCACTCATAGAACATTCCTATAAAATTGCTTCCTTTTAGAGACAGATGTCTTTTGAAAGTTTTGGCCCCCACCCACCTTGGCTGCAAGGTGCTTCTACAGGAATATTGGTAAACCACTTTGAAGGTTTTAGCCTGTCTAGGCAAAGTGGTGCAAGTGGAACCATCAATACATTTAAACCCCATTGGTTTCATTGGGCAGCAGGGCTTGAGATGTCATTTCATCAAAAATGGCTTCTACTTCTCAAAATGACTTCTACTCCTAAACAGGCAGACTGATTTTGAATTAATTTCACAGAAATGGTCTTTGGGTCCAACAAAAATTGCTCAAACCCTCCACTCCACCATATATTACCCACAATTCCGTTTGTACAATAGGATCAGGTGAGCGATCCAGGGCCATCATGGCCCTCTTGTACAAATTATAGCCCTGGGGCCAAAAATGCCCCCGCTCCTGGCCCTTTGGTTTTACATAGACTTATTTTGGGAAAATCTTTAAAAATCTTCTTCGGTGAAACCACTAGGCCTAGGTCTTAAATTTTTGGTTTGAAATTTCATCTAGTGGACCTCTATCAAGATTGTTCAAATTATAGCCCTGGGGCCAAAAATGCCCTTGCCTGAGACCCTTTGGTTTAACAAGACTTATATAGGGAAATCTTTAAAAATCTTCTCTGAAACTGCAATGCCCATGTCTTTGATATTTGGTATGAAGCTTCACCTTTTTAGACGTCCCTCAACATTATGCACATTTTAAACCTGGGGTCAATAATGGCCCTCCCTATGGCCCACTTGTTTCTCTATGGATCAGGTGAGCGATCCAGGGCCATCATGGCCCTCTTGTTAGCTCACCGTCACGTAGTGACGAGGTGAGCTTTTGGGATCACTTTTTGTCCGTCGTCCGTGCGTGCATCCGTCCGTCCGTCCGTAAACTTTTTCTTCAAACGACATCTCCTCCTAAACCACTGAGCGGATTTTGACCAAACTTCACAGGAATGATCCTTAGGTGGTCCCCTTTCAAAGTTGTTCAAATGGTTCCGGTCCGTTGCACATATGGGTCACAGGAGCCAAAAATAGATTTTTTTCACCGAAAACTTAAAAAATCTTCTTTTCTGAAACTGCAAGGCCCAGGTCTTTGATATTTGGTATGAAGCTTCATCTAGTGGACCCCTACCAAGATTGTTCAAATTATAGTGCTGGGGCCAAAAATGCCCCCGCCCCGGGGCCCTTTGGTTTTACATAGGCTTATATAGGGAAAACCTTTAAAAATCTTCTTCTATGAAACCGCAAGGCCCAGGTCTTTGATATTTGGTATGAAGCTTCATCTAGTGGAACCCTACCAAGATCATTCAAATTATAGTGCTGGGGCCAAAAATGCCCCCACTTCGAGGCCCTTTGGTTTTACATGGGCTTATATAGGGAATATCTTTAAAAATCTTCTTCTCTGAAACCACAAGGCCCAGGTCTTTGCTATTTGGTATGACGCTGCATCTAGTGGACCCCTTACCAAGATTGTTCAAATTATAATGCTGGGGCCAAAAATGCCTCTGCCCTGGGGCCCTTTGGTTTTACAAAGGCTTATATAAGGAAAATCTTTAAAAATTCTTCTTCTCTGAAACCGCAAGGCCCAGGTCTTTGATATTTGGTGTGAAGCTTCATCTTGTGGACCTCTATCAAGATTTTACAAATTATAGCCCTGGGGCCAAAAATGCCCCCGCTCCGGGCCCTTTGGTTTTACATAGACTTATTTTGGGAAAATCTTTAAAAATCTTCTTCGGTGAAACCACTTGGCCTAGGTCTTAAATTTTTGGTTTGAAATTTCATCTAGTGGACCTCTATCAAGATTGTTCAAATTATAGCCCTGGGGCCAAAAATGCCCTTGCCTGAGACCCTTTGGTTTAACAAGACTTATATAGGGAAATCTTTAAAAATCTTCTCTGAAACTGCAATGCCCATGTCTTTGATATTTGGTATGAAGCTTCACCTTTTTAGACGTCCCTCAACATTATGCACATTTTAAACCTGGGGTCAATAATGGCCCTCCCTATGGCCCACTTGTTTCTCTATGGATCAGGTGAGCGATCCAGGGCCATCATGGCCCTCTTGTTAGCTCACCGTCACATAGTGACGAGGTGAGCTTTTGGGATCACTTTTTGTCCGTCGTCCGTGCGTGCGTCCGTCCGTCCGTCCGTAAACTTTTTCTTCAAACGACATCTCCTCCTAAACCACTGAGCGGATTTTGACCAAACTTCACAGGAATGATCCTTAGGTGGTCCCCTTTCAAAGTTGTTCAAATGGTTCCGGTCCGTTGCACATATGGGTCACAGGAGCCAAAAAAAGATTTTTTTCACCGAAAACTTAAAAAATCTTCTTTTCTGAAACTGCAAGGCCCAGGTCTTTGATATTTGGTATGAAGCTTCATCTAGTGGACCCCTACCAAGATTGTTCAAATTATAGTGCTGGGGCCAAAAATGCCCCCGCCCCGGGGCCCTTTGGTTTTACATAGGCTTATATAGGGAAAACCTTTAAAAATCTTCTTCTATGAAACCGCAAGGCCCAGGTCTTTGATATTTGGTATGAAGCTTCATCTAGTGGACCCCTACCAAGATTGTTCAAATTATAGTGCTGGGGCCAAAAATGCCCCCGCCCCAGGGCCCTTTGGTTTTACATGGGCTTATATTGGGAAAATCTTTAAAAATCTTCTTCTCTGAAACTGCAGGGCCCAGGTCTTTGCTATTTGGTATGAAGCTTCATCTAGTGGACCCCTACCAAGACTGTTCAAATTATAGTGCTGGGGCCAAAAATGCCCCCGCCCCGGGGCCCTTTGGTTTTACATAGGCTTATATAGAGAAAATCTTTAAAAATCTTCTTTTCTGAAACTGCAAGGCCCAGGTCTTTGATATTTGGTATGAAGTTTCATCTTGTGGACCTCTATCAAGATTGTTCAAATTATAGCCCTGAGGCCAAAATTGCCCCCGCTCCTGGGCCCTTTGGTTTTTCATAGACTTATATAGGGAAAATCTTGAAAAATCTTCTACTCTGAAACCACAAGGCCTAGGTCTTTGACATTTGGTATGAAGCTTCAGCTAGTGGACCTCTACCAAGATTGTTCAAATTATATCCCTGGGGCCACAATGCCCCCGCCCCAGGGCCCTTTGGTTTTACATAGACTTATAATAGAGATAATCTTTGAAAATCTTCTTCTCTGAAACAACAAGGCCCAGGTCTTTGATATTTTGTTGTGTAGCTTCATCTAGTGGACCTTTGCTAACATTGTTCAAATTATAGTCTTTTGTTGATATTTGGTATGAAGCTTCACCTTTTTAGACCTCCCTCAACATTATGCACATTATAACCCTGGGGTCAATAATGGCCCTCCCCGGGGCCCACTTGTTACTCTATGGATCAGGTGAGCAATCCAGGGCCATCATGGTCCTCTTGTGTTTTATATTAGGATCACTTTTTGTCCGTCATCCGTGCGTAAACAATTTCTTCAAACAACATCTTCTCCTAAACCGCTGATCGGATTTTGACCAAACCTCACAGGAATGATCCTTAGGTGGACCCCTTTCAAAATTGTTCAAATGGTTCTAGTCCGTTGCACATACAGGTCACAGGAGCCAAAAATAGATTTTTTTCACCGAAAACTTTAAAAATCTTCTTCTCTGAAACCGCAAGGCCCAGGTCTTTGATATTTGGTATGAAGCTTCATCTAGTGGACCCCTACCAAGATTGTTCAAATTATAGTGCTGGGGCCAAAAATGCCCCCGCCCCGGGGCCCTTTGGTTTTTACATAGGCTTATATAGGGAAAATCTTTAAAAATCTTCTTCTCTGAAAGCGCAAGGCCCAGGACTTTGATATTTGGTATGAAGCTTCATCCAAAGGACCCCTAACAAGATTATTTAAATTATAGTGCTGTGTCCAAAAATGCCCCCGCCCCGGGGCCCTTTTGTTCTACATGGGCTTATATAGGGAAAATCTTAAAAAATCTTCTTCTCTGAAACCGCAAGGCCCAGGTCTTTGATATTTGGTATGAAGCTTCAAGTAGTGGACTCCTACCAAGATTATTCAAATTATAGTGTTGGGGCCAAAAATGCCCCCGCCCCGGGGCCCTTTGGTTTTACATAGGCTTATATAGGGAAAATCTTTAAAAATCTTCTTCTCTGAAACTGCAAGGCCCAGGTCTTTGCTATTTGGTATGAAGCTTCATCTAATGGACCCCTACCAAGAATGTTCAAATTGTAGTGCTGGGGCCAAATATTCCCCCAACCCGGGGCCCTTTGGTTTTACATAGACTTATATAGGGAAAATTTTTAAAAATCTTCTTCTATGAAACCACAAGGGCCTAGGTCTTTGATATTTGGT
Source organism: Lucinisca nassula (assembly GCA_963580285.1). Taxonomy (NCBI): domain Eukaryota; kingdom Metazoa; phylum Mollusca; class Bivalvia; order Lucinida; family Lucinidae; genus Lucinisca; species Lucinisca nassula. The sequence goes on along the minus strand of OY757021.1, from coordinate 28,021,197 downwards.
GTGAAATTTCATCTAGTGGACCTCTATCAAGATTGTTCAAATTATAGCCCTGTGGCCAAAAATGACCCCGCCCAAGACCCTTTGGTTTTACATAGACTTATATGGGGAAATCTTTAAAAATCTTCTTCTCTGAAACTGCAAGGCCATGTCTTTGATAATTGGTATGGAGCTTCGTCTAGTGGACCTCTACCAAGATTGAACAAATTATAGCCCTCGGGCCACAAATATAGAGATAATTGTTGAAATTTTTTTCTCTGAAACAGCAAGGCCAAGGTCTTTGATATTTGGTGTGAAGCTTCATCTAGTGGAACTTTATCAAGATTGTTTAAATTATAGCCCTGAGGCCAAAAATGGGACCTTTGCCAAGATTGTTCAGATTATTGCCTTTGTTGATATTTGGTATGAAGCTTCACCTTTTTAGACCTCCCTCAATATTATGCACATTATAACCCTAGGGTCAATAATGGCCCTCCCCGGGGCCCACTTAGTATTCTATGGGTCAGGTGAGCGATTCAGGGCCATCATGGCCCTCTTGTATAGTGTATGTTTCTACATTTTTGGGGTTCAAACCGTTTCTGAACTAGTTTTCTATCGTTTTAAGTGGTTTAGAAGTCTGGCTGATAGTTCATTTTAACGCTGAGGGGAGTTAAACAGGAAAATATATAAAGTAAGTGTTTCCAGGGAAATGTGTGGTTCTTATTCAGTATCATTGCAAGTGCAGGGCGATATAATGTAGATACATCATTAGTATACATGATTACCTGTCATTTGTGTGATTGCATGCACTTATATGCATCTGTGGTAATTTTTATGCTTCCCGAAGGGGGAGCCATATAGTCGCCGCTTTGTCCGTCCTTCCGTCAGTCACACTCTATATCTCTAAAAGTATTAAAGGTATTTAAGTGAAACTTGATATACTGATAGAGGGCGATGAGGGGAATCGTAGAATAGAAGAACCATAACCCTGTCACCAGTACTTATGGAGTTACTTCCCTTCTTAACTATTTCAATGAAAAGATTGTCCGGAGCATATCTCTGAAAGTATAGAAGGGATTTAAGTGAAACTTGATTCATTGATAGATGGCCATCAGAGGAAGTACAGAGTGCAAGAACTGTAACTCTATCACAAGTAATTACAGAGTTATTTTCCTTTTTAGTTTTAGCTATATTAAGCTTGTCCGGAGCATATCTCTAAAAGTTTTAAAGGTAATTTAGTGAAACTTGATACACTCATAGGGGGCTATGAAAGAAATCGCAGAATGCAAGAAGCATAACCCTGCCAACAGTATTTACGCCATTTTACGGAGTTACTTCCCTTCTTAATTAGGGCCCCACACAGTATTTTGGGTGCCCTATAGTAATCTCCTTGTCAGTCAGTTTCAAATCTAAACCAAAACATTTAACCGGTTATAACTTCAAAAGTATTATCCCTACTCCCATGAAACTTCACACTCGTACTAACAGTCACAAGAGTTACATTCTGACCAACCATATTGCTTTTGTCCGTGTGTTTGTCACGCCTTAACCAAAAAACTTAACCTCAGTCATAACTTAAAAAGTATTTGCCCTACTCTCATGAAACTGCACACACTTACTTACTATCACAAGACCTACATTCTGACATATTGCTTTTTGGTGTGTGTTTGTCAGGCCATAACCAAACAACTTAAACTCTGTCAAAATTTTAAAAGTATTTATTCTACTCTCATGAAACTTCACACACATACTTACAATCACAAAACCTATATTCTGACAAAGGGCCATAATTATGTTGCTTATTTTCACTGAATTATCTCCCCTTTTTCAAAAAAATATCTCCTGTTGTTTCATAACCATGGGTAATAGGGCTTTCATATTTAACATATGTATTCCTTGTGACATTCTTCATTGGAAATCACTTACTAGGGAACACAAAACTGAGTTTCTTTGTCTTATGGTTTAAGATTTACATGCCCTTGCACGGAAGGGGCCTTACATTTCTCCTTATTTTTGCAGTCTTTGTTGAAAATCACTAACTAGGGAATTCTTAGACTTTTGGTTAAACCCATTTGGTACCGGAAACCCCAAAAGGGGTAAGTGGCAAACAATGCAGGCCCAGATCAGATGCCTCAGAACGTGTGTTTGTCACGCCTTAGCCAAAAAACTTAACCTTGGTCATAACTTCAAAAGAATTGGCCCTACTCTTATGAAACTTCACACACATACTTACCATCACAAGACCTATATACTGACAAAGGAGAATAACTCCTGTGTTTGTCACACCTAAACCAAAAATCTTAACCTCTGTGATAAATTCATAAGTATATTGTCTACTCTCATGAAACATCAAACACATAATTACCATCACAAGACCTACGTCCTGACAAATTGCTTTTGAGTGTGTGTTTGTCAGGCCATACCCAAACATCTTAAACTCTGGTTAAAATTTCAAAAGTATTTGTCCTACTCTCATGAAACTTTGTTCACACACATACTAACATCACAAAAACCTACATTCTGACAAAGGGCCATAACTATATTGCTTATTTTCACTAATTATCTCCGCTTTTTCAAAAAAAAAATATCTCCTTTTATTTCATAACCATAGGTAATAGGGCTTTTATGTTTCAAATGTGTATTCCTTGTGACATTTTCCATTGAAAATCACTTACTAGGGAACACAAAACTGAGTTTCTTAGCCTTATGGTTTAAGATTTACAGGTCCTTGCAGGGAAGGGGCCTTACATTTCTCATTTTTTCATTCTTTGTTGAAAATCACTACCTAGTTTCTTTACTTGTACTCAAAACATCAGCTGAGGGTACTCATTAGAACCTCCTCATTCAGACGGTTCTAAGGAGTACCCATAACCTTTGTCTTCAAACAAATCTTATCAAACTTCAAAGTGTATAGGATCATTTCACTAAAATAACCCGCCTACTACTGCGCATCTTTGGGGAGCATCCCTCGGTTTCACCGATGCTCTTGTTATATTTTCACCGACACTGCTGTCAAACTGAAAGTTTGCCGGCTACGGTTGTTGCCGTTCTGGATACGGATGTCGATGATTCAACCAGAATGTAACGGACAGGAATTTACTGAAAATTAACCAGTTAAACATTAAAATCTCTTTTAAATACTTCGTTATGTCATTGTGTTGTTAGAAAGGGTTACATCTTGTTGATTGACATGCCAGTCGCTACCAGTGCTATGATTAATTTATAAAGGGCCGATTTCAACGAATAAAATGGATGTATGCAGTTAGTACGTGATAACTTCAAAACAACATTGTAGATCAATTCTTTTTGGCACTAGCATTTACTCATGTATAACAAAAGCAAGTCCCTGTGGTTTGTGAACTCTTCAAGAACAGTTAAGCAGACAGCAATGTTAAGTGATAGGTACGAACTGTTAAGGTAGACAGTTTGGACCGACAGCATCGGAATCAGAATTGTTACTGGTGACACGACAAATGACATTCATTCACCAGAACCTGTGATATGGGAAGTTAGTCCCCAGCTCTCACCATCTCCAAAATGACCTATACAGTGTCGACGGGGACGTTTAACATCAAATCAAACAAACACAACTCTCAACGAATAGGTAAACTTAGCTGTACTATTTTCTGCCCTTTCAGCCATGCAACTGATCGAATTGGGAAGGGGAACAATAACTACAGTAGAACTTCGATGGCTCGAACACCGATGGCTCGTTTACCATGGCTGAGTCGAACCCGTTTTTGAGTCCCTAGGGAATTTCTGTGCATAAGAAATAGGGAGGGTAAAAATTAGGATATTTTCGTCTTTTATCTTGCAAATGTATGCTGTGTGTACTCATTAGAATCACCTCGATGAGGCGATTCTAATGAGTACACACAGCAAACATTTTTCATTATAGAACCCGGAAAAAGATGTCTTAAGGTATGTCGTTAAGGTATTGGCCCGCAGTGGCTCGAACTACCCCTGTCTCGAACAGATTTTCATGGTCCCAAAGCTGTTCGAGCCATTGAAGTTCGACTGTAATAGAAACCTTTGTAAATGTTGGTTCTTGCAGTAGGGGTCTGAAACGCCAACGAGTGATGATTTCTTGTATTACCCTTCAGAGCTTTGTACAATAGTATAAACCTACTGTCTCTTCTCCTTTTCTTGAGAGACTCCCATCTTAAAGTTTCTAGTATCCCAGTCATACTCCCAGTTTCAAACCAGCTCTATTCTGAAATGTTTCAATTGTACAAAGTACATGGAGAGCTATTGTTGTCACCTCAGTTGGCGTGCGTTTGCGTTTGGTTCCCGTCACACTGTGTTAAAGTTTTTCAAATGCTTATATCTCAAGTCACTCATCACAGACCACTCATATTTAGAACTTAAGTACCTGGGTTGGTCCTCTGATGTTCAAAGACAGACCCCTGGGTTCATGCCCCGGGGTGGGGCTAGGGGCCAAAATCTAGAACACCTTTGTAATTCTGTGTTAAAAGTTTTTGAAATGCTTATATCTCAACAGTCACTTATCACAAAGCATTCATTATTTACAACTTGGATACCTGGCAGTGTCTTCTGAGATTCCAAGACAACACACCCCTGGGTTCATGCCTGGGAGTGGGGATGGGGTGGGGCTAGGGGTCAAAATCCAGGACACCTTTGTAATTTGTTGTATACCTTTCCATTATACTAACAAGTTATAGACACAATTGGTTATACATCAGCCAATCAAGTGACATTGGTTCAAGTGTAAAAGGGTGAAGGTCATGGTGACCTACATTTCACGGTCCAGTGATTTTGCCTTATATCTTGAAGTCTATTTGTTGGAGAATTGTCATACCTGGGATATTAGTTCCATGTGACTCCACGATTGACCCCAAATATATCTAGGTCACTGTGACCTATATTTCATGGTTCAGCGATTTTGTCTATTATCTCGAATACTACTTGATGGAGAAAAGTCATATCTGGATTATTAGTTCCATGTGACCTGATAATTGACCGCAAAATATATCTAGGTCGTGGTGACCTACATTTCACAGTCCAGTGATTTTGTCTATTATCTTGAATACTATTTGATGGAGAAATGTTATACCTTGGTTATTAGGTGCATGTGACCCCATTATTGACCTCAAAATATATCTAGGTCATACTTCTAGGTCAGTATGACCTATCTTTCATGGTTCAAAGATTTTGGCTATTATCTTGAATACTATTTGATAGAGAAATGTCATACCTGGATTATTAGTTTCATGTGATCCGATAATTGACCGCAAAATATATCCAGGTCAGTGTGACATATATTTCATGGTTCAGTGATTTTGCCTGTTATCTTGAACACTATTTTTTTTTCTTTTTATACCCCCGGTATACGAAGTATAGTATGGGGTATATAGTTTTCGTCTTGCCGTTCGTCTGTCCTTCTGTCCGTGTGTCCATCCTTCCATCTGTCTGTCTATCTGTCCGTCCATCAGTCCGTCCATCCGTCCGTTTACATTTTGATTAAAGTTTTGCGTCAAAGTTTCTAGGAGATTGTATCTTCTGAACTCTTTGATAGATTTAGTTGATCCTTACCCTGAAGTTACATACTGGTCTAAAGATTTCATTGATGCATGTCCCACCCCCCCACCCCCACAGTGACCTTGGTGTCAAGGTCACAGACTTAGAAATTTTACATTTGGTTAAAGTTTTGCGTCAAAGTTTCGAGGAGATAGTATCTTCTGAACCCTTTGATAGATTTAGTTGATAATTACACAGAAGTTACATACTGGTCTCAAGATTTCATTGATGCATGTCCCCCCCCCCCCCACACAGTGACCTTGAGGTCAAGGACACAGACTTTGAAATTTTACATTCGGTTAAAGTTTTATGACAAAGTTAATAGCTGCCTATTATGTTCTAAACTCTAAGACAAATTCAGTTGATACTTGCATCAATGTACCAGTCCCAACATTTTGTGATGTAAGTATGATTTAATTATTATTATTACCATTTTTTTTCAGATTGAATTGTTGACGCCAAAACAGAATGGCTCAGTGGATGATGATCAAGAAAAGAAAAACCCGTCAACAATTAGGGGAATGTGGAAAAAGGCATTTAAAAGTCTCAAGAGTTCAACGTCTGAACCAAAATTGGTAAGAACTGTTACCCATATACAGTCGAACTTCAATGGCTCGAACACCTTTGGGACCTCAAAAATCTGTTCGAGACTGGGGTAGTTCGAGCCACTTAGGTTACTATCAGAAGGCGTACCGAGATACTTTTAGACATCTTTTCGGTGTTCTATAATGAAAATGTATGTTGTGTGTACTCAATAGAATCGCCTCATCGAGGCGATTCTAATGAGTACACACAACATACATTTGCAAGATAAAAGACTAAAATCTCCTTAATTATGCCCCACTATTTCTTATGTAGAGGATTTCGCTAGGGGCTCAAGAATGGGTTCGACACATCCATGGTAAACCAGCCATCAGTGTTCGAGCCATCGAAGTTCTACTGTAGCTAGTATTAGCACAGGCTTTTTAAAGAGTGAGGCTGCATCTCTGTGACAGTACAACAATCTTATATGCTAAACCCAAGCCAAATAGAATATTGTAGGAAATAGCCGGTGTGGCAGTTCAATAACTTCAATTATACACCCCTGCTAATTCTTTCCCTTGTCTACTCTACTTCGTTTTGAAAATAGATAGTGTTCCCGGTGCAGATATCTATCCACTTATAGAGCGTAAAAATGCGGTATGTTCTAATATGAGTAATATGCTCGCATATGACTTTTAACCCTTTTTGTTCCACCTTTTATATAGCATAAATCCATTTCAAAATTTAGGAGTGTCAGGTTGTGTTTTATTCAAATTTATTTTGGAAAATAGCTGAATTTTTTGCAAACAGTGTAGGTCTTGCTCAGACGCCGCGTTCTGCCAATTACCCGTTTTGGGGTTTCCGGTACAAAATGGGTTACTATTTTTAAGGTTAAATATGCAAGAGTTGCCCCTTTCCCTTGGTATATTAGAAGCATTTTTCCACAAAACAACTATGGACATGAATTCAGTCCTTCTCTTCACCTTTTATCAAAGTAGAATATGTTATTTTGACTGATAAATAAAATTGTGCATTATATCAATTTTCCATTTCATTATTTTGGCAGAAATATATGATTATACATTATATTAAAAACAGATCGTACTGGAACTATGCATGAGAATATGAACAGTGTATCTGAATCATGTGCATGCATATGGAATCTAATGCTGCCTACTTGATAAATATGGCCTACAAACAAAGACATTTTATTACATTCCTTAAAATTTAATCTAAACTTAGAGAAGTATGTGATAATCATTAACGGTGATACTATTCGGTTGTTATAATATGCTTCACATACCTGCCAACTTTTCAAATTTTTCATGGGGGAGATTCTGCATGTAACGGCATTTTTCGATGGAATAAAGCGCGGTGAATATTTTCCCCAAAATTTCCATGGGGGAGATTTTTTTTCAAACTAGTAGACACACTCCAGTCCACTAGTACACTCAGAAAAATTGCATGTTTACATTTTATGTTTTATGCAATAAATCACTGGTATAATACTTAAGCTTCAATAATTAACAGTATTTGCAATAACTAAAGATTGTCTGAATATATGACCTGTCTGAAATTAGGTTCTTTTACTCAGAAACAGTTTTCATGCAATTGCAATGAGTGCTTAATGTCTGACAATAACAGCCTTTATTTTGCAAAACAATTGTTTCTGAAGTGTTAGAACACTCATTACCAAATAACATAAAAATTGTTAGTTGGAGAGATAAAAACTACGATTTTCGTAGTCACGAAAATACGTGACATTGCTCATTCATAGGTAAATATCTACTTTCATTACATCTGGGAGAGATTAGATAATTGTTCAAACATACTTACATGAAAAGATCAGCAAAGGGCATCCCTGTTCATGCTCATACAGAAAGAAATTTCAAAACTGTTGGCAACTTGCATTTGTTTGTCTGTCCTTTGGTTAAAAATAGTCAAAACAGCTAAAAATATACTCAGGTTTTTTCCATCTCAAAAATAGATAGTGAAGAAATCCAAGATATTCCAAATGACTAGCCACAAACAATATGGCTGATAAAAATACAAAGCGTGAGGAGGTGGAAAAATCGTGATTTTTGCCTTATTTTGGCAACACGATCGTGAGGTCAAAATGCATGGAAAAATCGTGAAACTCACTCCTAATGCGTGAAAGTTGGCAGGTATGGCTTCAGCTATGTACGGATATGAATGTAGTCCTCGTTGCTACATCCGTAAACAATTTCAAATAAGTATATCTCTAATACCCAATGGCCAATCTTGATCAATTTCATGAGAAGCATCATCAGGTAGGGGGAAAGGCTCCATTAGGTTTTTGGGCTGATCAGATTGGAATTCTGGTTGCCATGGAAACAAAAAGGTTCCATAGACTTATAATGGGGAAAACGACATCTCCACTTTTTCTCGGCCATTTCTGATCCGATATTCATCAAACTTGCAGATAACCAGGAGGGGCTTACAGTCTACATCGAGTTTGACAAACAGCTTTGGCGTTACCTGCCCTTGAGCATAAATATAAATGAAAAATTGTGTCTCCAGCTTTTCTCAGCCGTTTATGATCTGATCTTTTTGTAACGTTTCATAAAATCTGGGACGATAATAGAGTTATACCCCTTTGAAAAATTCTGTAAACATTTTGTTTCCGGATAACTCCTCCTACATTTTAGAACCGATGATGTTGAAACTTTACATACAGTAAGACCATGATATTGAACAGTGCGTATTATTTTGAGGTTACGGTCTGCCAAATATTACCAGAGTTATACCCCTTTCACAGATTTTCTAAACATTTTGTTTCTGGATAACTTTGCTTACATTTTACATCTGATGAAGCTGAAACTTTACATATAGTAAGACCATGATGTGGAACAGTGGATATTATTTTGAGGTTACAGTCCCCCAAATATTACTAGAGTTATTCCCCTTTCACATATTTTTCTAAACATATTTTGTTTCTGGATAATGCCTCCCACATTTTACATCTGATGAAGCTGAAACTTTACATAGAGTTAGACTATGATGTGGAGCAGCGCATTTTATTTCAAGGTTACAGTCCACCACTCATCATTTGTTTGATTTGCTTGTTTGATTTGAGGTTTAACGTCCCCGTCAACACTGTAAAGGTCATTTTGGAGACGTTGCTTCCAATTTTGTGGGACTTTTACCCGACATTGAGATGAAATGACATCTCAAGCCCTGTCGCCCAATGAAACCAATAGGGTTTATTAGCATGGACGGTCTGCCTCGCACCGCGGTTCCTGGACAGGCTTAGATCCTCTAAGCGGTTTTCCAGTACTAGTGTGCGGGCCGGATTCAGCTCTGCGTGGAAGCATCATGCAGCCCATATATTTCTTCAAGCCCCTATGGGCACCACTCATCATGAAAACAAGCCTATATAATTTTGATCCCCTTAAACCCCACTTTTATATAGTAAAACTGGGGTTTACAGAGGTATAGACTATTTCCTTATATCTGCTTAAAATCATAGATTGCAGGTACTTGATAGAACCACCTCTTCGAGATGCATGGTTCTATCGAGTCCCGACAATCTATGTTTTGAGCACAAATAAGATAAAATCACAATTTTTTATCTTAAAATTTCCATTTGTTGGCTGAAAAATTGACAACGTATTTGTATAGGCGTGTTTTCATAATGTATTGTCAGAGTTATGCCTATATTATTTTCAAATATTACCGACCATGAAAATTTGTTGGAGACCGGTAGTTTGAGCCATTGAGGGTTATTAATAGTGCCAGGTAAGAATATATGGAGCACATATTGTTCCTTGGTTACATTGACTGGGACGGTAAATCTCAATTTAAACAAAAAGGGCATAAGAGGACCAGTCTGATCTGGATCCACACTGTTTGCAATAATGACTAAGATAATTCTGAAGGGTTAAACAGAAACATCTTAATTACTCTTTGAAACTGTACATTTATATAAAAACAACAAGGTTTTAGACCTGTCAAAATATCAACAGGCAGTTGAAGATAAGACTATTATACATAGCTCTGTCACTGCTTGCATAATATGGTATGAATCAGTAGGACTCAAAACAAACTGTGAAGTGACTAATATTGTTATGCCAGAAGGTATACATATTAAATTGTGCAGTGACTCTGGCTCTCATTGTATAATAGAAGTCACTTAGAGGTTAGGACCCAGGTGTTTGACATAGTTATAAACAGAGCTGCAAACATAGGCTAGATAACTTCTAGGCTCTTGAAAATAATATAGATGGCTTAAGGATCTGCGCTGCAGTATACAGAATCAGCACCAAAAACTGTTTATTTTGGATGGAGTGATGTAGATAAGGTGTGTATATGTTGATAGGTAAAGGATAATTTTCCTTATCAATAAAACATATGTTGTGGGTATTTATTAGAACCACCTTGCTCTTAATGAATATATACACACCATACATTTTTATCGTAAAATAAGGGAGACTTCAGCTAATGTACCACTAAATACCCACCATATCTACAGCTCTATGAACTAAAGATTTGACCGATTGATTGTTTTGGGTTTAATGACACGTCAACCCTTGTGGGTCATTTTGTGTCCTCTCAGAGAAATGGAGAAAAGAGGTAGGAGAGATAGTAGAGGATATGAAAGTGAGGGACAGAGGAGAAGGGGCAAATGAATGGAAGGAAGTGTACCGTATTCGCCCTAATTACCGCACCGTGCGCTTAGTTTTTTCAAAATCGTGTCATAAAATCATGGTGAAAAATCTACCTAATTAGCGCACACTTGATACAAAAACAACAGCTTCCAAGATGATGCATACTGATATTTAATGGGACGGAAAAAGATACTTAAGCATTGCCTTCACTGTTGGAAGAAATAATGGTAAGTTTATATAGATTTACTATGAGAGCTTGGAGGGGAGATTACTGTAAAGTGTGCGCTAATGCATTTCCTTTTCAAAAATAGCTTTGGTGTGCGCTTATAGGAGCATGTGCGGTAATTAGGGCGAATACGGTATATAGAAACAGAAGAAATAACATTCCCCCCTCTACCCATACTTGCAGCAAGGACAGTAGGCCTTGTCCAACTGTGAGCCAATATCAGTTGGACACAACAGTGATGCAAGATACACTTATAGAGATTTAATTACAGTATTAATAAATGAATTCTGAGCCAAGGCACAGAAAAGAATCAAGCTGGCATATAGTATTGGCATGCCTAAATAGTGTTGACATGGATGTAAAGCTCAACACAAACAAACAAATTAACCCTTGCCCTGCTGAGCCTGGATATGCCTTATCTTTCAAACAATGTAGATTCTGATCAGATGGCTTCTTGGCTTCTAAAGAAGCCATCTGATCAAGATTTACACTTACATTCAGTTTGTGAATTTATAGGAATAAATTACATCATTTTAACCCAGTTTGTGCCGAAAACTTAGAATGGGATACTGGCAACCCCGGGATTGGCAAACAGTGAAGGCCCAGATCAGATGCTGCAGAACTTGATGTCTGATCTGGGCCTACATTGTTTGTAAAAGGTTCTGCCATTTTCCATATTAGGGGTTGAGGTTGACAAAACAGTGTAGACCTAGAACAGATGCCACAGAATATGGCCTCTGTCTGATCAAAGTCTACTTTGTTACTTACCGTACAGGAAATTTTGAGTCAGATGCTGCAGAATGTGGCGTCCAATCGGAATTTACACATTTTGCTTACAGTACAGAAATGTACAAGTAATAAACGAAATGTAAACAGTCTATTCCGCAATTCAGGATCATTTTCCTAGCCTACATTCCGACACAATTGGCCCACCAGTGCTGTCAGCGCTTTGAAATATGCTATTGTTTCCCAAAATAAAACTGACTTCATTACGAACTTAAGTGTTTATGCTCGAAAATCTAATGTCATTATTTCCAAAAACAAAACATAACATCATTTATATTCAAATACAAAAACTCCAGTGCAAACTAACACAATTTCATGTTATCAGAAAATTAGTGTCGGAAGCTTCTATGGTGAAATGGTTAAACTGCTTGCCTAATAAACCAAGTTTCATGGGTTCAGTCCCAATCTTCTTCACACTTGAGGCGTTTTTGATGCCGAGAATCCACATCCTTTGAACACAGTGACTGAATTTGAGAAAAAATTTACAAAATCTCCACCTAAGTTCTTAAATGGTTCTGCTACAGTGTACAAATAGCACATAGACAAAAAAAAAAAACATCATCAAAAGATAATACACTTTGACTCAGGTGAGCGAATAAGGTCCATCATGGACCTCTTGTTTATGAATATTGACTCTTAAGTTAGGTTGCTATGGCAACTTAGAGTTTCCATAGACTTATAATGGGGAAAATTGAAAAATGGCATTTACTGCCAAGGTATTGCAGGTATTTTGACAAAATTTTTATAGAAATGATCCTTGAGTAAACTTCTCTCAGCCATATGCTTTTATGCCAACATGGGGGTCCCCAAGGTTGTGCCGGGGCCATGCCCCAACCCCTCCACTTCATTAAAGGCCATATAACTCTGAAACCATTCAGATCCACACCCCTAAACCATATAATATTCTTAATCCTTATGATAAGACGCATTCAGTGGCACCAACCTGGGGGTCCCCCGGGATGTGCTGGGTCATGCCCCACCCCCCTCCATTTCATAAAAGGCCCAATATCTCGGAAACCTTACAGATCCCCACTTTACAGATAGCAACTTTTTTTTGATCAGATCCTCAACATACTTGTAGGTAATGAGGATAGCGATAAAATCTTAGACTAGTTTGAATTCTGGGCAGATCGGATTTTTCGTATGAGAGTTACTTGCCCTTTAATCTCCCATAGACTTATAATATGGAAAATGTTGTTCATTGATAGACTCTTTACTTATAATCAGATCTTCAACAAACTTGTAGTTAATGAGAACAGCCTTAAAATCTTGGCTGAGTTTTAATTTGTTCAGACATCAAGACAACATGCAGATTCATGATTGATCTGATAGACAAGATGGCCACCAAGGTCATGTATGATCAGCCTCATCAAGGTGAGCGATTCTGGCCCACTTAGGCCTCTAGTTTGATTTGTGGTTTAACGTCTCTGTCAACACTGTTGATGTCATTTTGGAGACGCTGCTTCCAATATTATGGGACTTTTACCCGGCATTGAGATGAAATGATATCTCAAGCCCTGTCGCCCAATGAAACCAATAGGGTTTATAAGCATGGACCCTCCGACTTAAGCACTGCTTAGCCTGGGCAGGCTTAGATCCTCTAAGCGGTTTACCAGTACTCGGTTTTCAGCTTTGCCTGGAGGTATCATGCATTCTATTTCTTCAAGCCCCTATGGGTGGGGACCGACCAAAATTCGTGTTTAATTGGCCAGTTAATATATATTTTCTCATATCGTGACCTAAAGGTGGATAGAATAGGTCTGGAACTGACAAGTTCTTATTCCAACCATTGAAATGTGTAGCAAATGTCAGAACCATGTGATTTAGTTAAGCTTGTATGTTACAGTTGGAATTAGATTTTGACAGTTCATGTCAGTGAAACTTCTTGTTAGAAGTGTATTGGACGCTGTACTGATGTGTGATGAACACTCCTGTAGACCCCACTTTATATGGTGAAATTCAGGGTATTGACGTATATATTTAGCAAAAAATAATTACATAATTTGCCGTATAGAATCATAAAAAGTTTCAATGTTATGTGTGTGAATTCGGGTTTAACATCCCTTTCAACAATTTTTCAGTCATATCACGACGGTGTCTGGTTGTGACAGGGAGCTCAATGCTCACTCTTATAGTGCTGCCTCATTGAAGTATCATGTCCAAGACACATTACTTGATACCACACCCAGTCACATTATCCTGACACTGGGTCGACCAGTCCTAGCTCTACCCCGTAAATCTGAGTGCCAAGCAAGGAGCAGCTAGTACCATTCTTAACGACTTTGGTATGTCGCAGCCCGGGATTGAACCCGTGACCTCCCATTCCCCGGAGTGGACACTCTACCAGCTGAACTATTGGGGCCGGTCAAAATAGAAGTAGCGGCAATGATCAGGAATCTATACAATTAACCCACAGCTCCCATCAGAGACACCAAAGGGAAAAAAACACAAACATGAAGCAACAGACCCCAACGGAAACACCAACAGCAGAAAGCCAAAAGGACAGTTACTTTCCCACAAAATGGCCCAAAGGCAATCCAAAATAAAATAATATAAGCGGCACAAACACCCAAAGACAAACCATAACAAAAATAAACCGCGACAGAAGAACCGCCTTGGAACCGGGAGAAGGGATCCTGGAGGTTGAAGGTTACCTGAGGTTACGGTGCTTCAGGTACCAAACATGCATCTTTGGCCTGGCTTTTCGGTGTAGACGGGTGGCCTTGCGGCCCTGCACAGTCAGTCGGCTGGTCGCACTAAGCCCTAGAGATACCTCTTTGCTTTTTTTTCCATTCTTTTAGTATCTTTCCTGATACCAACACTGTAAACATAATCAAGCTTGTATCCCTATTGTAACATTATCTCCTACTGTAATATTAAGCATTGTTTCTCTGTGGTTACTCATGATGTGTATTAAGGATTTTTCAAGATGGCATGTGTAGGCACAAAGATGTGTTTAAACATGACATGCTTCTTGCATACTGGGATCTTTATATTGACTGATTAACAGTAATTCAGAAAGTCATGTATCTTTTTGCCAAGTATATTGAATATCGTTATGAAGTTCGACATCTGTTATGTTTGAGGAAGTTTTCTCTCAAGATTAAATTTTTTTAACCAGTGTTCAACTATAATTATCCAGGAAAAAAGCAAAATAGATTTGTAATAACTTGTCTATGTAAGGAAAATGGAGAGGAAAAAATGCACACCGGTAGCAAAGCAGAAAGTGGAGGTGAAACTGGAGGAGAAACAGTCAATCTCTGAAAAGAAAGAAAGAAAAATTTCAGCTCATAGAAAGAATGGGGTTGCAATAGGAGCTTTTTTCGTGACGTACTTCCGGTTCTAAAAATAGAACGGGAAAAGCCCTGGCCGTCATCTGTCGTATTGCTTCAAAGGCAGTGGGACAGATAAAGTGTTAATTACAGCGTAAAACAGTGGAATTCTTTTAAGCTTTTGGGGAATTTTAATGTAAGATAATGGGAGAAACACCGATATGCTGCCAGATGTGAAATTTCGCATTACGAAAATGATATATTGTACATACGATCTCTCTCTCTCTCTCTCTCTCTCTCTTTGCGCGCCAACAATTAGCGAGCGCAGGCAAATGAAAATTACAGTTTGTCGTTAAATGACGCTACGTCAACCGACATGTAGCGTGTCAACAACGTCGTGTCTACATCAAACCAACTTCAAAGCGATGCATTGAATCTGACATGCAACGTCGATGAAACGTCACAACGTTTCGTTGGCGATAAAACGGCGTTGCTTAATAAAATGTCATTTGCCCAGTGCTCGGACCCACCAAGACTCAGTTGGATTGGAACATTAAATTAAAAACAAACGTAGAACACCCTTTCAGAGCATAAGAATGTTAAACACTCCTTCACAAGTGCAAGATTATACAGTAAAATCTGGTAGATTTGTAGATTGGTTCAACCTGCCCAGCCCTTAGGTCTACATTAACCCATTTGGTACCGGAAATCCCAAAAGGGGTGACAAACAGTGCAGGCCCAGATCAGACGCCGCAGAACGCAGTCTGATCAGGGATACACTGTTTGCAAAAAGTTCTGCCATTTTCCACATAAATTTTGAAGAAAACACAACCTGACACCCCTAAATTTTGAAAATGACTCCTGCTATATATAAGGAGGAAGATTCCATTTGGTACAAAAAGGGTTAAGGGTTTCTTGGATACAGAGATCAGTCAAACCATCTCAACGGTCACGTGCCATTGAAGTGAGTTGGAGTGGTTGTCGACGACATGACGTCGAGCCAACGTTGACTCGGCGCCCGTAGGTCCACTCATTGGTTGTTGTTTTTTTGTGTTTTTTTTTTTCGAGTGTCAGTAAGTTTATTTGTCTGTCTAACAGTCCGTCCGTTCGTCTGTTAGTCAGTCATTCAGTCAATCGGTCTGTGTGTCGTCTGTCTGTCTACTGTCAGTTTGTCAGTCAACCCCCTCTCTCTCTCTCTCTCTCTCTCTCTCTCTCTCTCTCTCTCTCTCTCTCTCTCTCATGCCAACGGTCATGTGACAATGAAGTGAGTTGGAGTTGGTGTCGACGGCATGACGTCGAACCAACATTGACTTAACGCTCCTCCGTCAGTCCACTCATTTGTTTATTTCGACTGTCAGTATGGACATTTAAATTGCACATGTAGACAGATCGTTGAACAGATAGATAGATAGATAGATAGATAGATAGATAGATAGATAGATAGATAGATAGATAGATAGATAGATAGATAGATAAAACGAAAGTTACGTAAAAACTTATTTTGTGAATAACGGTATCTCAAGCCATTGACATGGGTCATTCACGAAAAGATTTTTGTCAATTAAAAACGGATTTAGGATAAAAGAATTTCGGTAATGAAAGTAAAATATCATTCTTGTTTTCTCGAGGCATTATTTCAATGAAAAAGGGTATATTTTCTCTCAAAATGTCTGAATATTGTTAGCATTTTAAGTTCCGCCAATACATTTGAATAGCGATGGCCGTTTCAAATGACGGCCAGTACTTTGCGCATGCAAAAGAATGACGTCATAAACAGAATTCCTAACCTCCTATAACGAGGTTGTGGTGTATAGGAGCTTTTTTCGTGACGTACTTCCGGTTCTAAAAATAGAATGGGAAAAGCCCTGGCCGTCAACTGTCCTATTGCTTCAATGCAGTGTGACAGATAAAATGTTAATTACTGCGTAAAACAGTGGAATCCTTTTAAAGTTTTGACGAATTCTATTGTAAGATATTGAGAGAAACACTGATATGTTGCCAGGTGTGAAATTTCGCATTACGAAAACATGCATTATAAATTTTTCGACCAAAAATGGAAATTTTAAGATGAAAAATTGTGATATTTTTTTTTTTGGTGCTCAAAACATAGATTGCGGGGACTCGATAGAATCGCCTCGACGAGGCGGTTCTATCGAGTACCCACAATCTACCTTTTTGAGCAGAAATAAGAAAAATAATATTTACCCCTGTAAACCCAAGTTTTACTATATAAAAGTGGGGTTTTAGAGGGTACAATTCGCATAGGCGTGTTTTCATGATGGCAAATCCCAAGTGTTATTTTCTTAGTTAACTGCTCTCGATATATTGTACGTACGACCCAACACGGTCCCTTCTCTCTCTCTCTCTCTCTCTCGCTCTCTCTCTCTCTCTCTCTCTCTCTCTCTCTGAGAGTACCATGGCCTATATGTCTCTCTCTCTTAGCGTACCAGCAATTAGCTAGCGTAGATAAATTAATGTTAACTCCATGTGAACTGACATGTAACGTGTCAACAACGTCGTGTCTACATCAAACCAACACCAAAGCGATGCATTGAATTAGACTTTGCAACGTCGATGAAAAGTCAGAATGTTGCGTTGGCGATAAAAATGCCATTTGCCCAGTGCACGGACCCATCAATACTCAGTGGGATTGGAACATTGAATTCAAAACATACACAGAGCACCCTTTCAGTGCATGAGAATGAAACACTCCTTCGCAAGTGCAAGATTTTTCAGTAAAATCTGGTAGATTACCTTCACAGCCCTTACATTAACCCATTTGGTACCGGAAACCCCAAAAGGGGTAAGTGGCAAACAGTGCAGGCCGAGATCAGACGCAGCAGAACGCGGCGTCTGATCAGGGCCTACACTATTTGCAAAAAGTTTATCCATTTTCCAATTAAATGTTTAAGAAAAAAAAACCTGGAATCTTCAATTTATTAAAACTGCACATACATGTAGACAGATCACTGGACATTTTTTAACTGCACTTCTAGACAGATTGTTGAACTGTTTTGTTTATTTTTTTTTTAATTGCACATGTAGACAGATCCTTGGACAGTTTTCTCAAGAGAGAGAGATCAATCTTCTGTCTGTATGTGATAGCTATACTTGGATAGCGAATAAAACGAAAAGTTACGTAAAACTTACTTTGTAAGTAAGCTTTTGTGAATAACGGTATCTCAACTAAGCGGCCATTGACATAAGTCATTCACGAAGAGATTTTCGACAATTTAAAAAGGATCCAGGATAAATGAATTTCAGTAATAAAAGAGAAATATCATTCTTTCCTTCTCGAGGAATAATTTCAATGTAAACGGGTATAATTTCTCTCAAAATGTCAGAATATTGTTAGCATTTATATATATATAGTTCCGCCAATACATTTGAATAGCGATGGCCGGTTCAATTGACGGCCAGTGCTTTGCGCATGCGCAAGAATGATGTCATAAACGGAATTCCTAAAACCTCCTATAGGCACTCTTCATTTGTCCAGTTTAAAGATTTTTCAACAGCAGTCGCATCTAATAACACAAGAAAACCATCTGATCCTGTTGAAGCTTAACTGCATAAAATGCAGTTATCAAATGGTAAAAGATACAATGACTTGAGAAGAAAGTCTAAGAGTGAAGAATTACTTCAAGGAATAAATGAGGAGTTCCTTCAGTTACTTCAGAAGGGTGCTACCCAAGGTTTTTATGAAAGAATGGGTGGTAGCTCATCAGAAGATCTAATCTACAACTATCCTAGGCCAGACCAGAAGGAAAATGTTTTCCCAAGACTCCATTGGATCTATAGAGGAGAATGCTGAACCAGGCAGCCCACAAATGGTAGCAACAATGGATTCTTTTATCTATGTTGACAAGGGTAAATGTGAAAAGAAAAGGAAGATTTCAACTGGAAAGAAAATGATAGACAAAATCAAACATGAGGTAGCTAATAAACTTCGAATGGGGAAAAAGCACCATCTACTGAAAAATGGCATGATAAAATATTATGTGACAAATCCATGGAAAAATTGAAGAAGAACAAAAAACATGAAATAGATAGAAAGTTCCAGAAATGGATAGATCATGTGATCTGCCTTCATGTAAGTATTAGAAGGAAACAATTAGTGTGGCTTTTCCTTGTTGATAAAGGAATAACACCAAAAGACACTTCAACACTATATCAGTGCCTTAAATATTAATATTGAAACGTATGAATATACCACAGCCTCTTTAAAATTATTTTAGGGGTCCAAAAACAGAAATCATGTTAGTTAAGTAACTATGTTAGATCCAAGCAAATATATATATTATACAGTAAAAATTGGTCATTTTTAGCTCACTCAAGCCGAAGGCTCCTGATGAACTATTGTGATTGGTCACCGTCAGGGCTCGAGAAACTGAAGAATCCAAATCGGTCCAGCCAGATTTCGCCAAAACAAATACGGAAATTGCCGATCGGTTTCGGTAATTTCCGTAAACTCAATTGGCGATTTTCAATTTCAAAATGTGTTATTAGCGTAACGAATGACATACCAATGTTGCTCTTACACTTGTCAACGGATTTGAGCACCAGTATCTCGATTATAAACAGCAATTAATGCTCACATTGTTCAGATTTCATCTACTTCCATTTTCTACGCCAGATTTCATCTACTTTCATTTTCCCAATATCCAGGTCACTCAGAACCTGAAGACCGCTAAAGGGAAACAACCGACGTGGGACAGTAAAAGACCAGTTCGATGGTCAATATATTTTTCCCCCTTTTTAAAACCTTTAAAATATTTCTCTTATTTCACGCATTTTATTTTGCCCAAATTGCTTTGTTTACAAATGGCGACAACGTGCAGCAACGTGGTCGGAAAATAACGTCATACGGTTTCCGTTTACACAATACACATTAATGCAGTCAAGGACACACACCTGTTTTAAGTGATTGATTTTAATAGAGCGAATTTCTAAAAAAATCGTTTTGAACGGGTTAAAAATCGAAAAACATTTCTTTACTCTCGAAACAAAACATGGCCGAACGAAAGTCATTGAAAATCTTACATGGCCGAACCGTGTTTAAAAGAATATAAATACATATTTCACGATTACACAAGCCTGAAACAAATCGCTTTGTCTGCAAATGACGTGGTTTATGTTATTGGTTTCAATGGAGCGTATTCTTAAATAAAAATATCGTTTAGAATGGGTGAAATAAGGCATTTTCCCTCGAAGGCATAACACGCAATGTCAGACATGACAGTTGTGTATTGAAAATTGCGCCCTGTGAAAAAAAAATTATATTGGAATACCGGTTCTATAGTAAGCCATAAATTAATGACTTGTCTAAACAAACTAGCGTATGTTCTGCATTTAATGACCTTATTTTCTCACCTTGCCAGCTTGCCGTTAACGCCTCAGGCCAGTTTTCACGGATTAATAATTTTGACACACAGATCAAATTGCGCTGCAATAAGATCAAAGAACCCGACGTGGACTTGTCCAATTTTCACCTAGTTAGATAATGAACCGGTCTAACACCTTGTGCTGCAGGCATTTTGTATACATGCTTGGATTATCAGTGGCAAACGGTCAGCTTGTTTTTCCAACATAATGATTTAGCGAAAATTTTCGAACCGATTTTTTTAAAATGTTATAGAGTTACGGACCGATTTTTTGATCTTCTTCTGAAGTCAAAATCGGTTTTTGGAGGCCAAATTCGGTCCAGAACCGGGAAACCGGCATTTTCTCGAGCCCTGGTCACCGTCCATCGTTGTCATCATCAGTCTGTCCATTCACAATTTCTTTAAACGACATCTCCATTTGGATAAATACAAATTTTAAGTACTACATATGACTCAATCAGGGTTCAGACAAAATCCTTAATGTGAGACTGCTCTTATTCATATCATAGAAAAATGGCTGCTCCTGATGAACTATTGTGATTGGTCACCGTCCATCGTTGTCATCATCCTTCTGTCCATTCACAATTTCTTTAAACGACATCTCTTTTTGAATAAATACAATTTTTAGCTCACCGTCACGTAGGGACAAGGTGAGCTTTTGGGATCACTTTTTGTCCGTCGTGTGTGCGTGCGTGCGTCCGTGCTTCCGTAAACAATTTCTTTAAACGACATCTCCTCCTAAACCACTGATCGGAATGATCCTTAGGTGTTCCCCTTTCAAAGTTGTTCAAATGGTTCCGGTCCGTTGCACATCTAGGTCACAGGAGCCAAAAATAGATTTTTTTTCACCAAAAACTTAAAAAATCTTCTTCTCTGAAACCACAAGGCCCAGGTCTTTGATATTTGGTATGAAGCTTCTTCAAGTGGACCCCTACCAAGATTGTTCAAATTATAGTGCTGGGGCCAAAAATTCCCCCGCCCCGGGGCCCTTTGGTTTTACATAGGCTTATTAGACTAGGCCGCTAACAACGTCGTCGTTGTGTGACGGCTCCACTATGTTAACACGCTTAAGCAGGAGCTTGGTGGTACTATGGCCTATGAACTTCAGCCTTTAGCTGAAGAGAGAGCTATAGTAGATAAACATGTTTGTCTTTCAGCCACCAAGTTTGCTGTGTGTGTTAACGAAGGCCAAGACAAGCTTCCTACGCTATACTGGTTACCAAAACTTCATAAAAAACCTTACAAAGCACGGTTTATTGCAAATTCTAGCTCTTGCACTACCACTGAACTTGCTAAATTATTAACTTCCTGTCTTACTGCTATTAAAACGCATGTAATTAAATATTGTGATAAAGTCTTTGAAAGATCAGGAAGAAATCTGTTTTGGTCTATAAAAAATTCGAATGAGGTTTTAAATAAATTGAAAACTAGACATTTTCGTGCTTCTAGTCTGTCTACCTACGATTTTTCCACTCTTTACACTACACTTCCTCATAATCTTATAAAAGAAAAGCTTAATGATTTAATTGAATGGACTTTTCACAGAGAAGATTCTCTCTATCTTGCATGTAATGTCAGAAATGCATTTTTCACTTCTAAAGAGCATAAGAATTATACACTTTGGTCATGTCAGAAAGTGTGTGATGCCCTCACCTTTCTACTTGACAATATTTATATTAGATTCAGTACTAAGTTATTTAGACAAATTGTGGGTATTCCGATGGGTACTAATTGCGCACCTCTTGTGGCTGATCTGTTCTTGTATTGTTATGAAAGAGACTTCATTTTGTCGCTTTCCATTGATAACCAATCTGAAATTATTGAAGCTTTTAGCTCTACTTCTAGATATTTAGATGATTTATTAAATATTGATAATACCTATTTTGATGGTTTGATCAGTCAGATTTACCCCCTAGAACTTCAGTTAAATAAAGCAAATTCTTCTGATACCGAGGCCCCGTTTTTGGATTTACATCTGTCTATTGTAGATGGATTTGTTTCGTGCAAAATTTATGATAAACGCGATGACTTTGATTTTGAGATTGTAAATTTTCCGTTTTTGGATGGTGATGTTCCTCGTGCGCCATCCTATGGCGTTTATATTTCGCAATTAATTCGATTTGCTAGAGTGTGTAGTCATGTAACTGACTTCAACACTCATAATAAATTATTAACGGCTAAACTCCTTAATCAGGGTTATCGGTACCATAAACTACGCAAAGCCTTTTCAAAATTTTATAGACGCCATTCTGATTTAATTTCAAAATTCAATATTGGACTTAAATCTCTTCTGCAACAAGGTCTATCGGAACCCGAATTTTATGGTGACTTAGCATATAAATTCAGAAAAATATATAACCGCAATGACTTCAGCACCCAATTTCGTAAAATCATTCTTCGATATAAAAAGATTGGGTACAACATGGATATTATACGACAGACTGCATGCATGGTAGTTAACCCAATAACGGTTGGCAACTTTGCTTCCCTCTTTAATTGCACGCCGGTGGGCCAGGCCTCAGATTCTATGACGGCTCCAACGTAAAGGCTTATTGAAAATTAGAGAGATAATGTCGGTTGGTGCCTGATGCTCTGTCTCTGGTCGGGCTCATCAGAGTCTAACTGTTGGTTTTCTTTTGCTCCAGCATTTCAGTGGTTTCTTGCTGTCGAGTCCTCACCGTTGTCTCACCTCTGTGGTTCTTTGATTTTTGTGTTCACGGAGATGTTGCACTGATGAGTTAGGAGGCCTTCATGCGGACTGAACAAATTATTTGTCTAAATTGCGACGGAAGTAAGGGCGAGGATTGTGGCCACGTAAAATCGATTTAAGCCCCCCAGTGGAAATCTTCCACTGACCGTTCCAAGGCGGCTCTTCTGTGGCGATTTATTATGTTGTTGTTTGTTACTTACTGTGTGTATCACTTGTGTCTTTTGGTTTTGGATGGCCATATGGCCATTTTGTGGGAAAGTAACTGTCCTTATGGCCTTCCTTTGTTTTGGTTTCCATTATGGTCTGGTCGCTTAATGTTTGTATTTCTTTCCCTTTGGTGTCTTTTATGGGTGGAGTAAGTTAATTGTATCAATTCCTGATCTTTGTTTTACTTCTACTTTATATAGGGAAAATCTTCTTCTCTGAAACCACAAGGCCCAGGTCTTTGATATTTGGTATGAAGCTTCATCTAGTGGACCCCTACCAAGATTGTTCAAATTATCTTGCTGGGGCAAAAAATACCCCCGTCCTGGGGCCCTTTGGTTTTACATAGGCTTATATAGGGAAAATCTTTAAAAATCTTCTTCTTTGAAACCGCAAGGCCCAGGACTTTGATATTTAGAATGAAGCTTCATCTCATGAACCTCTACCAAGATTGTTCAAATTATAGCCCTTGGGCCAAAAATGCCCCAGCCCCGGGCCCTTTGGTTTTACATAGACTTATATAGGGAAAATCTTTAAAAATCTTCTTCTCTGAAACCACAAGGCCTAGGTCTTTTATATTTGGTATGAAGCTTCATCTAAAGGACCCCTAACAAGATTATTCAAATTATAGTGCTGAGGCCAAAAATGTCCCCGTCCCGGGGGCCTTTGGTTTTACATAGGCTTATATAGGGAAAATCTTTAAAAATCTTCTTCTCTGAAACTGCAAGGCCCAGGATTTTGATATTTGGTATGAAGCTTCATCTAGTGGACCCCTACCAAGATTGTTAAAATTATAGTGGTGGGGCAAAAAATGCCCCCGCCCCCGGGCCCTTTGGTTTTACATAGGCTTATATAGGGAAAATCTTTAAAAATCTTCTTCTCTGAAACCGCAAGGCCAAGGACTTTGATATTTGGTATGAAACTTCATCTGGTGGACCCCTACCAAGATTGTTCAAATTATAGCCCTTGGGCCAAAAATGCCCCCGTTCTGGGGCCTTTTGGCTTTACATAGACTAATATAGGGAAAATCTTTAAAAATCTTCTTCTCTGAAACCACAAGGCCTGGGTCTTTGATATTTGGTATGAAGCACCATCTAGTGGACCTCTATCAAGATTAGGCAAATTATTGCTCTGATACCTAAAATGTCCCCGCTCCGGGGCCCTTTGTTTTTACATAGACTTAGGGAAATCTTTAAAAATTTCTCTGAAACTGCAAGGCCAAGGCCTTTGATATTTAGTATGGAGCTTTATCTGCAGGACCTCTACCAAAATTGTTCAAATTATAGCCCTGGGGCCACAAATGCCCCCACCCCGGGGCCCTTTGGTTTTACATAGATTTATATAGCCCCGGGGCCATTTGGTTTTGCATAGGCTTATGTAGGGAATATGTTTAAAAAAAATCTTCTTGTCTGAAACCGCAAGGCCCAGGTCTTTGATATTTGATGTGTAGCTTCATCTAGTGGACCTTTGCCAAGATTGTTCAAATTATAGCCTTTGTTGATGTTTGGTATGAAGCTTCACCTTTAAGACCTCCCTCAACATTATGCACATTAAAGCCCTGGGGCCCATAATGGCCCTCTCTGGGGCCCACTTGTTACACTATGGATCAGGTGAGGGATCCAGGGCCATCATGGCCCTCTTGTTAAGTACTACATATGACTCAATCAGGGTTCAGACAAAACCATTTATGTGAGACTGCTCTTATACATATCATAGAAAAAAGGTTAAATGCTTTATATAAGGGTGATCTGATTGGTATTATTTTGGTCAATTTCCGTAAAGCCTTTGATCTTGAAGACCACAATATTTTACTCAGAAACTGTAACTTCACAAACTAGATCAGAACTCTTTAAAACGGTTTGGATCATACTAGAAAGTTTCCTTTAAAACTACCCAATCTGATAATTGCAGTGTTTAGTTTGGGCTTCCTCAAGGCTCTATCTTAGGACCCCTTTTATTTATCCTCTTCATATATGACCTTCCACTCCATTCTTATGTAATGACAGATCTTTATGCTGATGATACTACTCTTTATGATGCAAGTGCATCAAAAGAAGAAATTGAAAGAAAACTGCAGACTGCAATTTTTAGACTTGGACAACTTGTATAAGCAAAATAGAATGGTAATCAATATAGACAAGACAAAAGCAATGTTAATCGCTTCCCGTCAAAAGAGAAGTAAGATAAAGGGTGACTTATAAATATATTTAAAGAACATTCAGGTGTCAACAGTTTCCAATGAAAAGTATCAGGTGTGGTAATTGACAGCATTCTTTCTTGGGCCGATCATGTAAGCAGAGTGGCTGAGAAAATGTCCACAAACTGATGTCAGAAATCAAGAATTATCTGTCTTTAGAACACTGGTTGATTTTCTACAAAAGTTACATGAAGTCACACATGGACTATGCTAATACGTACAGGGAAACATAACTAAAACAGACTGAATTAAAGAGGTTGCAGGGTAATTTTTTATTTTAATGTCGATGATATATACCAGTCTTTGAATGATTTGAAGATAATGACAATAGATGAGTTTAGGCTGATTAACTTCCTTGGTAACGCTGCGCATGCGCAGTCTTGTGTGGCAAAAAGTAATCCGTCAAGCGTGCGTGTGTACAGTAAACTAAGGAAAAATAAGATTTTTAAGCATTAGTGTTTGTCATTTCATCCACAACATTCATAGACTTTTATACAGCAGTTCAGGCCCCCGCCCATAGGGGCTTGGAGAAATATATGGGCTGCATGATGCTTCCACGCAGAGCTGAATCCGGTCCGCACACTAGTACTGGTAAACCGCTTAGAGGATCTAAGCCTGTCCAGGAACCGCGGTGCGAGGCGGACCGTCCATGCTAATAAACCCTATTGGTTTCATTGGGCGACAGGGCTTGAGATGTCATTTCATCTCAATGTCGGGTAAAAGTCCCACAAAATTGGAAGCAACGTCTCCAAAATGACCTTTACAGTGTTGACGGGGACGTTAAACCTCAAATCAAACAAACAAATTATACAGCAGTTCAGTGCCCCCCCCCCCCCCCCCCCCCCCCCCCCCCCCCGCCCCGCCCATCAGGGCTTGAAGAAATACATGGGCTGCATGATGCTTCGCGCAGAGCTGAAACCAACCCACGCACGACTACTGGTAAACCGCTTAGAGGATCTAAGCCTGCCCAGGCAACGCGGTGCGAGTCGGCCCATCCATGCTTATAAACCATATTGGTTTCATTGGGCGGCAGGGCTTGAGATGTCATTTAATCTCATTGTCGGTTAAAAGTCCCACGAAATTGGAAGCAACGTCTCCAAAATGACCTTTACAGTGTTGACGGGGTCGTTAAACCTAAAATCAAACTTCACAATCTTTTGAATCACAACAGTACTTGGCAGATATGTCCGAATTTCCGAATTCTCTTTTTACTATTCCATTATACATGTACATGCTATTTGTTGTTCACCGCCGCTGCCTTTTGCTGTATGTTTTAAATGGATGCTTGTTTAATGCTCATACTCTGAGTAACGGGGCCCTGAATAAATCTTTGACCTGATTTGCCAGAACAAAAAATGAGCAGTTAAGGCAGAGTTTTCGAAGCGATACTTTGAAAAATCTGAACATGAAAGTCCCATAGCCAGACTGGATAGAACTTAGATTTTCGGGACGAATCTCATTAGGCAGGGGGTGGGGGATGTAAAAGGTCGAAGATGTGGCCCGGTATCTCAGTCGGTAGAGTGTTTCTACTGTATACGAGAGGTCCTGGGTTCGCAGAGCTAAAACTGACCGCACATGAGTACTGGTAAAACCGCTATAAATTCTCGCCCCCGCCCATAGGGACTTGGAAAAATAGATTGGGCTGCATGGTGCGTCCACGCAGAGCTGAAACTGACCACACATGAGTACTGGTAAACCGCTTAGAAGGACTAAGCCTGCCCAGGTAAAGCGGTGTGAGTCAGACCGCCTACTGCATATAAGACTTTTGGTTTCATTGGGGGCAGGGGTTGAGATGTCATTTCATCTCAATGTCGGGTAAAAGTCCAACAAAATTGGAAGCAGCGTCTCCAAAATGACCTAAATAGTGTTGACGGGGACGTTAAACCTCAGTTCAAACAAAACCGCTATAAACATGATAAACTACATTTTTTTATTTGGTGGCAGGGCTTGAGATGTTATTTAATCTCAATGTGGGTATAGGAAGCAACTTCTAAGAATGTCGCAAATGGTGTTGGCGGGGACGGTAATTCGTTTGTTGTTTCTTTGTTTTAGTTGAGATTTAAAGTCCCCGTCACTATATAGGTCATTTTGGAGACGTTGCTGGCTTAGATCCTCTAACTGGTTTACCAGTACTCGTGTACGTTGGTTTCAGCTATGCGTGGAAGCATCATGTAGCCCATCTATTTCTTCAAGCCTCGATGGGCGGGGGTCGCGGGGCCGGTGAATTTCCATATTCAAACAACCCGGTTACTGGTCGTAAACGATTGATCTTTTTCATCCACATGTTGAACCCGTCTGGTTGGTAATCCTTCCTTGCGATTAGCGCAATATGACGCGACCATTGTCAGTCAATTATTCGATTATTAATTGTTTTGGGTTTAACGACACGTCAACCCCTGTGGGTAATTTTGTCTCATCTCCCAGAGAAAGGAAGAAAAAATTTAGAAGAGATCGTAGTTTAAAGTAATAACAGAGGATAAAGAGGAAAATGAATGGAGTGTACAAACAGAAGGAATAAGAGCACTCCCCTCTACTCTTACCTGCTGCAAGGATAGCAGGTCTTACCCAACTGTCAGCCAATATCAGGTGGACGCCCCAGTGACGCAAGACATACGTCACCTTTACCTTATGCTATATTTAAAATTGTCATATTCAAAGAAATTAATGACTGCTATCGGAGCAGTCTGAACAATGGTTATATTTTTTGCCATACAAAACTGCGCATGCGCAAAAATACGGAACCGTGGGATAGTATTTCCTTAGCGACCGATGGCGTCCTAAACTCATCTATATCAGAGAGATTATTTTTTTTCAAAATTTAAAACTTCAAATGAATTAACTCCTGAGTACATATATTAAATGTTTTGTAGAAGATAGCATACTACTGATGGAGGTGGCAAGTGCCTGATGCTGCTGCACTCTATAGCAGCACTCTATGGCAGCACAGAACTTTATGCTGCTCAAAGCCACACGAAGAATTATATAAAGATAGCTTGTCATTTTCTTCTATATACACATAGTGTAAAGAGTGCACCCTCTGTGGAATCTTTCCATGATAGGTGTTTAAAATGGATGAAAAGCTAAGTTTTATCTTTAGCTCACCAGAGCCGAAGGTTAACACCTCTCCTCTGAAGCCACTGGGCCGATTTGGCCCAATTTCATCTGTAGCATCCTTGGGCTGGGGGATTGAAAGTTTTTTTTTTTTTTGAAAATCGGCTCATTAGTCTGGTTGCTATGGCAACTTAGAGTTTTGGCCCCTGCCCATCGGGGCTTGAAGAAACAGATGGCCTGCATAATGCCATATTTCATCTCAATGTCCAGTAAAAGTCCCACAGAATTGGAAGCAATGTCTCCAATATGACCTACACAGTGTTGCAGGAAGTTAAATCTCAAATCAAACAAACAACTTAGAGTTTCCAGAAACTTATAATGGGGAAATTGGAAAATGGCATTTTACTGCAAAGCCTTTGCAGATATTTGGACAAAACTTTCAAAGAAAGTTCCTTAAGCAATCTACTATCTGCCATATAATTTTAAGCCTACTGCTCATTTTTAGCTCACCTGAGCCGAAGGCTCATGTGAGGTATTAGTATACCACGAGCCGGCATCTGTCGTCTGTCGTCCATCGTCCACACTTTCAACGAAGTATATCTCTGGAACCAGTGGGCCGGCCTTGATCAAATTTCATATGAACCATCATCAGGTAGGGGGAAAGGCTGTATTAGGTTTTTGCGCAGATCGGATGAGAACTCTGGTTGCCACAGCAACAAAGAGCTC
Source organism: Lucinisca nassula (assembly GCA_963580285.1). Classification (NCBI taxonomy): domain Eukaryota; kingdom Metazoa; phylum Mollusca; class Bivalvia; order Lucinida; family Lucinidae; genus Lucinisca; species Lucinisca nassula. The sequence goes on along the minus strand of OY757021.1, from coordinate 27,991,980 downwards.
CAATAGGCTTAACATAGGAAAAAGCTTGTCATCACTCTAGCTCCGTCAATTTTTTTCTGATCTACTTCATTCTTGCAGATAACGAGGACAGGCATGAAATCTCGATCAAGTTCGATTTTGGGCTGAATCGGATTATTCACTCAGGAGTTACGTGCCCTTGAGCGTTGAAAAAATTGCCTATTGACTTAACAAGGGGAGAATGTTGTCATCACCGTAGCTGCTTCAATTATTTTCAGATTGGCTTTATTCTTGCAGATAACCAGCACAGCCATGAAATCTCGGTCAAGTTCGATAACTGGCAGAATCGGATCATTCACTTAGGAGTTACCTGCCCTTGTGTGTTTTTGCATTAGGGTTAATGGGAATTTCAAAAATGTATATCTTAAAGACTACTTGGCCAACTTTAATCAAATTTCATGTGTCACATTATTGGGCAAGTGGAAAGGCTTCATTAGGTTTTCAGGCAGATCTGAGTGGAACTCTGGTTGCCATGGCAACATCTAGCTCCCATAGACTTCACATAGGAAAAAGCTTGTCATCACTCTAGCTCCGTCAATTTTTTTCAGATCGACTTCATTCTTGCAGATAACCAGTACAGGCATAAAATCTCGGTCAAGTTCGATTTTGGGCCGAATCAGATAATTCACTCAAGAGTTACGTCCCCTTGAGCGCCCGAAAAATTGCCTATCGCCTTAACATGGGGAAAATGTTGTCATCACTGTAGCTGCTTCAATTTTGTTTGGATTGGCTTCATTCTTACAGATAACCAGCACAGCCATGAAATCTCGGTCAAGTTCGATAATTGGCAGAATCGGATCATACACTTAGGAGTTACCTGCCCTTGTGCATTTTTGCATAAGGGTTAATGTGAATTTCAAAAATGTATATCTTGAAGACTACTTGGCCGACTTTGATCAAATTTCATGTGTAACATTATTGGGCAAGTGGAAAGACTGCATAAGGTTTTCATGCAGATCTGAGTGGAACTCTGGTTACCATGGCAACATATAGCTCCCATAGACTTAACATAGGAAAAAGCTTGTCATCACTCTAGCTCCGTCAATTTTTTTCTGATCGACTTCATTCTTGCAGATAATAAGGACAGGCATAAAATCTCGGTTAAGTTTGATTTTGGGCAGAATCGGAATATTGACCTCGGAGTTACGTGACCTTGAGCGACAAAAAATTTGCCCATAGACTTAACATAGGGAAAATGTTGTGACTACGATAGCGACTTGAATTTTTTTCAGATCAGCTTCAAACTTGCAGGTAACGAGGATAGACATAAAATCACGGTTAAGTTCGATTTTGGGCCGAATCGGATTATTTGCCTTGGAGTTACCTGCCCTTGAGCATGAAAAAATACGTTGTGACCACGATAGCAACTTTATTTTTATTCAGATCAGCTTCAAACTTGCAGGTAACGAGGACAGGCATAAAATCCCGGTTAAGCTCGATTTTGGGCCAAATCGGAATATTGACCTCGGAGTTACGTGACCTTGAGCGACAAAAAATGTGCCCATAGACTTAACATAGGGAAAATGTTGTGACTACGATAGTGACTTGAATTTTTTTCAGATCAGCTTCAAACTTGCAGGTAAGGAGGACAGACATAAAATCTCGGTTAAGTTAGATTTTGGGCCGAATCGGATTATTTGCCTTGGAGTTACCTGCCCTTAAGCATAAAAAAATACGTTGTGACCACGATAGCAACTTTATTTTTATTCAGATCAGCTTCAAACTTGCAGGTAAGGTGGACAGGCATAAAATCTCAGTTAAGTTGGAATCGGAATATTGACCTCGGAGTTACATGACCTTGAGCGACAAAAAATTTGCCCATAGACTTTACATAGGGAAAATGTTGTGACTACGATAGCGACCTGAATTTTTTTCAGATCAGCTTCAAACTTGCAGGTAACGAGGACAGACATAAAATCTCGGTTAAGTTCGATTTTGGGCCGAATCGGATTATTTGCCTTGGAGTTACCTGCCCTTGAGCATAAAAAATACGTTGTGACCACGATAGCAACTTTATTTTTATTCATATCAGCTTCAAACTTGCAGGTAACGAGGACAGGCATAAAATCTCGGTTAAGTTCAATTTTGGGCCGAATCGGAATATTGACCTCGGAGTTACGTGACCTTGAGCGACAAAAAATTTGCCCATAGACTTAATTAGGGAAAATGTTGCGACTACGATAGCGACTTGAATTTTTTTCAGATCAGCTTCAAACTTGCAGGTTACGAGGACAGACATAAAATCTCGGTTAAGTTTGATTTTGGGCCGAATCGGAATATTTGCCTTGGAGTTACCTGCCCTTGAGCATAAAAAAAAACGTTGTGACCACGATAGCAACTTTATTTTTATTCATATCAGCTTCAAACTTGCAGGTAACGAGGACAGGCATAAAATCTCGGTTAAGTTCGATTTTGGGCCGAATCGGAATATTGACCTCTGAGTTACGTGACCTTGAGAGACAAAAAAATTTGCCCATAGACTTAACGTAGGGAAAATGTTGTGACAGAAATAGCGACTTGAATTTTTAGCTCACCTGAGCCAAAGGCTCCAGTGAGCTGATAGTATACCAAGGCTCCGGAGTCCGTCGTCTGTCGTCCGTCCATCCGTCGTCCACACTTTCAATGAAGCATATCTCAGAAGGCAGTCGACCAATCTTGTTTAAATTTTATGTGTAGCACCATTGGGCAAGGGGAAAGGCTGCATTAGGTTTTGGAGCTAGTCTGGTTCATTTGTTCCTTCATTCTTCTTTCTCTCCATATAGAGATAATAGACCAATGTTAAATTTTTAATCAAAGATTTCTCAGGAACTATAAAAGCTAGAAGCATCAAATTTGGTATTCAATAGAATAATGATGACTTATTTTGTGTACGAGACATTGGGCTTTCTCAGCTTATTTGTTCATCTGTTCTTTCATTCTTCTTTCTCTCCATTTTGACCAATGTTAAATTTTCGTCAAAGATTTCTCAGGAACTATAGAAGCTAGAAGTCTCAAACTTGGAACGCAATACAATAATGATGACTTATATCCTGTAAGGGTCAATGGGCTGGATTCTATTAGCAGATTTAGTAGTCAAGTCTGTGAATTGTTAAAACTTAAGTTCCTCAGGTGAGCTGTTTAGGCTCATTGAGCCTCTTGTTATGGTTGCCATGGAAACCAAAATGAAAAAAAAAATATTAGGGATGTTCAAAATGAATTGCTTATTGTCCTCTAGCTCGATATCCACATGGGGCACTATACTGTATAGGGGTATTCAATACCTACACAACGGTGTATATATGTACATGTTAGACTATGTGTAAAGCATAAAATTTGCCTTTTGAATACAAGCTAAAATTTGCCTTTTGAATATATGCAATCATTGACCACTTCAGTAAAAATGGTTGGTAGTAGCATCAACAAGGAAGATGAAAAACGGGCTTACATAAAAGCTCACTCATAACTTGGCTGTTCTTTGAAGCAGCTGATGACTGAAATTTCTACTGCTTATGGACCTTACTGTGTGTCTTATGACACAGTTTGGCAGTGGTAAAAGAAATTTGAGTCTGGTGTAGGGTCCATCAATATTCCACTGAAATCAGGTAGGCCAAAATCTGCATTTTGTAAAGAAATTGTTTCCAAAGTAAAGGAAATCATTGAAGGAGATGCCAGATTCACAGTTCGTGATATTACACAAAAGGTAGGCATATCACTATCAACGAGTCTCCTTATTTTGAAGAAGAATTTGAAAGTCAGAAAGATTTCTGCTAGATGGGTGCCACATCTGTTGTCTGATGAGCAAAAGAGGCAACAGGTTAAAGTGGCCAAAAAGATGCTTCAAAATATGATATAGTAAGATGTCGCTCCAATAGACGATAGATCACACACATGTGGCACCCAAAATCAGAGTCAAGAAATCCGCTTTCCGCACAGTTGCTAACTGTCCAGGGGCACGCTTACGATCCTTTAATGAAAAATGTTGCAATATGCTCTCACTAAATGCTTTTTTGAGAACAAATTTCAGTTTCTTCTTTTCTAGGCACGACCTTACATTACACATCAAAAGTTTGATCCTGAACATGTGGTTTCCAATCGTACTGGTGTGAGGGTGGTGCACAGGATCGACGTGACCGGACTGGTAACCAGACGCCACGGTTGATTGATTTAACATTTTTTGCTTAAGGGCGAAGTGCCTAAGCATGTTGTAATGGTTTGGTTTCAGAATCAAAGCACTGGGAGTGTGGGGTGTAGGTTGGAGTAATAGGCCTTGGCTGAGATTTAAACTGTTTCATTTAACTCTGAAATTCCAAACAAATAGTGAAGATTTTGATAAGAAGACGCGTTCAGCAGCGTCTGGTCTTGGTCTACACTGTTTGCCAAGCTCACCCTGATTCCAGGATAACCCTCTCCCGTCTTATGGAATACCCCGATCTCACTGCGGCTATTTTCTACAAGACAAAAAGTTATTCTGACAAGTCAGTGATAGTCACGTAGACATTAGCACTGAAGTGCTTTTTAGCTCACCTGAGCCGAAGGCTCCGGGGGAGCTATTGTGATCACTCACCGTCCGTCGTCGTCATCGTCGTCGTCGTCTGTATGTGACATTTTCCTTTAATCAACATCTCCTCCTAAACCACTGGATGGATTCGAACCAAACTTGGCAGAAATGATCTTTGGGTGGTCCTCTCTCAAAGTTGTTCAAAGAATTCCATTCCATGTAGAACTCTAGTTGCCATGGCAACAGAAGGGGAAAATAAGAAAAAAAAAACCTTTAAAAAATCTTCTTGTCTGAAGCCAGAAGGCCCATGTCTTTGATATTTGGTATGAAGCTTCATCTAGTGGACCTCTACCAAGATTGTTAAAATTATTGCCCTGGGGCCAAAAATGGCCACGCCCCGGGGCCCACTGGTTTTACATAGGCTTATATAGGGAAAACCTATAAAAATCTTCTTGTCTGAAACCAGAAGGCCCAGGTCTTTGATATTTGGTATGAAGCTTCATCTGGTGGACCTCTACCGAGATAGTTCAAATTATTGCCCTTGGGCCAGAAATGGCCCTGCCCGGGGGCCCAGTGGTTTTACATAGGCTTATATAGGGAAAACCTTTAAAAATCTTCTTGTCTGAAACCAGAAGGCCCAGGTCTTTGATATTTGGTATGAAGCTTCATCTAGTGGACCTCTACCAAGATTATTCAAATTACTGCCATGGGGCCAAAAATGGATCTGCCCCGGGGCCCACTGGTTTTACATAGGCTTATATAGGGAAAACCTTTAAAAATCTTCTTTTCTGAAACCAGAAGGCCCAGGTCTTTGATATTTGGTATGAGGCTTCATCTAGTGGACCTCTACCAAGATTGTTCAAACTATTGCCCTGGGGCCAAAAAAGGCCCCGCCCCAGGGACCACTGGTTTTACATAGGCTTATAAAGGGAAAATCTTTAAAAATCTTCTTGTCTGGAACCAGAAGGCCCAGGTCTTTGATATTTGGTGTGAAGCTTCATCTAGTGGACCTCTACCAAGAATGTTCAAATTTTTGCCCTGGGGCCAAAAATGGCCCCACCCCGGGGCCCACTGGTTTTACATAGGCTTATATATTGAAAACCTTTAAAAATCTTCTTGTCTGGAACCAGAAGGCCCAGGTCTTTGATATTTGGTATGAAGCTTCATCTAGTGGACCTCTACCAAATTTGTTCAAATTATTGCCCTGTGGCCAGAAATGGCCCCGCCCCGGGGCCCACTGGTTTTACATAGGCTTATATTGGGAAAACCTTTAAAAATCTTCTTGGCCCAGGTCTTTGATATTTGGTATGAAGCTTCATCTAGTAGACCTCTACCAAGATTGTTCAAATTATTTGCCCTGGGGCCAAAAATGGCCCTGCACCGGGCCCACTGGTTTTACATAGGCTTATATAGGGAAAACCTTTAAAAATCACCTTGTCTGAAACCGGAAGGCCCAGGTCTTTGATATTTGGTATGAAGCTTCATCTAGTGGACCTCTACCAAGTTTGTTCAAATTATTGCCCTGGGGCCAAAAATGGCCCCGCCCCGGGGCCTACTGGTTTTATATACGGTCCTCTTGTCTTATTATCAACTTCGGGTCAAATACCAAACAATCAACCCAAACATTGCCGTGTCGTTTGTCAGTGTTGAGTTGTTGAGTACATGCAAGTGTTATCTGTAAAATCTGCACATGAATCAAATGTTGGATCTGGCAAACAGTGTAAACTCTGTTCAAAAGCCACACAACATGGTGCTGATCTTGTTCTACACTTCTTGCATTAGTTACTAACATCTTAAGTTTAAACGAATCAGTCCAAGTCCCCGTTCATAACCAGCCTGCATTTAGAGACAATCGGCATGAGTGTTGTCAGTGTGTTGATGTATTCACTGCCTTGAGTTTCTGGAGTGCACTCTTCCATCACTGAAGTTGGACTCGTCCATTCTGCTAAATATATGGCACCTAGAATTATATCACAGGACCTACACTAAGTATATGTACCTATTCCAGGGTTGAAAGGGACATCCTTGCATTTCAATTTCTCCATGCAAAGTCAATATACACCTAAGTTGTAACTGACCTAAACCTGACCTCGAAAGTCAGAAAGAAAACGCATTAATATTCTTGTCTACAGCTGACCTGGTCCAACAGCAGGCTGGTCTTTAAGGATTAAATATTGACAGCACTGATAGAAAACACTGAAAAACCTGAGCAGACTGCTGCATTGATCTCGGTATACCCGTCGCATGATGCAGCTGATTCATATGAAATGCTGAATCATCAAGTCGTCTGCTTCAAAAGTTTGTAATACGCTTACAGGATAACTAATATGCTTGTACAATCTGGATTACTGCGCCAAACCGGACTACATTTTGTGCGGACTCATATTTCTATGGCGGTCAAAGCCGGAAGAAAAAGCCTGAATTACTTTAAACGTGCAGCACAGCAAGAATAGACAGATGGTATCTGTCATTAAAAACAGTGCCAATGCACGCTTTGCATAGGAAACTTCCAAGCTGGTATATAAATTTGAAATGCCTTCATGTCAACGTTGATGCGACGATGTGACCAAATATCTGTATACTGTTGCTTTCGATGTATATTGATGTTGGATGAATGTAAAAATACTTGTAGAGAATTTCAAAAGTATTTTTCTCAATATGCTGCATTAATCAAAATCCACATTTTTGTATCTTAAATTGCATCCTCTGTGTTCCACTAAGGCAGTCAAAAGGAGGCCTTGGCTGCAACTCAGCGTGCTCAAACCAGGCTTGTGCGCTGGGAGGGGGCACGATGGTGCAAAAGCACCCCACACTTGTTGGGGAATTGTCACAAATTCATACAGTTCATGCTCCTGCTATTCTCAGAATGATGGAAGGACATATAGCTTCACTTTGTTTGCCCATTTGAGCGTGCGAGCGTCCAAAACGTAAACATATTTTCAGGTTGGAGCATCCATTTCTAGTTATACCAGAAATCAATATTACATCCCCTAAGTTTGGGCCCGAAATCAAGATTATCTTAAGATTCGCACCCCTCTGCAAAATACCTGAAAATTGCCCATGCCCCCCCCTCCCACTTCTTTTTCTAAGTGCATGTAGGGGCCTGCGATTATATATGTGGCTGTTTTTCTGGTATCATTACAATAGAAGGAGTTTCAAGCTTGCTTGCATTTTGTTATTTATTTAATTTTCTTCTTCTTCTTTTTTTTTAAATCTTTGTTTCTGGCCGAATTTTAACATCTTCATTGATGTACTATACTATAGCATAAGGGGAATATTGACGTCACTACACCACGTGATTTGGCAGCTGATTAATTATTGGAATTTTCTCATGCACACCACACTAGCAGACACATCCCCATGTTTACTTGTCTTCTGTATATTTATTATGCTGTGTATAAATCTCAGAATTTCAGCATCAGGGTGTGTTAATTGGCGATTTTATGATGTTATTTGAGAATGATTTCCCGTGTCCTTTAAATCACCTGTCCCAGAACTTTGCTCTAATCCTCCAGATAAGAGATTATGTGTGTATAGTGCTGTTTCGGAATATCTGAAAAGGATAGAAATTGTCCAAGGTGAAAATAAGTGCATTCTCATAAGCTATGTTAAACCTTTCGTTCCTGTACCAAGCAGTAGTCCAGAGGCCATCAGCATAACCTGTAAGTTCCTGCCGCATAAAATTTTATTGTGGTTTCCATTTCACCAGACCATACTTATTCAGAAACTGCATGATGCCACCCTGGCATCATTGAGCATTTTGAAATATTCAAGATGGCATCCAAGATGGTGGCCAAAAACTGAAATCTGCCGTTTAGAGCCTCTTATGACCAATTTGTGGTGTTCAAAATATCTCATTTTTGATGGTAACTTCACAAGTTGCACACACCCATATACAGAATTATCAAACCAAGACGGCGAACAGTATGGCTGCCAAAACATCAAATTTTGGCTTAATGTACAGATTCAGTAATCCCAATTACAATCTATATACGATTTGTTATACTTTTACTCAGCTGTGAAATGGTAGACTTGTTAATCAACATAAATATGTTGTATAAAAGGGTTATCCTGTGGAAGCAAGGAATACACCACAAAACTGAAAAATATGGAGTGTATATTTTTCTGGGCCAGAATAGCTAGTTTCGGCCAATTAGGCCTCATCAGTGACCCTCAGATATTTTCAAAATTCCACAATGGAATCAATGATCCCAAAGGACAAGAAAATAAAATCTACACTATGATGTTGGGCAGGGAGACATTTTACCGCCGCCACACATTCCACACACCAGCTGTAGTGAAGTTAAATATGTTCTATAAAAGGTTTTTCCTTTGGAAGCAAGGAATACACCACAGAACTGAAAAATATGGAGTGTATATGTTTTCTGGGCCAGACTAGCTAGTTTCGGCCAATTAGGCCTCATCAGTGACCCTCAGATATTTTCAAAATTCCACAATGGAATCAATGATCCCAAAGGACAAGAAAATAAAATCTACACTATGATGGGGGGGGGGGGGGGGGGGCAGGGAGACGTTTTACCGCCGCCACACATTCCCACACACCAGCTCATATGATGAAAAACATTCAAGATTATCCAAGATGGCGGTAAAGATGGCGTGAATAATAATCTTGGAAAGGAAAACTGTTACATTTCCTAAGTTTTTTCGTCTAGATATATAACAAGAAACGTGCTAGCTTGACTATACCGTATCCTCTTCTTCATCACTTACAGTATCTGTGGCGAATTTTGTCCAGCAATTGCCACAGTTGTTTGTCTGAAACAGTGTGCATGATAACGGCGCTGTGTTGCAGCCATATCTGGACGTTGTACAGGGCTGTTCTGAGGCACAACTGCAACAGATCATTTTGAGAACGTCATCTGGTGCTGATGCTACACCTTCGGGTGTAGTAATTGACACAAGTGCTTTGGTTTGTTTGTCTTTTGACCACCCATATTAAGAAGGATCTAAAATCAAAGGCTCTTGCTCTAGAGTGGACTTCCAAATGAAAGTCTGCATATGAGCCTGTTTGACATTTTCCGCAAACACCTCTGTTGTTGGTGGTAAAGACTTCAGTTCAGGATTCTTGGTAAGCTTTCGCTTGCCTGTTTTGTTTAGCCAAACATCAAATCTGATATCTGATAAAGATGTTTTCACTTTGCTACCATAACACTGCCCAATGAAAGCTGTTGCTTCATCAATGATATCAGACATAGGCTCATTTGGCTTAACAAGCTTGGCAAGTTTGGCACCCTCGCTTTCACAACTGTTCCTTTCCTATTCTCCAAAAATAGGCTACTGTGTCACATCCTGAAATAGCATGGGCAGCAAGAAGTGACAGGACTAGAATATCATGCTTTCTGGCTGTTGCGCCAATATCTACATTTAAACGACCCACACTGCATACTTTTGACCCATTTTGTACTGAATGGAATCATCAACCTTATATCAGTATGTAACGAGTCCATTTCAAAATTTAGGGATGTCTGGTTGTGGCCTCTTCAGAATTTATCTGGAAAATGGCTGAACCTTTCGGAAACATGCAGTGTATGCCCTAATGAGACTCCGCGTTCTGCAGTATCTGATTTGGGCCTGCACTGTTTGCCAGTAGCCATGCAGTTTTGGGATTTCCAGTACAAAATGAGCTGAAAATGGACTTACTGTACTGATCTATAAAAAGACGCTGAATGGCGTATTAGTCTACATAGTTTTCATTCACGTTTTTTACACGGAAAATCCCATCCCTGTGATGGTAAACTTTATGGATAGATTTATAAAACAAGTTATAATATTTTTTTCCATCAGCTGTTTCATTTAATGAGGAACTTCTGAAACTGTTTCGAATATTCCGCTATATTTTCTCATGGTGTCTCTTGGTGGTGATTAAGTGGTATGCATAAATGTAAAAAGTAGTGTCAAAATCACTCTTCAATACACTGGGGCTATCGCCCCAAAAAACAAAGGGGAAAGCTAGCTGCTGGTGTCCTTCTAGTGCATGATAATGCCCCTGTGCACAAGTCCAGAGTTGCACAAGCAGCTATTTATTGATGAGTGCAAGTTCGAGCAGATAAATCACCCGCCGTACAGCCCAGACCCAGCTCCAAGTGATTATTATCTGTTTCGAAGTTTGAAGTCCCATTTGCGTGGAATGATATTTCGGGGCAATGATGAGCTCAAGGCTGCTTAACAGAGGCTTGGTTTGAGGACCAAATAGATAACTTTTATTTCTAAGGCATAGACTGCTGAAAAAAAAAAGCGGGCCGAATGTATTGAAGTGAAGGGGGATTATATTGAAAATAATGTTGAAACCATCTTCCAATTTGTGATTTAAACCCCGAGTTCTACGAACTTATTGAACTCCCTTCATATGTTAATAACTGCATATTATATTGCCAACATTTATGTTTGCTTTCAGACAAAGAAGAGTAGTTTAATAAAGAAAAAACAAAATTCCAAAGAGGATGAAGAAGAAGTGGAATCTGAGAAATGTAAGTAGAGCTGTCTAATCGGAGCTGAAAAGATAATCGTTTATCAGTCCTCTCTCATTGCGATCGATAATCGATTAGTAATCGTTATGGTTTCTGTCATAATTTTACCTTTCTGGCTTTCTGTCTGAGCATGACTCTTACCATATGTTGCACTTTACCATATGTATATTTGAACAGACAGGCCTGAGCAAACAGTGTAGACCCAGATGAGACGCCGCATAATGCGGCGTCTCATCAGGGTCTGCACTGTTTGCCACTCATTCAGCTATCTTAGGCATAACTTTGGGTAGTAAATTGTACCTATCAAGTAATCGATTAAAAGCAAATCAGAAATGATAATAATTTTTGTGGGATTTATCGATTGATTAACCGATTATACGATTAATCGTGTCAGCCTTAAATGTAAGTCACAGTCAGTATAACAAACCTCACTTTATGCAGGAAAAATGGAGTTTACATTGGTGTCCAATAGTTTGTTTGTTTGATTTGATGTTTAACGTCCCCGTCAACACTGTAAAGGTCATTTTGGAGATGTTGCTTCCAATTTTGTGGGACTTTTACCTGACATTGAGATGAAATGACATCTCAAGCCCTGTCGCCAAATGAAACCAATAGAGTTTATTAGCATGGACGGTCCGCCTCGCACCACGGTTCCTGGACAGGCTTAGATCCTCTAAGCAGGTTACTAGTGTGCAGGCCGGATTCAGCTCTGGGTTGTAGCATCATGCAGCCCATATATTTCTTCAAGCCCCTATTGGCGGGGGCTGTGCGTCCAATAGTTGTCTTACTACATGAAGACAGGCCTAGCCTATTACCAGATGATATAATGTGGCATCTAATCAGGATCTACACTGTTTGCCACAAATCCAGCATTTTTGGGTCCACTGGTTTATCAGTTGACCTAAAGTTATATAGCAAAGAACTGAAATCGTGCTGCTGTCCATGTGACCACTTTTGGGAAACCAAGATTACTGTTATTAATAGTCCTGTACTTTTTTTAGCTCACCTGTCATGTAATGACGAAGTGAGCTTTTGGGATCACTTTTCCTCTGTCGTGCGTCCCTGCATACCTGCATGCATAAACAATTTCTTCAAACAACATCTAAACCACTGATCAGATTTAGACCAAACTTCACAGGAATGATCATTCGGTTGTCCCCTTTCAAAGTTGTTCCAATGGTTCCGGTCCGTTGCACATCAAGGTCACGGGAGCCAAAAATAGAATTTTAGCTCACCAGAGCCGAAGGCTACGGGGGAGCTTATAGGATAGGCGGTTGTCCATCGTCGTCATATATCTGGCGTCAACACTTTTAATCATCTTCGCCTCTGAAGCCACCAGGCCAATTGAGCCCAAATTTTATATGTAGCATCCTTGGACTGGGGGATTGAAAGTTTGTGTTTTTTATGAAAACCGGCTGTTTAGTTTGGTTGCTATGGCAACTTAGAGTTTCCATAGACTTATAATGGGGAAAATTGAAAAATAGCATTTACTGCCAAGTCAGTGCAGATATTTTGACAAAACTTTTATAGAAATGTTTCTTGAGTGAACTTCTCTCAGCCATATGCTTTTATGCCAACCTGAGGGTCCCCCAGGTTGTGCCGGGGCCATGCCCCACCCCCACCACTTCATAAAAGGCCATATATATCACAAACCATTCAGATCCAGACACCTAAATCATATATATTCTTGTTCCTATTGATAAGACACATTCAGTGACACCTACCTGGGGGTCCTCCAGGATGCGCCGAGGCCATACCCCACCCCCTCCACTTCATAAAAGGCCCAATATCTTGGAAACCATTCAGATCCCCAACCCTGAACCATATATACTCTTGTTCCTTATGATAAGACCCATTCAGTGACATCAACCTGAGGGTCCCCCAGGATGTGTGGGGGCCATGTCCCACCCCCTCCATTTCATAAAAGGCCCAATATCTCGGAAACATTACAGATCCCCACCCCTAAACCATATATATTCTTGCTTCTTATGATCTGCCCCCGCCCATAGGGGCTTGAAGAAATATATGGGCTGCATGATGCTTCCACGCAGAGCTTAATCCGTCCCGCACACTAGTACTGGTAAACCGCTTGGAGGATCTAAGCCTGTCCAGGAACCGCGGTGCGAGGGGGACCGTCCATGCTAATAAACCCTATTGGTTTCATTGGGCGACTGGGCTTGAGATGTCATTTCATCTCAATGTCGGGTAAAAGTCCCACAAAATTGGAAGCAACGTCTCCAAAATGACCTTTACAGTGTTGACGGGGACGTTAAACCTCAAATCAAACAAAACAAAATTCTTATGATAAGACACATTCATTGCCACCAAATTGAGAGTCTACTGGTGTGCTCCGGGGCTTTTCCCCACCCCTCCACTTCACAAAAGGTCATATATCTCTGAAACTGTACAGATCCCCACCCCTAAACCATATATATTCTCGTTCATTATGATAAGACCCATTTAGTGACACCAACCTGGGGGTCCCCAGGGATGTGCTGAGGCCATGCCCCACCCCCTCCATTTCATAATATCACAATATCTCGGAAACCTTAAAGATCCCCACCCCATAACCATATATATTCTTGTTCCTTATGATAAGACACACACCAATCTGGGGGCCTCCCAGGGCCTTGCCCCACCCCTACACTTCACAAAAGGCCTTATGTCTCAGAAACTGTTCAGAGCCCCACCCATTAACCATATATATTCATCTTCCTTATGATAAGACGCATTCAGTGACACCAGCTTGGTAGCCCCCGGGGCATGCCCGGGCCATGCCCCACCACTTGACTTCAATAAAAGCCATATATCTCAGAAATCATTCAGATACCCACCACTAAACCATATTTATTCTTGTTCCTTATGATAATACTTGTTCAGTCACACCAACTTGGGGTATCTTTGTGCTGAGGCAATGTGCCCCACCCTTCCACTTCATAAAAAGGCCATATATTTCAGAAACCATTCAAATCCCCACCCCATAATCATAAATGTTCATGTTCCTTATTATTAGCTCACCTGACCGAAGGTCATGGTGAGCTTTTGTGACTGTGAGATGTCCGGCGTCGTCGTGCTTCGTTCATCGTGGTTGCGTAAACTTTTCTTGTTAACACTCTAGAGGCCACAGTTGTGATGCAATCATCATCAAACTTGGTCAGAATGATCATCATGACAATATGTCGGTCAAGTTCGAATATGGGTCATGTCAGGTCAAAAAGTAGGTCGCCAGGTACCCAAAAGAAAACCTTGTTAACACTATAGAGGCCACAATTTTGGTCCAATCATCCTCAAACTTCCTCAGGATGATCATCTTGGTAATATCTTGGTCAAGTTCGAATATGGGTCATGTGGGGTCAAAAAGTAGGTCAAACCACAGAAAAATCTTGTTAGCACTCTAGAGGCCACAGTTTTGGTCCAATCATCCTCAAACTTGCTCAGAATGATCATCCTGACAATATCTGGGTCAAGTTATAATAGGGGTCATTTCGGGTCAAAAAGTAGGTCAGTAGGTCAAACCACAGAAAAACCTTGTTAGCACTCTAGAGGCCACAGTTTTGGTCCAATCATCCTCAAACTTGCTCAGACTGATCATCCTGACAATATCTCGGTCAAGTTCGATTATGCGTCATGTCGGCCAAAAATAGGCCAGTAGGTCAAATCATAGAAAAACCTTGTTAACACTCTAGAGGCCACAGTTTTGGTCCAGTCATCCTCAAACTTGCTCAGAATGATCATCATGACAATATCTCGGTCGAGTACGAATATGGGTCATTTCGGGTCAAAAAGTAGGTCCGTAGGTCAAAACACAGAAAAGCCTTTTTAGCACTCTAGAGGCGACAGTTTTGGTCCAATCATCCTCAGACTTGCTCGAAATGATCATCCTGACAATATCTCGGTCTGGTTCGAATATGGGTCATGTGGGGTAAAAAAGTAGGTCAGTAGGTTAAACCATAGAAAAACCTTGTTAACACTCTAGAGGCCACAGTTTTAGTCCAGTCATCATCATACTTGCTCAGAATTGCCCTCTTTTTGTAATACCTTGGTCAGGAGGGGTATTTTATTTGACAGAAAATGCTGTTAGCAAACAGTGCAGACCCTCATCAGATGCCACGTTCTGCGATGTCTGATCTGGGCTTATGCTGTTTGCCAGGCTACCCATTCAGGGTTTTCCGCCTTTTAGGGGTTATTATAACTTTAAACAAATATTCTGTATGATAATACAGTATCTCCAGCAATTCAGACTTTCAGGGTGTTTGGATCATGGTCAAAGTTCTTTTGGCTATTTTTAGAAAAAAACATTGTCATCACTCGACCTACTTTTATTTTATAATTTCCCCACCATAAGCATGCTACAGATTAGAAATGATTGAAATCAACCTTCAGACTGCAGAAATATAAATGCTGTCAGACATGAAGGGGCGGACCTTTCATCACAATGTCGGGTACAAGTCCCACAAAATTGGAAGCAACGTCTCCAAAATGACCTATGAGTAAATAGTATAAACCTCAAATCAAACAAACAAAATTGGTCAAATCATACTTGAGACTGCATTTTTGGTTCAAGCTTCATGAAACTTGCCAAGAATGGTTGCCTTTATAAAATCTTGATTATTTTTTAATATGAGTCATGTGGGATAAAAAACAAAGTGATGAATAGACTCAGGTGAGCGATACAGGACCATCATGGTCCTCTTATTAGCACACATACTGTAGGGGTGTCCACAGGGGCCATTCCTCGCCTTTCCACTTCATAAAAGGGCCTCGTATCTCGGCAACCATTCAGATTTGCACCCCTAAACCATATATATACTTGGTCGTTATGAAAAGACACATTTAGGGACAACAATCTTGGGCTTTCCTGGGATCGACAGGGCATGCTCCAACCCCTCCACTGTTTAAGAGGCCTTATATCTCCGGCCATACAGATCCCACTAAACCATATATATTCTTGTTCCTTGTGATAAGACACTTTTAGTGATACCAACCAGGGCTACATTGGGTCCATGCCCCACCCCCTCTACTTCATAAAAGGCCTAATGGTTCATACACCGAGTCCACATGGGTGCTCATTAACGTGACATTTGGATATGGGGGTTCATTTTGCAGATGAAAATGATACCATGTTAAAATACATGGCTGCTATGTGGCATTTCCCACCTGAGCTCTGGTGAGCAAAGTGGCCCATGGGCCTCTTGTTTAGCTCACCAGAGCCAAAGACTTTGGGGGAGCTTTTGAGACGGACATAATGTCCATCGTCTGCGCACCAACCTCGATTTGACTTTGCATAAACGTCATGACATTGTACTGACGTCGATGTGACATCACAATTACGCCATGTGTCTGTTGGGTAGAGATTGGAAAGCTCTTCCCGATTCGACCATTTCCTCAGCTGCTGCGGATAGTGTATCTAAGTTTACCTCTTCGGTTAGAGGTATGGACTAACTTCCCACATCATGTCTTGTGAATGAATGTCATTTGATATGTCACCAGTAACAATTCTGATTCCGATGCTGATGCTATTAGTCGAAATTGTGGACCTTAACGGTCCCTATCAATCACTAAACACTGCTATCTGCTCAACTGCTCTTGAATAGTGCACAAACCTAAGGACTTGCTTTTATTATACATGAGTAAATGCTTGTGCAAAAAAGAATTGATACACAAGCAGTCTGACGTGTGAATCAACAAGCTGTAACCCTTTACTTAGAGCACAATGACTGACGACGAATGTAATAGATTATTTTATTGTTTAACTGGTTAATTTCCAGTAAATCTGTCTGTTATGTTCTCGTTGAACCATCGACATCTGTATCCAGTTACGCCGGCAACTGTACCCTGCAAACTTTCAGTTCATCTACAGCGGTATCGGCGAAAATATAAAAAGTACCACAGATGCATATAAGTGCATGTACACACACAAATGAAAGGTAATCATGTATCCTTTTGATGTATTTGCATTATATTCCCTGGAAATACTAACTTTATATATTTTTCCGCTTAACACTTTAATTCCGCTCAGAGATAAAACAGGCTATTAACCAATAGCAAACTATTTCAGGATGTTTGAACCCCAAAAATGTAGAAACATACATTAAAATAACACACAGCACATTTAACAAACTTGTTCCTCTGTCGACATCCGTACTGCTCGGTCTTAAACCATAGTTCTCTGTCGACAACAGCTTTAGCCAGTAGCGGCTTGGTCGACAGCACAGGTATAGATTTTTATATTACCCCCCGTGTTCATCTAATGGACCTCTACCAAGATTGTTCAAATTATAGCCCAGGGGCCAAAAAAGACCCCACCCCGGGACCCTTTGGTTTTAAATAGACTTACATAGGGAAACCCTTTAAAAATCTTCTTGCCTGAGACCAGAAGGCTCAGGTGTTTGTAATTTGGTATGAAGCTTCATCTTGTGGACCTCTATCAAGATTGTTCAAATTATAGTCCTGGGGCCATAAATATCCTGGCGCTGGGGCCCTTTGGTTTTACATTGACTTATATAGGGAAAAACCTTTAAAAATCTTTTTGTCTGAAACCAGAAAGCTCAGGTCTTTGATATTTGGTATGAAGCTTTGTCTAGTAGACCTCTACCAAGATTGCTCAAATTATAGCCCTGGGGCCAAAAATGGGCCCACCCAGGTGCCCACTGGTTTTAGGGAAAACCTTTGAAAATGTTTTTGTCTGAAACCACAAGGTCTTTGATATTTAGTATGAAGCTACATCTAGTGGACCTCTACCAAAATTGTTCAAATTATAGCGCTGTGGTCAAAAATGGTCCCATCCCTGGGCCCACTTGGTTAACATAGACTTATGTTGGGAAAACGTTTGAAAATCTTCTTGTCTGAAACCAGAAGGCCAAGGTCTTTGATATTTTGTATGAAGTTTCGTCTTGTGGATTTCTACCAAGATTGTTCAAATTATAGCCCAGGGGCCAAAAAATTGCCCCGCCTCGGGGCCCACAGGTTTTATATATAGACTTACATTAGGAAAACCTTTAAAAATCTTCTTGTTTGAAACCAGAAGACTCCGGTCTTTGATATTTGGTATGAAGCTTCACCTTTTAGACCTCCCTCAAGATAATGCAAATTATAGCCCTGGGGCCAATAATTCCCCTCCCCGGGGCCCACTGGCCCTCTTGTTATTGATGTTAGGTCAGTTGGTTTATCAATAGCTCTATACGAAATCCAATAATTTGCTTTTTATACACAGCACTAATTAGCTCGTCTGTTTTTTGAAAAAAAACTTTCGAGCTATTGTCATCACTCCGGCGTCTTCGTTGTCGTCTGGCGTCGTCCTTAACCGAAAACCTTAACCTTGACCATATTTCCAAAAGTATTTGGCCTACCTTCATGAAACTTCATACACATAGTCACCATCACAAGAGCTACATTCCCTACAAGTTTTATAACTCCATCTTGCAATTTGATTGCTCTTGTTTGACTTAGAACTTTGATTTTCTAAAAGAAACTGCAGACGAGCGTTGGCACCCGCATGCGGTGCTATTGATTTAGCATCCTTCAGCTTGTTCAGCATTGATTATCTGGACAGGTTAAACCAGATTTCACGAATTTGAGGTTAGAACTTCAGTCATGAAGTTTTGCAAGTAGTGTAGACTGTTCAGACACCTCGTTTTGCGACGTCCGATCTTGACCTACATTGTTTGCCAGTATCCCTTCCGTGGGTCTACGGTACAAAATGTTTTTAGCTCACCTGACCGAAGGTCATGGTGAGCTTTTGTGACTGTGAGATGTCCGGCGGCGTCGTTCGTTGTGCGCCGTGCGTGCATAAACTTTTCTTGTTAACACTCTAGAGGCCACTGTTTTGATCCAATCATCATCAAACTTGCTCAGAATGATCAACATGACAATATGTCGGGCAAGTTCAAATATGGGTCATGTCTGGTCAAAAAGTAGGTCACCAGGTCAAATCAAAGGAAAACCTTGTTAACGTTCTAGAGGCGACAGTTTTAGTCCAATCAACCTCAAACTTGCTCAGAATGATCAACTTGATAATATTTTGGTCAAGTTCGAATATGGGTCATGTCAGATAAAAAAGTAGGTCAGTAGGTCAAACCACAGAAAAACCTTGTTAGCACTCTAGAGGACACAGTTTTGGTCCAATCATCCTCAAACTTGCTCAGAATGACCATCCTTACAATATCTAGGTCAAGGTCGAATATGGGTCATGTCGGATCCAAAAGTAGGTCAGTAGATCAAATCATAGAAAAACCTTGTTAACACTCTAGAGGCCACAGTTTTGTCCAATCATCCTAAAACATGCCCAGAATGTTCATCCTGGCAATATCTCGGTCAAGTTTGAATATTGGTCATTTCGGGTCAAAAAGTAGGTCAGTAGGTCAGATCATAGAAAAACCTTGTTAGCACTCTAGAGGCTACAGTTTTCGTCCAGTCATCCTCAAACTTGCTCAGAGTGATCATCCTGACAATATCTCAGTCAAGTTTGAATATTGGTGATTTCGGGTCAAAAAGTAGGTCAGTAGGTCAGATCATAGAAAAACCTTGTTAACACTCTAGAGGCCACAGTTTTGTTCCAGTCATCCTCAAACTTGCTCAGAATAATCAGCATGACAATATCTCGGTCAGGTTCGAATATGGGTCATGTCAGGTCAAAAAGTAGGTCAGTAGATCAAACCACAGAAAAACCTTGTTAGCACTCTTGAGGCCACAGTTTTGGTCCAATCATCCTGAAACTTGCTCAGAATGCTCATCTTGACAATATCTTGGTCACGTTTGATTATGGGTCAAGTCGGATCAAAAAGTAGGTCAGTAGGTCAAACCACAGAAAAACCTTGTAAGCACTCTAGAGGCCACAGTTTTGGTCGCATCATCCTCAAACTTGCTCAGAATTATCATCCTGACAATATCTAGGTGAAGTTCGAATATGGGTCATGTCGGGTTAAAAACTAGGTCAGTAGGTCAAACCATAGAAAAACCTTGTTAACACTGTAGAGGCCACATTTTTGGTCCAATCATCCTCAAACATGCTCAGGACGGTCATCTTGATAATATCTCATTCACTTTTGAATATGGGTCATGTTGGGTCAAAAAGTAGGTCAGAAGGTCAAACCACGGAAAAACCTTGTTAGCACTCTAGAGGCCACAGTTTTGGTCCAACCATCCTCAAACTTACTCAGAATGTTCATCATGACAACGTCTCGTTAAAGTTCGAATATGGGTCATGTCAGGACAAAAAGTAGGTCAGTAGGTCAAATCATAGAAAAACCTTGTTAACACGCCAGAGGCCACAGTTTTGGTCCAATCATCCTCAAACATGCTCAGAATGTTCCTTCTGACAATATCTCGGTGAAGTTTGAATATGGGTCATTTCGGGTCAAAAAGTAGGCCAGTAGGTCAGATCATAGAAGAACCTTGTTAGCACTCTAGAGGCCACATTGTACTGACCATATACCGGTATATGTTTGAGTCTGTGCAGATGTGTCACTGATGACACTTTTCAGTTGGATTGGTCATACACTCATGGCACTGATGAGTCCCTTAGACTAACCATTCAAATGGCTTGGTGTGATTTATTCCTATAAATTCACCAGTTGAATGACAGTGTGCTGAGCCAGTTCATATGGTTTTTGCAGAAGCCTGCATTCTTTGTAAAGGTAGGGGTGGATGGGTAAATATATAAAAATAGCATGATTGCTGTCACAAGCATCTATAAAGTTAGAAGGGATAATAATTTTATAATATTATTATGTGTTTTTAATGTTTTCTTTTATTTTGGTTTCACGGCCCTTACAAGATTATTTCACTTATTTCGAGCTGACTGTTAATCAGAGTAGCCGGAGGAAAACTACCTGACCTGTTGCAGAGCTTGGCTGAATAACGAATAATCATTTACATAAATAGTCAGACACCTCAACTCATTACCACTCTTGTTCTGAAATTCTTAAAAGTACAATTTACTGCAATCTTATACAGTGATGAGTCTACAGATAAAGTGGAATAACAATAATAATTAAGCACAGATTTTTATTTTTGCATATGTTGTGGGTACTTGTTAGAATCGCTTCATTTGGGTGTTTCTTAAAAGTACCTGCAACATAATGATTTTATGGAATATCTCAAACTTATCTTCAGTCTCTTTATTCTGTCATAAGACAGTATGTTGAGGTTGTAGAAATTTCATTATTCCATTTTTGTCGCACCTGCATGAAAGCAAGGCACTATGTAAGTATAAGGTTTTGCCCATTTGTCCATCAGTCCCACCATTAACATTTATGATCCTGTTCAAGTCATTTAGGTGGTCTGAATATAGGAACTTTATATTTTGAGGCCCATAAACACTTGTTCTCAATTACATTACCTGTTTGTCTGTGTCTCTGCGAGCTGCACACCTTTGTTTTGATTCACTGAATTAAAAAGAATATGCACTTTACTGGTTAATCGCTTAAGTGTAAGCATGTGGTAAGGCATACTGACTACTTACCTAATAAACCAAGTTTCATGGGTTCAGTCCCATGCTTCTCCACACTTGAGGCGTTTTTGAACACAGTGTCTAAATTTAAGAAAAATTTTACAAAATCTCCAAGTTCTTAAATGGTTCTGCTACATTGAACAAATAGCACATAGACAAAAATAAAAAAAAACATCATCAAAAGATAATACAACTTGACTCAGGTGAGCGAATTAGGTCCACCATGGATCTCTTGTTAAATTTTCTCCCCTGACAATGTAACCTTGTGATGGCCATAACTCCAATACCCTTTGAGATATATTGATGGTACTTGGCATAATTGTATACAAGGTTGAGACGGCATTTCATGCCTAAGAACCACAACTCTGGGTGCTATGATATTTGAGTTATCTCCCCTTCCAATAAAACTATATGACCACCTTGTGATCTCTTTACCTCCAATACCCTTTGAGACATATTGGTGGTACTTGATGCAGATATACATGAGGTTAAGCAGGTGTGTCATGCTCAAGAATTACAACTCTGGGTGCTCTGGTTTTTGAGTAATCTCCCCTGACAATATAACCTTGTGAAGGCCATAAGTCCAACACCCTTTGAGATATATTGAAGGAACTTGGCACAATTGTATACAAGGTGTGGAAGGGGTGTCATCCTAAACCAAAATTGCAAGCTTATTTTGCAAGCTTGCCGCAAGTCTGCGCATACTTCTTTGCAAGCTTGCCGCAAATACGCATTTGGAACCTTTTGGCAAGCTTGCGCATGCTTGTGGCAAGCTTGCGGCAAGCTTGCTGCATGCTTGTCTGTGCAAGCTTGCGCAAGCATGCATATGGAACCTTTTTGAAAGCTTGTACAAGCTTGTGCAAGCTTGCCCATGTTTGTGCATGCTTGAGCTGCACATGCTTGTGCAAGCTTGCGCATGCTTGTGCATTCTCGTCTTACCTGACCCTCCCTTGAAAAGAGCATGATAACACAAGCTTGCTATAAGCTTGCCCTACTGTTATTTGAACATAATTAAATTAAGTGTGACTGCTTAAATGCAGAGCTGAAACTGCAAAAACCATGTATGCCATGTGAAGAAAAAAACATAAAAAAAAACATCACAAAAACATGCCTATATAATTTTGATACACTTTAAAAAGTTAAACCCCAATCTTATGTAGTAAAACTGGGGTTTACAGAGGTATGCATTATTTTCTTATTTCTGCTCAAGTACATGGATTGTGGGCACTTCTTAGAACCCACTCTGCGACGCAGTTCTAAGGAGGTCCCACAGTCTATGTTTTGAGTAGCAATATGAAAAATATCAGAGTTTTTTATCTGATTATTTTTTCATTTTTTTTTTTTTTTTTTTTTTTTTGGAAAATTTCAATATATTTGAATAGGCAAGTTGTTGTAATGAGATATGAGGAGATCGGGCGACTGTAAGATCATGTAAAAGTTGGACACCAGGATAAAAAGTACATGTGGTGTCTTTACTCTTAAACGTGAAGAAGGCTGCTTTGCAAAAAGGAAAAAACACAACCTTATGTTCAAACCACTGAAATCTGTCATGACGTGGTATGCTTGCGAAAAGCCTGCATTTTGGTTTGGAATGTGCAAGAACCACAACTGTTGGTGCTGTGGTATTTGAGTTATCTACCCTTCCAATATAACAGAATGACCAGCTTGTGATCCCATTATCTCCAATACCCTTTGAGACATATTGATGGTACTTCGTACAGAAATACATGAGCTTAAGCAGGCATGTCATTCGCAAGAACCACAATTCTGAGTGCCCTGGTTTTTAGCTCACCAAAGCCGAAGGCTCCGGGGTAGCTTATAGGATAGGCAGTTGTCTGTCGCGTTGTCGTCTGCGTCATCTGTGTCGTCTTCGCCATCATCTGCGTCAACATTTTCAAACGACATCTCCTATGTACCCAAATTTCATCTGTAGCATCCTTGGGCTCGGGGATTGAAAGTGTGCGTTTTTAATGAAAATCGGCTCATTAGTTTGGTTGCTATGGCAGCTTATAGTTTCCATAGACTTATAATGGGGAAAATAGAAAAATGGCATTTACTGCCAAATCTTTGCAGATATTTTGCCAAAACTTTTACAGAAATATTCCTTGAGTGAACTTCTTTTCGCCACATGCTTTAATGTCAACCTGAGGATCACAAAGGGTGTGCCGGGGCCATGCCCTACCCCCTCCAGTGCATAAAAGGCCATATATCTCAGAAACCATTCAGATTCCCATCCTCAAGTATATAATTATATTCTTTTTCCTTATGATAAGTCGCATTCAGTGACACCAACTTTGGGGTCCCCCAAAGGTGTGCCCAGGCCTTGCCCACCCCCTCCACTTCATAAAAGTAGAAGTAAAACAAAGATCAGGAATCGATACAATTAACTTACTCCACCCATCAAAGACACCAAAGGGAGAGAAACACAAACATTAAGCGACAAGACCATAATGGAAACCTAAACAAAGGAAGGCCATAAGGACAGTTACTTTCCCACAAAATGTCCATATGGCCATCCAAAATAAAAAGACACAAGTGATACACACAGTACGTAACAAACAACAACATAAATAAATCGCCACAGAAGAACCGCCTTGGAACGGTCAGTGGAAAGACCCCCACTGGGGGGCTTAAATCGATTTTACGTGGCCACAATCCTCGCCCTAACTTCCGTCGTGATTTAGACAAATAATGTGTTCAGTCCGCAAGAAGGCCTCCTAACTCATCAGTGCAACATCTCCGTGAACACAAAAAATCAAAGAACCACAGAGGTGAGACAACGGTGAGGACTCGACAGCAAGAAACAACTGAAATGCTGGAGCAAAAGAAAACCAACAGTTAGACTCCGATGGGCCCAACCAGAGACAGAGCACAAGGCACCAACCAACATCAACCCGGACTAGATCTCTCCAATTCTCAATAAGCCCCCACGTTGGAACCGCCACAGAACCCGAGGCCCGACCCACCCGCGCGCAACCAAAGAGGGAAGCAAACCGCCAACCGTGACTGGGCCAACCACCATGCATGCAGCCTGCCGCATAACACCCATGCTGCACCCAATCCCCACACATCAAAGAACGACTCCACGAAACTGGGTGCCAAAGCCATTGCGGTTATATATTTTTCTGAATTAATATACTAAGTAACCATAAAATTCGGGTTCCGATAGACCTTGTTGCAGAAGAGATTTAAGTCCAATATTGAATTTTGAAATTAAATCAGAATGGCATCTATAAAATTTTGAAAAGGCTTTGCGTAGTCCATGGTACCGATAACCCTGATTAAGAAGCTTAGCCATTAATAATTTATTACGAGTGTTGCAGTCAGTTACATGACTACACACTCCAGCAAACCGAACCAACCGCGAAACACAAACGCCATAGGATGGCGCACAAGGAACATCACCATCCAAAAAAGGAAAATTTACAATCTCAAAATCAAAGTCATCGCGTCCACCACAAATTCCGCACGAAACAAACCCATCTACAATAGATAGATGTAAATCCAAAAATAGGGCCTCGGCATCAGAAGAACTTGCCCTATCCAACTTCCCGAGGCCCGACCCACCGGCGCGCAACCAAACCATCGAAATAGGTATGATCAAACCATAGAAATAGGTATTATCAATATTTAATAAATCATCTTAATATCTAGAAGTTGAGCCAAAGCTTCAATAATCCCAGAAAGGCCAAATATCTCAGAAACCTTCCAGATCCCCAGCCCTAAACCACATATATTCTTTTTCCTTATGATAAGACACATTCAGTGATACCAACCTAGGGATCTCCCGGGATGCACCGGGACCATGCCCCACCCCTCCACTTCATAAAAGGCGATATATCTCAGAAACCTTTCAGATCCCCACCCCAAAACCATAAATATTCTTGTTTCTATGATAAGACACGTTCAGGGACACTTATCTGGGGGTCCCCTTGGATGTGCCTGGGCCGTTCCCCGCCCCCTCTCCATAAAAGACCCAAAATATATCAGAAACCGCTCAGAGCCCCACCCCTAAACCATATATATTCTTGTTCCTTATGATAAGACGCATTCAGTGATCCCAACCTAGGCATCTTACAGGATGTGCCGGGGCCATGCCCCACCCCTCCACTTTTCGCCCCCGCCCATAGGGGCTTGAAGAAATATATGGGCTGCACGATGCTTCCACGTAGAGCTGAATCCGGCCCGCACACTAGTACTGGTAAACCGCTTAGAGGATCTAAGCCTGTCCAGGAACTGCGGTGCGAGGCGGACCGTCCATGCTAATAAACTCCAATGGTTTAATTTGGCGACAGGGCTTGAGATGTCATTTCATCTCAATGTCGGGTAAAAGTCCCACAAAATTGGAAGCAACGTCTCCAAAATGACCTTTACAGTGTTGACGGGGACGTTAAACCTCAAATCAAACAAACAAACCACCCCTCCACTTCATAAAAGACGATATATCTCAGACACCATTCAGATCCCCACACCAAAAACATTTATATGGTTGTTTCTTAGATGAAACACATTCATTGATGCCATCCTTGGGGTCCCCTGGGATGTGCCGGGGCCATGCCCCACTAACCCCCCCCCCCCCTCCCACTTAGTAAAAGACCCAATATCTCAGAAACCGTTCAGATCCCCACCCCTAATCCATATATATATTCTTGTTCCTTATGATAAGACACATTCAGTGATACCAATCTAGGGGTCTCCCAGTGTGCCCGGGGCCTTGCCCCATCCCTCCACTTCATAAAAGGTGATATATCTCAGAAACATTTCGGATCCCCATCCCAAAACCATATATATATTGTTTCTTTTGATAAGACGCATTCAGTGACACCAACCTGGGCGTCCTCTGGGATGTGCACATGCCATGCCCCACCCCCTCCACTCCATAAAAGGACCAAATTCTCAGAAACCGTTCAGATCCCCACCCCTTAACCACGTATATTCGTGTTCCATATGATAAGACGCATTCAGTGATTCCAACCTAGGGGTCTTCTGGGGTGTGCCGTGGCCATGCCTCACCCCTCCAATTCATAAAAGGCAATAAATCTCAGAAACCCATCAGATCTCCAACCCAAAATCATATATATTCTTGTTTCTTATGATAAAACGCATTCAGTGACACCAACCTGGGATGTCCCTGGGCCATGCCCCATCCCCTCCACTTCATAAAAGGCCCAATATCTCAGAAACAGTTAAAACCCCCACCCCTTAACCTTATATCTTCTTGTTTCTTATGATAAGGCACATTCAGTGATACCTACGGGTCTCCCAGTGTGAGCCGGCGCCATGCCCCACCCCTCCACTTCATAAAAAGCGATATCTCTCAGAAACCATTCAGATCCCCACCCCAAAACCATATATATCCTTGTTTCTTATGATAAGTCGGATTCATTGACACCAACCTTGAGGTCCCCTGGGATGTGCCGCGGCTATGCCCTGGCTATGCTCCACCCATTCCACTTCATAAAAGGCCGAATATCTCAGAAACCGTTCAGATCCCCACCCCTAAACCAAATATATTCTTGTTCCTTATGATAAGACTCATTCAGTTATTCCAACCTAGGGGTCTCCCGGGGTGCCCCGCGGCCATGCCCCACCCCTCCGCTTCATAAAAGACGATACATCTCAGAAACCATTCAGATCCCCACCCTAAAACCATATTTATTCTTGTTTCTTATGATAAGATGCATTCAGTGACACCAACTTGGGTGTCCTGGAGCTTCCCTAGG
Source organism: Lucinisca nassula (assembly GCA_963580285.1). Classification (NCBI taxonomy): domain Eukaryota; kingdom Metazoa; phylum Mollusca; class Bivalvia; order Lucinida; family Lucinidae; genus Lucinisca; species Lucinisca nassula. Next base: position 27,964,824 of record OY757021.1, on the reverse strand, counting down.
GTATGCCCGGGCCATGCCCCACCCCCTCCACTTTGTAAAAGGCCAAATATCTCAGAAACCATTTAGATCCCCACCCCTAAACCATATATTTTCTTGTTGCTTATGATAAGACACATTCAGTGATGCCAACCTACTGGTCTCCCAGGGTGTGCTTGGGCCATGCCCACCCCTAACGCATGTAAATTTGTGTTCCTTATGATAAGACTCATTCAGTCATATCAACCTGGGGTGTCTTTGTGCTAGGTCAGTTTGCCGATGCCATGGCCTACCCATCCACGTCATAAAAGGCCATATAGCTCTGACACCATTACGATCCCCACCTCATTATCATATATATTCTTGTTCCTTGTGATTAGACACATTCAGTCACACCAACTTGGCAGTCAACAGGGGCCATTCCTGATCCCCACTCCTGAACAATATATTTTCATGGTCCTAAAGATAAGACGCATTCAAGAACAACAATCTTGGAATTTTTGGGGTCTGCCATGGCCATGCTCCAACCCCTCCATAGCTTAAAAGGCCTTAAAAGACCCCTAAACCATATATACATGTATTCTTGTTCCTTACGATAAGATGCATCCAGTGATACCAAATTGGGCTCTGTTGGGTCCATGTCCCACACCTCCACTTCATAAAAGGCCTTATATTTCAGATACAGAGTCCACATGGAATGCGGATTCATTTGGGAGACTTTATATTCGGTAAATTAAAACCATACATGGCTGCCAGTGGGCAATGCCTGCCTGAGCTCTGGTTTAGTTATGTCCCCTGACAGTATAATTTTGTGATGGCCATAACTGCAATACTTTTGTGATATATTGCTGGTTTAATTCTGGTGTATGTTCTATTGGTGAACAATCTTCTGAAGGCCATATCTGCTTTTGGTCGGGGGATATGCCATCTCTTCTGATGGCTATTTTTTGACATTGTCATCACTGTAGCCCCTTCAGTTTTGATTGGATCTTCTTGTTTTTGACCTTGTCATCACCATAGCCCTTTCAGTTTATATCGGATCTTCTTGAAAGTTACATATAAGCAAGTCAGGGATAAAAGCTTGAATGAGTTTGAAAACCAGTGAGGTCAGCCTATTGATCATAGAGTTACATTCTACTTGATTTGCAGAAAATGCTTTTGTCCTCTAATAAATCCTTCAGTAAAGGTTGGCACCTCCTGAAACTTTGAATCTGTTAGCTCAGGTGAGCAATATAGGACCATCTTGGTCCTCTTGTTTACATTCTTTACAAAATTATTTCACACATCAAAGTGGAAAAAACAACAACAAAAAACTAGTTAATCACTAAAGGTGATGAATGCCCCACCAAAGCCTTTTACTTGACCTATAGAGTAGACAGGCACACTTTCTAACTAAACTAGATACTGCAACATTCTCCAGGAAACATGTGGCTAAATGTTTAAAGTTGATCAAGGGGACATGGTTCTCGAAAAAAGTGGCTGGATCAGAATCCTGTTTCCTTTATGCACTTGTTCAATGCATGTCTGAACTGTGTTGCAATTTTCAACGTACTGCACCAAACACTGTAGGTGTTATTGAGACACAAGTAGTACTATTTAACATACTATGCTACTCATATGGCCAAAATGGTTGAAGTCGTTCAAGGGGACATCTATAATAAGGGGAAGGATCAGAATCGTGTTTACTTTAGGCACATGTTCAATGCATGCCTGAATGGCATTGCCGCTTCAATGTCCTGCATCAAATACTGCAGAAGGAGTTGCGGAGACACGAACATTACTATTTAACCTCATATGCAAGAAAATGCTTAAAGTTGTTCAAGGGGACATTATTCAGCAATTAGGGATGGTACCAGAATTCCTATTTCCTTAATGCACATGTGCAATGCATGTCTAAGCTGTGTTGGAAGTAACAATGCCCTGCATCAAATACTGTAGGAGGAGTTGCGGAGACACGAACAGTACTATTTAACCTCATATGCTACAGATTTGGCTAAATGTTTAGTCAAGTCCTACAGTAGGACATTATTCTGCAATAAGGGTCTGGATCAGAATACTGTTTCCATTGTGCAAATTTCCAATGCTTGTTTGAACTGTGTTGCAAGTTTCAATTCCCTATATCAAATACTGTAGAAGTTGCAGAGACAAGAACAAAACCACAATGTAAACCACAGACTTACATACGTACAACTATATGCCCTTAGAGCACCCGAACCCCTAGTGGAATTCGTTTCACTGACAGTTCCAAGGCGGTTCTTCTGTCGTGGTTTATTTTTGTTATGGCTTGTCTTTGAGTGTGTGTATCGCTCATTAGCTCACCTGAGCCGAGGTAATTTTGTTTGATTTGAGGTTTAACGTCCCCTTCAACACTTTATAGGTCATTTTGGAGACGTTGCTTCCAATTTTGTGGGACTTTTACCCGACATTGAGATGAAATTACATCTCGAGCCCTGCCATCAAACCAAACCAGTAGGATTTATTGTAATGGTTTTTGAGATATCTTGCTTACAAGCTTAAAATGCCCAATGTTCCAAAGGGCCGTAACTCAAGAAAAAAATTTCAGATTTTTTTCCAAAAGTTAATCAGTTCATCTACTCATCATCCAGAATCAGGCTGTAAAGTTTCAAGGAAATAGCTCAAATCGTTTTTGAGATATCTTGCTTACAAGCTTAAAGCGCCCTAAGTTTCAATGGGCCGTAACTCAAGTAAATAAAAATTCAGATGTTTTCAAAAGTTAATGAGTTTCTGTAAAGTTTCAGGGCAATAGCTGTTATGGTTTTTGAGAATTACATCTCAAGCCCTGCCATCCAACCAAACCAGTAGGGTTTATTGTAATTGTTTTTGAGATATCTTGCTTACAAGCTTAAAATGCCCAAAGTTCCAAAGGGCCATAACTCAAGAAAATTTGTTTGGATTTTTTTCCAAAAGTAAACCAGTTCCCAAATCAGTCTGTAAAGTGTCAGGGCTATAGCTCAAATCTTTTTTGAGATATCCTGCTTACTAGCTTAAAATGCCCAAAGTTCCAAAGGGCCATAACTCAAGAAAAAAATTCGGTTAAAACGCCCAAAGTTTCAAAGGGCCATAACTCAAGTAAAAAAATCAGATTTTTTTAGTTTATCAGTTCATCTTCTCATCATCCCCAATCAGTATGTAAAGTTTCAGCGCAAAAGCTCTAATGGTTTTTTAGATATCTTGCTTGCAAGATTTCATAGCATATTTTTGCAAAGGGGCATAACTCCAGAAAGGGGCATATTCCTGATGGGAGAAAAAAAAAACATGAGTCTGTTATTTTTTCATAAGGAATCCATATATGAAATTTCAAAAACCTAGCATGCACTGTTCAAAAGTTATGCTATGCAGTAAAAGGCGGGACGGATGGAAGGATGGATGGACGGAAAGGGATTGTTTCAAAATTCTGTTTCCTTAATACAAACGTGCAATGCATGTCTGAACAGTGTTTGAAGTTAACAATGTCCTGCATCAAATACTGTAGGAGCAGTTGCAGAGACACAGACAGTACTATTTAACCTCATATGCAACAGATATGGCCAAATGTTTAGTTAAGTCGTTCAAGGGGACACAATTCTGCAATAAGGGGCTGGATCAGAATTTCTGTTTCCGTTATGCACATTTTCAATGCATGTCTGAACTGTGTTGCAAGTTTCAGTGCCCTATATCAATGCCAGACATGTTAAGTCTCCCGAAAATCGCGGGAGACTCCCGAAAAAAAATAGCTTTTCTCACGCCTCACGAAATTCAGGATAAAACTCCCGGAACAAATGAAAATAGTTCAAAATACTGTTTTGGGGCAAATTTTTGAAAATCTGCGTTTGTATTTTCGTGTGTGAAATCCGGCGGAAAATTCCGAGTTAACCCGTGAGTAAAACTGATAATAATTAATGCACTGTCCAGTATTAAGTGGGATTAAAACACGGTTCCACTCTGACAAATGTAAACTGACGTTTCTAAAAGTGTTTGCAAAAATGGAAGTAAATCATACAGGTTAATTCCTTTCAACCAACGGACCGTGTTAGTAAACCGAATCGTCTTAAAAACGCCGACCGCATTTGTCACGGATCAGTCTATTCTACTAGTACACTGTAAACACAAGCCTCCGGTGCTCTCGATAAGGCTACAATCCTCCGCGTGACAAGGTGTGAAAAGATTAAGTTATGTCTCTAATTTGCATTTATCCTTCAATCCTTCGTGCTTGCTGGGGTCGGATGACGTCATTTACCGATCACGTGTAGAAAAACGGTAGCGGCGGTTTGTGGACAGTGGATTTCACGGCGATTTTGGTTGGGGAGATCTTTGATGTTTGCCTTGAATTTGCTTGTTGAGTGGGTGTGAAAGTTTTGGATGGAGGGGTCCTCGTCTTGTGGCTGGATCATTAAATTATAAACTAATCTGCATTTATTCTCTTATCTCCCTAAGCTGACAATTTTGATCTTTTGAGTATATCGATTGCAGCTAGTGTTAATCATGCGTGTCAAATTTATATAACTATCAGTATCTTTAATTGCTAATTATGACATGTCATGAACTTGAAAAAGTACCGTTATTGACCGTGACAACTACAGTATTATCTACCGTATTTCCGCACTTAAAAGTCGGAGGGGAATAAAGTTGTTGTGCTTGAAACTTGATAGAAACCTTGGATTATACTTTTTATTTGTTGGTTGGGTAAAATTTGGGTTCAAAAGCAAAACCGTGTTGTATCCGAATTCGTGCTTAATGAATCGTGCTATAACGAGGTCTGGGTGTATCTATCTATTTGGGCATAATTGATATGATATGCACTTGTGCTGTAGCATTATACAGTTTGGGATGTGGTTGGGGTCGGGGGGGGGGGGGGGGGGGGGGGCACTGGTATGGCTAGGTGTTAGTTTGAAGGCATCTCCCCAAGGAAATGATTAAAAAAATATTTACTAGTTATTTATCCATGAACAGGAGTGTAAAGAATAAACAAAATAATGTTCAAAAAGCTGTCAGAATGCACCATTTTCAAAAACATCTGACCTTCCATTGCAAAACTTGGCTTGCTCACATGTGGCCACAGCGGTGAGAGACCTTGATGAAGAGTCAGCACTCTTACCCGCTAGGCCATACAGGCCAGAACAAAATGGGCTAATTCAGCTGTTTTTGGTTTCACATCTACCGAAATGATCCAAAACAGATCTAGGCCCCGGTCTAGGCAATCATTGCACGCCGGATAAGTCAGAATCAGGACAGGAATCACATGCTGGGTTGTCGACCCAGATAGAGGCCAAAGAAAACGGCATTTGATCAGGGTCTACAGTATTTTCTATAAAATACTGTTATTTCAGTGTTAAATTGCAGTTCAGGACTGTCAACAAATCAGTGCTGTCACTACTACCCTTCAGGTGCGACTGTTTATGTCGTCTGCTTTTTATACTTTTCAAACTTTTTACACCTATTTTGAGATCTAGGCAAACAGTGCGGGTGCTGATCAAACTGCTCATTGTTGGCAACAATGACAGTAGACAAGAAAGCAGATGAGAATTGTTGTGATCGGCATCTTAAGCGTCTATCGTATGTAGACGAAATCAACCGAAGCCCATTGAAGGACCTCAGCGGGCGCTTAACCGAAACTATTGAACATTCTGAGCTATAATATAGATAGTTTGATTCCAGCCAGCAAAACGGGGTAGCCCCAATGTGCTTCTAGTGCTCAGTTACCTTAAAAACAGCATCATGAAAACACGCCTATATAATTTTGACCGCCTCAATCTCCACTTTTATATTGTAAAACTGGGGTTTACAGGGGTAAACATTATTTTTCTTATATCTGTTCAAAAACAGAGATTGTGGAAACTCGATAGAACCGCCTCCCTGAGGCGGTTCTATCGAGTCCCAACAATCTATGTTTTGAGCAGAAATATGAAAAATATCACTATTTTTTATCTTAAAATTTCCATTTTTGGCTGAAAAAAATGGAACATATTTTTGCATAGGCATGTTTTCGTAATGAAGATCATTCATTCATGGCCAGCAAAACAAGCCTTCGGACATACATTTAAAAAAGGCAGTTAAGTGGTCAAACTATTTTAACACACACACACACACACACAAAAAACATTCCAGCAAAGCTTGTTTTGCATTTGAGCTTGAGCACCATCAATAGAATATTGTAAGATGAATTTAGTACATTGTTTGTTTTGTTTGTTTGATTTGAGGTTTAACGTCCCCGTCAACACTGTAAAGGTCATTTTGGAGACGTTGCTTCCATTTTTGTGGGACTTTTACCCGACATTGAGATGAAATGACATCTCAAGCCCTGTCGCCCAATGAAACCAATAGGGTTTATTAGCATGGACGGTCCGCCTCGCACCGCGGTTCCTGGACAGGCTTAGATCCTACATACGTACATGAATACAGAAAGGCACATGATGAAGCTGAAAAAGAGTTTTGGCTAGGTCAAGGAAGTAAATAAATAAAAAAAAAGCATGTAAAATAAAATATAAACCTCCAAAATGCTATCCGTGTAGCAACGGCTCCCGACTGGTCAATAAGATACATAAACAGACGCCACACTAGGCAACATAATGCGGCAACTGATCAAGCCAACCCTTAAAATACTGGAATTTAAGGGTTGAACAAAAAGTTTAAGTTCAGGACTGTTTTCTCAGTCTACTCTCAGAGACAGTCGACCCAACAGTCTTTTCAGTGCTTTGATTTACCTTGTCATCAGCTTAAAGCCCCTGGTAAAGCTCAGGTGAGCAATATAGGACCATCATGGTCCTCTTGTTTAAAAATGACCTACCCTGAGTGAACGTTTAAACAGAATAATTTTTATACACGGTGGGATAGGCGGTATGTTTCTATGTTGAACACAAAGGACAAAGCAATAAAAAATACTGCGTACTTCCACTTTGAAACGTATGTACCGCCATTTTCCTCCAGAAAGCTTGCGCTGCATTACGCAAACACGCCTATACAAATACATTGCCGCCTTTATCGCCGAAAAAAGAGAACATTTTATGATGAAAAATTGTGATATTTTTCTTATTTCTGCTCAAAATATATTTTAGAGCAGAAATATGAAAAATAAGGTATACCCCCGGAAACCCCAGTTTTACTATATAAAAGTGGGGTTGAAGGGTGTCAAAATTATATAGGCGTGTTTTCGTGATTATATCCACCGTCAAGTGATGTGATGTGTCAGCAAGACCCAGCAAGCCTGTGAAAGCATTGACCAATGTGACTTGGTGAACACAAAATGAAATATAAAAATAAAATAAACCATTTATTTTTCAGCTGGAGTTGTGGATCCAGTCTACAGTCTGCTGAAATGTGCTGCCGATCTCCCAAAATCAGGGGGTAAATCCCCATGTCTAGTACATCCACACTGCAGTGATCATCACCAGACCACCTACAACAGGTACCCAAGTGGAGGTGACAGTAGCGGAAGCACTTCAAAGACTTCTAGTCCATCTTCGTCGGGTTAGTTGAGAGTTAACTCTCTTGTAACTGTTGTCATCTCAAACCTTTCAACACTTAGGAGCAGTACAAATACCTATGCAAACAGTGTAGATCCAGAATGCATAGCTCATGATGATTCATCTTGTCAGTCCCTATTTACAAGAATTGATATGCCGAAATTCAGAGATGGTAGAGTTCACTGCTGAAAGGGTTAATTTAAACTATTTTCATCTCTGCTGTTTGGGCTGTGTAAAAGCATTTCAAAAGGTTGAAATCAGTGTCTCAAAAAGTATATTACCATGGCTAGGACGTTTTTTTCCACATCACAGCTGTAATCACTACTAGTATACATCCGTTTTGTTGAGAAAATAAGGCTTGCCACCATATTGTTGTTGACAGATAGCTCTTCACTGCCGACTTATCGGCAAACCATTGGTATGGACCTTGAGTATTTGACATATGTGAATCAACTGCTGGGCAGACAATTAACCATAAATTTCACAACTGAAGTGACGGCAGTGATCAGTAATCAATACATTACACCAGCCATCCAAGATATCTAAGGGAAAGAAGCACAAACATTAAGCAACAGCACTGTAATTAAAACATTTCATGTAGAAAGCCAAACCAACAGTTTTTTTTCACAAAATGGTGAAACAGCTATTCTAACACAGCGCGCCTATATAGGCAATGGAAAATAACTGTGTTTTATTCTGCAACAAATCACAGCTCGGAAGAGCGTGACGAGTGACGTCATTAAAATTCCCAATTTATGACGTCACTAGTCGATTTCCTTAACGTTAGACGGTGTAACGTCATTTTCTCGCATCGAAAACGTTAGAAAAGGATATAAATGCATGTGTTTCAGTCGATAATTTTAGCGGGATTTCTTATAACAATGGCGAAAGGTTGTGAGATTTTGAAGGAAACAACAACATTATTGCCGATTTTCAGCGTGTTAGAATCGAAATAGATCAGCTCTTGTCTGTGATTTGTTGAGTAATAAATCACAGTTTGTCGGTCAGTTGTAAGTAGACAAATCACGCGCGCTACGCGCTCGTGATTTGTCTACTTTACAACTGACCTCCAAACTGTGATTTATTACTCAACAAATCACAGTTAGAGCTAATCTATTTCTTAATCAAAAGATATTAGCAGTACATACAATGACAATAATAAACCACAACAGAAGCACTGCATTGGAATTGTAAGTAAAAATGTTAATGGTAATGGGTGGAATTAAAATGATTTTACATGGCCACAATCCTTACCCTTGGTTGTGCCATGACTTACACAAATAATTTGCTCAGTCCACATGAAGGATTTCTAATTTATCCGTAGAACAAAATAAAATCAAATTAATACAGAAACACTGTATAAGACTTATCTAAAATGCCGAAGCAAGAGAAAACCCAATAGTTGCACTCTGATTGGCATGACCACAGACAGAGTATCAGGCACCAACCAACTTACTTAAAATATATTCTAGGAAGCAAGGAATACACCAAAGAACTGGAAAATATGGAGTGTACATGATTTCTGGGTCAGACTAGCTAGTTTCGGCCAATTAGGCCTGATCAGTGACCCTCAAATATTTTCAAAGTTCAACAATGGAATCAATAATCCCAAAGGAAAAGAAATTTTTTTTTTTATTTTGGTTTTGGTTTTACGACCCTTTCAAGATTATTTCACTCATATCGAGCCGATCGTTAATCAGAGGGAGGCGAAAACCGGATGTCTTGATTAACCCGCGGACCCACTATCTGGTGGTTAACAGTCCACTCATCTTCTGCCGAGACATCTGGCGGACGCCATTTTCTTGTCAGAATGCCATTGTTAACATGATAACAGACTGCGACCTGAGATACTTCCTGCTCATCTAAAGCTCTTTCAAATAAAGGCGAAATTTTAGGATCCTTGTGCTGTTCTATAGAAAGTTGTGACCCTGATATTTTATCATGACCTTGATCACGGGATGAGTGATTCTCATAAAAGTCTGTCTGCTTATAAGGCAGACTTGAAGACAGAGACCTTGTTAAGTCGTCATTAAAAGACTGACCCAGAAAGGTGATAGTTAAATCAAAATCTTATTTCCCATCAGTTTGCTTGACCTTACGTGCCATAGCCCTTTAGACTGCACAGGATGGATAAAGATTAGGAATTTTCTGCTCAGTGGGATCAGGCAGTTGATTAATGCAATGATTAGAAGTCAAGTGGGTTTACTACGTGTACAGCCTTATCTCCAACTAAGTCATTGCCTAGCAATAAATGAACACCTTTAAAAGGTAAAGAAGGTCTAATACCAACAGCAACTGAACCAGATACCAAGTCTGATGACAAATAAACGTTATGAAGTGGAACATTAACAAATCCACATTCCACACCCTGAATAAGGACACTTTTGCCCAAAGAAGTCTTCTCAGAAAAAGGCAGAGTATCTTCTAGAATAAGAGATTGAGAAGCTCTGGTATCTCGTAAGATTTTGATAGGGGTAGGACGGGCATAACTGTCACCATTTAACTTAGAGAGGAAGCTAGGGGGGAGGGGTGGGCAGAGAGAGAATTTAGAGCTAACGGATTGTCCCAACAGGGGACGATTAACGAAATGACGTTTTAACAATGACAAGCTTTGATTTACGAATTGCGTAAACATAAAATAAATTGATGATAATTTTCTTTTTTATCGATGAAAGACTGAGTCTGTTAGCAAAAGACTTCCATATGTAAAGCAATGTATTTAAATAAAAAAAACTTTGAAATTGAAAAGATTAGTCGGCTGACGTAATGTTATTTCCGCTAGTGAAAATTGAAAGCATATTTGTGTTTGGCTAGTCGGTGTATCGATTTTGTCTAATGCAACATTTATAATTTTAATGTGAAGGTGTCAGGTTATTTTCGGATAATTAACACATACATACATATGAAGGTACGTATTTATATTCCATTTTTAGATTTTTAGCTCACCAGAGCCGAAGGCTCCTGGGGAGCTTATAGGATAGGCAGTTGTCCGTTGGCGTCTGCGTCTGCGTCGTCGTGTGACGTCAACACTTTTAAACGACATCTCCTCTGAAGCCGCTAGGCCCATTGGGCCAAAATTTCATCTATAGCATCCTTTTGACTCATGATCGAGAGGTTGTTGGTTCGAATCTGGCCAACGGAGGTGAGGTGTGTCCTTGGGCTGGGGGCTGCCATGGTTTTATTAAAATACATTATATTACATAGCTGCCAGTGGGCTGTGCCTACCTGAGCTCTGGTGAGCATAGTGGCCCATGGGCCTCTTGTTGTTTGTTTGATTTGAGGTTTAACGTCCCCATCTACACTGTAAAGGTCATCTTGGAGACGTTGCTTCCATTTTATGGGACTTTTACCCGATGAAAAGGAGCAAATTCTTTCCTTTAAGCGTAGACCCTGGCAAACATTGCAGGCCCATATCAGACGCCGCAGAAAATAGGTTACTTCCTTATCCCGGACCCGATCCCCAAGGCCGGCGAGGGTGGTGGGACGCCCTGGGGCTCTGGGGTTTTGCCTATAAGAGGCACTCGCCGAGTGCCCTTGGTATGTCGCAGCCCATTGGGGTGGATTTTTTTTAGGGTTGGGAGGCTTAATTTGCCAAATGGAAAATATTGATGTTTGGGTTGGGAGGCTTGATTTACCAAAAAGAGAATATATTTGGGTCAAAATGAGGTGGGAAACCTGATGGGTTGAATGGGGCTTTCATGGCTGAAACAAAAGGTCCATTCACCCCCCTGGGTTGTTAACATGCGCTTCTAGTGCTGTGATGTGGCGACATGTGTCGCAAAAAATGTGTTGGAGTTGGAAGGCTTAATTTGGTAAATTAAAATTTTTAATAAATCTGCTGGGAGGCTTAATTTGCCAAAAAAAAGCGTTTCTTTTTGCCAAATAGAGTGGGGGCTTAAAAGGCTAAATGGACCTTTTATGGCTGAAACAAAAAGTCCATTCACTCTCCCTGCTGCTCTTGGGCCAAAAATACCCCCGCCCCGGGGTCCTTTGGTTTTACATAGGCTTATATAGGGAAAATCTTCTCTGAAACCGCCAGGCCAAGGTCTTTGATATTTGGTATGAAGCTTCATCTAATGGACCTCTACCAAGATTGTTCAAATTGTAGCCTTTGGACCAAAAATGTCCCTGCACTGGGGCCCACTAGTTTTACCTAGGCATATATAGGAAACTAGAAGGCCCAGGTCTTTGATATCTGTTGTGAAGCTGCAACTAGTGAACCTCTGCTGATATTGGTTAAATTATAGCCCTGGCGTCAAAAATGCCCACGCGCCAGGGCCCGCTGGTTTTACATAGGCTTATATAGGGAAATCCTTTAAAAATCTTCTTTTCTGAAACCAGAATGCCCAGGTATTTGATATTTTGTCTGAAGCCTTATCTAGTGGACCGCTACCAAGTTTATTCAAATTATAGCCCTTGGGCCAAGAATGCACTAGAGACACTGATACTCAGGTGAACGATTCAGGGCCGTCTGGGCCCTCTTGTTGTTTTATCAAAATAACAACCTCCTCCATTTTCTGTTCAACAGTTTTCGTAATTTTGCCTTCCGAGTCTGAAAGTCTGTCATTCAGCTGGGACTCTGTGATGAATCTGAACTCAGTTTTATTAGGCCTCACAGCCTTTGCACGCACTGCCCCACTAGGTTTGGATTCATCCCATAAACTTGTGTAAGTCTCCAAAGTATTCTTTGCATCCTCAACGGTTTTTGAATCTTTCATTCCCACTGCCAATACCATCTGCTGATCACACAAGCCACGAATGAAATGCTTCAATGCAATTTTATTGAAGGTACGCTCATCTGCAGTAGGGTAACCCCTTCGAACCAATCGTTTAATATCTGCCACAAACTCATATACCTTCTCCTTTTGATCCAATTTCCTAATCTCCAGTTCTGCCAAAAACGACGATTCTTATTGTCTCTCTTTAAATCGTCCTTCGAGTGCATAAAATGACTGCTGAACCCTTGGATCGACCTGTGTGAAAACGAAATCAGCAGCCTCTCCACGTAAGCTGTTCAGTATACGAAAGGCCCTTACCCTGTCATCCCAACCACATGTGTCTGCTAATGCTAAAAATGACCTGATGAACAACTCATATGGTGTTTTCCCATCATAAACCATATGTTCAAATGTCCACCTGCGACATGTTGTGCCGGCCCTGCCGTAACATTCAGGGTATTCCTGTGAACATCTGAAATTCCTCTCTGTTGAACCCGATCCACATCATGAGCCCTACAGGCTTCCTCAAGCTTTCTCTGCACTGTCTCCAGCACATCCTGAATCCTTTGAATTGTGACATCTCTATTACGAATTACACTCTGTAGCTCTGTATCCATTCTGTCACTCAGATATTTTAACTCAACATCTTTTTCTCTTAAAACTGACTCCAAATTACTATTTTCAAATTCAAATGAGAGAGGACCACCTAAGGATCATTTCTGCAAAGTTTGATCAAAAAATCTGCGTCTAACATCTGCTTCACTATAAGTTTCCAATAATTTATCAAGCACTTCCTCTGATCTATTGCCGGTTGTGCCCAGAGCACTGTCATCTTTACTAAGCACTTTCTTTGGGCCCATATTGAAACACTTTTAGCACAAGAAACACAACAGAAACACTCAAAACAATATAAACCCTACCATTTGTATTGCAAAGCTGATGCCTCTTGGTTCCCTCCAAGAATTTTTGCCTCCAGTGAACATTTTTCCTTTAATAATTTATCAATTTGCTCATTTTTAGCTCACCTGAGCCGAAGGGTCTGGGGGAGCTATTGTGATCGGTCACCGTCCGTCGTCGTCATCGTCCGTCCGTCCACAATCTCTAAACGATATCTCCTCCTAAACCACTCAACAGATTTTGATCAAACTTTGCAGAAATGATCCTTAGGTGGTCCTCTCTCAAAGTTGTTCAAAGAATTTAATTCCATGCAGAACTCTGGTTGCCATGGCAACAAAAAGGGAAAAATAGGAAAAAACCTTTAAAAATCTTCTTCTCTGAAACCAGAAGGCCTAGGTCTTTGATATTTGGTATGAAGCTTCATCTAATGAACCTCTACCAAGATTGTTCAAATTAAAGCCCTTGGGCCAAAAATGTCCCCGGGCCGGGGCCCATTGGTTTAACATAGGCTTATATAGGGAAAACCTTTAAATATCTTCTTGTTGGAAACCAGAAAGCCCAGGTCTTTGATATTTGGTATGAAGCTTGATCTAGTGGATCTCTACCAAGATTGTTCAAATTATAGCTCTGGGACCAAAAACTCCCCCGCGCTACGGCAAACAAGTTTTACATTGGCTTATATAGGGAAAATCCAAGATTGTTCAAATTATAGCCCTGGGGCCAAAAATGGCACCGCCCCGGGGCCCACTGGTTTTACATAGGCTTATATAGGGAAAACATATAAAATCTTCTTGTCTGAAACCAGAAGGCCCAGGTCTTTGATATTTGGTGTGAAGCTCCATCTAGTGGACCTCTACCTAATTTGTTCAAATTATAGCCCTGGGACCAAAAATGACCCCGCCCCGGGGCCAACTGATTTAACATAGGCTTTATACCTTTAAAAAATCTTATTCTCTGAAACCAGAAGGCTCAGGTCTTTGATATTGGGTATGAAGCTTCATCTAGTGAACCTGTACCAAGATATTTCAAATTATAGCCCTTGGACGAAAACCGCCCCCACGCCGGGGCCCAATGGTTTTACATAGGGTTATATTGGGAAAACATATAAAAATCTTCTTGTCTGAAACCAGAAGGCCCAGGTCTTTGATATTTGGTATGAAGCTTCACCTAGTGAACCTCTACCAAGATTGTTCAAATTATAGCTCTGCGGCCAAAAACTCCACCGCACTGGGGCCAACAAGTTTTACATAACTTATATAGGGAAAACCTTTAAAAATCTTCTTGTCTAAAACCTGAAGGCCCAGGTCTTTGATATTTTGCATGAAGCTTCATCTAGTAGACTTCTACCTAGATTGTTCAAATTAAAGCCCTGGGGCCAAAAACGACCCCGGCCCGGGGCCAACTGGTTTTACATAGGCTTATATAGGGAAAACCTTTAAAAAATCTTCTTCTCTGAAACCAGAAGGCCCAGGTATTTGATTTTTGATATAAAGCTTCATCTAATTTTACCTATACCAAGATTGTTCAAATTATAGCCCTGGGGCCAATAGTGCCCCCGCTTGGGGGCCCACTGGTTTTACATAGGCTTATATAGTGAAAACATAAAAAAAATCTTCTTGACTGAAACCAGAAGGTACAGGTCTTTGATATTTGATGTGAGGCTTCATTTAGTGGACCTCTACCAACATTGTTCAAATTATAGCCCTGGGGCCAAAAGCGCCCCCACGCCGGAACCCACTGGTTTTACATAGGCTGATATAGGGAAAACTTTTAAAAATCTTCTTCTCTGAAACCAGAAGGCCCAGGTATTTGATATTTGGTATGAAGCTTTATCTAGTGATCCGCTACCAATATTGTTCAAATTATAGTCCTGGGGCTAAAAATGCCCGCGTGCCTGGGCCCACTGGTTTAACTTAGGCTTATATTGGGAAAACCTTTAAAAATCGTCTTGACTGAAACCAGAAAGCCCAGGTCTTTGATATTTGGTATGAAGCTTCATTTAATGGACCTCTACCCAGGTTGTTCAGATTATAGCCCTGGGGCCTAAAATGCTCCTGCGCCAGGGCCCTCTGGTTTTACATAGGCTTATAGAGGGAAAACCTTTAAAAATCTTCTTGTCTGAAACCAGAAGGCCCAGGTCTTTGATATTTGGTATGAAGCTTCATCCAATGTACCTCTATCATGATCGTTCAAATCATAGTATGGTGGCCAAAAATGGCCCCGCCCTATGGCCGACTGGTTTTTACATAGACTAAAATAGAGGAAACTTTTAAAAATCTTCTTGTCCGAAACCAGAAGGCCCATGCCTTTGATATTCGATGTTGAGCTTCATTCAGTGGACCTCTGCTTAGATTGTTCAAATTATAGACCTGGGTCCAAAAATTGCTCCGCCCTGGGACCTATATGTTAATCTCTTAGCTCAGGTGAGCAATATAGGACCATCATGGTCCTTTTGTTTTGTTTTTCCAGTATATCTCGTTTTTTATGTAAGACTTGATTGTAGCAAGATAATTTTCTTCTTTGACTTTCATCTGTGAAAAAAAGTTCTTTTCCTGTTCTAACAAATCTACTGTACTTTTAAAAGGAGAAAGTTCATCTTGAGCCTGTAACTCAAAATGAGTGATAAAATTTCTTTTCTCCTCATCCAGTAAACCCAATGTTTTCTTTAACTCTGAAATTTCAGTCTCTAGAGACATTTTTGAAACAACCACTGTAACCAATTACAGCATTCAATTAAAACAGGTAATCTTACCACATCACAAATAATTACACTTCAATGACATGTATATTATAAGTACCATCCCACCGCTGCCACCAGTTTTCCAAAAAACTTAATATTCTGGAGTCTCATAAACTAATTTCCAACTTGGTCAGTACTCAGCAGTAAGAATCTACTGTCTACTACCAGTCCAATGGAAGATAATTATTATTTTCTGTGGCCGAGTTTAGTATCCCATTAATAACTATTTGACTAATTTAATGTGTATTTTTTCCAGTGTATACAACTAAAATTTTCACAACAACAAGATGGTACTATTTTCCTTAACAGGTCCAAAACTTCTATCTCACTCTGGAACTTATCACCCAAAAAGACCCTCTCTTCTCTCTCTCACTGCCTTATATATGAGTAAAATGGATCAAGACTCATGATTGTTGATCATGCTACTCTATCACAATCATTGCTCCCAATCCGCGCTCGTGATCAATGATCACGAGCCCCTATCACAATCACCGAACATGAGCCTACATCATGATTACTTATAATACACAGCTAATGATGAGCCCTGATCTTGATTACTGCACCTTAAAATGCCAATTTTCATGCATTAATTAGAAAAAAAAATCTGCACAAAGTAATGATCTTCAACCTTAAAGTATGTTCTTTTGAATATTATCATAGCATTCCCAAAAATTTAATACAGCGAGTTCTGTTCATTTCATAACAATATGTTTGTTTCATCATTCTGATTCATAAAATTTTACTAATTCTAAACTTCATTCAGCATCACTAGCATTTAACAAAATTTTACATTGGTTTTCACACATATTACTACTGATTTCAATATTCATTAGACTTTCAGTCAGATGTAGCAGTTCAAAGGGGTACATTCTGATGTAACATCACACTTTCACCCATTTCTTTGTACTCCAGACATGTCACAGGTGATTAATGTGTGATAGACTAGGTCTAATTGACCTTGTGCTAATTACTGACAGTGGAAATTGTATCTCATTGGATACCTGCACACTTATTGTGCCATGATTGGTCTAATACTTTTCTATCCATGTCAGTTTGTGACATCATAATCTAAAGTTCAAAAGATGCAGCAACAGCTTTGAAATTGGTTGGGGTTAGACAGTTACTGAGTATCCTGTCCACTCCAAAGTCTAATGGATATTGAAATCGGTAGTAATGTCAATTTGGCAGCAGTTTGACACTTTGATTCACTTTTGTTTCTAGAGTTACAAGACCTAGTGACAGAAGGCTTGGGGTCGGACTTCAAAAGTTACTACAAATTAACAAGCCCAGCTAAAAAGACTTCATCAGTATTTGATACTGCATTAACATAGTCTGACATTTCAGCATTGAGAATTGGAAATTATTTACAAGATGACATTAAAGTCTGTAGCGTAACTGAAGCCTGATGAGAACTTTTCTGGACAGTCCAGTGGTGTGGGATTACTAATGTTGTGATATTCCATAGTCCAGAGGATTTACATGAAATGGGGTCCTCATAATTGGGTTAGAAAAGAAGGTCTTGGGTGTTGAGAAAGAATATAGATGGTTGACTGTAATTTTGTAATATTTACAACAATTCATATTTAAAATTAATCATCACTTATATGAGCATGGTTAACACTGTGTTTACCGAGACATTCTTGTTTGTTAAGACTTCATGAAAATCTTGCAGCTTTGCAGTTGCTGTTTCTAACCAGTTTGTCATTTATTTCGACTGTTAGAGAAAAAGATCCTGTAAGTGTGACTTTTATAAATTGAAGTTGAAGTTCCTTACGATAAGACACATTAATTGACACCAACCTGGGGTCCCCGGGTGCGCCGGGGCCTTGCCCTCCCCCCACTTCATGTAAGGCCCAGTATCTCGGAAACCTTACAGATCCCAACCCCTAAACGATATATATTCTTGTTCATTATGATAAGACACATTCATTTACACCAACCTGGGGGCACCCGGGATGCGCCGGGGCCTAACCCCAACCCCTCCACTTCATAAAAGGCCCAAGAAGCCTCCGTGGTGTAGTGGTCACGCTACTCGCCTTGTAAACCTGGGATCGTAGGATCGATCCCGGGCTTCTCCAGACTTTCAGATGAGTCTTTAAACCGAGGTCCCGTCTCCGTATGACCTTAGCTGATGGTGGGACGTAAACCTCAAACACTCACTCACTCACTCATAAAAGCCCCAGAATCTCGGAAACCTTACAGATCGCCACCCTTTAATCATATATATTCTTGTTCCTTATGATAAGACACATTCTGTGACACCAACCTGGAGAGCCCTGGGTTGGCGGGGCCATGCCCCACCCCTTCACTACATAAAAAGCCATATATCTCAGAAACCAATAAGATCCCCACCCCTTAACCATATATATTCTTGTTCCGTATGCTAAGACGCATTTAGTGACATCAACCTGGGGGCCCCCAGGATGCGCTGGGGCCCTGTCCCACCCCCTCCACTTCATAAAAGGCCCAATATCTCGGAAACCTTACAGATCCCCACCAATAAACCATATAATTTTATATTATTGTTCCTTATGATAAGACACATTCAATGACACCAACCTGGGGGCCCCTGGAATGGGCTGGGGCTCTGCCCCACCCCCTCCACGTCATAAAGGCCATACATCTCAGAAACCATTCAGATCCCCACCCCTAAACCATATATATTCTACTTCATAAAAAGGCTCAATATCTCAGAAACCTTACAGATCCCCACCCCTAAACCATATATGCCCTTGTTCCTTATGATAAGACACAGTCAGTTACACCAACCTACGTGTGTGGCAGGGCCATGTCCCACCCCTCCACTTCACAAAAGACCATATATCTGAGAAACTGTTCAGAGCCCCAGTAAAACTGCCCCACCCCTAAACCATATACATGAATATTCATGGTTCTTATGATTAGGGACATTCAGTGACACCAACATGGGGGTGCCCTCGGCTGTGCCCCAACCCTCAACTTCATAAAAAGGTCCAATATCTCGGAAACTTTCCAGATCCACACCCCTAAACCAACAGTTTTTTTTTTCTGAAATTCGGCTCTTAGTTTGGTTGCCATGGCAACTTAGATTTTCCATTGAGGTATAATTGGGAAAATTGGAAAATCAAACTCCAAACTCTTTTATCGTCCCAAAGAGATTTCTCTAGAACATTCCAGAGGGCTGTGGAATAAGATTAGGTAATTTTCTAAAAATAATGCAAACCTGAACTTTCTGGAATGTTCCCAAGTACTTTTCCTTGTAAACAAGTTGTTTTCATATATATGACTCATTTCCAGAATATTCGTGAACAAGATATTAATGTCATTATTGGTCACCCAGTGGGGTGAAAGTGGGGATCAGAGAAATAAATTCTTATACATAACACCTGCAATACTATACACATCCACTCTGCATCAACATCATCTCTTCCTGAAGCCTAAATTAGACAAAGCTGTTCAGAAACTTAATCGGAAGCATCAAGATTTTTCAGAATTGCTGAAGGCAATGTGATCTGATAGACCACCAAGATGCAATGTAATATATGATCAGCCTCATCCAGGTGAGCGATTCTGGCCCACTTGGGCCTCTAGTTCTTGTTTTCTGTACCATTCTGAAAAAGTAGCTTGGAAAGGAATTTTGTTTTCTGTTCCATTCTAATTTTATTGTTTTAAATTCCATACTACTTTTTATACGCCCATTTGAAAAACAGTCGTATTACGTTATGTCCCCCGGCGTCTGTCTGTCTGTCTGTCCTTCCGTCTGTAAACTTCCGTTTCTGGATAACTTCTCCCACAGTTTACATCCAATCAAGCTGAAACTTCATACATAGTTAGACCATGATGTGGAGCAGCGCATATTGTTTCGAGGTTTTGGTCCACCAAATATTAATAGAGTTATGCCGTGTTGAAATTTTTTGTAAAACTTTTCGTTTCCGGATAACTTCTCCAGTTTACATCCAATCAAGCTGAAACTTCATACATAGTTAGACCATGATGTTGGGCAGCGCATATTGTTTCAAGGTTACGTCCAACAAATTAAATAATAGAGTTATGCCCCTTTGAAATTTTTGTGAACTTTTCGTTTCCGGATAACTCCTCCTGCAGTTTACAGCCAATCAAGCTGAAACTTCATCCATAGTAAGACCATGATGTGGAGCAGTGAATATTGTGTCCACCAAATAATAATAGAGTTATGCCCCTTTGAAATGTTTTGTAAACTTTTCGTTTCCGGATGACTCCTACATTGTGCATCCGATTTAGCTGAAACTTAATATATAATTAGACCATGATGTGGGACTGCGCATATTATTTCGAGGTTATGGTCCACCAAATAATTTCCGGATAAATCCTCCTACATTTTTGATCCGATGATGTTGAAACTTTACATACAGTAAGACCATGATATGGAACAGTGCATATTATTTTGAGGTTACGGTCTGCCAAATATTACCAAAGTTATACCCCTTTCACAGATTTTTCTAAACATTCCTTTTCCGGATAACTCCTCTTACATTTTGCATCTGATGAAGCTGGTAAGACCATGATGTGGAACAGTGCATATTATTTTGAGGTTACTGTCCGCCAAATATTACCATGGTTATTCCCATTTTACATATTTGTCTGAACATGTTTTGTTTCCGGATAATGCCTGCCACATTTTACATCTGATGGAGCATATTTAGACTATGACAGTACAGTAAAACCTGTCTTAGTGGCCACCTCTATTAAGCAAGCAACCTGTCTTAAGCAAGCATGCATTTGGTTCCCAAAATGCAGATGCATTAAATTTCACCTGTATTAAGCAAGCACCTGTCTTAAGCAAGCACATTTTGGTTATCCCTTAGGTGCTTGCTTAATACAGATTGGACTGTATTTCAAGGTTACAGTCCACCACTTATTGCCAGAGTTATGCCTATATTAGTTTAAGGTTATGGTCCACCAAATATTACCGACCATGAAAATTTGTTAGAGACAGGTAGTTTGAGCCATTGAGGGTATTAATAGTGCCAGGTAAGAATATATGGAGCACATATTGTACCTTGGTTACATTCCACAAACCCAAGCTTGTACAACAGTCAGTATATATATGCCCCATCTTACTAACTGCCACGGGCGTATTATGCCCCGCTTGTGGAGCTCTTGTTCAGAGTGGAACAAAAAACAAGAAATATGTCATTTTAACGACATATTTTTATTTTCTGTTCCATTCTAATTTTATTGTTTTAAATTCCACCCTACTTTTACTCTAATTTTATTGTTTTAATTTCTGTTCTGCTAGAAACTGGAAACGGTTCTGTACATTTCATATTCATTAAAGTACATTCATGTTGTAAGTTAATGTGCACCTTGACAAGTCCTTGTGTGCTTCCGGAGAAACAAAATTTATATGAAAGAATACTAGAGTAAAAAATTGTTTTGCAATTTACCAGCATCTGGGTAATAACAGTGATGTACCAAACTACACATTTCCTGGACAGCTTTCTAGTACAGTGCACATTAATTTGGCTACACTGACATTCTTGGAAGTTAAAGATTTACTGTAGAAAATATTTTATGATCAATCTTCATGAAAGGATTCGGCTGGACCTTAGGAGTTCAAACACGTAACTGCCTAGTTTCCAGTCAGATAGATATCGGACTGGTCACTTGACCTGCTTACAACATAATCGGATGATAAGAAGGACAATGTTGAATTATATAAAACACTTATAGGTTAACATACAAAAGAAAGAGTGAAAATATGGTATTTAGGCCTTTCCTTTTTAGTTCACCTGTCACGTAGTGACGAGGTGAGCTTTTGGGATCACTTTTTGTCCATCTTCCGTCGTGCGTCCGTGCGTGCGTCCCTCCGTACATGCATAAACTTTTTCTTCAAACGGCATCTCCTCCTAAACCAGTGAATGGAATTTGATATAATTTCACAGGAATGTTCCTTGGATCACACTGGTAAAGGCAAGCGCACAGGTTAAGGAACAAAACCACAGGATAAGGAAATTTTTCTGATCAGGATAAGGAAGAAAATGTTGGAATCGGCATCACATGAGCAGGTTTGTTGTTGATCTAGATCTCGTGTTATGCTTACTAATCAATACGGCTGCTCACATTAGCTTCACGGAAGACACGTATTATTCACAAATTTATCTTCAATGGTCCGAATTTGACAGTTACAGCCAGTTAAACGGAGAACCGGACACAGTCACGAAATCTCATTATTTTACATGAAAAGCTCTTCTGGGAAGATGGCATGCACTTTTTTGTTGGTTGTAGACATACACATGATAAATCGGACTGTTGCAAATACGATTTAAGGAAAAATGTAAATTGGAAGATCCACAGTGAGAAATCCTAGTACCATTTTCAATACAACGCTCACGGGCACGCAAATGGGTACAACGCATATGATAAGACACAAAATTGTCCAGGGAAAGTGGTCGTAGCTCTAGTAACTTTCCATCTCAGATTAGGTTTTCCGATATTAATAATTAGTCCAAAATAGTTCCAAGCACCAGTTGTGACCTTTAGGAAACGTTCAAATTTTGTATGCCTTGTTTTGGCATGTGCATTGCTCTGGTTCGAGCAATAAAATACACCCCCCCCACACACACACACAAACACACTATGAATCTAGGACGATGTAGCAATTTTTTTAAACTATACCTTTAAGCCTGTGATATTATGACTGGTCAAAATTGTTAGTAGCAAAGACATAATAATTGATAACTAAACAAAAATAGATAAATTTAATGATTTTGTTTACACTTGTTGGAAGACCAGATCAATTAGCACTTGGTCAACGGACTGACTCATTTTTTGACTGGTCATGTTTCCTTGCTTTCTTAATTACCCTTTTCAAACTTAAATTGTTGGTTTTGTTAGTTTGTGTATTCATTGTGATATTTTTCATTAACTCTTGACATGGACCCACAACATTTTTTTTAGGATTTTGTAAAACAAACCCTTGTTTGGATGTGTTCCAAAGATAATTTGGGATAAACTTCCTTATTTCTTGTCAGTAGTATATGTTGTGGCTGCACGTTATAATCGCCTCTGATGAGGCAACAGTGTACTCTGTACCCATAACACTGTTTTGAATACCGTAATTCCCTGTGTATACCACGCACTCATCTATAACACGCACCTCAATTCTGAGTCCAAGATATGTGAAAAAAAAAATATTCCAGTCTAAAACACGCACATGCTTTTTCCCAGTATCACAGAATGCTTTTCTCAGACGCCATTTTGATTGAAAATGAAAGTACACGAATTTTGATTGGCTACTATCAAAATAGCCTGACTGGTTATAGGTATATTTCCTAGTAGTTATAGAATAGAATAGTGGTTAGTTTCTCTCTTGCTGCATAGGCAGTTCTCCGTTTACCCATAACGGTGGTGTGTGACAAGGTGACATTTTAAGGGTGCGGTTATTCATTTGTTATGAAAGATGACAATGCGTTTTCCCAGTTTTCTTTCACAAGGAAAGATAGAAACAGGTTTCTTTCCAAAGGTAAAATTGTGACAACATGCCTCCAAGGCAGGTGCTCCATAGCGTTATTGACAGAAATTTCTACAGGTAGATTGAGTATTTTGACACCTCTGGTTATTCACACGTTCTCTATGCTAATCCCATAATTAACACCTTCTCAGCGTGAGTCAAACATCTCACTCAATTAAAGAAGCCCATTTTGTATTTACTGTTAATAAAACGGTGATTCATGCCTGCCTTCAAGGAACCCGATTTCATGTGCAATTTGAAACTTTGTTGACATGCATTAACTATCATAATTAATCAGAGTTCCCACTCACGCAAAATCTTACGTGAATTACGCAAAGAAAATAAAAATCACGTACGATTTTTTCCGTCGGGCGAGATTCCGCGCGTCCGTAATTGACTGGGGCGAACCGGCCGATTTTTTTTTTGAGCGTCCGAAATTGACGGGGGCGAATCGGCCAATTCGCTGAAATAGATTTGGGACAAGCCGCAGACTTGAATCCGTCGCATAGTAGAGCTTCCGCGCATCCGAAATTTACTGGGGCGAACCGGCCGATTTTTTTCGAGCGTCCGAAATTGACGGGGGCGAATCGGCCGATTCGCTGAAATAGATCTTTGACAACCCGCAGACTTGAATCCGGCGCATAGAACTTCCGCGCATCCGAAATTGACTGGGGCGAATCGGCACGCAATCGGTAAATGACGTCATCGGACCCCAGCAACCCCACACGTGTCTCTTGTTTTATCTTAATGGGGCGTATCTCTTTCATAAAAAATTGTTTGGAAACGGTAAAAAATTCTCGATAGCAAAACGGTAGTGGAAAACAGCGCTTTCTGTAAGCTCCGTGTCAATAACCAACACCAGCATACAGATGTGTTAACACAATTTAAAGCGTTCAACTTTTCTCGCCAAGCGTCTGCTATTTGGCGCCAAAACATAATCATTCACGAGATAATAGAATAGTCGTAGCAACTCGTCTTAGGAGCAATTAAATAATTTTCACATTGATTGCGGATTAAATTTTATGATCGGGGAATAAACGCAAATTAGAGACATAACTTGACCATATTTTCACACCTTATCGACATGCACCGCAGGGTGGCAATTATATGACAGGGATTAACAATAGTGTCATAATTGAACTGTTATAAATCATCAAACAGAGTAAATCCAAATCAGATGTCTGCGGCGTCTTTCTGAGGTGTCTGATCTGGGACTGCACTGTTTGCCGATGTCCCAAAAAGGGATGGAAGGTTGATGTCTGAGATAGGAATATTGATTGCATTTTTAATGGTATGAATGATTCAATGAATTAATATGTCAAACGAACTTTATGAGGGTCTCAAAGTGTCACATTGTATTTGTAATGGGTTTTCGTGACCTGCCGACTTTTCGAGAAAAACAATGTCATTTTTCTATGTCATTGTATTACACGCAGGGGATTTTTTTTACCATTTTCTGGGTGAAAAAAGTGCGTGGTATACACAGGGAATTACGGTAATGTTTGCAAACAGTGAATCAAGATCACTCTGCACACACAAGTTTTAGACAAACTTATTAAAAAAATTAAAGTTATCTGAGTATTTTCTGTTTAATTTTATTTTGTGTCTCCCCTATCTCTCTAGGCCGACCTCGGTAGCTCAGTCGGTTGCGCGTTTGACTGGACGTGAGTTCGATACCTACCGGGGTCGGCAACATTCTTTCATGGAGATTGATCAAGAATGTGCACCATTCTGGTTAACGGTAAACTGACCTGCTTATATTTGAGTTGGTCAGTTTTCCTATCCACATTTTTCCTGAGCTAGCGTATACATAAGTGGTTAGCCAGTACAGTGCATATTCTTTCTCCAGAAATTGACAACTGCCCTTCTTGAATCAGCGGAAGGTAGAGAATGGCCGTAGAAAAGTTTTCATGATCAATCTCCACGAAAGAATGTTGCTGACCCTGGCAGGTATCGGATCCGCTTCCTCCTGATCACCAGTCAGATGCGCATCCGACTGAGCTACCGAGACGGCATAAAAATTCAGCTACTGATTCATGAACATACTTTAAAATTTGCCTTATATCCGACGATGCACTGCGTACAAAGATTTTCCATTATATCTGCCCCCCCCCCCCCCCTCCCCCCACTGAATATTTGTTTCATAAATGTTTTATGGTGATAGCCAAATTAAGTTTAATGAAAAGATCCAATTTCACAGAAAAACAAATCAATAAAAGTGTTTGGTCATTCACAAATAAGGAATGTTTTTACCATAACAATTCAACATAAAAATTGCCATAACTCCGTTCATAGTAAAGATAAATATGTTGTTATTACTCATTTTCTTAGTTAGAACCCAATAAATAATTTGGTACCTGTTTCATTTTGATCCTGTAATGTTTAATTTTCCGTATATCTCCATGATAATGCAAGTGGGTGGGGTAACTAGATATGACTCACTTAGTGTACAAATCGTTACCAGTGCTACCTGATATATTAATGCGCCAAGTGAAACCTATAATCAAGTGCTTCCAAAGGCACTTTCTATTGTCTTTTTCTTTCGAAGGATTTTCTTCATTACTTACTAACTCAATACAGACACATCAAAAGTCAAGTTAATCTGAATCTACATGAAGACGAAACAATTTGTTTCTGTATGTTTCTATCAACTAAGCCTGTTAGCAAGTGAAACGATACACACTGAAGAGGATTTGAGTGGGTGTCAGAAAGGAGCCAAATCATATCAGGCCCTTAAATGACCATGCAATAGGTATGTCTCACGAATTTGGCGAGGCTATCTACCTTATTTTCAGCCAAAAGAACAAACATACAATTTTCTACCAGAAATACTGCATGTACATAAACAAACATACAATTTTCTACCAGAAATACTGCATGGACATATATATTATTCTCTAAATCATGATCGCGATGAACCTAATCCATATATCCCCCATAGGGGATTATCATATTGCTAGAACCAGAGCAGTGCACATGCCAAGACATGGCACAAAAATTTTGAACGTTTCCGAAAAATTAACAATTGGTGCTTTAAACTATGTAGGACTAATTATTAATATCGGAAAACCTAATCTGAGATAGAAATTTACTAGAGCTACGACCATATAAAACCAACATTTTCCCTGGAAAATTTTGTGTCTTATCGTATGCGTTGTACCATTTCCGTGCCCGTGGGCGTGGTATTGAAAATGGAACTAGGATTTCTCACTGTGGGCCTTCCAATTTCCAATTTTCCTTAAATCGTATTTGCAACAGTCCGATTTATCATATGTATGTCTACAACCAACAAAAAAGTGCATGCCATCTTCCCAGAGGAGCTTTTCATGTAAAATAATGAAATTTCGTGATTGAGTAGCTCCACTGTGTCCGTTAATGTGCCTAAATTTGTGCACTGTGCCTAAATTTGTGATGGATGACCCTCTATCAAAATTGCCCAAATCATTCCGCTCCATTAAACAAAATGGCCACCATAGCTAAAAATAGAAAAACCTTTAAATGACATCTCCTCCTAGGCAAATGGCCCGATTTGAAAATAATTTCACAGGAATGTTCCTTGAGTGACCCTCTTTCAAAATTGCCAAAATCGTTCCGCTCTGTTAAACAAAATGGCCACCAGAGCTAAAGATAGATAAACCTTTAAATGACATCTCCTCCAAGGTAAATGGTCCGATTTGAAAATAATGTCATAGGAATGTTCCTTGAGTGACCCTCTTTCAAAATTGCCTTAATCGTTCTGCTCTGTTAAACTAAATGGCCACAAGAGCTAAAAATAGAAAAAACCTTTAAATGACATCTCCTCCTAGGCAAATGGCCCGATTTGAAAATAATTTCACAGGAATGTTCCTAGAGTGACCCTCTTTCAAAATTGCCTTAATCGTTCTGCTCCGTTAAACAAAATGGCTGCCAGAGCTAAAAATATAAAAAAACAACCTTTCAATGACATCTCCTCCTGTGCAAATGGCCCGATTTGAAAATAATTTCACAGGAATGTTCCTTGAGTGACCCTCTTTCAAAATTGCTTAAATCTTTATGCTCCATTAAACAAAATGGCCACCAGAGCTAAAATAGAAAAAACCTTTAAATGACATCTCCTCCTTGGCAAATGCCCCGATTTGAAAATAATTTCACAGGAAAGTTCCTTGAGTGACCCTCTTTCAAAATTGCCTAAATGGTTCCGCTTAAGTAAACCAAAATGGCCAACAGAGCTAAAAATAAAAAAACCTTTAAATGGCATCTCCTCCTAGGCAAATTGCCCTGTTTGAAAATAATTTCACAGGAATGTGCCTTGCGTGACCCTCTTTCAAAATTGCCTAGATTGTTCCACTCCGTTAAACAAAATGGCCACCAGAGCTAAAAAGAGAACAACCTTTAAATGACATTTCCTCCTAGGCAAATGGCCCGATTTGAAAATAATTTCCCAGAAATGTTCCTTGACTGACCCTCTTTCAAAATTGCCTAAACTGTTCCGCTCTGATAAACAAAATGGATACCAGAGCTAAAAATAGAAAAAAAACTTCAAATGATATCTCCTCCTAGGCAAATGGCCCGATTTGCAAATAATTTCACAGGAATGTTCCTTGAGTGACCGTCTTTCAAATTTGCCTTAATCGGTCCGCTCCATTAAACAAAATGGCCACCAGAACTAAAAAAGAAAAACCTTTAAATGACATCTCCTCCTAGGCAAATGGCTGTATTTGAAAATATTTTCAGAGGAGTGTTCCTTGAGTGACCCTCTTTCAAAATTGCCTAAACTGTTTGGCTCCATTAAAAAAAATGGTCACCACAGCTAAAAATAGAAAAACCTTTAAATTACATCTTCTCCTAGGCAAATAGCTCGATTTGAAAATAATTTCACAGGAATGTTCCTTGAGAGACCCTCTTTGAAAATTGCCAAAATCGTTCTGCTCTGCTAAATAAAATGGTCACTACGGCTAAAATTAGAAAAACCTTCAAATGACTCCTCCTCCTTCATTTCCATAAGCTTTGAAACATCTTGGATTCAGGTGAGCGATTCAGGGCCATCATTGCCCTCTTGTTTAAACAAGGAGATAGAATGTCAGGGCTTTGTTTTCAGTTCATTTAATTTTTTAACATTATCATTCTGGTGAATATACTCACTATACTCTTGGGTAAACACATCATCAAAATCAGATTTTGTATGCATTTACATTTATATAATGTTGTTGTTGGCTGTTATTGAAATTGCCATATAAGATGATATAATGAGACTTTATGGTATGTTGTCATCTCGTTCAGCAATGTTTGTATGTTGGTATGTCCAGAATAATGCTATGTTGTGTTTGGTGCATCTCAATTTAGCACTGTGGATAAAATTTCCTCAATTTACTTTTGGGAATAATTTTCTGATACATTCTGTGTTTGTACAGTATCTGAGCATTTTTAGCTCAACGGAGCCAAAGGCTTCGGGGGAGCTTATGGATAGGCAGTTGTCTGTCGTCGTCTGTGTCTGTGTCGTGTGGCGTCAACAGTTTCAAACGGCATCTCTGAAGCAACTGGGCCGAGTGAGCCCAGATTTCATCTGTAGCATCCTTGGGCATTGGGATTGAAAGTTTGAGTTTTTAATGAAAATCGGCTCTTTAGTTTTGGTTGCTATGGCAACTTAGGGTTTCCATAGACTACTAATGGGGGAAAATAGAAAAATGGCATTTACTGCAAAACTGCAGATATTTTGACAAAACTTTTACAGAAATATTCCTTGAGTGAACCTCTTTTAGCCATATGCTTTTATGCTAGCTTGGGGGTCCCCGAGGGTGTGCCGGGGCCATGCCCACCCCCTCCAGTGCATAAAAGGCCATATATCTCAGAAACTATTCAGATCCCCACCCCTAAACAATATATATTCTTTTTGCTAATGATAAGTCGCATTCAGTGACATCAGCCTGGGGGTCCCCTGGGATGTGCCAGGCCCATGCCCCACCCCCTCCACTTCGTAAAAGGCCCAATATATCAGAAACTGTTTAGATCATCACCCTAAAACCATATATTTTCTTGTTTCTTATGACAAGACGCATTCAGAGAA
This sequence comes from Lucinisca nassula, assembly GCA_963580285.1. NCBI lineage: Eukaryota > Metazoa > Mollusca > Bivalvia > Lucinida > Lucinidae > Lucinisca > Lucinisca nassula. The sequence continues at coordinate 27,935,519 of OY757021.1, read as the reverse complement.
GTAGTATTAGCGTCACTTTAGCGTCACTAACTGCGCATGCGCAGCATGCGTATAACTTCCGGTGAAACGTAAGTGAAACGATTAGATGACGAAACTACCCTAAATATCGTACGAGTGTTCGAATCACGTAACTCACAGTAATTACGCCGTAAGTATCCTAAATTTGAGGCGAAAGATGTTCCTGCGGATTGGCGAAGTTCGCTGTCCCTGATCTGGTCGGGGGTGATCGGGGTCTACCCCGTTCGCTCGAGCGCTCCTATCCCAATATTTAGGGAGATACTGCCCGGTATAGTATTGATGGGGTGCAAATTAAGGTTCTCACCCGCAAAACAATTATCGCCTCTAAAACCGGGAAAACAATGGAAGGTGTTGGAAGAGCGCGATTTGATGAACTTCGATTACGAAGAATGGACTGCATTCCGGAAAAAAAAGTTTTGTTTATTCGATTTGAGGTTTCACGTCCCCGTCAACGCCGTATAGATCATTTTGGGGACGTTGCTTCCAGTTGTGCGAGACCTTTACCGGACATATCTACAACATTTGTATCTCGGAGAATCTTTCTTGGCTATGGAATTTATACAGATATCGTGGGGGCGTAGCCAGAACAAAAATACTTTAACGCGAAACGAGGTCGAGGCGAAACTCTTGATACGGAAAGAATTTGCTCCACTTCTGTCGCTATTATAAATTCGTTAAATCATCGCGAAAACGCGCCCATATAATTTCGACTCCCTTAAACCTAGCTTTTAAACTGTAAACTTTGGGTATGCAGTGGGGTAAACCTTATTTTCCTTATTACTGATCCAAGACATAGGTTGTGGGTACTCGTTAGAACCGCCTCATCGAGGCGATTCTAACATATTTAAACCCAACTTTTGGCTTTGCAGGGGTAAACATTATTTTCCTTATTACTGCTCCAAGACATAGTTGTGGGTACTCGTGAGAACCGCCTCGGCAAGGCTACTCTAACATATATCTATAACATTTGTATCCCGGAGAATTTTTCTTGGCTATGTAATTTATACACGCATTTCCTATCAAGCTGATCAGATCAATGCTTAGTTTTGAGGATTTCTACCGTTTAAATTATCGTTATAACGAGTGTGCCGTTATAACGAATGTCGATATAAAGAGGTTTGACTGAGGACATAGCGGAAATAGATGCGCTTTATCAGGGTTAGCTCCGTTTGGTCAGAGGCAGTCAGTCCGTCGTTAACGCAAATTGTTGCGCGTGTTAAACGAAATGACGTCGTTTTAACGTTGTACGCGCGGCGTGTGCCTGTGCACGGTAGCAGCACTCTTCCGGTCCAACATTTAGGATATAACTACTGTCAAACGCTGGTGCGGTGTCATGGTCAGCTTTATAAGTGGAATGTTTGGCCTAGACCCTCTAAGCGGTTTACCAGTACTTGTGGGGGTGAAAGACACGTGCAGCCCGATCTATTTATTTGAGCCCTAGAGGGGCACGGAGCTAAATATCCCATACAGAGGGCCCTCGCTATAACGACAGTATTTGTTCCCTTCTATGGCACCGTTATAAAGAATCCCGATTTGGAGTAAGACGGGTACATATTAAGGACCTCCTCACCTTTTTTCTTTCTCTACAAATGTTATATATATATATGTTAGAATCGCCTCATCGAGGCGTGGGTGCATTACAGCGTTTTGAATGTAACCCCCGACGATTTTAAGCATTTGTGATAAAATATGCCTCACAGATACGTATACGAATGTCCTATATGCCGTAGAGAGAATGTGTTGTATATCGTTTGTCATTTGAGAAAAGTACACCGTGTGACTGTAGAAGACTGGTTGGAGAAAGTAGAAAGAATACTCGTAATTATTATAGGTAGTGTTGATAGTTGACCTTACCAATAGAATCTATAATCAAAGATATTTAAGTTCTAAAATAAAAACCAATCAGAAAGAAGGCATTGCGTATATAAACGACGTGTGAACGATGTATCGTCATTCTCATCATGAACGTCATGGACAGTAAAGCCGATCAACTCGACATGGAATTCTTCGAAAATAGACTCAAAACATTCGATACTTATCCTAAACAGATGCAACCGGATAAATACCAACTGGCAAGGGCGGGACCTTATTACACGGGGAAATCGGATTTATGTCAGTGCTTCAGTTGTTACGTAAAACTCAGCTCTTGGGAACAAGATGACGACGCCATCCAAGAACACTACAAATTGTCACCGAACTGTACATACATCAAGATGGTCGGGGCACCGCCTAAAATACAGACAGGGTTCATGTTCGTGTCAAGTGCGACCTTAAGCGGTTTCGGGAAAGCATCCGATAATTTAGCGAGTACATTGGATCCAAAACGCTGTAAAAACTGGAGAGTTAACGGAGACGAACCTATGTGAGCAATGTTTGGATTAATGCGTATGGCATTAACAATATTTAACGAGTTGTGTTGGTGGTTAAGATGCCGCCAGTTGCGAAGAGAAGCCAGAGGGGCTTCAGAACGGCGGAGAGAAATATTTGAAAGACAGCGGCACGAACATTCATACAGCTTTATATCGTAAATTGTATTGCATTGTAAACTCGTAGGAATGCGTATACGTATTTATCCTTTACAATAAAACGTGTCAGCCTCGGAACATTACTTGTCTTCTTCGTATTTTAACCCCGAGCCACTAGCGAGTTATCTAGGTCCTGAAAAATATAATTGACAATACGGGAGGTGACCTGGCTACTTGTATCGATTACTGATCATTGCCTTCACTTTATTTTGGGAGTCTTTACGGCCGCACACTTCATATGTTCCATTTCTGTGGTGTATTTCGTGCTTCCAAAGGATAACCCTTTTATAGAACATATTAGGATAGAACGTGTGGTGGCCGTAAAAAGTCTCCCTGCCCTACATCGTAGTGTAGTTTATATTTTCTTGTCCTTCGGGATCATCGATTCAGTTGTGGAATTTTGAAAATATCTGAGGGTCACTGATGAGGCCTAATTGGCCGAAGCTAGCTAGTTGCTTCCAAAGGATAACCCTTTTATAGAACATATTAGGATAGAATGTGTGGCGGCCGTAAAAAGTCTCCCTGCCCTACATCGTAGTGTAGTTTATATTTTCTTGTCCTTCGGGATCATCGATTCAGTTGTGAAATTTTGAAAATATCTGAGGGTCACTGATGAGGCCTAATTGGCCGAAGCTAGCTAGTCTGGCCCAGAAAACATGTACATTTCATATTTTCCATTTCTGTGGCGTATTTCGTGCTTCCAAAGGATAACCCTTTTATAGAACATATAAGGATAGAAATGATTACAAAACAAACGTATATTTTAACATATTTATTTACACGCAACGTAGTGGCAAATTATATATACATGTATAAATGTTCATGTAAAGTATTTCCGTCTTCTTCTAAGCATTCTTTTCATTTTAGACACAATCAGGCGGTCGTTGAACTTCTTCTGGCGTGGATTGAATTCTTTGATAATGTCTCGCATGGTTTTTCCTCGAGATCTAGCCATCACGTAGTACGCGCAGTATAGTCCGCATACGTTAGAACTAGATTGTGGAAGCTGTTTATCGTTCATTAAGTAGGGTTTATTGAGTACCTCTTCAAACCCAACGCCGTAACTTCTAGGATCGTTTCCTACTGAATCGAAAAATTCGTACGGTCCGTGTTTGGGAAAATAAAATGTTACCCGGTGTTCCCCTCTTTGATAACTCGTGGATGTGTTGGAAATGACGAACCTTCCTTTTCGTTTTTTAATTTGGTCCGCTGCGCAGACAGTTACGAGGTATCCGGAAAGTATACGAGTCAGTTGATCGCTGTTCATAGTCGCTTAATATTTGAAGGTTGTCCAGTCTACCAACTGCCCGTTTTTCGCTCTCGGTTTCTTACGATCAGAGGCCTCGCCCTTATGCTCCTTTCGTAATCGTGCTAGTTCTGACTTTGCGATTTCAACCGCTTGAGCCACGGGAGTGACCAATTTCACCACGGGTTTTTGCTGTTATAGCATTTTAATTTCTTTTTGTCGCTGATCTTCCATTTCCTTTAGAAGACTGTTTCTTCTACCGCTACCGACGATATACCGTCCCTCGTGATCGGGCTGAACGTAGCCCTCGCTCAAGTCTTTGAAATGTTGGTACCACGCGTCGTAGTCCGGGACATAAGGCACCCATTTATTCAGTTCCGCGTCAAACACTTCTATAGAACCCATCTTTTTTCTCTAAATATAGCAATGCTTTACCCTTCTTACATATAGTTCCTTCGGCATCGGATTCCTGGTTTTCATCAGTTTCTGTCAAGACATGGTCAGGCCAAACACTGGCGAATAAATCCTTCCTCAGTTTCACGGCTTGCTGGATGGATTCGTCGACATTCATGTCATGCTGTATTCTTAACGTTTTAGCCGACTGTAGAATCTGCCGTTGAGTAGGATCCTTTTGCAGCTGGTGATAATCCATCAGAAACCTCGCGTAATTGTGTCTTAGTCTTTTCCTGAGGGAGGGCAAGTCCTCGTTTGCTGCGTGATGATGAGCGTCCTCGGGAGCAGTCCCATCTTCGATGTAGCTATTCACCTTGTCTTTAAAGCGCTCTGCATTCGATTGCCTTAGAGGTTCCTTAAACCTTCTCTTCGATATTTCTAGACACAGGCGGTCTTCTGCCAGATCATCTTTGACGTGTTTACCCGGAGGTCTAATATAGGGGTAATGCATGTCGTTTACGTCGCTTATCGATTCCCTGTCATCGTCACTGTCTTCGTCATTTATATCGGACTCTTCTGATACCTGTAATTTCTGCATTTTTTCTACCGGAAATATGTCACTGCGTAAACGCTCTTGTTCGGGCGTGCTCGATTTTAGGTCGACTGTCAGGTACCCGTAAGGCTGACTCGTAGCCTGTTCGAATCGTTTCATAAACGTGGAATGGGATGCTGGATAAATTCTTCTCGCCAATGTCGCCACTTGTTGTCTGTCGATGGGATTATTGAAAAGGACAAGGTATTGCGTGTTCAAAGCGATTTCTCTACAGGCTTTTCCTTGCGGAAATAGATTCTGCGTGAGATATACGACGGACAAGTTTCTGTGATGACTTCTCTTAGTAAAGAGGTCCGCAATTCTTTGATCGCATTTAGCCTTGGTCATCAAGTCGTCAAAAACCAGGACATTCCTTTTGCGGGTATCCACATTCTCGGAGCTAGTCAGGTTGTCCGGTATACCGTGTACAAACTCTATCTGGGGAAGAGTGCGTTGCAAGTCGTCGTACAATCTTTGCCATTGACCAAAACACCATACGCTCGGGTGGAGGGTATATGAGGTCGGACAGGAGTAATTTTCTAGTCCATTCCGTTTTACCGCTTCTGCTAGGGCCAGTCACCACCATAGAAAACGGGTGTTGGAAGGTAATGCCTTTTGTCATGTCTGGGACTATCCCACTACCGTGCGTATTGCGTTGGTGTTTTAACAAAGCATCACGTCTCGGGAACCCGCTGTTACAGTCTGAGCATCAATTCATTTTCGTTTCAAGAGTTTGCAGTTTGGTTATTCTTACAGACTTTTCACATCATTGACCACCGCCACTACAGTCAACACCACCACAGCCACCACCACCAACAACCACCACCACCACCACCACAGCCACCACCACAGCCACCACCACCACCACCACAGACACCACTGCAGACACCACCCGCCCATAGGGGAAATATATGGGCTGCATGATGCTTCCAAGCAGAGCTGAATCCGGCCCGCACACTAGTACTGGTAAACTGCTAGAGGATCTTAGCCTGTCCAGGAACCGCTTTGCGAGGCGTACCGTCCACGCTGATAAACCCTATTGGTTTCATTAGGCAGCAGGGATTGAGATGTCATTTCATCCCAATGTCGGGTAAAAGTCCCCCAACATTCGAAGCAACGTCCCCAAAATGACCTAAATTGTGTTGACGGGGACGTGAAACCTCAAATCGAATAAACAAAACTTTTTTTCCCGGAACGCAGTCCATTCTTTGTAATCGAAGTTCATCAAATCGCGCTCTTCCAACACCTTCCATTGTTTTCCCGGTTTTCGAGGCAATAATTGTTTTGCGGGTGAGAACCTTAATTTGCGCCCCATCAATACTATACCGGGTAGTATCTCCTGAAATATTGGGATAGGAGCGCTCGAGCGAACGGGGTGGACCCCGATCACCCCCGACCTGAACAGGGACAGCGAACTTCGCCAATCCGCAGGAACATCTTTCGCCTCAAAATTTAGGATACTTACGGCGTAATTACCGTGAGTTACGTCATTCGAACACTTGTCCGATATTTAGGGTAGTTTCGTCATCTAATCGTTTCACTTACGTTTCACCGGAAGATATACGCATGCTGGGCATGCGCAGTTAGTGACGCTAAAGTGACGCTAATACTACTCAGAGACACCAACCAGGGGGTCCCCTGAGATGTCTCCGGGCTATGCCCCCACCCCCTCCACTTTGTAAAAGACCCAATATCTCAGAAACAGTTGAGATACCCATCCCTAAAACATATATATTCTCGTTCCTTATGATAAGACGCATTCAGTGATACCAACATAGGGGTCTCCCAGGGTGTGCCGGGGCCATGCCCCACCCCTCTATTTCATGCATAAAAGGCGATATATCTCAGAAACCATCCAGATCCCCACCCCAAAACCATATATATTCTTGTTTTTATTATGATAAGAGGCATTCAGTGACACCAACCTGGGGGTCCCCTGGGATGTGCCCAGGCCATGCCCCACCCCCTCCACTTCATAAAAGGCACAGGTTTTCAGATCCCCACCCATAAACCATATATATTATTGTATCTTATGATAAGACACATTCAGTGATTTCAACCTAGGGGTCACCGGGGGTGCGCCGGGGCCATGCCCCACCCCTCCACTTCATAAAAGGCGATATATCTCAGAAACCTTTCAGATCCCCACCCAAAGCCATATATAATCTTGTTTCTTATGATAAGACGCATTCAGTGACACAAACCTGGGGTCCCTTGGGATGTGCCCAGGCCATGCCCCACCCCCCCCCCTCCATTTCATAAAAGACCCAATATCTCGGAAACCGTTTAGATCCCCACCCCATAACCATATTATATTCTTGTTCCTTATGATAAGAGGCATTCAGTTATACCAAACCTAGGGATCTCCCAGGGTGCGCCGGGGCCATGCCCCACCATTCCACTTCATAAAAGGCGATATATCTCAGAAACTATTCAGATCCCCACCCCAAAACCATACATATTTTTGTTTCTTATCATAAGACGCATTCAGTGACATCAACCTGAGGGTCCCCTGGGATGTGCCCGGGCCACCCCTCGACTTCATAAGAGGCGATATATGTCAGAAGTCATTCAGATCCCCACCACAAACCATATATATTCTTGTTCCTTATGATATGACGCATTCATTGACACCAACTTGGGTGTCCCCTGGCATGTGCCTGGGCCATGCCTCATCCCCTCCACTTTGTAAAAGGCCCAATATCTCAGAAACCATTTAGATCCCCACCCTAAACCATATATACTCTTGTTCCTTTTGATAAGACACATTTAGTGATACCAACCTAGGGATCTCCCAAGGTGCGCTGGGGCCATGCCCAAACTTCATAAAATGCCATATATCTCAGAAACTGTTCAGATCCCCACCCCTAAGGCATGTATATTTGTGTTCCTTTTCCCCACCTCATAATCATATATATTCTTGTTCCTTGTGATTACACACTTTCAGTCACACCAACTTGGCGGTCCACAGGGGCCATTCCTCTCCTCTTCACTTCATAAGGCCTCATATCTCAGAAACAGTTCAGATCCCCACTCCTAAACAATTTATTTTCTTGATTCTAATGATATGACACATAAAAGGACAACAATCTTGGATTTCCTGGTGTCTGCCCGGGCCATACTCCAAGCCCTCCACAGCTTAAAAGGCCTTATATCTCTGGAAATAAACATCCCCACCCCTAAATTATACATATCCTTGTTCCTTATGATAAGACGCATTTTAGTGATACCAACCTGGGCTCTGTTTGATCCATGTCCCACCCCTCCACTTCATAAAAGGCCTAATATTTCAGATACAGAGTCCACATGGAATAGGGGTTCTTTTGGGAGTCTTTATAATCGATAAATTGAAACCATACATGGCTGCCAGTGGGCAGTGCCCACCTGAACTCTTGTGAGCATAGTGGCCCATGGGCCTCTTGTTCTCTTAGCATTTGATATTCCTGTGCTTTCGTTGACTTCGCAGGATTTACCAACAAGCTACAAAGTGTTTTAATATGGGGATCAACCATGGTTTTTCATGCATTAATATTCGCCTGGTCCCGAGGAAGCTGTTTGAACATGAGGCCGCCAGGCCGAATGTTCAAATAGCTTCTGAGGGATCCGGCAAATGTTAATGCAATGAAATAACCATGGATAATCGTTGTTCTTGCATAACTTATGATTCTAAAAGCAAATTTTGACAAAAACGCCCAAAAACTCCATATAAACTCCTCACATGCAACCGGCGAACCAACATGGCGGCCAGTTCAAAATGTTGTTTACAATGACGTTGTTACGCAGTAACCATCTGACGTCATCATGAAACCCTAAAACGCTACGTCAGGGCGATAACGTTACGTCGCTCAATGTAACGTAAACAAAGCAAGGCCAGTCTTGTGATATCAAAAGCTCAAAATCCATGTTCAAGCAGCATCCGAATTTCAAGATTTGAACATGTTTTTTGCTGTTTGAGCACGGCTTTCGGTCTATTTGACAATGGCCACGAATAGCCATGTGCATAGATATTTATGCAAGAATGTTTATTTATGTCTCCCCACTAAATTTGTTTTTGGGAGACATACAGTTTTCCCCCGGGCATCTGTCACAAAATTGTGCCGGTTTATCACTTGAAAACCTTCCAAGCTATCTTCCCAGAAACTTCATATAAATATTAATCAATATTATACGACGTGCAGAGCGCAAGAACTATAACTCTCGCATTTATACTTTTTTAGTTATCTCCCTTGGAGATTTGTCGGTGTGTATGTATGTATGCATGTATGGCCTAATCGTGTCCTGTCAATAACTTTTTTATTTTAGATGGATTTTGAAATTACTTGGCAGAAATATTAAACACCATGAGACGATGTGTGGCACGCATGACACAGGTTGGTACCTCAAAGGTCAAGGTCATACTTAGAGGTCAAAGGTCAAAAAGGGGCCTTTTTCGTGTTTTGTCAATGACTTTCTTATTTTTAGATTGAATTTGAATTTACTTGGCAGAAATGTTAACTACCATGAGACGATGAGTCCCACGCATGTGTCAGGTTGGTACGTCAAAGGTCAAGGTCATACATAGAGAGTCAGGTCCTTAGTGCAACAGAAAAGGTAAAAAGGGGCCTTTTTTTCGTGTTTGGTCAATAACTTTCTTATTTTTACATGGATTGTGAAATTGCTTGGCAGAATTACTAACCACCATTAGGCGATGTGTTGCGCACATTACCCAGTTTGGTACCTCAAAGGTCAAGGTAAAACATAGAGGTCACATGTAAAAAGGGGGCCTTTTTGTGTTCGGTCAATAACTTTCTTATTTTTACATGGATTTTAAAATTACTTGGCAGAAATGTTAACCACCATGAGACAATGTGTTGCGTGCATGACGCCGGTTGGTACCTCCAAGGGTAAGGTCATACTTAGAGGTCAAAGGTCAAAAAGGGTCTTTTTTCGTGTTTGGTCTTAACTTTCTTATTTGTAGATGGATTTTGAAATTACTTGGTAGCAATGTTAACCACAATGAGACAATGTGTCTCTTGCATGACCCATTTTGGTACCTCAAAGGTCAAGGTTATACTAAGAAGTCAAAGGTCAAAAAGGGGCCTTTTAGCTCAAGTGTCATGTAGTGATGACGTGAGCTTTTGGGATCACTTTTTGTTCGTCATCCCTCGTCAGTACATCCGTCCGTCCCTGTGTAAACAATTTCTTCAAATGACATCTCCTAAACCACTGATCAAATTTTGACCAAATTTTACAGGAATGATCCTTAGGTGGTCCTTTCATAGTTGTTCAAATGGTTCTGGTCTTCTGCACATCAAAGTCATAGGAGCCAAAAATTGATTTTTAATGAAAATTTAAAAAATCTTCTCCTCTGAAACCGCAAGGCACATGTCTTTGATATTTGGTGTGTAGCTCAATCTAGTGGACCTCTACGAAGATTGTTCAAATTATAGCCACGGGTCCAAAAATGCCCCCGCCCCAGGTTCCTTTGGTTTTACATTGACTTATATAGCAAAAGTCTTAAAAAATCTTCTCCTCTGAAACTGAAAGGCCCAGGTCTTTAATATTTGGTGTGTAGCTTCAACTAGTGGACCTCTACCCAGATTGTTCAAATTAGAGCCCTGGGATAAAAATTCCCCCGCTCCGAGGCCCTTTGGTTTTACATAGACTTACAAAGGGAAAACATTTAAAAATCTTCTTGTCTGAAACCAAAAGTCTCAGGTGTTTGATATTTGGTGTGAAGCTTCATCTAGTGGATCACTATCAAGATTTTTCAAATAATAGCCCTGGGGCCAAAAATGCCCCCGCCCCAGGGCCCTTTGGTTTAACATAGACTTATATAGGGAAAACATTTAAAAATCTTCTTGTCTGAAACCAGAAGGCTCAAGTGTTTGATATTTGGTATGACACTTCGTCTTGTTGACCTTTATCAAGATTGTTCAGATTATAACCCTGATGCCAAAAATGCCCCTGCGCCAGGGCCCATTGGTTTTACATTGCCTTAGATAGGAAACAATCTTATCCTCTGAAACTGTAAGGCCCATGTCTTTGATGTTTGGTGCGTGGCTTCATCTAGTGGACCTCTACCAAGATTATTGAAATTACAGCCTTTGCGCCAAAAATGCCCCCGTCCCAGGGCTCTTTGGTTTTACATTGTCTTATGTAGGAAAAATCTTAAGAAAATCATCTTCTCTGAAACTGCAAGGCCCAGGTGTTTGATATGTGGTTTGGAGCTTCATCTAGTGGACCTCTATCAAGATTGTTCGAATTTGAGCCCTGGGGCCAAAAATACCCCCAGCCCCGGGGCCCTTTGGTTTTACATAGATTTATATAGGGAAAACCTTTAAAAATCTTCTCTATGAAACCAGAAGGCTCAGGTGTTTGATATTTGGTATGAAGCTTCGTCTTGTGGACCTCTACCAAAATTGTCCAAATTAAAGCCCTGGGGTAAAAAAAAAACCGACCCGGGGCCCTTTAGTTTTACATTGACTTATATTGGGAAAATGTTTAAAAATCTTCTTGTCTGAAACCAGAAGACCAAGGTGTTTGATATTTGGTATGAAGCTGTGTCTAGAGGACCTCTATCAAGATTGTCCAAAATATAGCCCTGTGACAAAAAATGCCCCCGTCCCGGGGCCCACTGGATTTACATAGGCTTATACATGTATAGGGAAAATCTTCAAAAATCTTCTTGTCTGAAATCAGAAGGCTCAGATGTTTGATATTTTGTATGAAGCTTCGACTTGTGGACCTCTACCAAGATTATTCAAATTATAGCCCTTGGGTGAAATATGGCCCCGCCCTGAGGCCCACTGGTTTTACTTCGACTTATATATGGAAAACCTTTAAAAAATCTTCTTATCTGAAACCAGAAGGCCCAGGTCTTCAATATTTGGTATGATGCTTCATCCGGTGGACCACTACTATGTTGTTCAAATTATAGCCCTGGGGCCATAGCTGGCCCTGCCCCAGGCCCCACCGGCGTTACTTAGACATATATGGAAAACCTTTAAAAATCTCCTTCTCTGATACCACAAGGCCCAGGTATTCGATATTTTGCTTGAAACTTCATGTGTATGACCTCTACCAAGATTATTCAAATCACAGCCATTCGGTCAAAAATGGCTCCGCCCAAGGGCCCACAGGTTTTACATAGACTTACATAGGGAAAATTTTTAAAAACCTTCTCGCCTGAAACCAGAAGCTCCAGTCTCTGATATTTGGAATGAAGCTTCCTCTAGTTGTCCTCTACCAAGACTGAGCCGCTTCATCTCCTTCTGTTGCACCAAAGACCTGACTCTCAATGTCCACAATGTGTCCAGATAGTGACATAAAAGTCAGCTCTGTATTGTCAAAGGGAACCACTGACACATATGTCTAGCATCTTATGCCAATTCTTGCCATCCCCCTACACACACTCCCCCTTGTCACAATAGGCATTGTAAGTTTATCTCCATGCACTAGGACCTGACCGTCAATGTACAGAAGGTGCCGAGATAGTAACATACAAGTCAGCTCTGTAAAAGCGAACTTTTGAAAGATGTCATCATCAGAAAGAAAACAATTTGAAGGAATGTTCCATTGTTGACCCTCTGACAAAATTGCTCATAATAATTTCGCTCTACTGAACATAACCAAAACTAAACAATAAACAAGCTTTAAAATGACCTACTATTAAATAGGCAGACTGATTTTGAAATGATTTCACAGAAATGTTCCTTGGGTCACTCACAACCAAAATGACTCCAACCATCCACTCCACCTTATATTACCACCACTTAATCTGTACAATAAGGATCCAGGGCCATTATGACCCACTTGTTTAGTGTTTAGTCAATAACTTTCTAATTCCTGGATGGATTGTGAAATTACTTGGCAGAAATGTTAACTATCATGAGACGATGTGTTGCGCGCCAGACCCAGGTCGGTACCCCCAAGGTTAAGGTAAAAAAAAAGAGTCTTTTTTGTGTCCAGTCAATAACTTTTTTTTTCTGGATGGACTTTTTAAAGTAACCTTGCAGAAATTTTCACCTTCATTAGACGATGAGTCGTGTGCAAGACCAAGTTCCATACCCCCAATGTCAAGGTTATACCTAGAGGTCAAAGGTAAAAAGGGGCCTTTTTTGTGTACAGTCAATAACTTTCTTATTCTTTGATGAATTATGATTATGATGATTTCGTGTTTAACGACGCGTCAACCTTCTTTGTGGGTCATAAGCGTCAAGCTTGATGGATTATGAAATTACTTGGCAGAAATGTTAACCATCATGAGACGATGTGTTGTACCTCAAAGGTCAAGGCCATACTTAGAGGTCAAAGGTAAAAATAGGGCTTTTTTATGTATGGTCAATAACTTTCTTATTTCTCTATGAACTTTTTAAAGTTACTTTGCAGAAATGTTTATCTTCATTTAGATGATGTGTTGCACACAAGACCCAGGTCAATGCCTCCATATCAAGGTCATACTTAGAGGTCAAAATCGGGGGAGACATCTGTGTTTTTGTAGAAAAACATATTCTTTTTTTTACTTATTTCTAGCTCACCAGAACCGAAGGCTCAGGGGGAGCTTATAGGATAGGCTGTTGTCCGTCATCATCTGATGTCGTATGACATCAACACTTTTAAACGACATCTCCTCTGAAGCCATTCGGCCGATTCAGCCCAAATTTCATCTGTAGCATCCTTGCGGTGGAGGATTGGAAATTCACGTTTTTAATAAAAATTGGCTCATTAATTTGGTTGCCATGGCAACTTAGAGTTTCCATAGACTTATAATGGGGAAAATTGAAAAAAGGCATTTACTGTCAAGCCTCTGCAGATGTCTTGACAAAACTTTCATAGAAATGTTCCTTAGGCAATCTAATATCTGCCATATGATTTTAGGCCTACTGCTCATTTCTATTAGTTGCCATGGAAACCAAAATGAAAAAATAGAAAAAAAATACCTCATCTCCTCAGAAACCGTATGTGCTATGAGGCTGAGAGTTTTTGGAAATATTCACCATATTTGCTTTTACACGTTTTGTGGTTTTTTATGAAATTCGGCTCTTTAGTTTGGTTGCTATGGCAACTTAGATTTTCCATAGACTTATAATGGGGAAAATTGAAAAATGGCATTTGCTGCCAAGTCATTGCAGATATTTTGACAAAACTTTTATAGAAATATGCCTTGAGTAAACGTCTCTCAGCCATATGCTTTTATGCTAACATGGGGTCCCCGATGTCGTGCGAGGGCAATGCCCCACCCCTCCTTCAGTTCCCCGACCCAAAACCATATATATTCTTGTACCTTATGATAAGACGCATTCAGTGACACCAAACTCGAGGGTCCCCCGGGATGTGCCGGGGTCATGCCCCACCCTCCATTCCATAAAAGGTTCAAATATCTTGGAAACCTTACAGATCCCCACCCCTAAACCATACATATCTGTGTTCCTTATGAAAAGATACATTCAATGATACCAACTTGGGGGTCTCCCGGGGTGCGCCGGCGCCTTGCCCACCCCTCCACTTCACAAAAGGCCATATATCTCAGAAACCATTCAGATCACTGCCCCAAAACCATATATATTCTTGTTTCTTAGGATAAGACGCATTTAGTGACACCTACCAACCTTAAAGATCCCAACCCCTAAACCATAAATATTATTGTTCCTTATGAAGAGACGCATTCATGGACACCAATTTGGGGGTCTTCCTGGGTGTGCCGGGGCCTTGCCCCACACCTTTACTTCACAAAAGGCCATATATATCTCAGAAACCATTCAGATCCCCGCCCCTAAACCTTATATATTCTTGTTTCTTATAATAAGACACATTCAGTGACACTAACCTGGGGGTCCCCTGGGTTGTGCCGGGGTCGTGCCCCACCCCTTAATTTCATAAAAGACCCAATATCTCGGAAACCTTACAGATCCCAACCTGTAAACCATATATATTGTTAATCCTTATGATAAGACACATTCATTTACACCAACCTGGAGGTCTCCCGGGTCAAGCCAGGGCCTTGCCCCACCCCACCACTTCATAAAAGGTCATTTATCCCAGATACTGTTCAGAGCCCCACCCATAAACCATATATATTCATCTTCCTTATGAGTAGACGCATTCAAATAACACTAGCTTTGGAGTCCTCCAGGGTACGGGTCATGCCTCACTGCTTTACTTCATTAAAAGCCATATATCTCAGAAACCATTCAGATCCCCACCCCTCAACTATAATATTCTTGTACGGGCCTCCGTGGCCTAATGGATAAGAGCGCTGACTCTTAGTCATTAGGTCTCTCACCGCCGTGGGTTCGAGCCTCGCTCGGGTCACGTGTGAGATGCCAAGTTCTGCAACGGAAGGTCAGGTGGTTTTTCTCCGGGTACTCCGGTTTTCGCCCACCTATGATTAACGATCGGCTCGATATGAGTGAAATAATCTTGAAAGGGCCGTAAAACCCAAACCAAAAAAAAAAAATAATAATATTCTTGTTCCTTATGATAAGACTAGTACAATCACACCAAGCTGGGGGTCACTTTGTGCAGGGGCAAGATGCCCCTTCCCTCCACTTTAAAAATCAATATATTTCAGAAACCATTCAAATCCACACCCCATAATCAAATATGTTCTTGTTTTTTATCAATAGCACACCAGTTTGGGGGGTCCGCAGGGGCCATTCCTCTCCTCTCCACTTCATAGAAGGGCCTCATATATCAGAAACCATTAAGATTCCTACCCATAAACCATATATATTCTTGGTCCTTCTGATAAGACACATTTATAGACAACAATCTTGGGCTTTCCTTGGATCACCAGGGCAGTCCCGACCCCTCCATGGCTTAAGAGGCTTTATATCTCCGGCATACAGATCCCCACTGCTACACCATATACATTGTTCCTTATGATAAAACGCATTTAGTGATACCAACCAGTGCTCCATTGGGTCCATGCCCTACACCCTCTACTTCATAACAGACCTTATGTTTCAGATACCGAGTCCAGATGGGTGCTCATTTGATATTGGGGTTCATTTGGGAGACTTTATAATTGATAGATTAAAATGATATCATGTTAAAATACATGGCTGTCATTGGGCAGTGCGCACCTGAGCTCTGGTGAGCATAGTGGCCCATGGGCCTCTTGTTTTTTTTCTTTTAAGAAAATGTATAAAAATACAGAATTACTTATATAGCATGTATCGGCCCCCGCCCATCGGGGCTTGAAGAAAAAGATGGACTGCATGATGCTTCCACGCAGAGCTGAAACCGACCCGCACATTCAAATACTGGTAAACTGCTTAGAGGATGTAAGACTGCCCAGGCAAAGCGGTTTGAGTCGGACCTTCCATGCTTATAAACCCTATGTTATTTCGTCTCAACGTCGGGTAAAAGTCCAACCAGGTTGGAAGCAGTGTCTCCAAAATGACCTATACTGTGTTGACATCAAATCAAACAAACAAATTATATAGCATTTAAGGCTTTACTGGTTAACCATAAACGCTATTGCAAGTAATAGAAATAGGCTCCTTTGATGGGTGTTTTCTTAAAGCCCACTTTTGAGCTTTACTGGGATTATTGTTGTAGGGTGTCGTCATATTGGCTTATGTGGTCATTTCATCTTTATTGTGATAGATTTTATTTGTGTGAAGTTATTTTCTTCCATATTATTTACCCTTGTTCATGAAAGTATGTTTTAAGTATTTATCATTATACATTGTTTTGAAAAGTGTTTTCTGTTGCTGAAATACAGTCTGTGAGGTTTTTGGAGCGTAGCTGATGCAGCGTAGCTCCAGTGAAATGAGAAGTGATTTCGGCACTACTTTTAGTGTTACTGCGTATGACCCAATCACCAGCGAGAACATAGTACCCCGTGTTAACATAGTAGATTATTACGCCATGCGGTATCTTCTTATAGACTGCTTCACAGACCACCTATTTCAATCGGAATAGATGAATATTTTTAACAGATAAACTGTGTAGCAAGGCGGTTCAATCAAGTCCCCGCAATCAATGTTTTGAGAAGAGATAAGAAAATATCACAATTTTGTATCTTAAAATTTCCATTTTTTCCCCGAAAAATTGACAATTTATTTGTACAGGGGTGTTTTCGTGATGGTTGCTGCGGGGTCTACACCTCAGCGTGAGTTAATTTCAATAGAGGTCTTGTTGCTTTAACACGACTTCTGGCCCAGAATACCTTCAAACAGCTATGTTCATTGGATCAATATGAGCCTGAATTAATATACCAATCAGACGCTAAATCAAATCATCAAAGCTACGCTCCATCAGCACTCTCAGTGCTTTGATTTCATTGTTTCTTATAGTGATAATCTTTGTTATTTGTTAGTCATGTCATTACAAAATACTCTGTAGATTACTTCTTTTTGTCTTTGATGATGATGATTATTTCGTGTTTAACGCTGCTACAACTCTCCTTTTTGTTTTGGACTTTATATTGTGAAATATTCGGCACAAGTTGATAAGTGAAGGACACATGAACTTGCAAGTGTGTCTCAACCATATGAACTCGTGACGAACACTTCACAATATAAAGTCAATAACATTTTTATACACAACCACACGAATTGTCTGTCTGTCCATACGTTCGTCTGTCCGCACCATTTCCGATCAATAACTTGAGTAATTTTTAACTCGCCTTACGAAAGTAAGGGGGAGCTATTGCCATACCCCCGGGTGTCCGTCGTCACTGTAAGCGTCGGCGTCCGCATTTGGTTAAAGTTTACCTGCAAGCTCTTATATGTGATGTTTTACAAGTTTATTTTGAATATATAATTAACAATTGGTAAAAAACAATATTTAACATTATTATTGTACTTCATTTTTCAGGTTTTTGACTAAAATTGGACTTTTTGAGAAGTTAATATTTTCCTCTGTATTACCTCCCTTATTTCCCTGTGTTAAAGTTAACCTGCAAGCTGCGTGAGTTCAAATCCCGGGGGAGGCATATTTTTGTTTTTTCTTTTTAAAAACATAGCGGGTCTGGGGCTCAAGGTCAAGGTCACTGTGGCTATTTTTAGAAAAACATTGTCATCGCTGTAGCGCCTTCATTTCTTGATGGATTTCAATATAACTTCACCCAAATGTTGGGTATAATGATATCTCGAGCGACTTTGACTTTCAGGGTCCGGGGCTTAAGGTCAAGGTCACTGCTTTCAGGGTCACGGGGTCAAGGTCACTGTTGCAATTTTTAGAAAAATATTGTCATCGCTCTTGCACCTTAATTTATCGATGGATTTTAATATAACTTCACACAAATGTTGGGTATGATGATATCTCTAGCAAGTTCGACTTTCAGGGACTGGGGCTGAAGGTCAAGGTCACTGTGGCTATTTTTCGAAAAAAAACTTTGTGATCGCTCTAGTGCCTTTATTTATGGATGGATTTTGATATAACTTCACACAAATGTTGGGTATGATGATATCTGGAGCGGGTTCGACTTTCAGGGTGTGGGGCTGAAGGTCAAGGTCACTGTGGCTATTTTTAGAAAATCTTGTCATCGCTCTTATGTCTTTATTTATGGATGGATTTTAATATAACTTCACACAAATGTCGGGTATGATGATATCTCTAGCAGGTTCGACTTTCAGGGACTGGGGCTGAAGGTCAAGGTCACTGTGGCTATTTTTCGAAAAAACTTTGTGATCGCTCTAGTGCCTACATTTATGGATGGATTTTAGTATAACTTCACACAAATGTTGGGTATGATAATATCGGGAGCGGGTTCGACTTTCAGGTTCCAGGGCTGAAGGTCAAGGTCACTGTGGCTATTTTTATAAAAAAACTTTGTGATCGCCCTAGTGCCTACAGTTATGGATGGATTTTAATATAACTTTACACAAGTGTTGGGTATGATGATATCGCGAGCGAGTTCGACTTTCAGGGTCTGAGGCTGAAGGTCAAGGTCACTGTGGCTATTTTTAGAAAAAAACTTTGTGATCGCTCTGGTGCCTACATTTATGGATGGATTTTAATATAACTTGACACAAACATTTGGTATGATGATATCTCGAGCAAGTTTGACTTTCAGGGTCTTCAGGGGATGAAGGTCAAGGTCACTGTGGCTATTTTCAGAAAAACTTTGTCATTGCTCTTGCACCTTCATTTATTGATGGATTTTAATATAACTTGACACAAATGTTTGGTATGATGATATCTTGAGAAACTTTGACTTTCCTGGTCAGAGACTGAAGGTCAAGGTCACTGTGGCTATTTTTTAGAAAAAAAACTTGTTCATTGCTCTAGTGTCAACATTTATTGATGGATTTTAAGATAAATTCATACAAATGTTGGGTATGATAATATCTCGAGTCAGTTCAACCTTCAGGGCCTGGGGCTCAAAGTCAAGGTCACTGTGGCAATTTTTAGAAAAACTTTGTCATCACTCTTAAGTACCTACATTTATTGATGGATATAATGTAATTTTCACAAATGCTAGGCTAGGCTTCTTTAGCTCACCTGGGCCGAAGGCTCCAGGGGAGCTTATAGTAAAGTGTATCCTCCGTCGTCCGTCCGTCCGTCCACACTTTTGAGCAGCTATATCTCTGCAGCCTGCAGGCTGATCTAAATCATTTCTCATCTGTAGCATGCCTCTTGTTGGGCATTGATGACATAAGCTTTTTTTGAAATCGCATGAAAACTTTGGTTGCTATGGCAATCACAAGATCTCATAGACTTACAATGGGAAAATGCTTGACATCACCGTAGCCCCTTTAGTTTTGAACGGATCTTGTAAGGTGGCTGGGGATAAAACCTCGGATGAGTTCGAAAACCGGCCAAGTCGGCCCATTTATCATAGAGTCACGTCCGTTTGATTGCTGAAAATGCCGATGTTTGACATTGTCATCACCGTAGCCCCTTCAGTTTTGATCGGATCTATCTGAAACTTATATATAAGGTGGCTGGGGATAAAACCTCGGATGAGTTCGAAAACTGGCCAAGTCGGCCCATTAATCATAGAGTTACGTCCCTTTGATTGCTGAAAATGCCGATTTTTGACCTTGTCATCACCATAGCCCCTTCAGTTTTGATTGGATCTTTCTGAAACTTATATGTAAGGTGGCAGGGGATAAAATCTCGGATGAGTTCGAAAAGTATCCAAGTCGGCCCATTTATCATAGACTAACGTCCCTTTGATATCTGAAAATGCCGATGTTTGACCTTGTCATCACCATAGCCCTTTCCGTTTTGATCGAATCTTTCTGAATCTTATATGTAACGTGGCTGGGGATAAAATTTCGGTTGAGTTCGAAAATCAGCCAAGTTGGCCCATAATAACAGAATAACGTCCCTTTGATTGCTGAAAATGCTGATTTTTGACCTTGTCATCACCGTAGCCCTTTCAGTTTTGATCGGATCTTTCTGAAACTTATATGTAAGTGGCTTGGGATAAAACCTCGGATGAGTTCGAATACCGGCCAAGGTGGCCCATTTATCATAGAGTTAGGTCCCTTTGATTGCCGAAAACGTTGATTTTGACCTTGTCATCACTGTAGCCCCTTCAGTTTTGATCGGATCTTTCTGAATAGCTCCATATGCTATTTCTTTTACAGATATTTCTGGCCCTCGGCAGGAAATTCCGTGACTCCCTTATGATTTCTAGCCAAAGTAGATTTTTTGTTGTAGTGACAAGGTGAGCTTTTGTGATCACATTTTGTCCGTCGTGCGTGCGTGCGTCCGTCCGTCCGTCCGTGTGTGCGTCCGTGCGTGCGTGCGTCCGTAAACAATTTCAAATAAGTATATCTCTAATAACCCATGGCCAATCTTGATCAATTTTCATGTGAAGCGTCATCAGGTAGGGGGAAAGGCTGCATAAGGTTTTTGGGCTGATCAGATTGGAATTCTGGTTGCCTTGACAACATATAGATCCCATAGACTTATAATGGGAAAAATTTAAAAAATCTTCGTCTCTGAAACCACAGGGCCCAGAGCTTAAAAATTTAGCTTGTAACAATGTAAAGTGGTCACCTACGTAAATCCTGCCAATCATGTTCTTGGGGTCCAAATTGGCCACACCCCGGGGCCCCTTAGCTCCTATAGACTCGTATTTGAAAAAAAAAAATCTTCTAAAAATCTTCTTCTCTGAAACCACAGGGCCCAGAGCTTAGATATTTAGCATGTAGAAACGGCAAGTGGTCACCTACATAATTCCTGCCAATCATGCTCCTGGGTTCAAAATGGGCCTTGCCCCGGGGCCCCTTCGCTCCCATACACTCATAATGGAAAAAAGCTTCGAAAATCTGCTCTGAAACCACAGGGACAAGACCTTAGATATTCGCATATAGCAACGGCAAGTGATCACCTACATAATTCCTGCCAATCATGCCCCTGGGGTCCAAACGGTCCACGCCCCGGGGCCCCTTAGCTCCTATAGACTCATAATGGAAAAAAGCTTCAGAAACCTTCTTCTCTGAAACCACAGGGCCCAGAGTTTAGATATTGAGCATGTAGCAACGGCAAGTGGTCACCTACATAATTCCTGCCAATCATGCCCCTGGGGTCCAAATGGGCCACGCCCCGGGGCACCTTCGCTCCCATAGACTCATAATGGAAAAAATCTTCAAAAATCTTCTTCTCTGAAACCACAGGGCCAAGAGCTTAAATATTTAATGTGTAGCAAGTGGTCACCTACATAATTCCTGCCAATCATGCCCCTGGGTCCAAACGGGCCGTGCCCCGGGGCCCCTTAGCTCCTACAGGCTCATAATGAAAAAAAGCTTCAAAAAGCTTCTTTTCTGAAACCACAAGGCCCAGAGCTGAGATATTTAGCATGAAGCAACGGCAAGTGGTCACCTACATAAATTCTGCCAATCATGCCCCTGTGGTCCAAATGGGCCACGCCCCGGGGCCCCTTAGCTCCCATAGACTCAAAATGGAAAAAAAGTTTCAAAAATCTTCTTGTCTGAAACGACAGGGCCCAGAGCTTAGATATTTAGCATGTAACAACGGCAAGTGGTCATCTACATAATTCCTCCCAATCATGCCACTGGGTTTCAAATTGGCAATGCCCCGGGATCCCTTTGCTCCCATAGACCCATAATGGAAAACAAGTTTCAAAAATCTTCTTCTCTGAAACCAAAGGGCCAAGAGCTTAGATATTTGGCATGTAGCAACCGCATGTGGTGGCCTACATAATTCTTGCCAATCATGCCCCTGGGGTCCAAACGGGCGACGGCCCGGGGTCCCTTAGCTCCCATAGACTCATAATGGAAAAAGCATAATAAATCTTCTTCTCTGAAACCACAGGGCCTAGAGCTTAGATATTTGGCATGTAGCAACGGCAAGTGGTCACCTACATAATTCCAGCAAATCATGCTTCTTGGGTCCAAACGGGCCATGCCCCGGGGCCCCTTAGCTCCCGTAGACTCATAATGGAAAAAAGTTTCAAAAATCTTCTTCTCTGAAACCACCGGGCCCAGGGCTTAGATATTTAGCATGTTGCAATGGCAAGTGGTTACCTACATAAATCCTGCCAATCATGCCCCTGGGGCCCAAATGGGCTACGCCCCGGGCCCCTTAGCTCCCATAGATTCGTAATGGAAAAAAGCTTCAAAAATCTTCTTCTCTGAAACCACAGGGCCCAGAGCTTAGATATTTAGCATGTGGCGATAACAAGTGGTCACCTACATAAATCCTGCCAATCATGCCCCTGGGGTCTACATGGGGCAAACCCGTGGACCCCCTTAGCTCCCATAAACTCATAATGGAAAAAAGCTTCAAAAATCTTCTACTCTGAAACCACAGAGCCCAAAGCTTAGATATTTAGCATGTAGCAACGGCAAGTGGTCAACTACATAATTCCTGCCAATCATGTCCCTGGGATCCAAACGGGCCACGCCCCGGGGCCCCTTAGCTCCTATAGACTCATAATGGAAAAAAGCTTCAAAAATCTTCTTCTCTGAAACCACAGGGCCCAGAGCTTAGATATTTAGCATGTAGCAATAGCAAGTGGTCACCTACATAAATCCTGCCAATCATGCCCCTTGGGTCCAAATGGGCCACGCCCCGGGGCCCCTTAGCTACCATAGTCTCATAATTGAAAAAAAAAACTAAAAAAAGCTTCTTCTCTGAAACCACAGGGCCCAGAGCTTAGATAGTTAGCATGTGGCAATCACAAGTGGTCACCTACATAAATCCTGCCAATCATGCCCATGGGGTCCAAATGGGTCACATTATAGCCTTGGGGCCAAAAATGGGCCCTCCCCAGTGTCCACTGGTTTTACATAGACTAAATGGGAAAACCTTTTGTGAATGTTCCTGTATGAAACCAGAAGGCCAAGGTCTTTGATATTTGGTGTGAAGCTTCATCTAGTGGACCTCTACCAAAATTGTTCAAATTATAGCCCCGGGGCCAAAAATGGGCCCAACCCAGGGTCCACTTGTTTTACATAGACTTATTTTGGGAAAACCTTTGAAAATATTTTGTCTGAAACCGGAAGGCCAAGGTCTTTGATATTTTATATGATGCTTCGTCTTGTGGATTTCTACCAAGATTGTTCAATTTATAGCCCTGGGGCCAAAAATGACTCCGCCCTGGGCCCCACAGGTTTTATATACTTATATAAGGAAAGCTTTTAAAAATATTCTTGTTTGAAACCAGAAGACTTGGGTATTTGGTATGAAGCTTAACCTTTTAGACCTCCCTCAAGATTATGGAAGTTATAGCCCTGGGGCCAATAATTCCGCTCCCCGGGACCCACTTGTTACACCATGGGTCAGGTGAGCGATCCATGGCCATCATGGCCCTCTTGTTAAGTTGTCAGAAAATCCTATAGGAAAACATATCAACCACTGCTACATTTGCATAAACTGAAAGAAAGGAATATTCTAGTTCCCAGAGGAATCCTGCATTGTTCAAAATTATAAACACCTGAATCTTTGATTTTCTGATAAATATAAAAAAACTCTAAATTCTCTGTTTTTTTTTTGCAAGGAATCACGGGCAATTAGCTGAAAATTTTGAACTTCGGTACAGGGAGGGGTTTCCGTATCTGCCATTGAAACACTTTCTACTTCCAGTCACTTTTGGAAATATGGACAGGCCGAAGAAGACTTAGGGTGCTTAAGCTTAACTTTGTCATTTTTATGGCAAACTGTCACACTCACTACAAAAGTGTCAGCCCCCGCCAATAGGGGCTTGAAGAAATATATGGGCTGCATGATGCTTCCACTCAGAGCTGTATTCGGCCCGCACACTAGTACTGGTAAACCGCTTAGAGGATCTAAGCCTGTCCAGGAACTGCGGTGTGAGGTGGACCGTCCATGCTAATAAACCCTATTGGTTTTCAGGGCTTGAGATGTCATTTCATCTCAATGTCGGTTAAAAGTCCAACAAAATCTTCAAAATGACCTTTACAGTGTTGACTGGGAACGTAAACCTCAAATCAAACATACAACCTAACACTACAAAAGTGTGCGACCGACCTGGATTGACCCTTAATTACCTTTTGATGAGAAGATCCAAAACTCCAGGCCTACATGGCCTGTAATGTAACTTCAAAAAATGTTTTTTCTGTACACTATTGCTCTTGATTAGGCAACAGGCCAACATTGGAGTCTCAATTTCAGACGGGTTGTCAGACCAAGTACTCAGACCATATATATATATTTGCGAAGTACATTATTTTCCTAAGCAACTTCAGCCTGCCCGGCTTTTCCTCAGCACCTGTCCGTTTGCACAGTACCACCTTTACCTCACCCGCAACATAGGATGAATAATGCCGATTCTGAGACATAATCGTATTGCAAAGCTGAATGCGGCCATATTTGCGTAAACCTGACAGTATCTGCTAATTATGCTCCCCGAAGAATTTCGGGGGAGCATATAGTCGCCGCTTCGTCCGTGCGTCCGTGAGTCCGTGCGTCCGTCCCGCTCTTGTCAGCGCGAATTCTCAGAAACTACTGGGCGGATTTCAATGAAACTTCATGGGACTATTAAGTATCGAAGGTGGATGCGCATATCACCTGCGTGTTTTGGTTTGATGATTTTTCCAACAGTTATGGCCCTTTGATGAATTCTGCATGAATATATAGGGTACTGTTCATGTCCACGCAACTGCTTGCAGAAACTGCAACTCAGCAACTGCTTGCAGAAATTCAACGAAACTTCAATGGAACCTTAAGCAACAATAGAGGATGCGCATATTATCCGTGCTATCTGGTTAGATGATTCGTCACAGAGTTATGGTACTTTGTTTAAAGCTGCAGTGGTAGGTCACTGTGGCTATTTTTAGAAAAAAACTTTGTCATCACTCTGGTGCCTACATTTATGGATGGATTTTAATATAACTTCACACAAATGTTGGGTATGATAATATCTTGAGCATGTTCGACTTTCAGGGTCCTGGGCTCAAGGTCAAGGTCACTGTGGCTATTTTTAGAAAAAACTTTGTCATAGCTCTAGCGGTGTCATTTGCTGATGGATTTTAATATAACTTCACACAAATGTTGGGTATTATAATATCTCAAGCAAGTTTGACTTTCAGGGTCCTGGGCTCAAGGTCAAGGTCACTGCTGCTATTTTTAGAAAAACTTTGTTTTTGCTCTAGTGCCTACATTTATTGATTGATTTTAATATAATTTCACACAAATGTTGAGTATGATAATATCTCGAGCAAGTCCAACTTTCAGGGTCCTGGGCTCAAGGTCAAGGTCACTGTAGCTATTTTTAGAAAAAAACTTTGTCATCGGTCGCGTCGTCATTTGCTGATGGATTTTAATATAACTTCACACAAATGTTGGGTATAATAATATCTCAAGCAAGTTCAACTTTCAGGATTCTGGGGTCAAGGTCAAGGTCACTGTGGTTATTTTTAGAAAAAAACTTTGTCATTGCTCTAGTGCCTACATTTATTGATGGATTTTAATATAATTTCACACAAATGTTGAGTATGATAATATCTCGAGCAAGTTCAACTTTCAGTGTCCAGGGCTCAAGGTCAAGGTCACTGTGGCTATTTTTAGAAAAAAACTTTGTCATCGCTCTAGCGTCGTCATTTGCTGATGGATTTTAATATAACTTTACACAAATGTTGGGTAAAATAATATCTCGAGCAAGTTCAACTTTCAGGATCCTGGGGTCAAGGTCAAGGTCACTGCGGTTATTTTTAGAAAAAAAACTTTGTCATCGCTCTAGTGCCTCCATTTATTGATAGATTTTAATATAATTTCACACAAATGTTGGGTATGATAATATCTCGAGCAAGTTTGACTTTCAGGGTCCTGGGCTCAAGGATAAGGTCACTGCGGCTATTTTTAGAAAAAACTTTGTCATAGCTCTAGCGTCGTCATTTGCTGATGGATTTTAATATAACTTCACACAAATGTTGGGTATGAAAATATCACAAGCAAGTTTGACTTTCAGGGTCCTGGGGTCAAGGTCACTGCTGCTATTTTTAGAAAAACTTTGTCATCGCTCTAGCATCTACATTTGCTGATGGATTTTAATATAATTTTCGAACCCGTCTGATATTTTATATGCATGTAAAGTCACCCAATACCGAACCATACCTGGCGTCAGTCCTATGAGGATTGCCTCTGTGTATGAGAGTAAGTTTTCAATAATTTGTATTAAACAGTTCTTCCTTTCATTTATTCGGACTTTTGTGTTGCTGAGTTTGTATGACAGTGCCATCAGGCAAGCTAATCTGTCCACTGACAGGTTTTGTTATACTCCATTTTGAAGTACAGTGAGTATACACAGTATACTGCTCTTTAACTGGGATAATGTTTCCTGTTCCGACTATTGCACGTTCGGGGAGCATCCATCGGTTTCACCGATATTCTTGTTTTTTATATAGGCCAGATTTCAAGGATTTTTTTCTTTGGTTTTTTAATGGTCCGGGAAGATGCACCCAAGTCTAATTCAAGAGAAATATTTTGTGATCACATTTCGTCCGTGCGTGCGTATGTGCATGCGTCCGTCCGTGCGTGCGTAAACAATTTTATTGTCTACACGATAGCATCTTCATATATGATTTGATTTTAACCAGACTTGCACACAACTTGTACCACCATGAGATCTGGGTTCCTTTCTTGGACCAGCCATATCCTATCGTGTGTTACGGAGTTACGGTCCCTGAAAGGGCAAAAATTGCCTATTTTGGTCCTGTCCGCACGACAGCATCTTCATTTATGGTTTAATTTTAACCAGGCTTGCACACAACTTGTACCACTATGAGATCTGGGTTCCTTTCTTGAACCAGCCATATCCAATCATGTTTTACGGATTTGCGGCCCCTGAAAGGGCAAATTTGCCTATTTTGGTCTTGTCCGCACGATAGCATCTTCATTTATGATTTGATTTTAACCAGACTTGCACACAACTTGAACCACCATGAGATCTGGGTTCCTTTCTTGAACCAGCCATATCCAATCATGTGTTATGGTGTTACGGCCCCTGAAAGGGCAAACGTTGCCTATTTTGGTCTTGTCCGCACGATAGCATCTTCATTTATGATTTGATTTTTACCAGACTTGCACACATCTTGTACCACCATGAGATCTAGGTTCCTTTCTTGAACCAGCCATATTCCATCATGTGTTACGGCGAAACGGCCCCTGAAAGGGCAAAAATTGCCTATTTTGGTCTTGTCCGCTCGATTGCATTTTCATTTATGATTTGAATTTAACCAGACTTGCACACAACTTGTACCAGCATGAGATCTGGGTTTCTTTGTTGAACCAGCCATATCCCGTCATGTGTTTCGGAGTTACGGCCCCTGAAAGGGCAAACATTGCCTATTTTGGTCTTGTCTGCACGATAGCATCTTCACTTATAATTTGATTTTAACTAAACTTACACAAATTTTGTACCACCACAAAATATCTCGGTCAAGTTCGAATATGGGTGTTGTCGGGTCAAAAAGTAGGTCAGTAGGTCAAATCATAGAAAACCCTTCTGAACACACTAGAGGCCAAAATTTATGTCCAATCGTCATCAAACTTGCTCAGAATGATCATCTTGATAATATATCAGTCAAGTTCGAAAAGGGTGTTGTCGGGTCAAAAAGTAGGTCAGTAGGTCAAATCATAGAAAAACCTTGTGAACGCACTAGAGGCCACAGTTTTGGTCCAATTGTCCTCAAACTTGCCCAGAATGATCATTTGACAATATCTCAGTTAATTTCGAATAAGGGTTATATCTGGTCAGTAAGTAGGTCAGTATGTCAGAGTGTTGAAAAACCGTGTGGACACAATAGAGACCCCAGTTTTGGTCCGATCATCATCAAACGTGCACAGAATGATCATCTTGACAATATCTGGGTCAAGTTCGGATTAGGGTCATGTCTGGTCAAAAAGTAGGTCAGCAGGTCAAATCATAGAAAAACGTTTTGAACACTATAAGAGGCCACAGTTTAAGTCAAATAATCATAAAACTTGCTCAGAATGATCATCTGGACAATATTTCAGTTAAGTTCGAATATGGGTCATGTCAAATCAAAAAGAAGATTAGTAGATTATTTTGTCATAACTTTTGAAACCGTTTGAGATAGAGCCTTCATATTTGGCATGTAGGTTCCTTGTGACAGGCTTCCCACTCATATAAAGATTTGACCTGTGATGTTGACCTGTGACCTTCTTTATCATTAATTTTGAACCATATGAGATAGAGCCTTCATATTTGGCATGTATGTTCCTTGTGACAAGATTTTCTCAACCATTCAAAACTTTTGAGCCATGACCTTGACCTTTGACCTACTTTGTCATAACTTTTGAAGCATTTAAGATACAGCCTTCATATTTGGAATATAGGTTCCTTCATAGGAGTGAGTGTTTGAGTTTAAGTCTCACAGCCAGCTAAGGTTATACAGAGATGGGACCTCTGTTTAAATACCAATCTGAAAGTCAGGAGAAGCCTGGGATTGATCCTGCTACCCCTGGTTTACAAGGCAAGTAGTATGGCCACTTCATCATAAAGGCTTCTAGACTTCATTGGAATGTGTAGATGACCCTCTAGGAAAATAGCATAACGATTAACAAATGGCCACAAGAGCTAAAAATAGAAAAACAACGTAAATTTGCTTCAAATGCGAACTCCTTCTAAACCGTTGGGCCAATTGGATTTAAAACTGTTGTGTTACAAATAACGAAACAAACATAATACTAAACTACTAATTTATTCAGCTCGATATTATTAGCTCAATGATCTAAACACAAGTGGCCTAATGTTTTACCTACAAAAGTATTTAAGAGGCTTCAGCAGCTCAAAGACCTAGCATGATAAAACCTGATACAACAAAAACTTCACAGGAATTTTACCTAGGTGACTGCCTACTAAAAAAGTTAAAACTCATTCCACTCCAATGAACAAAATGGCTGCCAGAGCTAAAAATAAAACAAAATCTTCAAACAACAATTCCTTCTGTACCCTTGGGCCAATTTCATTCAAACTACAAAGTAATGCTGCTTAGATGACCCTCTACCAAAAAGGCTTAAACTATCCTGCTCCGATGAACAAAATGGCCACCAGAGCAATAATAGAAAAATATTGTAAATTTGACTCAAATGTTAACCCCTCCTAAACCCTAAGGCCAATTTGATTCAAACTTCACAGGAATGTTGCCTCGGTTCCTCCTTACCAAATAAGCTAAAATTACTCTGCTGATGAACAAGATGGCCACCATAGCTAAAAATAGATTATACTCGAGACAGTGACACACAGGTGAGCGAACCAGGGCCCTGTGGGCCTTCTTGTTTCTTTTAAAACTCTCCTGATGATGTTACTGAAAATCTAAATAGATTGCAAGTAGGTCATATTTGACAGCATAAAATGCTCTCGATTTTCTTAATATTTGTTTTGTTTCACGTTTGTTAAGTCGATTGACACGACCACATGGCTGATGATTATTAGTCTCAAAATGGACACATTTGAAACTAGTTCCAATCTGAACTATATTGCTTATCAACGGGCAATATGCACTTGACTATGGGCAATATGGAAAAAATATTTATTTACTGCTTACTTACGTACAAAGTAAATTTCGGTTCGATACCTGCCGGGGTCTCCAACATTCTTTCGTGAAGATTGATTGACTTATCTATTCTGATCTTGATCCACACTATTTGTAACAATGACTTACAATGTAACCAGCAGATGACAAAGCAGACGACATTTGTTTGTTGTTTTGATTGGTGTCTTACGGTTTAATGTTTTTTTTTTTTTTTTTTTTTTTTTACAAATATTGCAGCAGCGCTTATAGGAATATCAACAAGAGTCTACTCTAAATGAAACAAGAGTTGTCAGAAGACAACATAGCTTCCCTTTGGGGGCCTAAGATGGATGAATTCAAGATATCAATTTTTTTTTCATCTGTAAAACTGCCCAACAGACTGCAGCAAATGAAAGAGAACCAAAAAGTACCCCTAATCATCCTGTTTTCAAGCCTTTCCACTGTAAAAAAAAAAATATTTGATACAAAAAAATTCTACAAACTTCCAAGTAATAACAAGGCATCACAGACGATACAAATCCCCTCGCGCAAGACAGATTAAAAAAAGCCTTGCCTAGTATTTGTGTAAAATTACATTATTTCCAATAAATGTAGGTACTTAAGAGTGATGACTAAGTTTTTTCTAAAAATAGCCACAGTGACCTTGACTTTGAGCCCCAGACCCTGATAGTTGAACTGACTCGAGATATCATTCCCAACATTTGTATGAAGTTATCTTAAAATCCATCAATAAATGTGGACACTAGAGCAATGATCAAGTTTTTTCTGAAAGTAGCCACAGTGACCTTGACCTTCAGCCCCTGACCCTGAAAGTCAAAGTCACTTAAGATATCATCATACCAAACATTTGTGTCAGGGTATATTAAAATACATCAATAAATGAAGGCGCAAGAGCGATGACAAAGTTTTTAGCTCACCATAGCACTCTGAGCCGAAGGCTCCGGGGGAGCTTATAGTATAGGCATTGGTCCGTCGTCAACATTTTCAAACATTATCTCCTCTGAAACTACTTGGCCAGTTGAAACAAAATTACATGTGAAGCCTCTGTGGGAAGGGGGAACAAAAGTTTGTTCGCGAGGACAAAGTCAAATGACCAATATGGCCGCCATGCCCATATACAGTAAAAACCCTTAAAAATCTTCTTCTCAAGAACCGAATAGCCGATGATCTTGAAACTTGGTATGCAGCATCGGGGACTTGGTCACTTAGACTTTTGTATGGAAAAAGGCAAAACAGTGGATTTTTATGATTGCATTGTAGCTAGTGGCTTCAGAAATGGTATTTGCAATCAGCTGAATGGACGTTTATCAGTTCCAAAGGTCAAGGTCATTTACCGACCTTTGTCAAGGACGGCTCAGATTCAGTATTTTTATCTTCTTCTTCACTTAAACCACTCGGCCAATTGAAACTAAATTACATGTGGAGCCTCTAAGGAATGGGGGAACGAAAGTTTATTCGTGAGGACTGGATCGCATGACCAATATGGCCACCATACCCATATATGAAACTTTTGAATATATTCTTCTCAAGAACCGAACGGCTGATGATCTTGAAACTTGGTATGCAGCATTGGGGACTCTGTCACTACCAAGTTTGTTCAAATGATGATATTTGTTCGACCTTAATCTGTTTTATGTCAAGGTCAAATTTGGTCACTTAAACATTTGTATGGAAAAAAGGCAAAATAGTGGATATTTCTGATTCAGATTGCCTGGTAGGCTGTGACATCAAAAATGATATTTGCAGTTAGCTGAATGGAAGTTTATCAATTCCAAAGGTCAAGGTCATTTACTGACCTTTATCCTGGATGCCTCAGATTCAGCTATTTTTTATCATCTTCTCCAGTTAAACTGGAGGGTGGATTGAAACCAAATTACTTGTGGAGCCTCTATGGGAAGGGGGAATGAAATTTGTTCGTAAGGACTGGGTCACATGACCAATATGGCTACCATTCTCATATATGGTAAAAAAACTTTAAGAATTTTCTTCTCAGGAACCAAGTAGCCTTGAAATTTGGTATGAAGCATTGAGGAATCAGGCCCTACCAAATTTGTTCAAATGATGACCTTTAGTTGACCTTGACCTGTTTTACGTCAAGGTCAAATTTGGCCACTTAGACATTTGTATCGGAAAAGGGCAAGACAGTGGATTTACTCATTGCATGGTATCCGGTCACATCAGAAATTTTATTTACAATCAGCTAAATGGAAGTTAATCAATTCCAAAGGTCAAGGTCATTACTGACCTTCGTATTGGATGGCTTGGATTCAGTATTTTTATCTTCTTCTCCAGTAAAAGAGCTATGCTGATTGAAACCAAATTACATGAAAAGCCTCTATGGTGGTGAGGCAATTAAACATTATTCTTGGCATTGTTGTCACATGACCAAGATGGACACCTTGCCTGTATATGGTATAAACCACATGACCTCCGGTGAGCGTAGTGGCCCATGGGCCTGTTGTTCTAAAATAGCCACAGTGACCTTGACCTTCAGCCCCAGACCCTGAAAGTCGAACTCGCTGAAAATATCATCATTGCTAACATTTCTGTGAAGTTATATTAAAATCCATCCATAAATATAGGCACTAGAGCAATCACTATTTTTTTCTGAAAATAGCCACAGTGACCTTGATCCCAGACCCTGAAAGTTGAACTCACTCATGATATTATCATACCCAACATTTATTGAAATAATCTTTAAATCCATCTATAAATGTGGACAATAGAGCAATGACCAAGTTTTTTTTAAAAATAGCCACAGTGACCTTGACCTTCAGCCCTGACCCTGAAAGTCAAAGTCACTCGAGATATCATGATGATACCCAACATTTGTCTGAAGTTATATTAAAATCCATCAATAAATGAAGGCGCAAGAGCGATGACAAAGTTTTCCTAAAAATGGCTAGTGACCTTCACCTTCAGCCCTGGACCCTGAAAGTCAAACTCGCTTCAGATATCATCATACCCAACATTTCTGTGAAGTTATATTAAAATCCATCCATAAATGTAGGCATTAAAGTTTTTCTAAAAATAGTCAGTGACCTTGACCTTCAGCCCCAGAACCGGAAAGTCAAAGTCACTCGAGATACCATCATACCCAACATGTGTGTGAAGTTATATCGAAATCCATCCATAAATAAAGGCGCAAGAGCGATGAAAAATTTTTTCTAAAAATAGCCACAGTGACCTTGACCTTCAGCCCCAGACCCTGAAAGTCGAACCCGCTCGATATATCATCAAACCCAACATTTGTGTGAAGTAATAGTAAAATCCATCCATAAATGTAGGCACTATAGCGATCACAAAGTTTTTTTCTAAAAATAGCCACAGTGACCTTGACCTTCAGCCCCGGAACCTGAAAGTCGACCTTGTTAGAGATATCACCATAGTAAATTACCCAACATTTGTGTGAAGCTATATTAAAATCCATCAATAAATTAAGGTGCAAGAGCGATGACAATATTTTTCTAAACATAGTAACAGTGACCTTGACCCCGTGACCCAAAAAGTAGTGACATTGACCTTAATCCCCAGACTCTGAATGTCAAAGTCACACGAGATATCATTTTACCCTGCATTTGTTAAGTTATATTAAAATTCATCAATAAATGAAGGCGCTAGAGTGATGACAGTGTTTTTTTTTCTAAAAATAGCCACAGTGACCGTGACCTTGAGTCCCAAACATTCCTCCCCTAGGATTGGAACTCACACGGCTTGCAGGTAAACTTTAACACAGGGAAATAAGGGAGGTAACACAGAGGAAAATATTAACTTCTCAAAAAGTCCAATCTAAGCCAAAAAACCTGTAAAATGAAGTACAATGATAATGTTACCAATTGTTAATTATATATTAAAAATAAACTTGTAAAAAAGCACATATAAGAGCCTGCAGGTAAACCTTAACCCAATGCGGATGCCGACGCTGACGACGGACGCCCGGGGTATGGCAAAAGCTCCCCCTTACTTTCGTAAGGCGAGCTAAAAATGCTCCCTAGTGTTCCCATGGAGCAATTTCTTTCCATTTACCGTAGATCGTTTTTAGGGTGCTTATCCCTTTTCAAGGGTTGGTTCTCAGAATAGAAGTGAAGGCAATGATCCGGAATTGATACAATTAACCCACAGCTCCCATCAGAGACACCAAAGGGAAAGAAACACATGAAACAACAGACCCTAATGGAAACATTAACAGTGGAAAGTCGAAAGGACTACCTTCCCCACAAAATGGCCAACTGGCTATCCGAAATAAAATAATATAAGCGATACAAACACTCGAAGACAAACCATAGCAACAATAAACCGCGACAGAAGAACCACCTTGGGACGGTCAGTGAAACGGATTCCACTGGGGGGGGGGGGGGGGGGGGGGGGGGCTTAAATGGATTTTATTTGGCCACAATCCTCGCCCTTACTTCCCTCGCGATTTAGACAAATAATTTGTTCAGTCCACATGAAGGCCTCCTAACTCAGCAGTTTAACATCTCCGTGAACACAAAATATCAAACAACCACAGAGAGGAAACAACAGTGAGGAATCGTTTAGCAAGAAACCACTGAAATGCTGGAGCAAAAGAAAACCAACAGTTAAGACTCCGATGGGCCCAACCAGGGACAGAGCATCAGGCACAAACCGACATTACTAATTCTTAGTAAGCCTTTACGCTGGAACCGTCATAGAATCTGAGACCTCAGAAGTCAGAAACATGGTATAAAATATGTTGGGTGAACCCGTTCACTCTAAAAAGTATTAAACTTGAAGATCAAAGCTGTCTGCCTTTTCACTTGTGCCAGCTTATGACAAAAACTAAAATAAGACATATGACCAGCATAAAGACTCTGATTAGACTTTAAGAATGTGAAGGTTGATACGAGTCCTTGCTGGTTGCACAAGTCTTACTGTGGGTTTTGTCTTGTGCCGGCTTATTTGAACATCATATTTTAAATTCTGTAACTATTATTGGCCGCGATAATCTAAAAGGGCTCTTGCTAGGAGCATGTGCTCATGGGGTCTTGGAGCATGTGAACTAGGGGACTTGGAGCATGTGTATTAGTGATCTTGGAAGTTTTGTAGTATGTGGACTAGTTGTCTTGGAGCATGTGCACTAGGGTTTTTGGAGCATGTGCACTAGGGTTGTTTGAACATGTGTGCTAAGGGGTCTTGGAGCATGTGAACTGAAGTGTCTTGGAGCAGGTGAACTGGAGGGCTGGGGGTCTTGGAGCATGTGAACTGGAGAGGATTGGAGCATTTGAACTAAGGTGTCTTGGAGCAGGTGAACAAGGGGGTCTTGGAGCATGTGAACTGTGTGGCCTTGGAACGTCTGAACTGAGTTTTTGGGAGCATGTGAACTGGGATCTTGGAGCATGTGCACTAGGGGGATTAAAGCATGTGAACCAAAGGTGTTGGAGCATGTGCACCAGGGGGTCTTTGAGCATGTGCACTAGGGGGTCTTGGAGCATGTGCACTAGGGGTGGGGGTGGGGGAGGCTTGGAGCATGTGCACTAGGGGTGCATTAGGGCCCTTGGAGCATATGCGCTAGGGGTCTTGGGCATGTGCATTAGGGTCTTTGAGCATGTGAACAGAGGGTCTTGGAGCATGTGAACAAGGGATCTTGGAATATGTGAACTTGGGGCTCTTGGAGCATGTAACCTCGGGGTCTTGGAGCAGGTGAAGTAGGGATCTTGGATTATGTGAACCGGGGGCAGTTGAACTAGGGGGTATTGGAGCCTGTGAACTTTGGGGTCTTGGAGCAGGTGAACTTAACTCTGTCCAAAATCTGAATCATCGATTGTTTTGTTTTTAGCTCACCTGTCACGTAGTGACAAGGTGAGCTTTTGTGATCACTTTTCGTCCGTTGTCCGTCGTCAGTGCGTGTGTGCGTAAACTTTTTCTCCAAATGAAATACTCCTTAAC
Organism: Lucinisca nassula; assembly: GCA_963580285.1. Lineage (NCBI taxonomy): Eukaryota > Metazoa > Mollusca > Bivalvia > Lucinida > Lucinidae > Lucinisca > Lucinisca nassula. Next base: position 27,899,909 of record OY757021.1, on the reverse strand, counting down.
CACTGATCGGATTTTGACCAAACTTCACAAGAATGGTCCTTAGGTGGTCCCGTTTCAAAGTTGTTCAAATGGTTCCGGTCCATTGCACATCTAGGTCACAGGAGCTAAAAATATATTTGTTAAACGAAAACTTTAAAAATCTTCTTCTCTGAAACCGCAAGGCCCAGGTCTTCGATAAGTATTATGAAGCTTCATCTAGTGGACCTCTACCAAGATTGTTAGCTCACCTGAGCCGAAGGCTCATGTGAGGTATTAGTATACCACGAGCCGGCGTCCGTCGTCCGTCGTCGTCGTCCGTCGTCCACACTTTCAAAGAAGTATATCTCCGGAACCAGTGGGCCAATCTTGATCAAATTTAATGTGAAGCATTATCAGGTAGGGGGAAAGGCTGCATACTGTTTTCGGGCAGATCGGATTGGAACTCTGGTTGCCATGGCAACAAATAGCTCCCATAGACTTAACATAGGAAAAAGCTTGTCATCACTCTAGCTCCGTCAATTTTTTTCTGATCGTCTTCATTCTTGCAGATAACGAGGACAGGCATGAAATCTCGATCAAGTTCGATTTTGGGCTGGATCGGAGTATTCACTCAGGAGTTACGTGCCCTTGAGCGTTGAAAAAACATAGGAAAAAGCTTGTCATCACTCTAGCTCCGTCAATTTTTTTCTGATCGACTTCATTCTTGCAGATAACGAGGACAGGCATGAAATCTCGATCAAGTTCGATTTTGGGCTGAATCGGATTATTCACTCAGGAGTTACGTGCCCTTGAGCGTTGAAAAAATTGCCTATTGACTTAACATGGGGAGAATGTTATCATCACCGTAGCTGCTTCAATTATTTTCAGATTGGCTCTATTCTTGCAGATAACCAGCACAGCCATGAAATCTCGGTCAAGTTCGATAACTGGCAGAATCGGATCATTCACTTAGGAGTTACCTGCCCTTGTGTGTTTTTGCATTAGGGTTAATGGGAATTTCAAAAATGTATATCTTAAAGACTACTTGGCCAACTTTGATCAAATTTCATGTGTCGCATTATTGGGCAAGTGGAAAGGCTTCATTAGATTTTCAGGCAGATCTGAGTGGAACTCTGGTTGCCATGGCAACATATAGCTCCCATAGACTTCACATAGGAAAAAGCTTGTCATCACTCTAGCTCTGTCAATTTTTTTCTGATCGACTTTATTCTTGCAGATAACCAGTACAGGCATAAAATCTCGGTCAAGTTCGATTTTGGGCCGAATCAGATAATTCACTCAAGAGTTACGTCCCCTTGAGCGCCCGAAAATTGCCTATCGACTTAACATGGGGAAAATGTTGTCATCACTGTAGCTGCTTCAATTTTGTTCGGATTGGCTTCATTCTTACAGATAACCAGCACAGCCATGAAATCTCGGTCAAGTTCGATAATTGGCAGAATCGGATCATACACTTAGGAGTTACCTGCCCTTGTGCATTTTTGCATAAGGGTTAATGTGAATTTCAAAAATGTATATCTTGAAGACTACTTGGCCGACTTTGATCAAATTTCATGTGTAACATTATTGGGCAAGTGGAAAGACTGCATAAGGTTTTCATGCAGATCTGAGTGGAACTCTGGTTACCATGGCAACATATAGCTCCCATAGACTTAACATAGGAAAAAGCTTGTCATCACTCTAGCTCCTTAAATTTTTTTCTGATCGACTTCATTCTTGCAGATAATAAGGACAGGCATAAAATCTCGGTTAAGTTCGATTTTGGGCAGAATCGGAATATTGACCTTGGAGTTACGTGACCTTGAGCGACAAAAAATTTGCCCATAGACTAAACATAGGGAAAATGTTGTGACTACAATAGCGACTTGAATTTTTTTCAGATCAGCTTCAAACTTGCAGGTAACGAGGACAGACATAAAATCACGGTTAAGTTCGATTTTGGGCCGAATCGGATTATTTCCCTTGGAGTTACCTGCCCTTGAGCATGAAAAAATACGTTGTGACCACGATAGCAACTTTATTTTTATTCAGATCAGCTTCAAACTTGCAGGTAACGAGGACAGGCATAAAATCCCGGTTAAGTTCGATTTTGGGCCGAATCGGAATATTGACCTCGGAGTTACGTGACCTTGAGCGACAAAAAACTGCCCATAGACTTAATTAGGGAAAATGTTGTGACTACGATAGCGACTTGAATTTTTTTCAGATCAGCTTCAAACTTGCAGGTAACGAGGACAGACATAAAATCTCGGTTAAGTTAGATTTTGGGCCGAATCGGATTATTTGCCTTGGAGTTACCTGCCCTTGAGCATAAAAAAATACGTTGTGACCACGATAGCAACTTTATTTTTATTCAGATCAGCTTCAAACTTGCAGGTAACGTGGACAGGCATAAAATCTCAGTTAAGTTCGAATCGGAATATTGACCTCGGAGTTACATGACCTTGAGCGACAAAAAATTTGCCCATAGACTTTACATAGGGAAAATGTTGTGACTACGATAGCGACTTGAATTTTTTTCAGATCAGCTTCAAACTTGCAGGTAACGAGGACAGACATAAAATCTCGGTTAAGTTCGATTTTGGGCCGAATCGGATTGTTTGCCTTGGAGTTACCTGCCCTTGAGCATAAAAAAATACGTAGTGACCACGATAGCAACTTTACTTTTATTCATATCAGCTTCAAACTTGCAGGTAATGTGGACAGGCATAAAATCTCGGTTAAGTTCAATTTTGGGCCGAATTGGAATATTGACCTCGGAGTTACTTGACCTTGAGCGACAAAAAATTTGCCCATAGACTTAATTAGGGAAAATGTTGCGACTACGATAGCGACTTGAATTTTTTTCAGATCAGCTTCAAACTTGCAGGTAACAAGGACAGACATAAAATCTCGGTTAAGTTCGATTTTGGGCCGAATCGGAATATTTGCCTTGGAGTTACCTGCCCTTGAGCATAAAAAAATACGTTGTGACCACGATAGCAACTTTATTTTTATTCATTTCAGCTTCAAACTTGCAGGTAACGAGGACAGGCATAAAATCTCGGTTTAGTTAGATTTTGGGCCGAATCGGAATATTGACCTCGGAGTTACGTGACCTTGAGAGACAAAAAAAAAATTGCCCATAGACTTAACATAGGGAAAATGTTGTGACAGAAATAGCGACTTGAATTTTTAGCTCACCTGAGCCAAAGGCTCCAGTCAGCTGATAGTATACCAAGGCTCCGGAGTCCGTCGTCTGTCGTCCGTCCATCCGTCGTCCACACTTTCAATGAAGCATATCTCAGAAGGCAGTCGACCAATCTTGTTTAAATTTTATGTGTAGCACCATTGGGCAAGGGGAAAGGCTGCATTAGGTTTTGGAGCTAGTCTGGTTCATTTGTTCCTTCATTCTTCTTTCTCTCCATATAGGGATAATAGACCAATGTTAAATTTTTAATCAAAGATTTCTCAGGAACTATAAAAGCTAGAAGCATCAAATTTGGTATTCAATAGAATAATGATGACTTATTTTGTGTAAGAGACATTGGGCTTTCTCAGCTTATTTGTTCATCTGTTCTTTCATTCTTCTTTCTCTCCATTTTGACCAATGTTAAATTTTCGTCAAAGATTTCTCAGGAACTATAGAAGCTAGAAGTCTCAAACTTGGAATGCAATGCAATAATGATGACTTATATCCTGTAAGGGTCAATGGGCTGGATTCTATTAGCAGATTTAGTAGTCAAGTCTGTGAATTGTTAAAACTTAAGTTCCTCAGGTGAGCAGTTTAGGCTCATTGAGCCTCTTGTTCAAATTATAGCCCTGGGGCCAAAATGGCCCTTCCCCGGGGGCCTTTGGTTTTACATTGGCTTATATAGGGAAACTCATTAAAAATCTTCTCTGAAACCACAAGGCCCAAGTCTTTAATATTTGGTGTGAAGCTTTACCTGGTGGACCTCTACTAAGACTGTTCAAATTATAGCCTTGGGGCCAAAAATGCCCCCGCCCCGGGGCCTTTGGTTGTACATAGGCTTAGACAGGGAAAATCTTTAAAAATCTCCTTCTCTTCTGCAAGGCCCAGATCTTTGATATTTGGTGTGAAGCTTCATCTAGTGGACCTCTACCAAGATTGTTCAAATTATAGCCCTTGGGGCAAAAATGCCCCCGCCCAGGGGGCCTATGGTTTTACATAGGCTTATATAGGGAAAATCATTAAAAAAATCTTCTTCTCTGAAACCACAAGGCCGAGGTCTTCAATATTTGGAGTGAAGCTTTACATGGTGGACCTCTACCTAGATTGTTCAAATTATAGCCTTGGGGCCAAAAATGCCCCCGCCCGGGGGGGCCTTTGGTTTTACTTAGGCTTATACAGGGAAAATCTTAAAAAATCTTCTTCTCTGAAACCGCAAGGCCCAGATTTTTGGAGCGTAGCTGTAGCAGCGTAGCTCCATTGAGATGAGAAGTGATTTCCGCACTCCTTTCGGTGTTACTGCATATGACCCAATCACCAGTGAGAACATAGTACCCCCTGTTAACGTAGTAGATTATTACGCCATGCGGTATCTTCTTACAGACTGCTTCACAGACCACCTATTTCAAACGGAATAGATGAATATTTTAATAGATGAAGTGTGTAGTAGTCTAATCTTTTTATAGTTCAGTTCATATAACCCAGTTTACAGCCCATTTGTACCATAAAATCCCAAACCTGGCAACTTGCAAACAGGACAAACCCAGATCAGATACCACAGAACGCGGAGTCTCAATATGACCTTCACTGCATACTTACAAACAGGTTCAGCCATTTTTGTCAAGTATTTCGTGGAAGCCACAACCTGACATCCCTGATTTTAAAATGAACTCATTCCATTCTGGTATGAAGTGTTGAGGATTCCATTCGTTTAAAATGGGTTACAAGTACGCAATGTGGATCGATAATGTATAACCAAAATAAGACAGTTGGAATGAGTTTGGCCAGGTGCACGTCAAGGCTTATATTGTTAGCAGTAAATTTTGCAGTTTAGACACAGATGAGACGCCACTTGTTGTAGCGTCTGATTTGGGTTTTGCTATGTTTGTCCCTAAAAAGGCTGCTAGACATATACTCAGAGTATGGGTTAATGTGTGTGTGTGTGTGTGTGTGGGGGGGGACAATGTTACTTTTTTAAAGCGACCTGTATGCATCCTAGGCATGTGGCCATAAATAAAGCAAATTATCAGCTGAGACGCAAGTTCGATACCTGCCGGGTTGGGCAACATTCTTCCCAGGAGTTTAATCGTGAAATCTGTTCCACGGTGGTTCTATCCTCTTCACTGATTCAAGAAGGGCAGTTGTTGATTTCCGGTAAAAGACTGTGCACTGTGCTGTATTGACAATATTTAATCAAAGAAATTGCCTTAATGCCAGATCATTTCATAAATGGCCTCGTCGAGGCAATTTATTTTTATATAATAATAACGGAGTATAATGTCTAAACATCTTCAAATATTCCTATGGATTGATATTGACAATAACTAACCCAAGAAACTGTCGTATGCAAAATCACTTCATAAATGGCCTCACCGATGCAATATATATTTAGAAAAATGTTAATAGAGTATAATGTTCAAACGTCTCTGAATATTCCGATCATTTTTGGCATTCAGATTGATATTGACAATACCTAATGCAAGATTACTTTATGAATGGCCTCGCTGAGGCAAAATAAATAAAAAATGAATACGGAGTATAACATCTTAACCCGGCTTTGATCATTTTCGGCAAACAGGTTGATATTGACAATACATAACCCGCAAAATTGCCTTATGCCAAATTACTTTACAAACGGCCTCGCCTAGGCAAACTGAAAAATTATTTCGAAGTGTAACTTCTAATCTACTTGGAATATTTTTGACAACTGTTAGCATACAGGTAGATAATGTACAGATCTAACCAACGCGATTCCTGAATGTCCAATTTCTTTATTTTAGCCTCGGCAAGGTAAAGAATTCACCCACTGACACGGTCGTATAACTTTCAAACCGACGGGTATATTTTGATAATGTTTTGCATGCAGATGTAAATTGACAAGATCAAGCTAATGATATTGTCTAATGCCAGATAGCTTTATAAACAGCCTCACCGAGGCAATTTTTGAAGAATGATTACGGATGTATAACTTATAAACTGCTGGGAAAATTATGATAATTTTTCACATGAAGATAAACATCATCAAGGCGTAACCAAGGAGAATGTCTAATGCAAGATAAGTAACCTCCCCAAGGTAATTTTTCAAAAACTGATTACATAAAATAACTTTAAAGCCGCAAAACAATTGCGCAAGCCGCAGTTATTGCACGAACTATAGCTCAGCAGAAATCTTCAAGTAAACTGTAGAACAGCATGGTTGTTGTATTGCTCAAAAACATTGATTGTGGGTACTTGATAAAACTGCCTCGTCAAGGTGGTTCAATCAAGTCCCCGTAATCAATGTTTTGAGCAGAGATAAGAAAAATATCACAATTTTGTATCTTAAAACGCGATTACAATAGGCGTATATAGTCAAAACGTTTACATAGGCTTATATAGTCAAAACTTTAAAAATCTTCTGCTCTGAAACCGCAGGTTCCAGATCTTTGATATTTGGTGTGAAGCTTCGTCTAGTGGACCTCTTTCAAGATTGTACAAATTATAGTCCTGGGGCCGAAAATGGCCCAACCTTGGACCCTATGGTTTTTCATAGGCTTATATAGGGAAACCTTTAAAAAATTTTCTTCTCTGAAACCACATGGCTCAGGTCTTTGATATTTGGCATGAAGCTCCACCTCGTGGACCTCTACCAAGATTGTTCAAATTATAGCCCTGGGGCCAAAAATGCCCCCGCATATGGGGCCTTTGGTTTTACCTAAGCTTATGTAGCTGAAATCTTTAAAACTTTTCTTCTCTGAAACCGCAAGGCCAAGTCATTGATATTTGGTGTGAAGCTTAATCTAATGGACCTCTACCAAGATTGTTCAGAGATAAGAAAAATATCAGAATTTTGTATCTTAAAATTTCCATTTTCTTTTTTTTTTTTGCCAAAAATTTGACAATGTATTTGTACAGGCGTGTTTTCGTGATGGTTGTTGCGGGGTCTACACCTTAGCGTGAGTTAATTTCAATTTAGGTCTTGTTGCTTTAACAAAACTTCTGTCCCAGAATAGCTTCAAACAGCTATGTTCATTGGATCAATATGAGCCTGAATTAAAATACCAATCAGACGCTAAATCAAATTATCAAATCTACGCTCCATCAGCACTCTCAGTGCTTTGATTGATATTTCGTGTGAAGCTTCATCTTGTGGACCTCTACCAAGATTGTTCGAATTATAGCCCTGGGGGTTGTAATGCCCCCGCCCAGGGGGCCTTTGGTTTTACATAGGCTTATATAGGGAAAATCATTAAAAAATCTTCTTCTCTGGAACCACAATGTCCATGTCTTTAATATTTGGTGTGAAGCTTTATCTGGTGGACCTCTACTAAGATTGTTCAAATTATAGCCTTGGGGCCAAAAATGCCCCCCGCCCCGGGGGCCTTTGGTTTTACATAGGCTTATACAGGGAAAATCTTTAAACATCTCCTCTGAAACCGAAAGGCCCAGCTCTTTGATATTCGGTGTGAAGCTTCATCTAGTGGACTTCTACCAAGATTATAGCCCTGAGGGCCAAAATGCCCCCGCCCAGGGGGCCTATGGTTTTACATCGACTTGTATAGGGAAAAGCAATAAAAAAATCTTCTTCTCTGAAACCACAAGGCCCAGCTCTTTAATATTTGGTGTGAAGCTTTACCTGGAGGACCTCTACTAAGATTGTTCAAATTATAGCTTTGAGGCCAAAAATGCCCCCGCCCCGGGGGCCCTTGGTTTGACAAAGGCTTATACAGGGAAAATCTTTAAAAATCCTTCCTGAAACCGCAAGGCCCAGATCTTTGATATTTGGTGTGAAGCTTCTTCTAGTGGACCTCTACCAAGATTGTTCAAATTATAGCCCTGGGGGCCAAAATGCCCCCGCCCCGGATTGTTTAAATTATAGGCCTGGGGGTTAAAATGCCCCCGCCCAGGGGGCCTTTGGCTTTACATAGGCTTATATAGGGAAAATCATTAAAAAATCTTCTTCTCTGAAACCACAAGGTCCACGTCTTTTATATACTACTCAAAGTTTGATAGGGATCACTTTTTATATACAAAATTTTGCACTGGAAATTTAAAATTTCTTGACAGAATTTGTACTCGGTATTTTGATTAATATCTTAAGCAGAAACTCGTGTGCAGTTCAGTACTCATAAAAGTGGACACTTCTCACACTACGCAAATGAATTCATGCACCCCCAAAATCTTGCGTAGCACTGCTTTCCAACCGACCAATCAAATTGTCAGTGTTCCTTTACCATGCGTAAAAAAGGATTTCATTTGGTTTGAGAAACACTAAAATGCCTAGGCGACAATTAAGGAACCGTCTGAGCCCCGAAGAAATGAATCGTGGCGTCGGAATGTTGGAATCTGGCGTCTCTCAACGTCGTGTTGCTGGCATTCTGAATGTGTCTCAGAGTGTGGTTTCCCGAATGTGGAGTCGGCACCTTACCCACGGAAATCCTTCACACAGACACGGCGGAGTCGAGAAAGGGCTACAACACATCAGGGCCTTTTCTTGTTGATTCAGTCTCGGCGTCAACGGTTCCTGAACGCTACGCGTTTGCATAACGAGCTTAGGAACGGAACTGGAGTACGAATTTCTACACAAACTGTCAGAAACGGGCTCCACGAGTTCGGACTTAATGCCACGAGGCCTGCTGTACGTGTTCCGTTGACGAGACAGCACGTGCTAGACCGGTTGGACTTTGTTAGAACTCACGTCAGGTGGACGGTTCGTGACTTGACGCCAGTACTGTTTACTGAGGGGTCCAGATTCTGTCTAGTCTTCTCTTATAGACGTCAATTAGTGTGGCAAATGTCTAAAGAGCGATTCGATGACTTGAATGTGGCAGAGCATGAACGCTATGGAAAGGGGTCAGTCATGATTTGGGCTGGCATAAGCGTGAACGGTAAAACTGACTTGTACGTCGTTGTAAACGGAACGTTAATGGCTGTGAGGTACTGTAATGATATTCTTGATGAGTTTGTAAGACCATATGCAGATGCTATCGGCCCGGACTTTATTCTGATGGACGATAATGCCCGTCCCAACAGTGCCAACGTCACTGATTGCTATCTGGAACGTGAGACAATCGTTCGTATGGACTAGTCTGCTCGGTCACCGGACTTAAATCCGATTGAGCATGCGCGGGACATGCTACAGCGGGCTGTTTCAGCCCGACCTGTGCATCCGAGGACTTTAGAGGAGCTCAAGGATGCATTGGTTGCTGAATGAAAGCTGATTCCACAAAACCGGATACAGACTCGGATTACGAGCATGCGCAGGCGATGTCGTACTGTAATTGATACCCGTGGACGCTATACACGTTATTAGGCACGTTTGTCTAAACAAATTTGGAAATTTGGGGAAAAAACAGTTGTCCAAATCCCTTCGTGTTACGGCAAATTTTGGGGGTGCCAAGACGGTTGCTGTTGTCACGCTTGAATGCAGTACCAGTTGTCAAAATTAATCACTAGGTTTTGTGAAGGATACGTTTTCTATCATTATGTATCGAATTTGATTCAAGTGATTAATTCTTCCAAAATTTATTTTGCATTAAAAAAGTGATCCCTATCAAACTTTGAGTAGTATATTTTATGTGAAGCTTTACCTGGTGGACCTCTACTGAAATTGTTCAAATTAAAGCCTTGGGACCAAAAATGCCCCTGCCCCGGGGCCTTTGGTTTTACATAGGCTTATATAGTCAAAACTTTAAAAATCTTCTGCTCTGAAACCGCAGGTTCCAGATCTTTGATATTTGGTGTGAAGCTTCATCTAGTGGACCTCTTTCAAGATTGTACAAATTATAGTCCTGGGGCCGAAAATGGCCCAACCTTGGACCCTATGGTTTTTCATAGGCTTATATAGGGAAACCTTTAAAAAATTTTCTTCTCTGAAACCACATGGCTCAGGTCTTTGATATTTGGTATGAAGCTCCACCTCGTGGACCTCTACCAAGATTGTTCAAATTATAGCCCTGGGGCCAAAAATGCCCCCGCTTATGGGGCCTTTGGTTTTACCTAAGCTTATGTAGCTGAAATCTTTAAAACTTTTCTTCTCAGAAACTGCAAGGCCAAGGTCTTAGATATTTGGTGTGAAGCTTCATCTATTGGACCTCTATTAAGATTGTTCAAATTATAGCCCGAGGACCAAAAATGCCCCCACCCCGGGACCCTTTGGTTTTTCATAGGCTTAATTAGGGAAAATATTTTAAATTCTTCTTCTGATACCACAAGGCCCTGATCTATGCTATTTGATATGAAGCTTCAACTAGTTGACCTCTACCAAGATTGTTCAAAGTATAGCCATGGGGCCAAAAATGCCCCCACCCCTGGGGCCTTTGGTTTCACATAGGCTTAAACATGGAAATTCTCTTAAAATCTTCTTCTCTGAATCCAAACGGCCCAGATCTTTGGTATTTGATGTGAAGCTTCATCTGGTGGACCTCTTTCAAGATTGTTCAAATTATGGCCTTGGGGCCAAAAATGCCCCCACCCGGGACCCTTTGGTTTTTCATATAGGGAAAACCTTTAAAAATCTTCTTGTCTGAAACCAGAAGCCCAGGTCTTTGATATCTGGTGTGAAGCTTCATCTAGTGGACCATTACCAAGTTTGTTCAAATTATAGCCCTTGTGCCTAGAATGTACTGGAGACACTAATTCTCAGGTGAGCGGTTTGGGGCCCTCTGGGCCCTCTTGTTTGCTTTTAATACTCATTTAAGCCAATACATCACATTGGGATAGTTTTAGACCTGACTCTTAGCCCACTTCTCCAGCAAATCGCATGCCTCTGCGACAGTAAGGAAAGGCTTCAAATGATTGTTTGGAGAATATTGCAAAACAAAGAAATGAGACCATTCATAATTATTGTCAGGTGAAATAATAAATATTCAGATACATGTGACTTACTTTATAAATGGATATGCATTTATGACACACTTTCATTGGAATGGCTAGATAGAGGCACACTAGGGAGGGGGTGGGGGTTCGCCTGGTGCGTTGGTACGCCTGTCTATATGTCAGCCAATTTAAAATTGCATTGAAAGCCAACTTCAGATGGGACCTTTAGTGGATGTGGGGAACGAATCTTTGTTCCCGTAGTCTGTGTTAAATGGCCAACATGACCACTATGCCCATGTTTGGTAAAACACTTTTAAACTCATCTTGTCTGGAACCAAACTGTCATTGGTATTGGCACTTGGTATGCAGCATTAAAGTTTGTGACCCTGCAAAGATTCGTATTCCAAATGAAGGTCCGAGACTGATAGTTAACTTGTTTATACAGATGTCACATGGGAGGTTGGGTCGGTGTTGGGCTGCTGTGTAGCTTTCAGTGATGCACATTCTGCTGTTCTATTTGGTAAATGGACTGGTGTCCTTGCAGCAGGTGCGGAATGGGTGTTGAACAGTAGAACTTCGATGGCTCGAACACCGATGGCACGTTTACCATGGTTGTGTCGAACTCGTACTTGAGTCCCTAGGGAAATCCTCAAGATAAGAAATGGTGGGGATGATTAAGGAGATTTTGGTCTTTTATATTACAAATGTATGCTGTGTGTACTCATTAGAATCGCCTCGGTGAGGCGATTCTAATGAGTACACAAACCAAACATTTTCATTAAATAACATCGAAAGATGTTCAAAAGTATCTCGTTATGCCTCTTGGGAGTAACCTTCAGTGGCTCGAACTACCCTTGTCTCGAATAAATTTCCATGGTCCCAAAGGGGTTCGAGCCATCGAAGTTCGACTGTATTTCTTAGTTGTTTCTCTTTCTTCTTTTTCTCTATTCCATCTTTCCTTCTTCTGATGGTACATCTCACCAAGTACTGGTAACTAAGGCTGACACGATTAATCGTATAATCGATTAATCGATCGATAAATGCAACAAAAATGATTATCATTTCTGATTTGCTTTTAATCGATTACTTGATAGGTACAATTTGCTATCCAAAGTTATGCCTAACGTAGCTGGATGAGTGGCCAATAGTGCAGACCCTGATGAGACGCCGCATTATTCGGCGTCTCATCTGGGCCTACACTGTTTGCTCAGGCATGTCTGTTCAAATATAAATATGATAAAGTGCAACATATGGTAAGAGTCATGCTCAGCAGAAAGCCAGACAGGTAAAATTATGCCAAAAATCTTAGCAATTACTAATCGATTATTGATCGCAATGACATGACTGATAATCGATTATCTTTTCAGCTCCGATTAGCCAGCCCTACTGGTAACTGGCGATCTCACAAAGAACTGGTAACTGGCGGGTCCGACATGGCCTTAACTGTTGACTTTGGGTAAAGCCACAAAACATGCAGGGGTAACATTCACTACCTTAACAAATTTATCATCAGAGTTTCGCTCATCTCCTTGTAAATTGATGTTCTATTTTTGTGAACGACTGTTTAATTGGAAACCCCTCTCGGGAATAGTTCACTTTTAACAAGTCGATGGTTGATCATGAAATACGCGAAAGTGTTGTAAGCAGAGAGAGAGAGAGAGAGAGAGAGAGAGAGAGAGAGAGAGAGAGAGAGAGAGAGAGGAAGGAAGAAGTAGGGCCTATGGGGGATGTATTTGGAAGGCAGACAGGGTCGGAGAAAAACAGGAAAAATCAGTGATATAGCTAAGTCAAACCCGTTTTTAGTCTCTATGGAATTCAAATATATTTAGGATAGTTTTGTAATATTTTTCTAGGTATGTATTTAGTGTAGACTTGTCAGAAATGGACTGTGAGACGATTATAAAGGGTTAACCAACATGTTTTCTGCATGCAATTTATCCCAAAAAAGACACTGTAAATGATTAGTACCTCTTTGAATCTGAGAGGAAAGTTGCGCTTGTTTAAACATAGCTCTGTTGATAGAACTGCTGCAGCTCATATGCAAGTCTGCGTTTATACGTGCTTCAGTAAGAATTATACCGATATCAGATGTGGTGTCACAGCTAATGATTTTCTGTTAATTGGTTGTGAAAATAAAACATGGACGTCCTTGTTTTTACGCCAGCAGTAACCTCTAGGTGTGTGTGTGTGTGAGGGGGGTCTTGTGTGAATTGAGGTTTGGAGCATGTGCACTAGTGGTCTTGGAGCATGTGAACTAAGTGTCTTTGAGCATATGCACTAGGGGGTCTAGGAACATGTGCATCAGGGGTGTTGGGAGCATGCGCACTAGGAGTCTTGGAGCATGTGAAGTAAGGGTCTTTAAGCATATGTACTATGTACTAGGGAGTCTAGGAGCATGTGCATCAGGGGTGTATGAGCATGTGCACTAGGAGTCTTGGAGAATGTGAACAGGGGGTCTTGGAGCATGTGCATCAGGGGTGTTGGAGCATGTGCACTAGGAGTCTTGGAGAATGTGAACAGGCGGTCTTGCTGCATGTGCATCAGGGGTGTTGGAGCATGTGCACTAGGAGTCTTGGAGAATGTGAACAGGCGGTCTTGCAGCATGTGCATCAGGGGTGTTGGAGCATGTGCACTAGGAGTCTTGGAGAATGTGAACAGGCGGTCTTGCAGCATGTGCATCAGGGGTGTTGGAGCATGTGCACTAGGAGTCTTGGAGAATGTGAACAGGCGGTCTTGCAGCATGTGCATCAGGGGTGTTGGAGCATGTGCACTAGGATTCTTGGAGAATGTGATCAGGGGGTCTTGCAGCATGTGCATCAGGGATGTTGGCGCATGTGCACTAGGAGTCTTGGAGAATGTGAAAAGGGGGTCTTGCAGCATGTGCATCAGGGGTGTTGGAGCATTTTCACTAGGGGTCTTAGAGCATGTGAACTAAGGGTCTTTGAGCATATGTACTAGGGGGTCTAGGAGCATGTACATCAGGGGTGATTTAGCCCCCGCCCATCGGGGCTAGAAGAAATAGATGGGCTGCATGATGCTTCCACGCAGAGCTGAAACCGACCCGCACACGAGTACTGGTAAACCGCTTAGAGGACCTGCCCAGACAAAGCGGTGCGAGTGTCGGACCGTCCATGCTTATAAAACCCTATTGGTTTCATTGGGCGACAAGGCTTGAGATGTCATTTCATCTCAATGTCGGGTAAAAGTCCCGTTTAGAGGATCTAAGCCTGCCCAGGCAATGTGATGCGAGTCGACCCGTCCATGCTTATAAACCCTGTTGGTTTCATTGGGCGGCAGGGCTTGAGATGTAATTTCATCTCAATGTCGGGTAAAAGTCCCACAAAATTGGAAGCAGCGTCTCCAAAATGACCATTACAGTGTTGACGGGGACCCTAAACTTAAAATCAAACAAACAAAAGCATCAGTGTTGGAGCATGTGCACTGTCTTGGAGATTGTGAACAGGGGGTCTTGGAGAATGTGCACCAGGGGTGTTGGAGCATGTGCACTAGTGGTCTTGGAGCATGTGCACTATGAGTCTTGGAGAATGTGAACCTGGGGGTCTTGGAGCATTTGAACAAGGGGTATTGGCACATAGATTGGTTAGAACAATTGAATGGCGAAAAGGTATAAACAAGTTTAAAGCGTTTTTTTATGACTTCCACTGTTGTGTTACTGCTGACGGAAATTTGAAAAAAAGTAATTAAATTCTCCGCCATTTCAAGCATAAATAGGACAGTGTAGTTCCTGATGAGACCCATCTTTATATGGGAATGTAGTTAATCAAACGAATAAAGCGAAACCAAACTTCAAAGGAAGGAAATATGGTGTAAGGCGAAATCAGTCCGATTCCAGCTACTAAATATTGCGTTATCGTTTACTAAGCTTAACCCCCACCCACCCCCACCCCCACCTCGACGCAATCCCGACTGCAAATGGCTTCTGTTGAATGTGAAAATATATGGAAAGCCAGTGGAAAGGTGGTGTTTTAAAATAACCGTTTGCTTAAAAGAAACTTCAATTTAACGAAAATAAATGAGGCATAATGCTTGTATTAAGAATGATAGGGACTCAATAGTTCATATGATACGAAAGAAAAAAAATCAAAGTACTAACAGTACTAGGGGTCTTGGAGCATGTGTAATATGGGTCTTAGAGCATGTGCACAAGGGGCTTGGAGCATGTTGTGCACAAGGGGTATTGGAGCATGTGCAATAGGGGGTCATGGAGCATGTGAACCAAGGGTCTTGGAGCATGTTATGCACTAGGGGTATTGGAGCATGTCCACTGGGGGGTCTTGGAGCATGTGAACTGGGGGGTCTTGGAGCGTATGCAGTATGGGTCTTGGAGCATGTGAACTAGGGAGTCTTGGAGCATGTGCATTATAGGCCCCCGCCCATCGGGGCTTGAAGAAATAGATGGGTTGCATGATGCTTCCACGCAAAGCTGAAACCGACACGCAAACGAGTACTGGTAAACCGCTTAGAGGATCTAAGCCTGCCCAGGCAAAGCGGTGCGAGTGTCGGATCGTCCATACTTATAAACCCTATTGGTTTCATTGGGCGACAGGGCTTGAGATGTCATTTCATCTCAATGTCGGGTAAAAGTCCCACAAAATTGGAAGGAACGTCTCCAAAATGACCTTTACAGTGTTGACGGGGACGTTAAACCTCAAATCAAGCAAAATTATAGGATTTGGAGCATGTGAACCAAGTGTCACCGAGTTTAGATTGAATAAAGTTGATTTAACTAGACCATAAAACAATTCACAATATGTTCTAGAAAGGGTTATCCTTTGGAAGCAAGGAATACACCACAGAACTGGAAAATATAGAATGTGCATGTTTTCTGGGCCAGACTAGCTAGTTTCAGCCAATTAGGCCTCATCAGTGACTCTCAAATATTTTCAAAATTTCACAATGGAGTCAATGATCCCAAAGGACAAGAAATTAAAAGCTACACTATGATGTAGGGTAGGGAGACTTTTTACGGCTGCCACACATTCCCAGACACCAGCTGTAGTGACGTCAAATATTTTCTAGAAAGGGTTATCCTTTGGAAGCAAGGAATGCACCACAGAACTGGAAAATATAGAATGTGCATGTTTTCTGGGCCAGACTAGCTAGTCTCGGCCAATTAGGCCTCATCAGTGACCCTCAAATATTTTCAAAATTTCACAATGGAATCAATGATCCCAAAAGACAAGAAAATATCAACTACACTATGATGTAGGGCAGGGAGACTTTTTACGGCAGCCACACATTCCCAGACACCAGCTGTAGTGACGTCAAATAAGTTCTAGAAATTTGGAAGCAAGGAATACACCACAGAACTTGAAAATGTAGAATGTACATGTTTTCTGGGCCAGACTAGCTAGTTTCAGCCAATTTGGCCTCATCCCTGCTGTATAAGGGCTGTAAGAATTCGATTGACTGAACCAAAAGTGTTTTTTGCTCACCAGAGCCGAAGGCTCCGGGGGAGCTTATAGGATAGGCAATAATTTGTCCGTCGTCTGCGTCGTCTTCAACATTTTCAAACGACATCTCCTCTGAAGCCACTGGGCCGATTCAGCCCAAATTTCATCTGTAGCATCCTTGGGCAAGGGGATTGAAAGTTTGTGTTTTTAATGAAAATCCGCTCATTAGTTTGGTTGCTATGGCAACTTAGAGTTTCCATAGACTTATAATGGGGATTGCAGATAGTTTGACAAAACTTACATAAACATGTTCCTTGAGTGAACTTCTCTCAGCTATATGCTTTTTTGTCAACCTGGGGATCCCCTAGGTTGTGCCGGGACCATGCCCTGCCCCCTCCACTTCATAAAATGCCTTATATCTCAGAAACCTTACAGATCCCAACCCCTAAACCAGATATACTCTTGTTCCTTATGATAAGATGCATTAAGTGACACCAACCTGGGGGTCCCCCGGGATATGCCTGGGACATGCCCTGCCCCCTCTATTTCATAAAATGCCATTTATCTCAGAAACCATTCAGATTCCCACCCCTAAACTATATATATTCTTGTTCCTTATGCTAGGATGCATTAAGTGACACCATCCTGGGGGTCCCCTGGGATGTGCCGGGGACATGCCCCACCCCCTCCACTTCATGAAATAGCATTTATCTCAGAAACCATTGAGATCCCCACCCCTAAACCATATATATTCTCATTCCTTATGATAAATTGCATTCAGTGATACCAATTTGGGGGTCCCCCCGGATGTGCCGGGACCATGCCCAACCCCCTCCACATCATAAAAGGCCAAATATTCCAGCAACCTTACAGATCCCCACCCCTAAACCATATATATTCTTGTTCCTTATGATAAGACACATTCAGTGACTCCAACCTACGGGTCACCCAGGGTGCTCCCGGGCCATGCTCCACCCCTTGACTTCACAAAAGACCATATATCTGAGAAACTGTTCAGAGCCCCACCCCTAAACCCTCGTATATTCTTGTTCCTTATGATAAGACGCAATCAGTGACACCAGCATGCGGGTCCACCCGGGGTGCCATGGGCCATGCCCCACCCCTTTACTTCATTAAAATCCATATATCTCAGAAACCATACAGATCCCCACCCATAAACAATATATATTTTTGTTCCTTATGATAAGATGCATTAAGTGACACCAACCTTGGGGTCCCCCGGGATATGCCGGGGATATGCCCCGACCCCTCCACTTCATAAAAGGCCAATTATCTCAGAAACCATTCAGATCCCCACCCCTAAACCATATATATTCTTGTTCCTTATGATAATACGCATTAAGTGACACCAACCTGTAGGTCCCCCGGGATGTGCCTGGGACATGCCCCACCCCCTCCACTTCATAAAATGCCATTTATCTCAGAAACCATTGACATCCCCACCCCTAAACCATATATATTCTCATTCCTTATGATAAGTTGCATTCAGTGACACCAACTTTGGGGTCCCCTGGGATGTGCCGGATCCATGCCCAACCCCCTCACCTTTGTAAAAGGCCAAATATTTCAGAAACTGATACCTACCCCTTAACCATATACATTCTTGTTCCTTATGATTAGACACATTCAGTGACACCAACCTAGGGGTCACCCAGTGTGCGCCCGGGCCATACTCCACCCCTTGACTTCACAAAAGACCGTAAATCTGAGAAACTGTTCAGAGCCCCACCCCTAAACCATATATATTCTTTTTCCTTATGATAAGACGCAATCAGTGACACCAGCATGGGGGTCCCCCCCCCCGGGGTGCCACAGGCCATGCCCCACCCCTTTACTTCATTAAAATCTATATATCTCAGAAACCATTCAGATCCTCACCCCTTAACCATATATATTCTTGTTCCTTATGATAAGACTCAACTTCATAATAGGCCATATATCTCGGAACCATTCAAATCCCCATCCTATAATCACATATATTCTTGTTCATTGTTATTAGACACATTCAGTCATCCCCGTCTTTGGGGTCCGCAGGGGCCATTTCTCTCCCTGCCACTTCATAAAAATGCCTCATATCTCAGAAACCATTCAGATCCCCACCGTTTAACCATATATACTCTTGGTCGTTATGATAGGACATATTCATTGACAACAATCTTGGGCTTTTCTGGGATCTGTCATGCCCGATTACCTCCGTTGCTTAAAAGGCCTTACATCTCAGGAACCATACATATTCCCACTGATAAACCATATATGTCATTGTTCCTTTTGATAAGACGCATTTAGTGACACCACCCATTGGGTCCATGCCCCGATCTCTCTACTTTATAAAACACCTAATATTTCAGATACAGTCCACATGGGTGTTCATTTGGGTATGGGGTTTGTTTGGGAGACTTTATAATTGGTATAATAAAATCATATCATGTTATAATACATGGCTGCCATTGGGCACTGTCCACCTGAGCTCTGGCTTATGAACTTTGGCTCTTTGGTTTGTTTGCTATGCCAAATTGAGTTTCCATTGTCCTATAATGGGGAAAATTGAAAAATGACATTAATGCTTTTCAAGATATTTTGTCACACTTTCATAGAAATGTTCCTTTAATAATGTTCTTTTTGGCCTATTTGTTGCCACAGATGGGAAATTGTCAATTGTCATCTGTTGTCCTGCATCAACACATTCAAGCGACATCCGAATCTGAAGCCACTAGGCTGATTGGGTCCAAATTTTATCTGTAGCATCCTAGGGCACAGGGCTTCCATGGTTAATTAAAATACATTGCTGCCAGTGGGCAGTGGCCCCCTGAGCTCTGGTGAGCATTGTGGCCCATGGGCCTCTTGTTTTTTATTGTTATTATTGCACAACCCACAGAAAAAGCAACCGACTGAAGGTTGTTGATTTCTAAGAGTGCCCTAAAATCACCGTGTCAGTCTGTCTGTCCATCCGTAACCCGTTTGTGAAAATTGGTGATAGTGACTTAACCGCTTGGAATATTTAAACAATTTTTGGCATACTGATAGATATCAATGAGATCTAACCAATGAACTTGCGAAATATTACATTCCATTTAGTATAGCCTCTCCGAGGCGAAAAATGTGAAAATTTTTGAACTGCTTCTCCTCGGAAACCGTTGGGCCGATTGAAGTCAAATTTCATATGGAGCCTCTATGGGATGGGGGGAAACAAAATTTGCTAATTGGGTCCAGGTCACATGACCAAAATGGCCACAAAGCCATATATGGTCTGTCTGTCTGTCCGTCCGTAACCCGTTTGTGAAAATTGGTGATAGTGACTTAACCACTTGGAATATTTAAACAATTTTTGGCATACTGATAGATATCAATGAGATCTAACCAATGAACTTGCGAAATATTACATTCCATTTAGTATAGCCTCGCCGAGGCGAAAAATGTGAAAATTTTCGAACTGCTTCTCCTCGGAAACCGTTGGGCCGATTGAAGTCAAATTTCATATGGAGCCTCTATGGGATAGGGAAACCACAATTTGCTCATCAGGTCCAGGTCACATGACCAAAATGGCCGCCAAGCCATATATGGTAAAAACCCTTCAAAAATAGTCTTCTCCAGAACCACTGGGCAGATTTCCACGAAACTTGATAAATAGCATCTGGGACGTAGGTCCATCATAAATTGCTAAAATGGTGACCCTGGGTTGACCTTGACCTTCTTTGGGTCTGTCCGTAACCCGTTTGTGAAAATTGGTGATAGTGACTTAACCACTTGGAATATTTAAACAATTTTTGGCATACTGATAGATATCAATGAGATCTAACCAATGAACTTGCGAAATATTACATTCCATTTAGTATAGCCTCGCCGAGGCGAAAAATGCGAAAATTATCGAACTGCTTCTCATTGGAAACCGTTTGGCCGATTGAAATCAAATTTCATATGAAGCCTCTATGGGATGGGTGAAACCAAAATTTGCTCATGTGACCTGGAGCCCATGACCAAAATGGTCGCCAAGCCATATATGGTCTGTCTGTCCGTCCGTAACCCGTTTGTGAAAATTGGTGATAGTGACTTAACCGCTTGGAATATTTAAACAATTTTTGGCATACTGATAGATATCAATGGGATCTTACCAATGAACTTGCGAAATATTACATTCCATTTAGTATAGCCTCGCCTCGAACTGCTTCTCCTCGGAAACCATTGGGCCGAATGAAGTCAAATTTCACATGGAGCCTCTATGGGATGGGGGAAACCAAAACGTGCTCATGGGGTCCAGGTCACATGACCAAAATGGCCGCCAAGCCATATATGGTAAAAACCCTTCAAAAATAGTCATCTCAAGAACCACTGGGCAGATTTCCACGAAACTTGATAAATGTCATCTGGGACGTAGGCCCATCATAAATTGCTAAAATGGTGACCCTGTGTTGAACTTGACCTTCTTTGTGCCTAGGTCAAACTTTGACACATATGCTTTTGTATTTGAAAATTGAGAATGCATTTTATCCTGCAAACGATTCAGAATACAGTACTAAAGTATAAGATATATTTTTGCTCCTTACGATAAGGCGCATTTATTGGTGGAACCGTTTTAGGTTCAGGTCACATGACCAAAATGGCCGCCATACCCATATATGGTAACACTCATAAAGCTAAAAGCATTCGGCGGGTCGTGCACTTCAGCTGAAGCACTGGTTATTTTATAAGACGTTTTGTTGATTAACCATGCATGTAATCATGTTATATATCATCTTGCCATTTCTATTTGTAGCTTCCCACAGTCCCAAGACAAGACGAAAGAAATTGAATGCTCGCATGAAAAGCTTTTCTTTAGATACCCCAGAACCACCCAAACAGTTACTTGGGATTGATGAAAGTACAAAACAGAAAAGCAGTTCCTTTACTAACACCTGTTTTGGAGGTAATAATATACTAATCCACATCCCTTTAATGGACCATCATTTCAATAACACATCTGTGTGACATAGAGCTCACTTGCATTTCTCCAAAACGGTAATTTTGTAATGAAAATTTGTGATATTTTTTCTTAACTCCAAATATTGGTTGCGGGTGCGCGTTAAAACCGCCTCACTGAAGCCTCACTGAGGCGGTCTAACGAGTACCCACTGTGGCCACAACCTGTCTTGGAGCAGAAATAAGCAAAATAATGTATACCCTTGTAAACCCTAGTTGTCTCTATTTAAATTGAGCTGGAGGCTCCGGCGGAGCTATTGTTAGCTCACCTGTCACATAGTGACAAGGTGAGCTTTTGTGATCACTTTTCGTCTGTCGTCCATGCCTCCGTCCTTGCATCTGTACACAATTCTTCAAACGACATCTCCTCCTAAACCACTGATCAGATTTTGACCAAACTTCACAGGAATGATCCTTAGGTGGTCCCCTTTCAAAGTTGTTCAAATGGTTCGGGTCATAGGAGCTAAAAATAGATTTTTTAAATGAAAACTTTAAAAATCTTCTTCTCTGAAACGGCAAGGCCCAGGTCTTCAATATTTTGTATGAAGCTTCTAGTTGACCTCTACCAAGATTGTTCAAATTATAGCCTTGGGGCCAGAAATGTCCCCACGCTGGGGCCCACAAGTTTTATATAGACTTACATAGGGAAAACCAGAAGGCCCAGGTGTTTGATATTTGGTGTGAAGCTTCATCTAGTGGACCTCTATCAAGATTGTTCAAATAATAGCCCTGAGGCCAAAAATGCCCCCGCCCTGGGGCCCTTTGGTTTTACATAGGCTTATATTGTGAAAATAATTAAAAATCTACTTCTCTGAAACCGTAAGGCCCAAGTCTTTGATATTTGGTATGAAGCATCATCTAGTGGACCTCTACCAAGATTGTTCAAATTATAGCCCTTGGGCCACAAATGCCCCCGCCCCGCGGCCCTTTGGTTTATATTGTTTGTTTGTTTGATTGTTTGTTTGTTTGATTTGAGGTTTAACGTCCCCGTCAACACTGTAAAGGTCATTTTGGAGACGTTGCTTCCAATTTTGTGGGACTTTTACCCGACATTGAGATGAAATGACTTCTCAAGCCCTGTCCCCCAATGAAACCAATAGGGTTTATTAGCATGGACGGTCCGCCTCGCACAGCGGTTCCTGACCAGGCTTAGGCCCTCTAAGCGGTTTACCAGTACTAGTGTGCGGGCCGGATTCAGCTCATTTGGTTTATATTGACTCATATTGGGAAAAACTTTAAAAATCTTCTACTCTGAAACTGCAGGGCCTAGGTCTTTGATATTTGATGTGTAGCTTCATCCAGTGTACCTCTACCAAGATTGTTCAAATTATTATCCTTGGGCTAAAAATGCCCCCGTTCCAGGGCCCTTTGGTTTTACATAAACTTATATAGGGAAAACTTAAAGAAAATTAAATCTTCTTCTCTGAAACTGCAAGGCCCAGGTCTTTGATATTTGGTGTGAAGCTTCATCTAGTGAACCTCTATCAAGATTGTTCAAATTATAGCCCAGGGGCAAAAAATGCCCCCGCCCAAGGGCCCTTGGTTTCACATAGGCTTATATAGGGAAAATCTTCAAAAATCTTATTCTCTGAAATCACAAGGCCCAGGTCATTGTTATTTGGTGTGTAGCTTCATCTAGTGGACCTTTACCAAGATTGTTCATATTATAGCCCATGGGCGAAAAATGCCCCGCCCTGGGGTCCTTTGGTTTTACATTGACTTATATGGGGAAAATTTAAAAAAAATCTTGTTCTCTGAAAGCGCAAGACCCAGGTCTTTGATATTTGGTGTGAAGCTTCATCTAGTGGTCCTCTATTAAGATTGTTCAAATTATAGCATTCCGGCAAAAAATGCCCCCATCCCGGGGCCCTTTGGTTTTACGTAGACATATATAGGGAAAATCATAAAAAAATCTTCTCTGAAACCACAAGGCCCAGGTCTTTGATATTTGGTGTGAAGCTTCATCTAGTGGACCTCTATCAAGATTGTTCAAATTATATCCCTTAGTGTAAGGGTCAAAAATGCCCCCGCCATGGGACCCTTTGGTTTTACATAGACTTAGGTAGGGAAAATCTTTAAAAATCTTCTTGTCTGAAACCAGAAGGTTTCTTTGATACTTGGAATGAAGCTTCGTCTAGTGGATCTCTATCAAGATTATTCAAATTATAGCCCTTGGGCCAAAAATGCCCCCTTCCCCGGGGCTCACTGATTTTACATTGACTTATATAGGGAAAATCTTTATAAATCTTCTTGTCTGAAACCAGAAGGCTCAGTTCTTTGATATTTGGTATATAGCTTTGTTTGGTGGACCTCGACCAAGATTTTCAAATTATAGCCCTGGGAACAAAAATGGCTTCGCCCTGGGGCCCACAAGTTTTACATATACTTATATAGGGAAAACCTTTTAAAATCTTCTTGTCTGAAACCAGAAGGCTCAGGTCTTTGATATTTGGTATGAAGCTTTGTCTAGTAGACCTCTAGCAAGATTGTTCAAATTATAGCCATTGGGCCAAAAATGGGCCCACCTCGGTGCCCACTTGTTTTACATAGACTTATGGAGGGAAAACCTTTGAAAATCTTCTTGTCTGAAACCAAAAGGCCAAGGTCTTTGATATTTGGTATGAAGCTTCATGTAGTGGACCTCTAGCAAAATTGTTCAAATTAGTGCCCTGGGGCCAAAAATGAGCCCACCCGGAGCCCACTTGTTTTACATAGACTAATATTGGGGAAACCTTTGAAAATCTTCTTGACTGAAACCAGAAGGCCAAGGTCTTTGATATTTGGTATGAAGCTTTGTCATGTGGATTTCTACCAAGATTGTTCAAATTATAGCCCTGGAGCCAAAAATGGCTGGGCCCCAGGGCCCGCAAGTTTTATATAGTTGTTGAAGAAAAACCTTTAAAAATCTTCTTGTCTGAAACTAGAAGGCTCCAGTCTTTGATATGTGGTATGAAGCTTCACTTTTTAGACCACTACCAAGATAATGCAAATTATAGCCCAGGGCCAATAATGGCTCTCCCAAGGGCCCACTTGTTACCCTATGGATCAGGTGAGCGACCCAGGGCCATCATGGCCCTCTTGTTTCATCACTCACCGTCTGTCGTTGTCCGCTCATCTGTCCGTCCACAATTCCTTTACACTCCTCAACCACTGAATGGATTATAACCAAACTTGAAAAAAATGATTTTTGGGTGATCCATTTCAAAGAATTCCATTCTATGCAGAATTCTGGTTGCCATTTCAACAAATGGGAAAAACTGACAAAAACCTTTAAAACATCTTCTTGTCTGAAACCAGAAGGCCAAGGTCTTTGCAATTTGGTATGCAGCTTTTCCAAGTGGACCTATTCCGAAATAGTTAAAATTATAGCCCTGGGCTCAAAAATGGCCCCACCCCAGGGGTCATTTGTTTAACATAGACCCATATAGGGAAAATTTTAAATGTTCTTGTCTGAAACAAGAAGGCCCAGGCATTTGATATTTGGCATGCAGCTACATCTAGTTGACCTCTATCAAGATTGTTCAAATATAGCCATGGGACTGAAATAGCCCCACCTCGGGGCCCACTGGTTTGGAATAGAGTTGTAATGGAAAACATTTACCTAACGATAACACACTCTTGCGATAAAGTGCATTTTCCCATCTCCAAAATGGGTATTTTTCTGTTGAAAATCTGTGATATTTTACTTATAAATACTACAAACATAGGTTGTCGGTGCTCGTTAGAACCGCCCTATGAGGCGGTTCTAACGAGTACCCACAACCTGTGTCTTGGAGCAAAAATAAGAAAAATAATGTATACCCACGTAAACCCCAGTTTTGTCTATATAAAAGGGGTATAGTGGGGTCTTCATTTCACGTACTTGTTCATGTGATGAACTCTTCTTGTCTGAAACCAGAAGGCTCATATATTGGATATTTAGCATGCAGCTACATTTAAAACCTTGGGCCAAAACTGGCCCCGCCCCAGGGCTTACTGATTTAACATAGAGTTATAAATGGAAAACCTTTAAAATATATCTTCTTGTCTGAAACCAGAAGGATCACGTCTTTGATATTTGGTATGCAGCTTCGTCCAGTCAACCTCTACTAAAGTTGTTGACATTATAGCCCTCGCATCAAAAGTGGCCCCATCCCACTTTTTACACCCCCCAACCCCTGCCCCTTACTGCGAAATGGGAGGGGATTTAACAGGCTTTCCAGTGGCCCTAAAATTCCTTAAAATCCTAATTTTTTTAGGTCTCCCTACATTAGGATAACACATCCGTGTGATATAGTGCAGTTTTTCAAACCTAAAAAAACTTACATTTTCTTATGACAATTTGTGTTATTTTTCTTATTTATACTCCAAACATAGGTTTTGGGTGCTCGTTAGAACCGCCTCAATGAGGAAGTTCTAACGCGTACCCACAACCTATGTCTTGGAGCAGAAATAAGTAAAATAATTATTACCCCGTAAACCCCAGTTTTCTCTATATAGATTGGGGTTTAGGGGGGGGGGGGGGGGGTCTTTATTTCACGGACTTGTTAACGTGATGTAAAATTCCTAAAAAAAAAAAACACTCAAAAAGGGCCAAATTCCTAAAAAAGCCCTTATTAGCTCACCAGAGCTGAAGGCTCCGGGGGAGCTTATAGGATAGGCAGTTGTCCGTCTGCGTCGTCGTGTGACGTCAACACTTTTAAACGACATCTCCTTTGAAGCCGCTAGGCCCATTGGGCCCAAATTTCATCTGTAGCATCTTTTGGTTGGGGGATTGAAAGTTTGTGTTTTTTGTGAAATTCTGCTCATTTGTTTGGTTGCTATGGCAACTTAGAGTTTCCATAGACTTATAATGGGGAAAATTGAAAAATGGCATTTACTGCCAAGCCGCTGCAGATATTTTGACAAAACTTTCATAGAAATATTCCTTAGGCAATATACTATCTGCCATATGATTTTAGGCCTACTGCTCATTTGTATTGGTTGCCATGGAAACCAAAATGAAAAAAATAGAAAAAAAAAACCTTAAAAAATCATCTCCTCAGAAACCGTACACTCTATGAGGCTGAGAGTTTATGGAAATATTCACCATATTTGCCTTTACAGGTTTTGTGTTTTTTATGAGATTCGGCTCTTTAGTTTGGTTGCAATGGCAACTTAGATTTTCCATAGACTTATAATGGGAAAATTGAAAAATGGCATTAACTACCAAGCCTTTGCAGATATTTTGACAAAATTTTCATAGAAACGTTCCTTGAGTAAACTTCTCTCAGCCATATGCTTTTATTTCAACCTGTGGGTCCCGTAGGTTGTGCCAGGGCCATGCCCCGCCCCCTCCACTTCATAAAATACCTTATATCTCAGAAACCTTACAGATCCCCACCCCTAAACCATATATATCCTTGTTCCTTATGATAAGACACATTAAGTGACACCAACCTGGGGGTTCCACCGGATGTGCCGGGGACATGCCCCAACCCCTCAACTTCATTAAATGCCATTTATAGCAGAAACCATTCAGATCCCCACCCCTAAACCGAATATATTCTTGTTTCTTATGATAAGACGCACTCCATGACAGCAACCTGGGGGTCCCTTGGCATGTGCCTGGGCCATGCCCCACCCCCTCTATTTCAGAAACGGCCCAATATCCCAGAAACCCTACAGATCCCCACCCCTAAACCATATATATTCTTGTTCCTTATGATAATTCGCATTCAGTTGCACAAACCTGGGGGACACCCAGGATGTGCCAGGGCCATGCCCAACCCCCTCCACTTCATAAAAGGCCAAATATTCCAGAAACCTTACAAATCCCCACCCCTAAACCATATATATTCTTGTTCCTTATGATAAGATGCATTAAGTGAAACCAACTTGGGGTTCCCCAGATGTGCCGGCGACATGCCCTACCCCCTCCACTTCATAAAATGCCATTTATCACAGAAACCATTCAGATCCCCACCTGTTAACCATATATATTCTTGTTCCTTATGATAAGACGCACTCAGTGACACCAACCTGGGGGTCCCCCGGGATGTGCCGGGGCCATGCCCCACCCCCTCCACTTCATAAAAGGCCAAATATTCCAGAAACAATTCAGATCCCCGCCCCTAAACCATATATATTCTTTTTCCTTATGATGAGACACATTCAGTGACACCAACCGAGGAGTCACCCAGGGCATGCCCGGGCCATGCGCCACCCCTCAACTTCACAAAAGACTATATATTTGAGAAACTGTTCAGAGCCCTACTCCTAAACCATAATATATTCTTGTTCCTTATGATAAGATGCAATCAGTGACACCAGCATGGGAGACTCCCGGTGTGCCACTGGCCATGTCCCACCCCTTTACTTCATTAAAAGCCATATATCTCAGAAACTGTTCAGATCGCCACCCCTTAACCATATATATTCTTCTTCCTTATGATAAGTCCCCACTTCATAATAGGCCATATATCTCAGAAACCATTCAAATCCCCACCCCATAATCACACATATTCTTGTTTATTGTTATTAGACACATTCAGCCAAGATTGGGGTTCCGCGGGGGCCATTTCTCTCCCATCCACTTCATAAAAAGGCCTCATATCTCAGAAACCGTTCAGCATTCAGTGACAGCAATCTTGAGCTTACCTGGGGTCCACCATGCCCGAATCCCTCCACTGCTTAAAAAGCCTTACATCTCAGGAGCCATACATATCCCCACTGCTAAACTATAATGTCTCTGTTCTTTTTGATAAGATGCATTTAGTGACACCAACCAGGGCTCCATTGGGTTCATGCCCCACCCTCTCTACTTTATAAAACACCTAATATTTCAGATACAGTCCACATGAGTGCTCATTTCAGTATGGGGTTTGTTTGGAAGACTTTATAATTGGTAGATTAAAATCATATCCTGTTAAAATACAATGTCATGGGCAGTGCCCACCTGAGCTCTGGTTTATGAAATTTGGCTCTTTGGTTTGTTTGCTATGGCAAGTTAAGAATTTCCATTGACTTATAAATGGGGAAAATTGAAAAATGACATTATGCCTTTCAAGATATTTTGTCAAACTTACATAGAAATGTTCCTTTAATAATGTTCTTTTAGGCCTATTAGTTGCCACAGATGGGAAATTGTCAATTGTCATCTGTTGTCCTGCAACAACACATTCATGCGACATCAGACCTCTGAAGCCACTAGGCTGATTGGGTCCAAATTCTATCTGTAGTATCCTTGGGCGCAGGGCTTCCATGGTTAATTAAAATACATTGCTGCCAGTGGGCAGTGCCCCCTGAGCTCTGGTGAGCATTGTGGCCCATGGGCCTCTTGTTTTTTAAATTATCCCTAATTTTTCGAAATTTCTGACTGAACTTCAAAGAATTTTTGCGCAAAGTCATGAAATTTAAACCAATTAACTTACTTATTCTTTATGTTTGATCTGTAGAGGATGGCTTCTGTTGGTTTCCAATTTTCCATGTGTTCCTAGTCAACAGCTTTATGAAACAGTTATAAACCACAGCTTCTTTATAACACTTTTGTTCAGGTTCATAACTGAAACAGTGATTGTTAAACATTTGTGTTATATCCAAACTGAAATGTGTAGATTATCAAGAATGATAACCATTTATCATTATTTTTCTTTATCTATACATTTATAGCTCACTTGGCTGAAGTTAAGGAAGAGCTAATTCACTACCTCTTGCATTTGCATTTGAGTTGGAGATGATACATTGTGTATTTACATTTAAGTTGAATTATTTTCCAGGTGATAACAGATATAGGTCCAAATACCCCAAGCCATGCTCAAGCTCACAGACTCAAAATTTCTCTGCTTTATTTTTAGCTCACCTGTCACGTAGTGACAAGGTGAGCTTTTGTGATCACATTTTGTCCATCGTCCGTGCGTCCGTGGATAAACAATTTCTTGTCTGCACGATAGCATCTTCATTTATGATTTGATTTTAACCAGACTTGCACACAACTTGTACCACCATGAGATCGGGGTTCCTTTCTTGAACCAGCCATATCCCATCATGTGTTATGGAGTTACGGCCCCTGAAAGGGCAAAAATTGCCTATTTTGGTCTTGTCTGCACGATAGCACCTTCATTTATGATTTGATTTTAACCAGACTTGCACACAACATGAATCACCATGACATCTGGGTTCCTTTCTTGAACCGGCCATATCCTTTCATGTGCTACGGATTTACGGCCCCTGAAATTGCAAAAGTTGCCTATTTTGGTCTTGTCTGCACGATAACATCTTCATTTATGATTTGATTTTAACCAGACTTGCACACAACTTGTACCACCATGAGATCTGGGTTCCTTTTTTGAACCAGGCATATCACATCAAGGGTACTAGAGTTATGGCCCCTGAAAGGGCAAAAATTGGCTGTTTTGGTCTTGTCTGCATGATAGCTGTTTTGTTTATAATATAATTTTAACCAAAATTACACACAACCTGAAGCACCATAGGATCTTGGTTCCTTTGTTGAACCACCCGTATCTCACATCTGTTCCAGAGTTATGGCCCCTGAAAGGGCACAAATTGCCTACTTTGGTCTTATCTGTACAATAGCCGTTTCATTTATGATTTGATTTTAACCAAACTTGCACACAACTTAAACCACCATAATATCTTGGTTCCGTTGTTCAAATTTGAATATAGGTCATGTCTGGTCAAAAATGAGGTCAGTAGGTCAAATCATAAAAAAACCCTTGTGAACACTCTAGAGGCCACATTTTAAGTCCAATCATCATGAAACTTACTCAGAATGATTGATTGCCTTGATGAAATCTTGGCCAAGTTTGAATATGAGTAATGTCAGGTCAAAAAGTAGGTCAGTAGGTCAAATCATGGAAAAACCTTGTGAACACTCCAAGAGGCCAAAGTTTTGGTCCGATTGTCATCAATCTTGCTCAGAATGATCATATTGACAATATCGCGGTCAAGTTCGAATATGGGTCATGTCGGGTCAAAAAGTAGGTCAGTTGGTCAAATCATAGAAAAACCTTGTGAACACTCTAGAGGCCACAGTTTTGGTCAGATTGTCATCAAACTTGCTCAGAATGATAGTTTTAACAATATTTGGGTCAAGTTCGAATATGGGTCATGTCGGGTCGTCATGTAGGTCAGTAAGTCAAATCATAGAAAAAAACTTGTAAATACACTAGAGGCCACAGTTTTGGTCCTATCATCATCAAACTTGCCCAGAATGATTATCTTGACAATATGTCGGTCAAGTTTGAATATAGGTCATGTCGGGTCAAAAAGTAGGTCAGTAGGTCAAATAAGAGTAAAACCTTGTGAACACACCAGTTTTTGTCCGATCATCATCAAACTTGTCCAGAATGATTATCTTGACAATATCTCAGTCAAGTTCAAATATGGGTGTTGTCTGGTCAAAAATTAGGTCAGTAGGTCAAATCATAGAAAAACCTTGTGAACACACTAGAGGCCACAGGTGTGGTCCAATCATCATAGAACTTACTCAGAATGATCATCTTGATAATACCTTGGTCACGTTTGAATATGGGTCATGTCGGGTCACAAAGTAGGTCAGTAGGTCAAATCATAGAAAAACCTTGTGAATACACTAGAGGCCACAGTTTTGGTCCAATCAGCATCAAACATGCCCAGAATGATCATCTTGACAATATCTTGGTCAAGTTTGAATATGGGTCATGTTGGGTCAAAAAGTAGGTCAGTAGCACAAATCAGAGAAAAACCTTGTGAACACTAGAGCCTACCGTTATGCTCCGATCATCATCAAACTTGCCCAGAATGATCATCTTGACAATATCAGTTTTGTCACGTCAAAAAGTAGGTCAGTAGGTCAAATCATGGAAAAATCTTGTGAACACTCTAGTAGCAACATTTTCAGACTAAACTTCATGAAATTTGCTCAAAACGATCACCTCGACAAAATCTTAGTCAAGTTCGAATATGGGTCATGTTCGGTCAAAAATAAGGTCATAGGAAAACCTTGTGAACACTCTAGAGGCCACATTTTAAGTCCATTCATCATGAAACTTGCTCAGAATGATTGCCTTGATGAAATCTGGGTCAAGTTCGAAAAAGGGTCCAGTCAAACAGTAGGTCAGTAGGTCAAATCATGGAAAAATCTTGTGAACACTGTAGCAGCCACATTTTGAGCCTGAACATCATGAAACTTGCTCCTAAAATCATCTTTACAAAATCTCAATCAAGTTCAAATATGGGTCATGTCTGGTAAAAAATGAGGTCAGTAGGTCAGGTCATGGAAAAATCTTGCGAACACTCTAGATGCCACATTTTAAGTGCAATCTTCATTACACTTGCTCAGAATGATGCCTCTATGGAGTCTTGGTCAGGTTTGAATATGGGTCATGTCTGGCTAAAAAGTAGGTCAGTAGGTCAAAAAAAACTAAGTTTGTATAAACATGGACAAAGACTGGATGTACCGTGTATAACAGAATAAAGGTGAGTGGTCCATAACTCTTGGAGTTATGTCCCTTGGTAGGTGTTCAAATATCAAAATGCTTTTTGCTTATCTTTCATATTTTTGTTCCTATTTCAATGAAACTTATACCGCACTTTGTCTCTAAGATAATGAAGGTGTAATGGTGGAATAATGGCCAAGGGTCCATAGCTCTTGGATTTTTAAACATCAAAATTTTCCAGCTCTCATAGCCCTGTAGCAGAACTATAGTCAAATTATCTGAAAGCTCTAGTTTTGATTAGTCATTCTTTTCAGTGATCTTCTCTTCAGGAGCTGGGTACACAGACCAGAAGATATTTTTCAACATTCTTTAAAATTCTGCACTTGCGGAATTGTACCCATTATTTGAAAATGATTGCATTTAACTAAATACACATCGTTCTGTCTCAATATTGATTACTAAGACATTATGATGTAGGTAAAACAGGTATTCCTGTACCGGGTAAGTGCCATTGGTAAAAGAGAAAATTTAATTTGTTAATTCTGTGAAAACAAAATAATTCTTTATATTTTGTTTGTTGCAACATCTGGAACAGTTTTGTATCAAAGTTAGTATTTTCTAAAACTTATAGATATCATATGCTCACATAAAAAACTTTTATGGCAAAAATTATCAAAACACAAGTGGGTCTCTACTTGGGATAATGCCTCCTTGCTGATCACGGTGTTTCCTTTGTATGATTGTAAATTGTGACTATTCAGTTTTGTTTCTTCATAAAACTACTATGTTTTTCTTTTCTTTTTTAGTATCGCCAAACAGATTTTCTATCTGAACATTCTTCTGTGAACAATTGTGTTTAACAATTATTTATCTTCATAACTATTTTATTGTACATTATAATTTTTGTGAGACTCAAATTTGTGTTGGATTGAGGAATGAGGATGCCACGTTTGTTGAAAAAGTCTTTAAACTCAAAGGAGAAAGGAAGACAGTTAGAAAGGAAAGAAGAAGACATGAAGTATCAGATGTGGAATCTCCTGGTGTGGCAGTACAGATGGGTGTTATTGGTGTATCAGATGGGGGCCTAGCCCACCCTTTCCTTTCATCTGTTTCAGATGAAGGGCCATCTGTCTATGGGTGTTATTGGTTTATCAGATGGGGGTCTATCCCAGCCCACAAAAAAAAACATCTGTGTTCATTGAAGAGTCACCTGAAACTCAAAATGTGTCGGAATACTTGTCTGAAAACTTATATGAAAACAAGCCTGACAGTCTTTCCAGTTATTGTTGTGAACCTTTTGAAAATGTTATAGAAAATTCTTAAAATACCTGTATACATGAAACAATGAGATCTTCTAATGTAAAATTAAGAGAACAGAACTGTTTGATGGATTCTAATAAGCCATTGTATAGTGCCAATTCAGCAAGTGAACATGCTGAAACAATGCTATGGAATCCTTCTAATGGTCCATTTAATTCTGTCAAATTTGAACTGGGATCTTTTCACCAAGGTTCTGAAATATTTAGCAATGAGTCCAGAGGATGTCAATGTACTGCAAATGCACTTTGTTCATTAATATATGCAGTGTACTCGGACATTTCTTGTAGTACAGATTTAGACAACATTCTTTTAGCTGGAGATTGTCTGTATGTTAAGATTATATGTGAATTAAAGGCTAAAGGTAAATTCAAAAGTAAGTTGCTCAACTTTGATGAACTGCCAAGATTAGTTTCAATTATAAACAAAGAAGTTGTTGGTAAAAAAATCTGCTATTTTGACAGGTCTTTGCACAGAACAGTTTGTCAATACCAGTTTACCTACTCTTCACCAAGCATTATACACTGCTTTACATGTTCTTCAAATGTTTTAATAATGATAGGTTCAGTTTGTTCTTCTGTGTTTAAGAGAGATTGCAAATATTTTATATTTAATTCACATTCCCATTTGTTTCAATGGACTATCAGTTCCAGATGGAAAATCATTACTAGCTGCTTTCAGTGTTTTAGATGTTCTAGTTACATTTCTATATGCGTTGTATGAAAGTATGATGATTTCCATTTCCACACAGTTCGAAATTCTTCCTATAGACTTTGACTTATCTGATCATGAGCATATTTCAGCATTTGATATTGAAAATAGTGCAGAGTGTCATACTGGCACTCCATATGACTATGCTTGGAAATCTCTAACTTACAAGAGAAAGATGTCTGAAAGCCATATGAGGAATGCATGTGCAGGAGAAGACTTTTTTGATGATTCAAGTATTGAAAGTCATGCAACCCTTATTGGCAAATACTTCAAGGATCAAAAACATAGACTTGAACAGAAGACTGGAAATAGCACAAAGGTAACTAAAAATCAAAAGATTAGGAACAAAGAAACAACAAATAAGAAAAAAATACAGACAGAAAAGAATATATGAGAGCTTATATGCAGAGACTGAGGCAGTGCTCTAACTTCAAATTAAAAGACAAAGAGAATATACTTCAATCTATACATACAGAGTGCTAGACAATCTGAAGAATACCAAAAAAAGGATAGAGAATATACGCTTAAATCTAAGCAGAGTGCTAGACAATCTGAAGAATACCAAAAAAAGGATAGAGAATATACACTTAAATCTATGCAGAGTGCTAGACAATCTGAAGAATACAGAAAAAAGGATAGAGAATATAGGCTTAAATCCAAGCAGAGTGCTAGACAGTCTGAAGAATACAGAAAAAAGGATAGAGAATATACGCTTAAATCTAAGCAGAGTGCTAGACAGTCTGAAGAATACAGAAAAAAGGATAGAGAATATACGCTTAAATCTATGCAGAGTGCTAGACAATCTGAAGAATACCACAAAAAAGGATAGAGAACATACGCTTAAATATAAGCAGAGTGCTAGACAATCTGAAGAATACAGAAAAAAGGATAGAGAATATACACTTAAATCTATGCAGAGTGCTAGACAATCTGAAGAAAACAGGAGAAAAGACAAAGCTATGACAAAGGCATGTAAGAGAAGAGCTAGATTGATAGATAAATATAAAAGATGGGAAAGTGAAAAGAAACGAGAATATAGAAAAAGCCATGAATTCAAACAGAAAGACATCGATATACAAAATTGGTCAAAGAGGAAGGCAAGGTCAGATCCATATATATTAGAACAAGAAAGGGTTGCAAAACAACAATGGAGGTTAAATAAAAGAAACAAAAAAGTGAAAACATTACAGACTGTAAAAGAAAAGCTGCCAAGCGTAAAGATCCATCCTTTTCACAAGTTGAAAAGATCAACAGAAAGCGCAGAAATTGTGGTAGTGATATTGATGTTTGTATTGAAAAGTTTCACAAGAATATATCAGTTGGACCTGTCTATGTATGTAGTTGTTGTCAACAGACATGGTTTGAAGAGACTGTATCAAAAGCTAAAACATTTGTTTGTAAAGACAAGGAAAAATACTTAACAGGTGTGAAATCAGTCATTGAAGAAGAATGGATATGTTGCACATGCAAAGACAATATTAAATGTGGTAAAGTCCCAAAATTGTCTGTTTTAAATGGAATGAAGTGGCCTCCAAAACCCAAAGAACTGGAGCTGTTTCCCCTTGAAGAAAGCCTTATTGCTTTACGTATACCGTTCATGCAGATGCGAGAACTACCCAGAGGTCGCCAGTTATCAGTAAAAGGAAATGTTGTTAATGTACCTGTTGATGTTCAACCAGTTGTAAATGCTTTGCCAAGACCGTTTGACGAAAATGTTACAATTGCAGTGAAATTGAAGAAGAAGATGTCATTTAAGTCGTATGTTTCCCAGAAAATGTCCGACCATTCCATGTATTTTGTGCTTTGCACTGGCTATTGAGTGGTAGTGAATTGTACAAACATGCAAATATTGAAATTGATCAGCAGTGGATAAAGAAAATCACAGATGAAAGCAATGAAACCCTTCATGCATTTTTGGAGTCACACAAAACACCTTGTTCAGAAACAAATGATGTTGGTTTTGATGCTATTACTCATGATGAGAACCAGGCTGAGATTATACATAATTTTTTCGAGTGGTGTACAGAGGAATGTTCAAAATATGATATTGTTGAGTTTGATGATGTTGTTAGTGAAATATGTGACAGTTGTTCAAGTGATCAGATTGATAATATTTCAAATGATAATACTTCTCATGTGGAAGAACTTTATGATTCAGATGCAGAAGAAATCACACAGGAAAATGTGGGAAATATTGACACTCTATTGGATGATGCAGATCTTGAAAACAGAAACTCTACTTTCACATTTGCTCCTGGAGAAGGCCAGCGACCACTCAGTATATTTCAAGATAAAGATTCAGAATATCTTTGTTTTCCAACCATATTTTGTGGACAGTGGCGAATAGCTAATGATGACAGACAGGTGCCTGTACATTATAGTGATATTGCAAAGTGGGAATTGAGAAGTCAGGATAGGCGGGCTGCTAACAGTGTACCCAATATATTTTTTAAACTGAAAAAATTACAAATGAAGCAATTGAACTATAAAGCAAGCCTTGCTGTTAGAAGGTGTCAGACGGGAACAAATAAGATTACTGCTGTACAAGCAAGAAACTCAGAATGCATTGACAGTATTGTAAAAAATGATGAAGGTTACTATTTGTTTAAGCAGCTAAGAAATTCTCCTGCATATTTAGAATCTAGAAAAAAAAAGATGTTTATGCTATGATTCGACAGTTGGGTTTGCCAACTTGGTTCATGTCATTGTCCTCGGCTGATACAAAATGGATTGACCTTTTGAAAATGTTAGCTATCTTAAATAAAAATTTGAAATACCCTGATGATCAAATTGAAAACTTGACTTGGGAACAAAAGATAAAACTCATTCAATCAGATCCAGTCACTTGTTCCAGGTATTTTGAGCACAGAGTTAAAGAATTCATCAGCACAGTTCTACAGAGTGAACACGAACCTCTTGGAAAAGTTGTTGATTACTTTTTTAGAGTGGAATTTCAGCAACGTGGATCGCCACACATTCACATGATTGTATGGGTACAAAATGCTCCAAAATTCAATGTGGAATGCAGAGTGTCGGATGCAGAGTTGGCTGTTTATGTGGATCAGTATCTGAAATGTTCTCTAGACAATCCAAACCTTGGTCGTTTAATAGAACTTCAAATTCACAAACATTCTAGAACGTGTAGAAAACGAGAAGATAAAATATGTCGATTTGGTTATCCTCTTCCACCTCTTTCCAAAACTAAGGTCTTGCAGCCTTTGGAAACCGAAAAAGACAAGTATTATAAACTGTACCAAAACATACAGAAAACAATGAACAATATGAAAGATGGATATGATATGTCTTATGAAGAATTTCTGAAAGATGTTGTCCAAATGAGTGAGAAAGAATACATTAAATGCATTAGAAGTTCCTTAAACTCTTCAAAAGTGTTTTTAAAAAGAAATCCAAGTGAGATCCGTGTAAATTTGAACAATGATAGTGTGTTAAAAGCATGGAAGGCAAACACTGACATTCAATTTGTGTTAGATCCATATGCTTGTGCTATGTATCTAGTTTCATATATTTGTAAATCTCAAAGAGGGATGAGTAATTTGTTGCATGCAGCTGCAAAAGAAGCTAGGAATGGCAATATGGATCTCAAAAGACAAGTTAGACATATTGGAAATGTATTTTCAAACAGTGTTGAAGTAAGTGCACAAGAGGCAGTTTATCTGGTACTGCAAATGCCATTGACTAAAAGTTCAAGGAGTGTTGTCTTTATAAATACTTCACTTCCAAACCAGAGAGTACAGCTATTGAAACCAAAATCAGTGCTTGATGAAATGCCGGCAGACTCAACAGATGTAATGTCAGACAATAAAATTAAAAGATACTCAAAGCGCCCCAAACCTTTGGAAACTTATTGTTTAGCCGAGTATGTGTCGGAGTTGGAAGTAATTTATCCGAATGGCCAGAATGACAATAAAGATGAGGAAGGGCAAGATTATGAGGAAGATGCAGATATCTCAGATGAAGAAAGCTTTGGTGATGGTAAAACTAGTTTAACTTTAAAGAATGGCATAATAATCAAACGATGTCGTAATTCTAAAATAATTAGGTATGTGAGATTCAATCGCAAAACAGATGAAGAGAACTACTATAGAGAGAAACTTTTACTTTTCCACCCATTGAGAAAGGAAGAGACTGACTTACTTGGAACATAGAGAACATATAAAGAACACTATGAGTCTATCAAGCATGTGATAGATCATAAATGCTCAACTTACGAACATCATGCTGAAGAGTTGGAATTAGCAAGAGACTTGGCAGAAATGGAATATGATGCATTTGATGAAACTGCACCTAGTACACAACAAGTTGAAGGTGATGATGCTGAAATGGAACCAATTCAGTCAGAAGAATTTATATATTTTAATCCTGATAGACCTGAACATAGAGATTATGATATAGGGACTGAAATTGGCTGTTATGTTTCTTCACCCCAAATTGATGTAAATGAAAATATCCTGTCAGATATTGATTATAGAAAGCTCCTGCAGTGTTTAAATTGTAAACAAAAGCAGTTTTACTATCATGTGATTCACTGGATTAAAACAAAGGTTGCCCCTTTATATGCATTTCTTTCTTGTGGAGCTGGTGTTGGGAAAAGTCTAGTTATTCGAGCATTGTATCAGACTTTGTTTAGAATATTAAATTTGAAAGGAGAAGTTGTGGATCATACAAGGGTTCTTCTATGTGCATTTACAGGAAAAGCAGCATTTAATATTAATGGTTCTACCATCTTATCTGCATTTAAACAAAAGTATAAGCAATCAGATCAAACATTAACTTGTGACAGTCTGAATACCTTTAGATTAAAGTACCGTAATTTGTCAGTTGTGATTACTGATGAAATTTCAATGGTTAGTAATTCTATGTTGAATTTTATTGATCAGAGACTTCAAGCATTGAAAGGAACAAGAACACCTTTTGGTGGTGTTAGCATTATTGCTGTTGGTGATCTTTACCAGTTAAAACCTGTGAGTTGTGATTGGATATTTAATGACATGAAACATGATGCGGCTGCTTTGTCACAAAATCTGTGGAAAGACTTATTTTCTATGTTTGAATTAACAGAAATTATGAGACAGAAAGATGACCTTCAATTTGCAGAATTGTTAAATAGATTAAGGACCAATTCCTTGACTGCTGAAGACAAGACTAGATTTAAGCAGTGTGAAATTACTACAAATGATGTTGAGTATCAGAAAAATGCACCTCACCTCTTTGCAGAAAACTATTTCATGCATGTTTTTAATAATGAAATTATAAGAAGTATGGCAACAGAAAAGGTTGAAATTCCATTCATGGATACATACGTTTCACCTAAGCTATCAAAAGAAAAGATAGACTGTGCCCTTAAGAATGTAACAGATTCAAACCAAACAGCAAATTTACATTGCTCTTTAACAGTTGTTGTCGACATGTTTTATGATTTAACAATAAACATAAAAACAGAAGATGGACTAGCTTACGGAGCTTCATGTGTAGTTAAGTTTATTGAGTATAAACTACAAACCACACGACGCCCAAGCATAATTTGGGTTCAGTTTGATGACAAGAAAGCAGGAATGGATACAAGAATCAAATACAGAAACAGGGGACTTTATCATAGTGGTATCGATGATAATTGGACTCCAATTTTTGATGTCAACAGGTCATTTACATACAACAGAAAGACATTTCAGAGAATTCAGTTCCCTTTGCAACCTTCTGCAGGGCGTTCGGTACATAGAGCCCAGAAGAGTACCCTTGAAAGAGTTGTCATTGACTTATCGCAACGTAAAATCTGTAAAGTTTCACATTTACACTATGTTGCACTTAGCAGAGTAAGGTCGATAGAAAAGCTTCAGATCCTTAACTTTAATGAAAAAGCATTACAAGTTGATGATCAAGTTAAGGCCGAAACGCAGCGACTGCATGAAACAGCAATGCTTCAACTCTGCGATACTTCTTTAGAATTGATAGATCCAGTTTCCCATTTCAAAGTTGCTTTTCAATAATTTTAGATCCTTGAATCTTCATTTTGATGATATTAGACATGACAAAAATCTGTTGTCAACCCACGTGTTTGGATTAGCAGAAACATGACTACACCAGCCTGATAATGATAGTGATTATGCAATACAAGGCTAATGTTTGATACGAAACGACCAGATTGGATACAATTCTTCCAAAAGACCTCCTCATGGATTAGCAGTTTATGCTAAAGATGGTACCATTATAACACAGGATAGAAAGTATAGTTCAGATACATTGGAATTCATTATGATAACTGCCAGGCATGTCTCAATTGAAAGTCAGATTGTATTTTTGTATAAGTCACCTCAAATGTCTGACAGTAATCTTCTTTCTTGTCTGAACAAGGAACTCATTCCATATTTTACCTCATCAAAGCCATTGGTGATAATTGGAGATTTCAATATTGACATTTTGCTAAAACCTAACATCATTAAGAAATTAAGTGAAAAAGTTTTCAAGCAAAATGCTAATAAATGAATGTACCACAGATCATATGACAATTCTTGATTTGATATTTCCGAATTTTGATTTATCAAATGTTGATGGTGCATTTGGGACATGTGAGACATACTGGTCGGACCACAAAATAGTTTTTCTACACTTAAAATCCACATAATTCAACACATGTCACCCGCTCAGTTTTGGATGTATAATACCAGCTTTTCAAATTAAGGTTGTTGTTTTTTACTCATTGTCTTGGTGAAATTGAAATGGAGGAATCTATTGGGCAGATCATTGTGTACTTCACTGTCTCGCTTTACAACTTGGAAATTGTATCACGCGATTGTCTATGCTACTTTGAAGTGTACTCACCCGCCTAATACAATGCAGTACCTACCCCTTAGAGGTAGGTATTGCTGGTGGTTTGTGCATGATAAGGGTGGCCACCACTGACTGACATCAGGAAATGAAGAGCCTTGTAAAACCCAACATTATCTAGAGAAAAGTGGAGTTTACAGGGCTTTTTTCCCATTTTCTCACTCAAAACATAGACTTTGTATGCTGTTGATGCTTTGTTTGTTTGTTTGTACAGGCTAGTCTGGCCCAGAAAGTATGTACACTCCATATTTTCCAGTTTTGCGGTGTATTCCTTGCTTCCAAAGGATAACCCTTTTATAGAACATATTTAAAGGCCCAGTCAACACTATTTAGGTAATTTTTGAGCCGGTCAGATTACCTATTCACCCTTTTTCCTTGGCAGGCTTATGCGTAAGCTGTCAACCAGTACAGTGCTCATTCTTTTGCCCGAAACTGACAACTCTCGAATCAGCGGAAGGGAGACAATGACTAGAAAAGATTTCATGATCAGTCTTCACGAAAGAATGTTGCTGACGTCAGCAGGTATTGAACTCTCGTCCTCCTGATTACCAGTCAAACGCACATCTGACTGTGCTACTGAGGCTGGCATGTTATTGATGCATGTTTTGGTTTGGTAATATTAACCCATATACTCACAGCCACCCTTTTATCGGACATGGGTATATAGTGATTACCCAGATCAGCACCACAGAGTGTGGCATCTGATCTGGTGTACAGTGTTGGCTCAAAGTACATGCATTGTTGACAACTTTCCTCTAAACAAACTTTACACCCCTATAATTGGAAATGGACCACCCCAAACAAATTTGGTGGGGGATTCCATTGTCGTATATGGGTTAATGGTAATTACTACTGGATTCAGTTAGGTGTATTACAAAATAATTGTAAAGAGTATTAACCCTTATACGCTGTTCACAACAATCCCTAGCTTTGCAAACAATATAGATCCGGATGAAAAAGCCATCTGATCTGGATCTACACAGTTTGTCATTTAGTTTCGTAATTTGAATGAAAACAATATATCATGTAATCGGATTGGCTGATAGTAAGAACTAGGCATGACTAATTTAAATATTCAGCAGGATATGGGTTAATTTCTTTCCTTATACACAAGCTTTTGTTGCCTTCATATTAAACCTCTCACAAGACACTTTTTAAGGGAATATAGACTCTTTCTCTGGTCGGGCCCATCAGAGTCTAACTTGGTTTTCGTTTGCTCCAGCATTTCAGTGGTTTCTTGCTGTCGAGTCCTCACCGTTGTCTCACCTCTGTGGTTATTTGGGTTTTTGTGTTCACGGAGATGTTGCACTGATGAGTTAGGAGGCCTTCATGCGGACTGAACAAATTATTTGTCTAAATCGCGACGGAAGTAAGGGCGAGGATTGTGGCCACGTAAAATCGATTTAAGCCCCCCAGTGGAAATCTTTCCACTGACCGTTCCAAGGCGGTTCTTCTGTGGCGATTTATTTATGTTGTTGTTTGTTACTTACTGTGTGTATCACTTGTGTCTTTTAATTTTGGATGGCCATATGGCCATTTTGTGGGAAAGTAACTGTCCTTATGGCCTTCCTTTGTTAAGGTTTCCATTATGGTCTGGTCGCTTAATGTTTGTATTTCTTTCCCTTTGGTGTCTTTGATGGGTGGAGTTAGTTAATTGTATCGATTCCTGATCTTTGTTTTATTTCTACTTTGTACATTCTGTAGATTTGTCACGATATTTTTAATTCTGTCTAAAACATACTGTATTGTATTCTTATTTACGACTGTGTTTTGTCATGAAAGTCTGTTGTTACTTATATGGAGAACAAGCTACCCCAGTATTTTGAATTCTGTCAAATAATATACTTTATTGTTTTCTTAATTGCAACAATATTTTAAAATGGAAATCCATTGTTACATGTAAAGGCTGAAATTAGATTTTCCTTAAAATGTTCCAAGTTACCATTTTCTAGATTATTGCAAGATCAGGAAAAGCTTTGTTGAAATTCAAGAGAATAAGTTGATGCATCTGTATTCTGTGGAAAGACTCACATTATTTTTACCTGTTCTTTATATCCGATTTTGTGCTCCTTAAGTTTCTATTTGGCATATATCGCCTCATAGATTCCACACATCTTAATCTGTCTTATTTTATTCCTTATTCTCATATTTATGCCCACTGTATTAGAATTAATTCTTTGTGGCTTTTAGATAGATGTAAGAACCACAATGTTTATGGCAGAAAGGTAACTTAATCTATAATCTAATTAAGCCTCAAAGATACAGGTCGGACAAAACTTAGGAAACTTCAATGTGTCACTTTTGATATGTAAACAGCTATATTTCAAGTCAGCTGTGTTTCTCATGTAAATTTTGTAATACCATGCAATGCTAGTGTTAACCACTGTGTCAAAAGGAAATCATAGCTACAGATATTGATTTCTTTGTCAAATTATGACTTCATCATGAACATGAACATAGAATTACAGCATAGATTCAACAAGTCTTGTGCACCACCATGCCCTTCAAGATTTCATCCTGAAGAGTTCACCTGGTTCAACGGATGTACAACTTTATTGACAACCCAGGATCTATGAAAATATTTATATCACTCAGGTAAACAACCATGTCTTGCTTTGCATCACAGTTTGCCTTTCTTCAGTTTTTTTTTATTCCTTTCTAAACACCAGTTACTGTAATGGTTTTCTTGTACACAGATGAGCGACACAGGGCCATCTTCACAGGAATATTACGTAGTTGACTCCCTACCAAAATAGCTGAAATCTTTCTGCTCTGACGGACAAGATGGCTGCCATTGCTAAAAAATAGAAAAACATCTTCAAACGACAACCCCTCCTGTATCCTTGGGCCAATTTCATTCAAACTTCATAGGAGTTTTGCTTAGATGACCGTCTACCCCATAGGTAAAACAGAAAAAAAGTGTAAATTTTCTTCAAACACGAACTCCTCCTAAACCCTTGGCCACTTTTATTCAAACTTCACAGGAATGTTACATAGGTGACTCTATACCAAAATAGCTGTAATCATTCCACAAGATGGCCCCTTTTCTAAAAATAGAAAAAAATATTCACGCGTCAACTCCTGTACCCTTGGGCCAATTTCATTCAAACATCATAGGAGTGAGTGTTTGAGTTTAAGTCTTACCAACAGCTAATGTCATACAGTGACAGGACCTCGGTTTAAAAAGACTCATCTGAAAGTCTGGAGAAGCCCGGGATGGATCCCTTGTTTACAAGGCAAGAAACATGACCACTTCACCATGAAGGCTTCTAAATTTCATTGGAGTGTTTTGTAGATGACCCTCTATGAAAATAGCATAAACGATTAACAAATGGCCACAAGAGCTAAAAATAGAAAAACATTGTAAATTTACTTCGAATGTGAACTCCTTCTACACCCTTGGGCCAATTGGATGCAAATTTCACAGAAATATTGCGTAGGTGACTACCTACCAAAATAGTGTAAACTCATTCTACTCTGATGAACAAGATGGCAGCCAGAGTTAAAAATAAAAAAAAAATCTTCAAACGCCATTCCTCCAGTAACATTGGACCAATTTCATTTAAACTTTGAAGTAATGTTGCTTAGATGACCCTCTACCAAAAAAGCTAAAACAATCCTGCTCAGATGTACAAAATGGCCACGGGAGCTAAAAATAGAAAAATATTGTAAATATGATTCAAACATGAACTCCTCCTAAAACCTTAGGCAACCTTTGATTAAAACTTTACAGGAATGTTGCCTAGGTTACTCCCTACCAAATAAGCTAAAATCACTCTGCTGATGAACAAGATGGCCACCAGAGCTAAAAGTAGATTGTACTCGAGGCAGTGACATTCAGGTGAGCGAACCAGGGCCCTCTGGGCCCTCTTGTTATGTGAAAGTTATTAAGAGCATATATTTTTCAAACCGTAGCCAATATTAGGATGGAAGTGGCTCATAATTCAGAAATACCCCCACGTGTGCCTTTTGCCTCAAGG
Source organism: Lucinisca nassula (assembly GCA_963580285.1). Taxonomy (NCBI): domain Eukaryota; kingdom Metazoa; phylum Mollusca; class Bivalvia; order Lucinida; family Lucinidae; genus Lucinisca; species Lucinisca nassula. The sequence continues at coordinate 27,855,328 of OY757021.1, read as the reverse complement.
TCAAAGCCACAGACTGAAAAATTCTTTGCTTAAGTTTGAAGTTTTTATAGAGCTCATAGTTTCCTAAAGATACGATGGATTTGTTCATATTTGGTTTGATGATAGATATGGGACCAAAGTTATATTCAGTGATACCCCTACCCTTTCCTTGGCCTCAAGGTTAAGGTCACAGACTTACAGAAGTCCTTTGCTAAGAATTTATGTTAAAGTATTTTAAGATTTCATATTTTAAAAACTATATCACAGACGTAGTTCATATTTGGTATGATGATGGCTATTTGTCCACAATTTTATTCAGCAACACATCCGCCCATGGTCTTAGGATCAAGATTACAGGCATAGAAATCCTTGTTTGTGTTTTATGATAAAGTTTTTAGGAGCCCTGCCCCATATTTTCCAAACCATATAATGAATGTCGCTCATATTTGGTATGATGATGAATATACATCTAACGTTTTATTCGCAATGCCCCTACCAATGCCATTGTTGAGTCGTCTCAAGAACAAGGCCACAGACTTAAAATTCCTATGCTAATTTTTACATTTACCGTAAGCTTTTAGAGCACAAGCTCCAAACAAATAGATGGATGATGCTTATTTTTGGTATGATGATAGCTATAATAGTACAGGTGCAAATTTTTATTCAGCAATACCTCCATCTGTGTCATGGCCTTAAGGCCAGGGTCTTGGACTTTGAAATTGCGAGCAAAAGTTTAATATGGAGCTCAGTCTACCAAACTATACAATGGATTTGGTTCATATTTGGCAAGGTGATATATATGCTTGTTGCCTCAAGGTCAAGGTTAGCTATTTAAAATTTCTATGTTAAAAACATTTACTAATAAACCATATTTTCCAAACCATATGATGATTTTGGTTCATATTTGATATACTTATAGGTATAATCAAATTTTTATTCAGCAATACCCACATGTATGTCCATGGCTTCATGGTCAAGGTCACAGAAATAAAAACTCTACGTTAAATTATTGTGTTAAAATGTTTGACCTACATATAGGGGCTTATGGTATTTTATGTAACAGTTTTGTTGTAAAAATTTTAACACCTCATATTTTCCAAACCATACATTGCATTTCATTTATATTTGGTGTGAAAATAGATCCATGTATGATTTCAAAGATTTCATTCACCAATATTCCCACCCCTGCCCATTGTTTATTTGATGCGATGTGGTGGATATGATTCAGCAATACTTCCACTCCTGCCTGATATTTCAAGGTCACAGACGCTTTCCCGGCAAGCTATGCTGTCTGATGACAGCTCTTGTTAGGATCATGTAATATACAAAACCATCTTTCAATGAACAGAGCTATAAAGAGGTTTAGGTGTACATCATTGAGTGATGATGATGGGCAGTAACATAATTGGAGCTATAGCTGAATATCATATTTTTCAAATATTGCTGTAGACTAGAAATCCGTGAGAAACTAACTGTTAACAAAGGAGTGGATAATAAAATTAGTTTTGTTTATTTGTTTGTTTGATTTTAAGTTTAACATCCCTGTCAAAACTGTAAAGGTAATTCTGGAGACGTTGCTTCCAATTTTGTGGGACTTTTACCCGACATTGGGATGAAATGACATCTTAAGCCCTGCCACCCAAAGAAACCAATAGGGTTTATAAGCATGGACTGGCCAACTCGCACCACATTGCCTGAGCAGGCTTAGATCTTCTCAGTGGTTTACCAGTACTCATGTGCAGGTCGGTTTCAGCTCTGCATGGAAGCATCATGCAGCCCATCTATTTCTTTGAGCCCTGATGGGTGGGGGCTATAATAAAGTTAGTTGTAACATCTCAGGAGTTATCAACATTTTATAGGTAAACCATTGCTAAAATGGTTCAGCTCCCCTGAACAAAACGGCCACAGAGCTAAAAATAGGAAAAACCTTTAAACGACATCTCCTCCTAGGCTAATGATCCGATTTCAAAATAATTTCACAGAAATGTTCCTTGGATGACCTTCTACCAGAATTGCTAAAATGGTTTGGCTCCAATGAACAAACTGGCCACCAGAGTTAAAAATAGAAAAACCTTTATTTGACATCCGGGCTAATGGTCCAAATTCAAAATAATTCCCCAGGAATGTTCCTTGGGTGACCCTATACCAGAATTGCTAAAATGGTTCCACTCGACTGAACTAACTGACCGCCAGAGCTTAAAATAGCAAAGGTTTTGAAGTTATAGCCATCTCAAGATTATACTGTCAGGGGCGATAACTCCCTTAAACCAGACACTCAGAATTGTGGTTCTTGTGCATGACACACCTGCTTAATCTCATGTATACCTGTACTAAGTACAATCAATATGTCTCAAAGGGTATTGGAGATATGGTGATCACAATGTGGTGGTACTGTTATATTAAAAGGGGAGATAGCTCAAATACCACAGCACCAAGAGTTGTGGTTCTTGTGCATGACATGCCTACTATACCTTGTATACAATTGTGCCAAGTTCCTTCAATATATCTCAAAGGGTATTGGAGATATGGCCATCACAAGGTTATATTGTCAGGGGAGATAACTAAAAAACCAGGGCACCCGAAGTTGTAATTTTTGCGCATGACACACCTACTTAACCTCATGTACATCTCCACCAAATACCCATCAATATGTCTCAAAGGGTATTGGAGGTATGGTGATCACTAGGTGGTCATACTATTTTATTGAAAGGGGAGATAACTCAAATACCCTAGCACCCACATTTGTGGTTCTTAGGCATGACACGCTGTCTCCACCTTGTCCACAATTGTGCCAAGTACCACCAATATATCTCAAAGGGGATTGGAGTTATGGCATTGGTTAATAAGGTTATATTGTCAGGGGTGATAATTAAGTAATTAAAAAACCAGGTCACCCAGAGTCGTGGTTCTTGCATTGGACATGCCTGCTTAACCTCATGATCAACTGTACCAAGTACCATCAATATATCCCAAAGTGTATTGGCGATATCGTCATCACAAGGTAGTGACTCTATTTTATTGGAAGGAGAGATAACTAAAAAACCATGGACCCGGACTTGAAGTTCTTGCGCATGACACGCCGTCTCAGCCTTGTGAACAACTGTGCCAGGTACCATCAATATATCTTAAACGGGTATTGGAGTTATGGCCATCACAAGATAGTCACTCTATTTTATTTGAAGGGGAGGTAACTAAAAACACATGGCAGCCAGAGTTGTGGTTCTTGCGCATGACACGCCGTCTCAGCCTTGTGAACAACTGTGCCAGGTACCATCAATATATCTTAAACGGGTATTGGAGTTATGGCAATCACAAGATAGTCACTCTATTTTATTTGAAGGGGAGATAACTAAAAACACTTGGCAGCCAGAGTTGTGGTTCTTGTGCATGACACGCCGTCTCAGCCTTGTGAACAATTATGCCAGATACCATCAATATATCTCAAAGGGAACTGGAGTTATGGCCGTCACAAGGTAGTAATTGTATTTTATAAAAAATGATTTTATTATTTTACTATTATTAATAAAAAAAACTATGGCAGCCAGAGTTCTATTTCTTGCGCATGACACGCCGTCTTAGCCTTGTGAACAATTGTGTCAAGAACCATCAATGAATCTCGAAGAGTTTTGGAGTTATGGCCATCACAAGGTTTCGTCTACGGACGGATGGACAGATGGACGGACGCCAGACTGATTGCCTATTCGGTCGGGGAATAAAAATTGAAAAAAAAAAAAAAATGAAAACAAACTTTTAAACGACATCTCCTAAACTAATGGTCTGATTTCAAAATAATTTCACAGGAATGCTCCTTGAGTAACCCTCTACCTAAACTGCTAAAATGGTTCTGTTCCACAGAACAAAATTTCCAGATTAAACAATATGGCTCATCTTAGGTCTGTTCCATTGAAAAATCGCATCTCTAAGTAGTATTATTGTACTGTTGACTGAGAGGTGGTTGGGTGAGGCAAAGGTGATGCGTATTTTGCGTCACTGGGGCGTCCAATTGATATTGGCTTAAGGTAGGGCAAGGCCGGTTGTCCTTGCAGCAGGTAAGGGTAGAGGGTGAGTGTTGTTGTTTCTTCTGTTTTGACACTTCCATTCATTTTTGTCTTTCTCCACTATTACTCACTTTCTCCATTTCTCTGGGAGTCAACACAAAATGACCCACAAGGGTTGACATGTCATTATACTCAACCATGTACTGATGATTGCTTAAAGGTTTGCTGTCCAAATGACTGCAGAGGTAAAGACAGAAAATCATTAAACAAACCAGAAGGCCCAGGTCTTTGATATTTGGTATGAAAGTTTATCTAGTAGACCTCTACCAAGATTGTTCAAATTATAACCCTGGGGCCAAAAATGCGCCCCCCCCCCCCCCCCCCGCGCCAGGGCCCTCCGGTTTTACATAGGCTTATATAGGGAAAACCTTTAAAAATCTTCTGGTCTGAAACCAGAAGGCCCAGGTCTTTGATATTTGGTATGAAGCTTGATCTAGTGGACCTCTACCAAGATTGTTCAAATTATAGCCCTGGGGCCAAAAATGCTCCCGTGCTGGGGCCTACCGGTTTTACATATATATCTAGTGTGATAACCTTTAAAAATCTTCTTGTCTGAAACCAGAAGGCCCAGGTCTTTGATATTTGGTATGAAGCTTCATCTAGTGGACCTCTACCAAGATTATTCAAATTATAGCCCTGGGGCCAAAAATGCCCACGCGCTGTGGCCTACTGGTTCTATATAGGGAAAACCTTTAAAAATCTTCTTGTTTGAAACCAGAAGGCCCAGGTTTTTTTTTATATTTGGTATGAAGCTTCTGCAACAAGGTCTATCGGAACCCGAATTTTATGGTGACTTAGTATATAAATTCAGAAAAATATATAACCGCAATGACTTCAGCACCCAATTTCGTAAAATCACTCTTCGATATAAAAAGATTGGGTACAACATGGATATTATACGTCAGACTGCATGCATGGTAGTTAACCCAATCACGGTTGGCAACTTTGCTTCCCTCTTTAATTGCACGCCGGTGGGTCAGGCCTCAGATTCTATGACGGCTCCAACGTAAAGGCTTATTGAGAATTAGAGAGATAATGTTGGTTGGTGCCTGATGCTCTGTCTCAGGTCGGGCTCATCGGAGTCTAACTGTTGGTTTTCTTTTGCTCCAGCATTTCAGTGGTTTCTGGCTGTCGAGTCCTCACCGTTGTCTCACCTCTGTGGTTCTTTGATTTTTGTGTTCACGGAGATGTTGCACTGATGAGTTAGGAGGCCTTCATGCGGACTGAACAAATTATTTGTCTAAATCGCGACGGCAGTAAGGGCGAGGATTGTGGCCACGTAAAATCGATTTAAGCCCCCCAGTGGAAATCTTCCACTGACCGTTCCAAGGCGGCTCTTCTGTGGCGATTTATGTTGTTGTTTGTTACTTACTGTGTGTATCACTTGTGTCTTTTAATTTTGGATGGCCATATGGCCATTTTGTGGGAAAGTAACTGTCCTTATGGCCTTCCTTTGTTTAGGTTTCCATTATGGTCTGGTCGCTTAATGTTTGTATTTCTTTCCCTTTCGTGTCTTTTATGGGTGGAGTAAGTTAATTGTATCAATTCCTGATCTTTGTTTTACTTCTACTTTTCATCTAGTGGACCTCTACCAAGATTGTTCAAATTATAGCCCTGGGGCCAAAAAATGCTCCCGTGCTGGGGCTTACCGGTTTTACATAGGCTTATTAGCCCACCTGAGCACGAAGTGCTCATAGTGAGCTATTGTGATGCTTTAAAAAACTACTCCTCCTAAATCCTTGAGCCAATTTCATTTAAGCTTCACAGGAATGTTGCTAGGTGGCTCTCTACCAAAGTGGCTAAAATCGTTATGCTCCGATGAACAAGATGGCCGCCAGAGCTAAAAATAGAAAAATCTTTATACAACTACTCCTCCCAAACCCCTGGGCCAATTTCATTTAAACTTCATAGGAATGATGCTTAGGTGACCCTCTACCAAAATAGCTACAATCGTTCTGCTCCGATGAACAATATGGCCACCAGAGCTAAAAATAGAAAAACATCGTAAATTTGCTTCAAACACGAACTCCTCCTAAACCCTTGGGCCAATTTGATTCAAACTTCACAGGAATGTTGCCCAGGTGACTCCCTACCTAAAAAGCTAAAATCTTTCCGCTCTGATGAACAAGATGGCTGCCAGAGGTAAAAATAGAAAAATCTTCAAACGACAACTCCTTCTGTATCCTTGGGCCGATTTCATTCAAACTTCATAGGAATGTTGCTTAGATGACTAAGATACTAAAATAGCTAAAACAATCCTACTCAGATGAACAAAATGGCCATCAGAGCAAAAAATAGAAGAACGTTAATTTGCTTCAAACGCTTGTTGTTTTCCATCGTCCCTGTGTCGCGAGTCGTCAGCTGGTGGTGTCCCAGGGAACGCACTACACCGTAGCCGTTTGGTGGCACTACACCGTAGCCGTTTGTGGTACCCCTATTCCCCGTTGCTGGTGAATAGGGAGACCATCGCTCAACTCCAGCCCGTCCGTCCGTATCTATCGTAAGTCCTGCTTCAAACGCGAACTTCTCCTAAACCCTTGGGCCAATTTGATTCAAACTTTACGGGAATGTTACCCAGGTGACTCCCTACTAACGTAGCTAAAATCATTCCACTCTGATGACGAATATGGGCACCAGAGCTAAAATAGAAAAAAAAATCTTCAAACAACAACTCCTCCTGTACCCTTGGGCCAATTTCATTCAAACTTCATAGGGATGTTGCTTATATGACCCTCTACCAAAAAAGCTAAAATGATCCTGCTCCGATGAACAATATGGCCGCCAGAGTTGAAAATAGAAAAATAGAAAAAAAAACATTGTAAATTTTCTTCAAATGCGAACTTATCCTAAACCCTTGGGGTCAGTTTGATTCAAACTTCACAGGAATGTTGCCTAAGTTACACCCTACCAAAAAAGCTAATATCTTTCCGCTCTAATGGACAAGATGGCAACCAGAGCTAAAAATAGAATGTCCTAGAGACAGTAGCACTCAGGTGAGCGAATCAGGGCCCTCTGGGCCCTCTTTTTATGCAAATCCGCTCTTTAGTTTGGTTGCTATGGCAACTTTGTGTTTCCATAGACTTATAATGGGGAAAATTGAAAAATTGCATTTACTGCCAAGTCATTGCAGATATTTTGACAAAACTTTTATAGAAATGTTTCTTGAGTAAACTTCACTCAGCCATATACTTCATAAAAGGTCATTTATCTCCGAAACCACCCCTAAAACAATTAAATATTATCTTCTTCCTTAGGGTGAAGCGCATTCATTGACACCAGCTTAGGGTCCCCCGTGATGTGCCGGGTCCATGCCCCACCCCCTCCACTTCATAATAGGCCACATATCTAAGAAACCATTCAGATTCCAATCCCTTAACCGTATATATTATTGTTCATTATGATAAGATGCATTCAGTAACACCAATCTGGGGGTCTTCTCGGATGCGTCGGGGCCATGCCCCATCTCCTACACTTAATAAAACATCCAATATCGCTGAAACCATACAGATACCCACTCCTAAACCATATACGTTCTTGTTCCTTATGATAAGACACATTCAGTGACAGCAACCTAGGGGTCTGCCGGGGTGTGCTTCACCCCCTCCACTTCATAAAAGGTCATATAACTCAGAAACCATTCAGATTCCAACCCCTAAACCATATATATTCTTGTTCCTTATGATAAGGCGCATTCAGTGGCACCAACTTGTTGGTCCCTCGGGATGCGCCGGGGCAATGCCCCACCCCTTCCACTTCATAGAAAAGGCCCACTATCTCTGAAACCTTACAGATCCCGACCTCTAAACCATGTATATTCGTGTTCCCTATGATTAGACACATTCACTAACAGCAACCTTGGGGTCTGCCAGGGTGATATGATAAGACACATTCAACATAGGGTTCCCCAAGTATGTGCCAGGGCCATAGCCCACCCCTCGACTTCATAAGAGGCCCTAGAAGCCTCTGGGGTGTAGTGCTTATGCTACTCGCCTGATAAACCAGGGATTGCTGGATCGATCCCGGGCTTCACCAGACTTTCGGATGAGTCTTTAAACCGAAGTCCCATCTCCGTATGACCTTAGCTGTTGGTGGGATGTAAAACTGAAACACACTCTCTTACTCGCTCACTCACTCACCCACTCACTCACTCACTCACTCACTCACTCACTCACTCATAAAAGGCCCAGTATCTCAAACCATTCAGATCCCCACCTCTTAACCATATGTATTCTTGTTCCTTATGCTAAGAAACATTCAACGATAGCAATCTAGGGGTCCCACAGGGTGCATCTGGGCCATGCCCCACCCCTCCACTTCACAAAAGGCCAAATAACTGTGCAACTTTTCAGAGCTCATTCAAACCTGGAGATCTGGTGTAAGATCTGCCATGCGTGCAGCAAGCCAGCTACCTTTAAAGGGAGGGGGGGGGGCACTTATGTGGACGTTGCCCCTGTACCTGCACGTTAATAAAAAATCCGTTGGGTGCCTCATGTAACGCCCCACCAACCTAGGGTCTCTTTCAGTCAAACCAACCTGGGGTCTCTGGGGCCATTCCCCGTCCCTCCACTTCCTAAAAGGCCATATATCTCTGAAACCACTGAGACCCCCACCCCGTAATCATATATATTATTTTCCTTTTCCTTATGATAAGACACAAAACATTCATTCTCACCAACTTAGGGGGTGGGGGTTGGTCCACAGGAGCCGTTTCTTTCCCATCCACTCCATCAAGGGGCCTCATAATTATAAGACTTTATGATCGGTAGATTAAAATCATATCATGTTAAAATACATTGCTGCCAGTGGACAGTGTCCACTGGAGCTCTGGTGAGCATTGTAGCCCATCGGCCTCTTGTTTTATGAAATTTTGCGTTTAAGTTTGGTTGCTATGGCAAGTTTCCATAGACTTATAATGGGGAAAATGACATTTACACCTTTCAAGATATTTTGTTCAGCTTTCATGGAAATGTTCCGTAAACAATGTTCTATCTGCCAAATGATTTTATGCCTATTGGCTGCCACAGATGGGAAATTGTCAATTGTCATTTGTTGTCTTGCAACAACACATTCAAGCGACATCAGACCTCTGAAGCCACCCGGCTGATTGGGTCCAAATTTTATCTGTAGCATCCTTGGGCTCATGGTATATTGGCTCACCAGAGCCGAAGGCTACGGGGGAGCTTATAGGATAGGCAGGTGTCTGTCGTCATCGTCCATCGTCGTCGTCGTCCGTCAACACTGTTTAACATCTCCTCTGTAGCCACTGGGCCGATGGAGCTCAAATTTTATCTGTAGCATCCTTGGGCTGGGGGATTAAAAGTTTGTGTTTTTAGCTCACCTGTCACGTAGTGACGAGGTGAGCTTTTGGGATCACTTTGTCCGTCGTCCGTCGTGCGTATGTGCGTGTGTGCGTAAACTTTTTCTTCAAATGACATCTCCTCCTAAACCACTGATCGGATTTTGACCAAACTTCACAGGAATGATCCTTAGGTGGTCCCCTTTCAAAGTTGTTCAAATGGTTCCGGTCCATTGCACATCTAGGTCACAGGAGCTAAAAATAGATTTTTAAATGAAAACTTTAAAAAATTTCTTCTCTGAAACCGCAAGGCCCAAGTCTTCGATATTTGGTATGAAGCTTCATCTAGTGGACCTCTACCAAGATTGTTCAAATTATAGCCCTGGGGCCAAAAATGCCCCCGCCCCGGGGGGGGCCTTTGGTTTTACATAGGCTTAAAAAGGTAAAACCTTTAAAAATCTTCTTCTCTGAAACCACAAGGCCCAGGTCTTTGATATTTGGTTTGAAGCTTCATCTAGTGGACCTCTACCAAGATTGTTCAAATTATAGCCCTGGGTCTAAAAATGCCCCCGCCCCGGGGGCCTTTGGTTTTATATAGGCCTATATAGGGAAAATCATTTAAAAAACTTCTGAAACCGCAACTTGCGGCAAGGCCCAAGTCTTTGATATTTGGTGTGAAGCTTCATCTAGTGGACCTCTATCAAGATTGTTCAAATTATTGCCCTGGGGCCAAAATGCCCCTGCCCCTGGGGCCTTTGTGTTTACATAGGCTTATATAGGTAAAATCTTTAAAAATCTTCTTCTCTGAAAAAGCAAGGCCCAAGTCTTTGATATTTGGTGTGAAGCTTTATCTAGGGGACCTTTATCAAGATTGTTTAAATTATAGCCTTAGGGCCAAAAATGTCCCAGCCCCAGGGCCCTTTGGTTTTACAAATGGGTTATAAAGGGAAAATATTTAAAAATCTTCTTCTCTGAAACCACAAGGCCCAGGTCTTTAATTTTGGTATGAAGCTTCATCTAGTGGACCTCTACCAAGATTGTTCAAATTCTAGCCCTGGGACCAAAAATGCCCCCCCCCAAGGGGCCTTTGGTTTTACATAGACTTATACAGGGATAATCGTTAAAAATCTTCTTCTCTGAAACCGCAAGGCCCAGTTCTTTGATATTTGGTGTGAAGCTTCATCTAGTGGACCTCTATCAAGATTGTTCAAATTATAGGTCTAGGGCGAAAAATGCCCCAACCTGCAGGCCCTTTGGTTTTACATTGGCTTTTACAGGGAAAATCTTTAAAAAGCTTCTTCTCCAAAACCAGATGGCCCAGTTCTTTGAAATTTGGTGTGTAGCTTCATCTAGTGGACCTCTCCCAAGATTGTTCAAACCATAGCCCTTGGGTCAAAAATGCCCCCACCCCGGGGCCCTTCATTTTTAGATTGATTTATATAGGGAAATTAAAAAAAAACTTCTACTCTGAAACCGCAAGGCCCAGGTCTTTGATATTTGGCGTGAAGCTTCATCTAAATTGTTGTAATTATAGCCCTGGGAAATAGAAGTCATGGCAATGAAAACCTTTGACAATCTTCTTGTCTGAAAGCAGAAGGCCAAGGTCTTTGATATTTGGTATGAAGCTTCGTCTTGTGGATTTCTACCAAGATGGTTCAAATTATAGCCCTGGGGGCAAAAATGGCCCGCCCCGGGGACCCCAAGGTTTATGTAGACATATATAAGGAAAACCTTTAAAAATCTTGTCTGAAACCAGAAGTCTCCGTTCTTTGATACTTGGTATGAAGCTTCAGCTTTTAGACCACTACCAAGATTAATCATATTATAGCCCGGGGCCTATAATGGCTCTCCCAGGGGCCCACTTGATACCCTATGGATCAGGTGAGCGATCCAGGGCCATCACGGCCCTCTTGTTTATGAAATTTGGCTCATTAGTTTGGTTGCTATGGCACCTCAAGACTTTCCACAGACTTATAATGGGGAAAATTGAAAAAATGGTATTAACTGCCAAGCCTTTGCAGATACTTGACAAAACTTTGAGTTTCAAAGAAGTGTTCCTAATGCAATCTACCATCTGCCATGTGATTTTATGCCTCATTTTAGCTCACCTGAGGTGAGGTATTGTGATCAGTGAATGTGCGTCGTGCGTCGTCAACAATTTGCTTTAAATGCGAACTCCTCCTAAACCCTTGGGCCAATTTGATTCAAACTTCACAGGAATGTTGCCTCAGTGCCCCCCCGCCCCCTACCAAAATAGCTTAAATAGTTCGAATACTGATCATGTCAGTTAAAATGCTAGGCCACCAGAGCTAATAATAGAAAAATCTTCAAAACGACAACTCCTCCTTTGGCCAATTTCATTCAAACTTCATTGGAAGGCTGCTTAGGTTACTCTCTACCAAAATAGCTGAAATGGTTCAGCTTTATTGAGCAAAATGGCCGCCAGAGCTAAAAATAGAAAAACATCGTAAATTTGCTTCAAACGGCAACTCCTTCTAAACCCTTGGACCAATTGGATTCAAACTTAACTGGAATGTTGCCTAGGTGACTCCCTACCAAAATAGCTAAAATTGTTCCGCTCTGATTAACAAGAAGGCCGCCAGAACTAAAAATTGAAAACATCTTCAAACGACAACTCCTCCTTGTACCCTTGAGCCAATTTTATTCAAGCTTCAACGGAATGTTGCTTAGATGACCCTCTACAAAAATACATGAAACAATCCCGCTCTGATGAACAAAATGGCAGCCAGAGACATCATAAGTTTACTTCAAACCTAAACTCCTCTTAAACCCTTGGGCCAATTGGATTCAAACTTCACAGGAATGTTTCCTTGGTGACTCCCTATCAAAATAGCTAAAATCATTCCGCTCTGATGAACACGATGGCCGCCAGAGCTGAAAATAAAAAAAAATCTTCAAACAACAACTCATCATGTACCCTTTGGCCAATTTCTTTCAAACTTTATAGTAATGTTGCTGAGATGACCCACTACCAAAGTAGCTAAAGGGTTCTGCTTCGATGAACAAAATGGTTGCTAGTAAGAGCTAAAAATAGAAAAACATCGTAAATTTGCTTCAAACGCGAACTTCTCCTAAACCCTTGGGCCAATTTGATTCAAACTTCACAGGAATGTTGCCTAAAATCGTTCTCCTCTGGTGAACAAGATGGCCACCAGAGTTAAAAATAGAAAAAAAAAACCATTAAACTAAATTCCTCCTTCAAACTTCATAGGAATGTTGCTTTATTGACCCTCTTCCAAAATAGCTAAAATGGTTCTGCTCAGATTAGCAAAATGGCCACCAGACCTAAAAAAAGAAAGAAAAAAAAACAACAACATATATTTGCTGCAAATAAGAACTCCTCTTTTAAACACTTGAGCCAATTTGATTTACACTTCACAAGAATGTTGCTCAGATGGCTCCCTACCAAAATAGCTAAAGTGGTTCTGCTCTGATGAACATGATGGCTGTCATTGCTAAAAAAAGAAGAATGTCATAAATTTGTTTCAAACAGGAACTTATCCTGAACTCTTGGGCTAGTTTCATTCAAACTTCATAGGAATGTTGTTTGGCTGACCATTTACCAAAATAGTTAAAACAGTTCTGCTCAGATGATAAAATGGCTGCCAAAGCTAGAAATAAAAAAAAAGTTAACTTGTTGTAAATGCGAACGCCTACTAAACCCCTGAGCCAATTTAATTCAAATTTCACAGGAATATTACCTGGGTGGCTCCCTACCAAAGTAAAATCGTTTGGCTGTGATAAACAAGATGGCGGCCAGAGATAAAAATAGAAAAAAAAAACATCGTAAATTTGCTTCAAATGCGAACTTCTCCTAAACACTTAGGCAAATTTGATTCAAACTTTACAGGAGTCTTGCATACCAAAATAGCTAAAATTGTTTTGCTCTGATGAAAAGATGGCCACCAGAGCTAAAAATAGAAAAAAAAATCTTTAAACGACAGCTCCTCCTGTACCATTAGGCCAGTTTCATTCAAACTTCATAGGAATGTTACTTAGATGACCCTCTACCAAAATAGCTGAAACAGTTCCACTACAATGAGCAAAATGGCTGCCAGAGCTAAAAAAAAACTTAAATATGCTTCAAATATGACTCCTCTGGTTTTCTGACCAAGATGGCCTCAACCCCTCGGCCAATTTGATTCAAACTTCACAGGAAAGTTGGCTAAAATCATTCCGCTCTGATGAACAAGACAGCCAACAGAGCTAAAAATAGAAAAATCTTCAAAAGTCAACCTCTATACCCGTGGGCCAATTTCATTCAATCTTCATAGGAGGTTTTCACTGAAATGCACTAAAGTGGGGATAATTAGCAGTCAGATTCTCTGACAGTTCTACTTTGAATTGCTGAAAAGTTCTAAAACTTATGTTCACTATCTTATATATATTTTACTTGGAACAGAAATAAGACAGTTAATGTATAATTCACAGCAGACTTTAAATTTGTTGGTAAGATTTCCCTGACACTTCTGATTTGAAATTTCCATTGTTTTTGACCTTGAACAATTTCTGTTATTAACTTGCAGTTGGTGGAGGAGGCAAAGAAAGTCAAGATGACAAGACACCATTCTCGGCATCAAGTCTGAGGAAAAAGTTTGGGCTCAAAAAGGCTAGCTCATTGGAAATAGAGGAAAGGAAACAAAGAAGCCAAACACCTTCTCCGAAAAGCTCCCCGGTAAGCATAACCCTGATATCCGTGAAGGCATCTAAGATAATCTGATCTCTTTGTAAGTATACACTGCCTTCAAAAATAATAATCAAAGCCCTAGAGGAATTTGAGTTTTTCGGTGATACTAGCAATGTTATTATCTTCAAACTATTGGTGGCTGAATACGGTACATTATTATTAGTACAGATAAGACATGCTGAATGCAGCAGAGCCAAATATAGCAAATTACAATTTTTTCTGTGAAAACTATCAGATAAATTTTGTTTGAAAAGAAAGATATTGAAACAAGGATTTCCTTATAAAATAATTGGAGGTTATTGTATGGTCATGGTGTATTGGCATAAGTATGTCATATTGGCCAATATATACTAAGGGAAATAAGTTAAGCAATTTTTAGCTCACCAGAGCCGAAGGTTCCGGGGGAGCTTATAGGATAGGCACTTGTCCGTCGTCGTCGTATGTCGTCTGGCGTCAACACTTTTAAACATCTTCTGAAGTCACTGGGCCGATTGGGCCCAAATTTTTTCAGTAGCATCCTTGGGCTGGGGATTGAAAGTTTGTGTTTTTTTATGAAAATCGGCTCTTTAGTTTGGTAGCTATGACAACTTAGAGTTTCCATAGACTTATAATGGGGAAAATTGAAAAATGGCATTTACTGCTAAGTCATTGCAGATATTTTGACAAAACTTTCATAGAAATGTTCCATAGGCAATCTACTATCTGCCATATGATTTTAGGCCTACTGCTCATTTTTATTGGTTGCCATGGATAACAAAATGCAAAAAAAAATCCTTAAAAAATCCTCTCCCCAGAAACCATATGCTCTAGGAGGCTGAGACTTTATGCAAATATTTGTCTTTACAGGTTTTATGTTTTTTATGAAATTTTGCATTTTAGTTTTGTTACTTTGGCAACTTAAAATTTCCACTGACTTATAATGTGGAAAACTGAAAAATGGCATTTACTGCCAAGTCATTGCAGATAGTTTGACAAAACTTACATTGAAATGTTCCTTGAGCAAATTTCTCTTAGCCATATGCTTTTATGTCAACCTGGAGGTCCCCTAGGTTGTGCTGGGGCCATGCCATGCCCCGCCCCACCCCCTCCACTTCATAAAATGCCTTATATCTCAGAAACCTTACAGATCCCCACCCCTAAACCATATATATTCTTGTTCCTTATGATAAGATGCATTAAGTGACACCAACCTGGGTGTCCCGCAGGATGTGCTGGGGACATTTCCCGACCCCTCCACTTCATTAAAGGCCATTTATCTCAGAAAGCATTCAGATACCCACCCCTAAACCATATATATTCTTGTTCCTTATGATAGTACGCATTAAGTGACGCCAACCTGTGGGTCCCCAGGGATGTGCCGGGGACATGCCCCACCCCCTCCACTTCATAAAATACCATTTATCTCAGAAACCATTAAGATCTCCACTCCTAAACCATATATATTCTCATTCCATCTGATAAGTTGCATTCAGTGACACCAACTTGGGGGTCCCCCGGGATGTGCCGGGGCCATACCCAACCCCCTCCACTTCATAAAAGGCCAAATATTCCAGAAACCTTACAGATCCCCAACCCTAAACCATATATATTCATGTTCCTTATGATAAGACACATTCAGTGACACCAACCTAGGGGTCACACAGGGCGCGCCCGGGCCATGGTCCACCCCTCGACTTCACAAAAGACCATATATCTGAGAAACTGTTCAGATCCCCACCTCTAAACCGTATATATTCTTGTTCCTTATGATAAGACGCAATCATTGACACCAGCATGCGGGTCCCCCGGGGTACCATGGGCCATGGGCCATGCCCCATCCCTTTACTTCATTAAAATCCATTTATCTCAGAAACCGTTCAGATCCCCACCCCATAACCATATATATTCTTGGTCCTTATGAAAAGACCCCACTTCATAATATTAGACTTTATATCTCAGAAACTATTCAAATCCCCATCCTATAATCACATATATTCTTGTGCATTTTTATTAGACAAATTCAGTCACCCTGCCTTGTGGGGTTCACAGGGGCCATTTCTCTCCCTGTCACTTCATAAAAGGGCCTCATATCTCAGAAACCACACAGATGCCCACCGTTTAACCATATATACTCTTGGTCCTTATGATAAGACATATTCAGTGACAACAATCTTGGGCTTTTCTGGGATCTGCCATGCCCCAATCCCTCCATTGCTTAAAAGGCCTTACATCTCAGGAACCATGCAAATCCCCACTGCTAAACCATATATGTCTCTGTTCCTTTTGATAAGACGCATTTAATGACACAAACCAGGGCTCCATTGGGTCCATGCCCCAACCTCTCTACTTTATAAAACACCTAATATTTCAGATACAGTCCACGTGGTTGCTCATTCGGGTATGGGATTTATTTGGGAGACTTTATAATTGGTAGATTAAAATCATATCATGTTATAATACATGGCTGCCATTGGGCAGTGTTCACCTGAGCTCTGGTATGAAATTTGGCTCTTTAGTTTGTTTGCTATGGCAAGTTAAGAGTTTCCCTTGACTTATAATGGGGAAAATTGAAAAATGACATTAATGACTTTCAAGATATTTTGTCACACTTTCACAGAAATGTTCCTTTAATTATGTTCTTTTTGGCCTATTTGTTGCCACAGATGGGAAATTGTCAATTGTCACCTGTTGTCCTGCAACAACACATTCAATCTGAAGTCACTAGGCAGAATCTGAAGTCACTAGGCTGACTGGGTCCAAATTTTATCTGTAGCATCCTTGGACACAGGGCTTCCATGGTTAATTAAAATACATTGCTGCCAGTGGGCAGTGGCCCCCTGAGCTCTGGTGAGCATTGTGGCCCATAGGCCTCTTGTTTATATTACCGCTAATTTCGCTCTCATCTGGATCTTAAATAGAACCACATTTTTACACATCAATTTATTAATGTATTTGCTATGTAAATTTTCAAATTTGATTTGAAAAAGCATAAGATACACCTGCTGCATAGCGTCGATCAACGTCGGGATGTCACACAAAAACTCACACCAATCATCAGTATCTGGTATGCCCACACTCTGAGTCCACAACAGCCCCACACAGTCTTCTCATGCTCAAAATAAGCCCCCCAGCCACATACATGGCTATGCGATTCAATTCCTCGTGAAGAACACGTTCATGGTCTCTTACGTTGTTGACGTCATTTCTCATTCTGATGCGTCTTACCAGTTGGTCCGAGAGGTGCTCAATAGGCGAATCCGGTGATCTAGCTGGCCAGTCTAACACATTCACATTATTTGCCTGCAGAAAGTACATTGTATGACGTGCAACATGGGGGCGTGCGTTGTCCTGCTGAAAAATCGTGGCATGTCCTTGACGTAACGTAAGAAAGACAGTAACACAGGCCAAACAATTTCATCACAGTATCGAACGGCATTCAAGTTTCCCTGAACAAACACCTTGCCTCTGAAATCATTCTTGCTGACTGTCAACACAGTTTCCGAAGCCGAAGGTCTTCCGGATAATATTAGGTCATCTGTGCGTTTGTTTGCTGATGATTGTGTTTTGTATAGGAATATATAGACTTCTTCTGACTGCCTTATCTTACAAGATGACCTGGATAGCCTAGCACGTTGGGAGGCCGATTGGCAAGTGAAGTTCAGTGTGACCAAATGTCATTCAATGAGGGTGTCACGGCACCCTCCAGACAAGCAGATTAAATTCGACTACTCACTACATCAGCATACATTGGAACATGTCCAATCCGCAAAATCTTGGCATCACCATCACTGATAATCTCGATTGGGGTCAACATATTTCTGAGATAACATCTAAGGCAACTAGGACATTAGACGCAATTTGGCTTTTGCTCCTAGGTAGACAAAGGTTGTTGCATACAAAACTTTGGTTCGACCTCAACTAGAGTATGCATCAACTGTTTGGCATCCCCATGTTAAAACTCAAGTTCAACAGGTTGAGAAGGTTCAGAGGACGGCTGCCCGATCGACCTGCAGGCGATGGCGGAACAGAAGTAGTGTTGGTGAAATGCTCGATGAGCTGGAGTGGCCATCGTTGGAGGCCCGTCTTGAGCAGTCCTCTTCAACCTTATTTCATAAGATACACTCTGACATAGTGTCTCTTAATAAAGATAAATACTTGACCCCTGTAACTACTTCAACTCAAACAAGGGCATCAAAATTAAACAAGAGTCAATATCGTAGGTACCAGGCCTATAGTGATGCCCTGAAGAATTCTTTCTTCCCTAGAACTATTCCTCACTGGAATAGTTTTCCCTCCTCTGTGGTAAATGCCAAAACTGCAGAGGAATCAAAGCCCGCATGGTGTAGATTGGGACCCAGAGGTATGCGTTTTAGTACACCTCTGAAAGCAGATTGTAAATAGTTTTAAGAACTCATCCAGTGCCGTCGGGTTCCACTTACGTCTTGTCCACTGACGATGTGCCCTTGCCCAATTGAGTCTATCCAGTCTGTGGTCCCGCATCAGTGGAACTCCTATGTACAGTCGACGTCCAGGTAACTGCGCAGCTCTTGTCTATTCCTCGCAGTCCTAGCGCCAGTTCGTGTTCCAGTTGCATTCCATACCATACTGGCGATTCTGGTACTGCTGAGAAACCGATTAAGTCGAGATGACATCACAATTTAATTTTCCTCACATCATGTTGTTCTACCAGAGCGTGGTCTATCTTTGACAGTGTCAGTTTGACGGAACTTTGACCTGAGTCTTGACATGCCACTTTCACTAACACGAAAATGTTCTGCAACCACCTTAACTTTCATGCCGCCATAAGCATTCCAATAGCTATATTACGCTGGTCTAACGTCAGTCCAGGACGGCGCCCAATCTTAGAACTTTATGTTTCTTCTTTTGGGCATGGACCTGAAATGTGAAGTGAGTGTCATCGATATTGCCTGCATGTGCATGGCGTGAATTGAGTAGAATTACGTCGAACGTCCATGGCAGTGAGAAAATGTGAAAAATATAGAATTAGTGAGTTTCATATCAGAACTGACTTATAAGACATATTTTATTATGTTAGCACCTAAGAGCACCTAAGGACCGAAATATCGATTTCCTTTTAAAATTGATTTCAATAAATGTAGAGATGAAATCGCTGCTGCCTTGAATGAATTTGGTAATCGATGGTGTAAACGAGAGTATGTTGAGCATAAAGCTCTTAAGGAATGGAAACTTAGCATTCTGAAGTTAGTGAACAAAGGCATTTCTTTTTATTCACAAAATAAGAACTTATTACCTCCTAAACCTAAGACGTCTTTACGTCACCATAAACTAGGTATTCAAGAATTTCATAGGAAGTTTATTTTGGGTCCAGCTGATAAGGCCGCTAACAATGTGGTCGTTGTTTGACGGCTTCACTATGTTAACACTCTTCAGCAAGAACTTGGTGGTACTAATGCCTATGAACTGCAGCCTTTAGCTGTAGAGGGCTTTAGTTGATGGCCATATTTGTCATTCAGCCATCAAGTTTGCTGTCTGTGTTACAGAAGGCCAAGACAAGCTTCCTTCGTTATATTGGTTACCTAAACTTCATAAAAGACCACACAAAGCACGGTTTATTGCAAATTCAAGCTCTTGTACCACCACTGAACTCTCCAAATTATTAACTTCATGTTTTACTGCCATCAAAAAACATGTGATAAAATATTGCGACAAAGTCTTCGAAAGATCAGGTAGAAATTTGTTTTGGTCTATAAAAATTTCTAATGAATATGTTCTATAAATGGGTTATCCTTTGGAAGCAAGGAATGCACCACAGAACTATAAAATAAGGAGTGTGCATGTTTTCTGGGCCAGACTAGCTAGTTTCGGCCAATTAGGCCTCATCAGTGACCCTCAGATATTTTCAAAATTCCACAATGGAATCAATGATCCCAAAGGACAAGAAAATATAATCTACACTATGATGTAGGGCAGGGAGACGTTTGAAGTTTTAAATAAATTGAAATCCAGGCGTTTTCGTACTTCAAGTCTGTCTACTTATGATTTTTCCACCCATTACACTACACTTCCTCATAATCTTATAAAAGATAAACTTAATGATTTAATTGAATGGGCATTTCATAGGGAAGACTCCCTCTATCTTGCATGTAATGTAAGAAATGATTTTTTTTTCAATTCTGAAGAGCATAAAAGAATTCTGAAGAGCTTTATGGTCATGTCAGAAAGTGTATGAAGCTCTCGCCTTTCTACTTGACAATATTTACATAAGATTTGGTTCTAAGTTATTTAGACAAGTTGTGGGTATTCCGATGGGTACTAATTGCGCACCACTTGTGGCTGATCTTTTTTTGTTTTGTTATGAGAGAGACTTCAGGATGTCCCTTTCTGCTGAAAACCAGTCTGAAATCATTGAAGCTTTTATCTCCACTTCTAGATATTTGGATGATTTATTAAATATTGATAATACCTATTTCGATGGTTTGATCAATCAGATTTACCCCCCAGAACTTTAGTTAAATTAAGCAAATCCTTCTGATACCGAGGTTCCGTTTTTGGATTTACATCTATCTATTGTAAATTTATGATAAATGCGATGATTTTGATTTTGAGATTGTAAATTTTCCTTTTTTGGATGGTGATGTTCCTCGTGCGCCATCCTGTGGCGTTTATATTTCGCAATTAATTTGATTTGCCAGAGTGTGTAGTCATGTAACTGACTTCAACACTCGTAATAAATTGTTAACGGCTAAACTTCTTAATCAGGGTTATCGGTACCATAAACTACGCAAAACCTTTTCAAAATTTTATAGACGTCATTCTGATTTAATTTCAAAATTCAATATTGGACTTAAATCTCTTCTGCAACAAGGTCTATCGGAACCCGAATTTTATGGTGACTTAGTATATAAATTCAGAAAAATATATAACCGCAATGATTTCAGCACCCAATTTCGTAAAATCATTCTTCGATATAATTAGATTTGGTACAACATAAATGTTATACGACAGGCTGCATGCATGGTAGTTAACCCAATCACGGTTGACAACTTTGCTTCCCTCTTTAATTGCACGCCGGTGGGTCAGGCCTCAGATTCTATGACGGTTCCAGCGTAAAGGCTTATTGAGAATTAGAGAGATCTAATTCAAGGTAATGTTGGCTGGTGCCTGATGCTCTGTCTCTGGTCGGGCCCATCGGAGTCTAACTGTTGTTTTTCTTTTGCTCCGGCATTTCAGTGGTTTCTTGCTGTCGAGTCCTCACCGTTGTTTCATCTCTGTGGTTGTTTGATTATTTGTGTTCACAGAGATGTTGCACTGACGAGTTAGGAGGCCTACATGCGGACTGCACAAATTATTTGTCTCAATCGCGACGGAAGTAAGGGCGAGGACTGTGGCCCCGTAAAATTGATTTAAGCCCCCCCAGTTGAATTCGTTTCCGCTGACCGTTCCAAGGCGGTTCTTCTGTCGCAGTTTATTTTTGTTATGGTTTGTCTTTGTGTGTTTGTGTCGCTTATAAAAATCCTCTTGTCTGAAACAAGATGGCTCAGTTAATTTATATTTGGTATGAAGCTTCATCTTGTGGACCTTTATCAAGATTGTTAAAATTATAGCCCTGAGGCCAAAAAATGCCCCGCCCTGGAGCCCTTTTGGTTTTACATTGACTTACATGTATATAGGAAAAACCTTTAAAAATCTTCTTGTCTGAAACCAGAAGGCTCAGGTGTTTGATATTTGGTATGAAGCTGCGTCTAGTGGACCTCTATCAAGTTTGTTCAAATTATAGCACTGTGACCAAAAATACCCCCGCCCCAGGCCCACTGGTTTTACATAGACTTATATAGGGAAAATCTTCAACAAGAGGACCATGATGGTCCTATATCGCTCACCTGAGCTATGAGATTTACATGTGGGTCCTTGGGCGGAACAATTTTTTGCCTCAGGGCTATAATTTGAACAATCTTGGTAGAGGTCCACTAAATGAAGCTTAATATCAAATATCATAAGCCTGGGACTTCTGGTGTCAGATAAAAAAAATCTTTAAAGTTTTCCCTATATAAGCCTATGTAAAAGATGCGGGCCCTGTGGGGGAGGGGGCATATTTGGCCCCTAGGTTAGAATTTGAACAATCTTGGAAGAGGTCCACTAGATGAAGCAGCAAGCGTCATACCAAATATCCAAGATCTAGGCCTTTTGGTTTCAGACAAGAATACTTTTAAAGGTATTCCCTATATTTGCCTACGTAAAACCTGGGACAGTGCCATTTTTGGCCCCAGGGCTATAATTGGAACAATCTTGGTAGAGATCCATCAGTTGAAACTTCATACCAAACATCGAAGACCTGGGCCTTCTGGTTTCAGACAAGAAGATTTTTAAAGTTTTTCCCTATATAAGCCTATGTAAAACAAGTGGGCCATGGGGCGGGGCCATTTTTGGCCCCAGGGCTATAATTTGAACACTCAGAATCTTGGTAAAGGTCCACTACATGAAGCTTCATACCAAATATCAAAGACCTGGGCCTTCCGGTTTCAGAAAAGAATATTTTTAAAGGTTTTCTCCATATAAGCCTATGTAAAATCAGTGGGGCCCAACGCGGGGGTATTTTTGGCCAAAGTGTAATAATTTGAATAATTTTGGTATCAGTCCACTAGACGAAGCTTCATACCAAATATCAAAGACCTGGGCCTTCTGGTTTCTGACAAGAAGATTTTTAAAGGTTTTCCCTATATAAGCCTATGTAAAACAAGTGGACCCCGGCACGGGGGCATTTTTGGCCCCAGGGCTAAAATTTGAACAACCCTGGTATCGGTCTACTAGACGAAGCATCATACCAAATACCAAAGACCTGGGCCTTCTGGTTTCTGACAAGAAGATTTTTAAACGTTTTCCCTATATAAGCCTATGTAAAACAAATGGGCCCGGCGCGGGGGCATTTTTGGCCCTAGGGCTATAATTTGAACAATCTTGGTAGAGGTCCACTGGACGAAGCTTCATACCAAATATCAAAGACATGGGCCTTCTGGTTTCAAACAAGAAGATTTTTAAAGATTTTCCCCCATTATAAGTCTATGTAAAACCAGTGGGCCCCGGCGTGGGGCCAATTTTGGCCCCAGGGTAATAATTCGAACAATCTTGGTAGAGGTCCACTAGACAAAGCTTCATACCAAATATAAAAAACTTTGGCCTTCTGTTTTCAGACAAGACCATTTTTAAAGGTTTTCCCCATCTGAGCCTATACAAAACTAGTGGGCCCACTGGCGCGGGGGCATTATTGGCCTTAGGGCTATAATTTGAACAATCTTGGTAGAAAAGTAGAAGTAAAACAAAGATCAGGAATTGATACAATTAACTTACTCCACCCATAAAAGACACCAAAGGGAAAGAAATACAAACATTAAGCGACCAGACAATAATGGAAACCTAAACAAAGGAAGGCCATAAGGACAGTTACCTTCCCACAAAATGGCCATGTGGTCATCCAAAATTAAAAGACACAAGTGATACACACAGTAAGTAACAAACAACAACATAAATAAATCGCCACAGAAGAGCCGCCTTGGAACGGTCAGTGGAAGATTTCCACTGGGGGGCTTAAATCGATTTTACGTGGCCACAATCCTCGTCCACTAGATGAAGCTTCATACCAAATATCAAAGACCTGGGCCTTCTGGTTTCAGACAAGAAGAGTCTAAAGATTTTCCCTATATAAGCCTATGTAAAACAAGTGGGCCCCTTAGCGGGGGCATATTTGGCCCCAGGGCTATAATTTGAACAAACTTGATAGAGGTCCACTAGACGAAGCTTCATACCAAATATCAAAGACCTGGGCCTTCTGGTTTCAGAGTAGAAGATTTTTAAATGTTTTCCCCATTATAAGTTTATGTAACACAAGTTGGCCCCGGCGCGGGGGCATTTTTGGCCCCAAAGCTATAATTTGAACAACCTTGGTAGAGGTTCACAAGACAAAGCTTCATACCAAATATCAAAGACCTAGGCCTTCTGGTTTCAGACAAGAAGATTTATAAGTGTTTTCCCTATATAAGCCTATGTAAAACCAGTGGGCCCGGCGCGATGGCATTTTTGGCCCCAGGGCTATAATTTGAACAATCTTGGTAGAGGTCCACTAGACGAAGCATCATACCAAATATCAAAGACCTGGGCCATCTGGTTTCAGACAAGAAGCTTTTTTAAAGGGTTTCACTCTATAAGCCTATACAAAACCAGTGGGCCCTGGCGCGAGGGCATTTTTGGCCCTAGGACTATAATTTGAACAATCTTGGTAGAGGTCCACTAGACGAATCTTCATACCAAATATCAAAGACCAAATATTAAAGGTTTTCCTTATATGAGCCTATGTAAAACCAGTGGGCCCCGGCGCGTATGCATTTTTGGCCCCAGGGCTATAATTTGAACAATCTTAGTAGAGGTCCACCGGACGGACGACGACGACGACGGTCGAAAACTGATCACAATAACTCTCCCGCAGCCTTCGGCTCAGGTGAGCTTATAAAACCAGTGGGCCCCGGGGCGGGGCCGTTTTTGGCCCAAGGGCTCTAATTTGAACAATCTTGGTAGAGGTTCACTAGATGAAGCTTCATACCAAATATCAAAGACCTGGGCTTCTGGTTTCAGACAAGATGATTTTTAAATGTTTTTCCCTATATAAGCCTATGTAAAACCATTGGGCCCCGGCGCGGGGGCATTTTTGGCCCCGGGGCTATAATTTGAACAATCTTGGTAGAGGTCCATTAGATGAAGCTTCATCCCAAATAAAAAAGACCGGGGTCTTCTGATTTCAGACAAGAAGATTTTTATATGTTTTCCCTATATAAGCCTATATAACACGTGAAGGCCCCGGGGCGGGGCCGGTTTTGGCCCCAGGGCTATAATTTGAACAATATTGGCAGAGGTCCACTAGATGAAGCTTCATACCAAATATCAAAGACGTGGGTCTTCTGGTTTCAGACAAGAAGATTTTTATATGTTTTCCGTATATAAGCCTATATAAAACCAGTGGGCCCTGGGGGCGGGGCTCTTTTTTGCCCCAGGGCTATAATTTGAACAATCTTGGTAGAGGTCCACTAGATGAAGCTTCATACCAAATATCAAAGACCTGGGCCTTCTGGTTTCAGACAAGAAGATTTTTAAAGGTTTTTCCCTATGTAAAATATTTTCTTCAACAATGGAATCAATGAATCAATAAGCTTATGTAAAACCTTTGGGTCCCGGCGCGGGGGCATTTTTGGCCCCAGGGCTATAATTTGAACAATCTTGGTAGAGGTTCACTAGATGAAGCTTCATACCAAATAACAAAGACCTAGGCCTTCTGGTTTCAGAGAAGAAGCTTTTTAAAGTTTTTGTTTATTTTCCTTTTCGTAGCCATGGAATGGAATTCTTTGAACAACTTTGAGAGAGGACCACCCAAAGATCATTTCTGCTAAGTTTGGTCAAAATCTGTTCAGTGGTTTAGGAGGCGATGTCATTTATAGAAATTGTGGACGGACATCCGGACGGACGACGACGACGACGGACGAAAGACCGATCACCATAGCTCCCCCGGTGCCTTTTCGGCTCAGGTGAGCTACAAATCATCTTTTCTTAAACCGGAAGGCACAGCTGTTTGATATTTGGAATAAACAGTCGTCTTGTGGACTTGTATCAAGATTGTTAAAATTATAGCCCTGGGGCAAAAAATGCCCCTGTCCCGGGAACAAAATGGCTCAAACCATCCACACCTCCTTATTTATGTATTACCTACCATTTTATCTGTACAATAATCGGCCCCCGCCCATCGGGGCTTGAAGAAATATATGGCTGCATGATGCTTCCACGCAGAGCTGAAACCGACCCGCACACGAGTACTGGTAAACCGCTTAGAGCATCTAAGTCTGCGCAGGTAAAGCGGTGCGTAGCGGCCCGTCCATGCTTATAAACCCTATTGGTTTCATTGGGCGGCAGGGCTTGAGATGTAATTTCATCTCAATGTCGGGTACAAGTCCCACAGAATTGGAAGCAACGTCTCCAAAATGACCTTTACGGTGTTGACGGGGATGCTAAACCTCAAATCAAACAAATCTGTACAATGAGGATCAGGTGAGCGATCCAGGGCCATAATCTTGTTACATACATTAAAACTCTAGAAAAAGGTCATTAAAAACACAATAGGCGTTGTTTCATAAGTAGCCTACTCATCCCGAAAAGGTGGACATTTTTAATTGAAAAAAAAAAACAACAACAAAAAAAAACATTTCCCAACAGAGACTTCTTCCTCAGGATTTCCAGCTCTTCATTAGTGAAGTGATCTGCACGCATAACCTTGTTGCCAAGACCTTGTTGCTTCAAAGATGATATTTCGACATGAGGACATAACTGCTGTGCTTGAAGGTTTTGTCCTTTAAGATGCTTCCCTCGTACTGAGTACTGTTGATGAGCTAGATATTGATGTAGGCTTTCAGTGAGTCAGATTCGTATTCATTGCCATTATTTTTCTGGAAACTCAGGATGAATCGGGCTAGGTAACTTTTTAGCTCGCCTGTCACGTAGTGACAAGGTGAGCTTTTGTGATCGTGCACCCTAGCGTGCGCCCTTTCATAAACAATTTCAAATAATTATATCTCTAATACCTCATGGCCAATCTTTATCAAATTTAAGAGAAGCATCATCAGGTAGGGGTAAAGGCTGGATAGGGTTTGTTGGCTGATCGGATTGGGACTCTGGTTGCCATGGCAACATATATCTCCCATAGCCTTACATTGGGAAAAATTGAAAAAATCTTCTTCTCTGAAACTACAGAGCCCAGAGCTTAGATATTAAGCTTGTAGCTACGCCAAGTAGTCACCTACATAAATCCTGCCAATCATGCCCCTGGGGTTCAAATTGGCCACAACCCAGGACCACTTACCTCCCATAGACTTATAATGAAAAAAAGCTTCAAAAATCTTCTCTGAAATCATGAAGCACAGTGCTTAGATATTTTGTATGTAGCAACATAATATAGTCACCTACATAAATCCAGCTAACCATACCCTAAGGGCCCAAATTGGCAACGCCCCGGGGCTCATCAGCTCTCATAGACTGGCTCTTCTGTGGCGATTTATTTATGTTGTTGTTTGTTACTTACAGTGTGTATCACTTGTGTCTTTTAATTTTGGATGGCCATATGGCCATTTTGTGGGAAAGCAACTGTCCTTATGGCCTTCCTTTGTTTAGGTTTCCATTATGGTCTGGTCGCTTAATGTTTGTATTTCTTTCCCTTTGGTGTCTTTTATGGGTGGAGTAAGTTAATTGTATCAATTCCTGATTTTTGTTTTACTTCTACTTATAATGGAAAAAACTTCAAAAATCTTCTCCTCTGAAACCACAGGGCCCAGAATTTTGATATTTAGCATATAGCAACGGCAAGTGGTCACCTACATAAATCCTGCCAATCATGCCCCTTGGCACCAAATTGGCCACCCCACCCCCCCCCCCCTTAGCTCACATAGACTCATAATGGAAAAAAGCTTAAACAATCTTCTTCTCTAAAACTGTGAAGCACAGAGCTTAGATATTTAGTATCTAGCAATAAAAAATAGTCACCTACATAAATCCTGCTGACACAGCCCCTGGAGGCAAATTGGCCATGCCCGAGCTCATCAGCTCCCATAGACTTATAATGAAAAAAAAGTAAAAAATCTTCTACTCTGAAACCATAAGGCTCTGAGTATGTAGCAATATCAAGTGCCCACCTACATAAATCCTGCCAATTATGCCCCTAGGATCCAAATTGACCACGGCCCAGTGCTCTTTAGCTCCCATAGACTTACAACTGGAAAAAACTTCAAAAATCTTCTTCTCTGAAACCACAAGGCCCAGAGATTAAATATCTAGCGTGTAGCAACGTCCAGTGGTAACCTATATAAATCCTGCCAACCATGCCCCTAGGGTAAACATTGGCCACGCCTATGGGTCCATTAGATCCCATAGACTTATAGTGAAAAAAAAAACCTTCAAAAAGCTTCTCCTGTGAAACACATATGTACCAGATTTTAGATATTTGGTATGTAGCAACATGAAATGTTCACCTTAATAAATCCTGCCAACCATGGGCCCATTAGCTACCATAGACAGGTTAACAAATATGTCTCGCCTTTCTTCACAGTTTCTTTTTTCTAAACATCACTAATGATTTTCTGGTACACAGGTGAGCGATACAGGGCCATATGGCCCTCTTGTCTACTGCTCCAACTGGGTCTCCTCCCTAAATAAACTAGCGCTTTTCAATCACGAGTGGATTTTTTTTACAGTCTGAGTTCCTTTTCATTTGTCCGTTTGGATTTTTCATGCTTTCCACGAATCATGATGCTTTTATTTTTAGCTTATCTGTCACGTAGTGACAAGATGAGCTTTTGTGATCACATTTTGTCCGTCGAGCGTCCGTGCGTGCGTCCGTAAACAATTTCAAACAATTTATCTCTAATACCCATGGCCACACTTGATCAAATTTCACGTGAAGCATCATCAGGTAGGGGGAAAGGCTGCATAAGTTTTTTGGGCTGATCAGATTGGAATTCCGGTTGCCATGGCAACATATAACTCCCATAGACTTATAATGGGAAAAAATTTAAAAATCTTCTTCTCTGAAACCACAGGGCCCAGAGTTTAGATATTGAGCTTGAAACAATGTTCAGTGGTCACCTACATAAATCCTGCCAATCATGCCCCTGGGGTCCAAATTGGCCACATCCCGGGGCCCCTTAGCTCCTATAGACCCATAATGGAAAAAAAAGCTTCAAAAATCAGATTCTCGGAAACCACAGGGCCCAGAGCTTAGATATTTAGCATGTAGCAACGGCAAATGGTCACCTACATAATTCCTGCCAATCATGCCCCTGGGGTCCAAATGGGCCATGCCCCGGGGCCCCTTATTCCCATAGACTCATAATAGGAAAAAGCTTCAAAGATCTATTTCTCTGAAACCACAGGGCCCAGAGCTTAGATATTTAGCATGTAGCAACGGCAAGTGGTCACCTACATAATACCTGCCAATCATGCCCCTGGGGTCCAAATGGGCCACGCCCCGGCGCCCCTTAGCTGCCATAGACTCATAATGGAAAAAAGCTTCAAAAATCTTCTTCTCTGAAACCACAGGGCCCAGAGCTTAGATATTTAGCATGTAGCAATGACAAGTGGTCACCTACATAAATCCTGCCAATCATGCCCCTGGGGTCCAAATGGGCCAGGCCCCGGGGCCCCTTAGCTCCCATAGACTCATATTGGAAAAAAGCTTAAAAAATTTTCTTCTCTGAAACCATAGGGCCTAAGGCTTAGATATGTAGCATTTGACAATGACAAGTGGTCACCTACATAAATCCTGCCAATCATGTCCCTGGGGTCCAAATGGGCCACACCCTGGGACCCCCTTATCTCCCATAGACTCATAATGGAATAAAGCTTCAAAAATCTTCTTCTCTGAAACCAAAGGGCCCAGAGCGTAGATATTTAGCTTGTAAGAATGTCAAGTGGTCACCTACAAAAATCCTGCCAATCATGCCCCTGGGGTTCAAATTTGCCACACATTGGGGACCCTTAGCTCCCATAGACTTGTAAAGGAAAAAAAGCTTAAAAAATCTTCTTCTCTGAAACCACATGGCCCAGAGCATAGATATTTAGCATGTAGCAACGGCAAGTGGTCACCTACATAAATCCTGCCAACCATGCCCCTGGGGTCCAAATGGGCCACCCTCCGGGGCCACTTAGCTCCCATAAACTCATAATGGAAAAAGCTTCAAAAATCTTCTTCTCTGAAACCACAGGGCCCAGAGCTTATATATTTAGCATGGAGCAATGGCAAGTACTCACCTACATAAATCCTGCCAATCATGCCCCTGGGGTCCAAATGGGCCACGCCCCGGTGCCCCTTAGCAGCAAGGGGGGGGGGGGGGGATGGACTTTTTATTTTAGCCATAAAAGGTCCATTTAGTCTTTTAAGCCTCCCACACTATTTTGCCAAAAAGAAACGCTCTTTTTGGCAAATTAAGCCTCCAAGCAGATTTATCAAAAAATTTAATTTACCAAATTAAGCCTTCCAACCACAACACATTTTTTACGACACATGTCGCCACATCCCAGCACTAGTAGCGCATGTTAACAACCCGGGGTGGGGTGAATGGACTTTTTGTTTCAGCCATGAAAACCCCATTCAACCCATTAAGCTTCCCGCCTCATTTTGACCCAAATATATTCTCTTTTTGGTAAATTAGGCCTCCCAACCCAAACATCAATATTTTTCATTTGGCATATTAATAAAAATAAAAAATGAGTTCCTTTAAAAGCAATGAAATTATTCATAAGAAAGAAGATGGGTCATACTACGTAGTTTCGGCTAATAAAGCCTCATCAGTGACCCTGTAATGATCCGGCAACGAAAGCCAGAGGAAGCATACTGCAATTTTGCGAATTTCGAATAGGCAGTCGATTCAAAGACTGATATAAATCAAACTGAGGTCC
Source organism: Lucinisca nassula (assembly GCA_963580285.1). Classification (NCBI taxonomy): domain Eukaryota; kingdom Metazoa; phylum Mollusca; class Bivalvia; order Lucinida; family Lucinidae; genus Lucinisca; species Lucinisca nassula. The sequence goes on along the minus strand of OY757021.1, from coordinate 27,824,847 downwards.
AAATATTTAAAAAACTGTCTAGAATTTGAGTCTAAACTAATAATTTATTTCTGATTTCTCAGAATATTCACGCTGATCTCAAAGGACCAAAAGTAAAATATAAACTGCACTATGTGTGATGTACGGGGAGACGTTTTACGGCCGCCACACGGCACAACACCAGCTGCAATGAAGGCAAATAAAAATCAAAAATGAGTTCCTTTAAAAGCAATGAAAATATTCATAAGAAAGAAGATGGGTCATACTACGTAGTTTCGGCTAATAAAGCCTCATCAGTGACCCTGTAACGATCCGGCAACGAAAGCCAGAGGAAGCATACTGCAATTTTGCGAATTTCGAATAGGCAGTCGATTCAAAGACTGATATAATCAAAATGAGGTCCAAATAATTAAAAACCTGTCTAGAATATGAGTCTAAACTAATAATTTATTTCTGATTTCTCAGAAAATTCACGCTGATCTCAAAGGACCAAAAGTAAAATATAAACTGCACTATGTGTGATGTACGGGGAGACGTTTTACGGCCGCCACACGGCACAACACCAGCTGCAGTGAAGGCAAATAAAAATCAAAAATGAGTTCCTTTAAAAGCAATGCAAATATTCATAAAAAAGACGATGGGTCATACTATGTAGTTTCGGCTAATAAAGCCTCATCAGTGACCCTGTAATGATCCGGCAACGAAAGCCAGAGGAAGCATACTGCAATTTTGCGAATTTCGAATAGGCAGTCGATTCAATGACTGATATAAATCAAAATGAGGTCCAAATAATTAAAAACCTGTCTAGAATATGAGTCCAAACTTATAATTTATTTCTGATTTCTCAGAATATTCACGCTGATCTCAAAGGACCAAAAGAAAATTATAAACTGCAGTATGTGTGATGTACGGGGAGACGTTTTACGGCCGCCACACGGCACAACACCAGCTGCAGTGAAGGCAAATAAAAATCAAAAATGAGTTCCTTTAAAAGCAATGCAAATATTCATAAAAAGACGATGGGTCATACTACGTAGTTTCGGCTAATAAAGCCTCATCAGTGACCCTGTAATGATCCGGCAACGAAAGCCAGAGGAAGCATACTGCAATTTTGCGAATTTCGAATAGGCAGTCCAACCCTAAACAAATTCCACCCCAACTGGCTGCGACATTCCAAGGGCACTCGGCGAGTGCCTGGTATAGGCAAACCCCAGAGCCCCAGGGGGCGGCCCACCACCCTCGCCGGCCTTGGGGATCGGGTCCGGGATAAGGAAGTAATCTATTTAGACAAGTAGTTGCAAAAGACATACAGGTAAATTAGGCGCCAACTGATGGCGTCGAAGCCGTGCACTAAACGATGGCCCATCTCTGCCCCAGCGGCGCCCGCTCCCCAGGGCGGCCCACCGAGCCCTTCTCACCCCTGACGATGTTCACGGCCACCTTCGAAGCCCTGATCAGCAACATCGGCCGCCCCACGAGCTCACGGACATCCTCGGCTCTCGGATTTCCGCGGGTCTGGGAGGGGCCATCAAGGCCTTAAACAGCAACTATGGCCACTTCTGCGCTCCCGGCTTCGAGCAGTTCTTGAAGGCCCCGGCCCAGGCCGGCTGGCAACGGCCGACAACGGAAACCCCAGGTCGACGCGACCTGCTTCAACTCCACCCTCGAGCCGACGATCGTCCCCGGCCTCGAGGATGCGCCACCCGCCCTGGTCAGAACCCTCCTCGAAGTGATTCCCGGAAAGTATTACGCCGTCAAATCTTTCCCAACGACAGGACACGTACAAGTCCCAGGGGTCCTTTGCTCCGACTTCTCAGACGGCGTTTTTGTTGCGGCCCATTGGGCTCGCTGCTTGACGGAGGCAGGGGTGGGAACAGATCCTGCCAGCCCGGTCGCCGTGGTCGGGTCGCGGCCGATCATGGTGAACTTCAAGTTCCATCTGAACTGCCAGAGCAAGCGAGCGAGTCCTCAACGTCGCACGCATCGTCGAACACCTGGGGCGCGCCAAAGAAGGGAGGCGTGTGCCCCACCGGGGAGGCCAAAACGAAAACGGTCCGGGTCAACATCTTTTACCGTGGGAAGGTCAATATCCTGGGGGCTCGAGATTTTGAAGTCCCTGGGTTTATCCGCAAATATCTTTCGGTACTGGTCAACTGCCGGTGGATCGAGCTGGTGGGTCTCAAGCCCCTTCCGGACGCCCAGCGCACAGGGCTCGATGCGATCCTGTGGCTGGCGGAGGAGTTTGGGGCCGAGTTCGGCTTCGTCCTCCGGGATAAGGAAGTAACCTATTTAGACAAGTAGTTGCAAAAGACATACCGGTTTTAACGTTCATTCTTAATCATACCTAAGGGACGCAACAATTGTAAGTGGTTGACTTTGGGCTCGGTTGAGTACTGTGGTAAGAGTTGTTTGGAAGAGTACTGTAAAACCCACCGCATGCGTCTCCGCAAGGGTTCATGCACGCGGCCATGCGAGGTTTGTGGGGCTGGGGTTACAAACAAACACCGACTTTGTTGGTCGCATGGGTATGCAAGTGTGTGGAGCCGGGCAACCATAGCGGTGAAGAAAGAATTTAAGCGTTTGTATGATATCGATATTTCCTATTAGAGAATAATTTGATAACTGGTATACCTATCCGCAACTATGGAAGAACTGATCAATCAAATCCTTGCAGAGCCCGACCCAGTCCCAGGCAACCATAGCGGTGCAGAAGGAATTTAAGCGTCTAGCCGCCATCGACATTTCCACTTAGAGACTTAGTGATGATTCCAATACCCAATTAGAAAATAATTATTTTTAATTAGAGAATAATTTGATAACTAGTATATCTATCTGCAACTATGGATGAACTGATCAATGAGATTCTTGCAGAAATACCCGACCCAGTCCCACAGGGTCACCAATTTACCGACCTGGATGGTCAGGTCCCTCACTCGGTGGGGCTTCCAGCCGACCAGTGGGTCGGGATTCTTAACGACGCCAAAGAAGAGTTTGAAGATGATGGTGCCGCTGCGGTCTTCTCTACATGGAGGGTGGAAGAAGAAGACCCATTTGACGTCGGTGATCTCAAGTGGGTCGACGGTATGCATGCCATATCGGGCCGGATGGCTGTGGATGCCAGTATGACAGTCGAGAGAGCGGCAATGCTGCTTGGTAGCCTTCCGGAGGGCGGGTTTCTTTTGAAACTCAAATTTCTCCGTGAGCTACAGGATGGCGACTGGGTCGTTGAAGATAAATTCGACCCAGTCCGTGAGGAATGAAAGAAAGGCACAGGCTGTCGTCGACATCTCACGGGACACAAAACCTGGCGTGTTGACTGGAATCGATAAAGTCTTCTACCAGAACGTCTATGCCGCCACTGCAGTTGCCTACGGCCTCTACCCAATCAGAGACCCAGATCCGGCCAACCTCGCCCCACTAAGAGATGGCGACCTCAATTGCGTGGCCCATAGAGTTGTGGAGCACTTTGAAGGCGCCCTGAGGGGTCAGGGTTTGACACCAACTCGATATCACCGACGTCAAATGGGTCATCCTCCAAAAAATACAAGAATGGGAGATGAGAGTCCACAGAGGTGGAGCGACTGTTCGCGACTTGGCCGAACTGGAAAAGATACTCAAAAGAGCAATCATCCTGAGGGACATTGCTGGTGAGGACATTTTCAACAGTGGCAAATATGGTAGAGGTGGGAATGGCGGCCATAGATCCGTAGAACTCATCTGCCACAACGGCCACGCTTGGTTCAAAGACCTCCACTTCCCCCAGAGTAGAGAGGTCCACATCTACGAGGGCGACGTCTGGCAGGCTATTCGGAAAGCAACCCGTGGGGAGCCGATTGCGGTCTGGCTCCTGGGCGGCCAAGACAGACAGCTCTCAGCTGACCAGTTCGTGCTCCAGGACGGCCGCACATACACGACACGGAAGGCTCAAGAGCGACTCCAAGAAATCGTGTGCCAGAAAGAGCAGGTCAGCTTGATGGACCTTGTTCGGCTTGGTGATGTCGAATTTGGGTCGTGGAACGTGCTGCGGGGCGGCAAGGTAGATCTGCCAGATGGCCTGCTTCTTCATTAAGCTCGGGCCACATCTTCTGAGGTCTTAGCCGCAGAAGCCAGCTTCTTTATGGCCTCAAGACCCCTCCAGTAACCCTTAGGGCTGTAATAAATATCCGCAAGGCGCCGATCGGAAACAACTGCTTGTCTAGGCAGCCTGCACTCTTTTAAGCTCGCCAGGAAGAAATATTCAAATGCCACTCGCCGTAGGTTGATTGAGTTCTTCTAACAGCTTCGTACGGGCCGTCATTAACGCCTCGTCTTTCGCACGTTGAAACAAGTTCTTTTTTTCCTCCTCCGACAAACCAACAGTTTGTTTCTGGCGCTGACGAATTTCTTCTTTCATCTGATCGAGCTTGTCGATTTCACACAGAATCAGGCGAAATTCCGTTTCAGATATATCATCGTCGTTCAGCGCGATAGAAATGCGGTCGGCGATTGAGTTTAGCTTCGACTCAGCCAAGATACGAATCTCGTCGTGTTTTTTGGCTTTTGTTCTTCATCCCGGGGATATACGAGCCAGTCGAGTGCCACCATTCACTACCTTCCTAACTTTGTGCTGTTTTCCAGTCACAACGTACGCAGACGAGATTTGTATGTCAATAAGCCACACTGTTTGTTGGACGGGGTCTGCAAAAGCAACCCACTTGCTCCCAGTGAAGGCCAGCGTATGAACCCGCTTTGGAACGGCATGTGAGGTATCTAAGTCGCTGAGGTCACCGAATGCCAATGAACCCGCTTGGGCGACCTCTTTTCTTTTGTAGACCCCATCAGAGAGCTTGTAGGCATACAATCGATCTTCCTTCCCGTCCTTATCGAACCCCTCGGTGTCACCAAGATCAGCCAAAGCCACCCCAGGGCATTTTCTGACCCAACCGGGGCCGCTTGCGTCAACCATTGCTTATATGTAGGGTTGCATTCATATACTCGAATGGTAACATCTCCCCGTTGGTCTCTCTAAGTGAGACAGTTAGCTGTGAAACAGGCCCTGACGACAACTTTTTGTACTGTAAGACAGGAAATGATTCAGTTCTACCAGATCCACACTTTTCGTTCTCGACAGGGACAGATCTAAGCAGTGTAGAGGGTCGACTGTTAAGCAGATTGTCTGAAGATTGTCTGAAGTACTTAATTCAGCAAGATGAAAGTAGACCTCACGATGGATGGCCAGTTTGTGTGGCTCATTTGCTGTGAACGTCTTGGCGCGGCCTTTTTCCAAATGATGGCCATTTACATTGATCAGCGCCACGGGAGGGGGTTTGAAAGTATTGTCGGAAAAGCCTAAGATATAAGCTAATTCGCGATTCATTGTTATAACGTCTCCGGGTTTAACCGTTAATTGCAGTAGACCAGAGGGTTCATCTAGAGCGAGTTCGGCGTTCAACCGCTGAAACAACTTTTCGTTCAACTCACAGACGTTATAATACCCGTCAGGTATTGTTTTTGCAGTCTTTTTATTTGAGACCTTATTGTTCCTTTTCACCGTGCTTATGTTGTACCACCAGTGATAATAAGTCAACTCGCAGAGAGCAATCTATCGCTCACCCGCAGACAGGGCCCGGGCAAGATTGATAGGCACTTCATTTTGAACGTCAGTGAGTGTGATGTACATGATAATCACCAAAATGGGTATGGATACAAAGGCGTTTACGTTTAATAGCTCGACAAAATATCAGGCAGGCGGCCATTTCAAATATAAAGAGTCAGCAGCAGGGGAGCCCAACCTAGTCATAATGGTCGACGATAAGGGAAGTCACTTCCTTGCCAAATACCCGAACATCTTCGATTATCAAAATCATCCGCTTACACGCAAACAAAATGCAAACGCGGTGTGGGACAACACCTGGCAGCATAATCAAAACCCTCCGCTTACCGGGGACGTCACTAAGGCAAAAAAAGCGTGGGACAGCTGGCAGCACGCCCCCTTTAGCTGGTGGCAGTGCCAGCTGAATTTTTGCGTTTTGGTGTGCAACCGCCATATGTGGTGTTTCATTCCAGGACCATCTCCAAGCGGAGGAGTCCCTTCTTGCAAGCCTGTATTGCTTTCATGTCTATTATACGACGAGGCGTCTGCTTGAGGAGCTAAAAGTCGCCCTCCCTGGGGACAAGTCCTATTCATGGTACGATATCCAATATGGCTCCAGGGCCTACAAGCGGATTTGCGAGGAGTTCGCCGTTCCACCTGATACGGATTTGAGGCAGAAGTTAGACCATGGGTGTCAAGGGCTCGGCTCATATGGGACTTATAGGGAACCATCGGGTAAATATAGGATGGAGCATCAAGCATAGGGGCCTTTCTTCACCCCAAGGACTCAATCAGACATAATCGGGATATTTCAAAGGCGTGGACGATGTTCATTCTCGATAAATCAGAAGGTTTCACGCAAGCGGGTGTCTCGCTCCTCAACGACTCGATTCGGACTTACGTTTGGGCAATCTTGGAAGCGCAAGCTCAGACCCGTTCCAACATTCTCAAAGTCGGGACGGGGTTCGACGGCCAAAAGCAGTTTACGGCGAATCTCGAAGACGCCATCGCCTCACCCGTCGACATCCCCAGCAGCATCGATCGCTATCGAAAGACGTTGCAATATGCATCCACACCACTGGATTACGTCTGCGGGAGAGCGCTCTACTTGATGCCGAGCGACATGGCACTCCATCCACACAATGTCCAAGGTTATAATAACCAAATCCGAATAGCGGGGTCAGACGCTGCCATCGGCCGCAACCTAGTAATAAACAAGGCGGCACTGATTCAACCTGCCTCTAAAGTTGATAGGACATTCCAGGGGAAAACTGCCGCAGCAGCCGGGACCGATCCGCGAGTACTCGCAGGGCCACCGCCAGAAGGGTCGCCTACGTCTGCCGCGGTTGCTCCGCCAGCAGACCGGAAATCCGGTATCGATCATGAAGAAGAAAAAACAGCTCTCATAGTCGCAGGGATCGGGGTTGGCTTAGTGGTGCTTTGGTTGGTCGCGCGCTAGCCAGTCCCGTGCAGCCACGAGAAGAAGGGCCCCCACGCATGCCCACAAATTATCTGCGAGCCATGAAGCGGCCTTCCCTAGCGTGCTCAAGAGTCAAGAGACGATGGACACGATGATTCCGGGCAGGGCGGCCGCGGCCTTGCCTGCCAAATTGGCCAGGGCACGCCTGAGGGACTGTAGGTGCTTTTTTACCCACTCCTTGACCCCGCCCTTGCCGGGTGGCCTGGGAGCCGGTACACTCCCCCCCCCCCCCCCCCCCCCCCGCCGCCGGTTAGCAGAAACACTAGGGACGAGATTGCCATCCCAATCGGTGTAAGGATGCTCACGATGGTAATTCCCTGCTCGCGGAAGAGTGTCCGTATTCGCTCAGCCAGCGTCTTGTATTCATGAAGGAGCCGCCTGAACGTCTCACGGATTCGGGAGATCTGGAACCGGAGAGCTTCTCTGTTCGTAGAGAGGGCTTTGAGCCTCGACTGTCTTTCGATTTCGATGTCAGAGAGCTCGCCCTCCAGTTTTCTGATTCGGTCTTGAATCTCCTGCTGCGTCTCGGAGTCGTCCGTTCCCGTCAGTTTCCGCCGCTCCCTGGCCAAGCGTTTTTCAACTTGGGATTTTCCCTCGTCGAAATTTGACAGTTTCGCCAGGTTGTTCGCCAACTCATCTCGGGTTCGAGTCATACCCTTTTCAAGCCCAGCGAGCTCCCTTTTGGCCTGGGTGACCCACGCGGTGTCGATAGGCTGATCATCAATTGTCTTCAATGCGGTATCAACGTCTTCTGCGCTGCGACGCGAGCTATCGGGTATGCCGGGGAGGTCCTGAAGTTCGATATTTTCAAGGTTCGCACCGCTCGGGAGGACTTTATCTGCCTGCTGGAGAGCTTTCACAGCGGAGCTACTTAGACGTTGCGTATTCGATGTGAATTCAGGGAACCCCAGTGAACTTCGCAGTGCATGTATGCCGCCTCCTCCGTATCTTGTGGCCAGTGTTGATAGGACCAGAAACCGGAACTGTCCCCTCGTCGCAGTCGGGAGGCAACCCATAGGCACGGTTCACTTCTTTGTAGAAAGTGTCAACCAGGCGCTTTTTCTGAGCCTCAAGTTCTGCCTGTTTCAACTCGCCATGCAGATTCTGCAAATTGTCCCCGGATGTGTTTAGATCTTGCTGGACGGGCAGTGGTGGCTCCATAGGGGGTCGGGGAGGTCGAAATCATAATCATTGTCTATTCCAGGCCCGTCTAGGTCGAACGTTGGGTTTTCGAAATCATAGTCAGCCATATTTATGTAACAAGTTTGTGCATTTGAAGGTTGTCGCGCATCTTTAAAACAGACATTGTCGAGTGTCAACGAAGCTGACACCATGTCATCAAGTAATTACGGACGAAAGCTTGACCCCTACCGGTGCCTCTGCGAAACCCTTGGGGTGAAAGGGGTGAGGCAATCGGTGTCGATAACTAACAACCCCAGCACGATCGGCCCGAACCAGCAGCTTCTCGTTCGATTCCCCAACCTCGGCCAACATGATGTCAGCATCATCTTCACCATCACACTACACAGCGAAGATGATGCCAATCGGACCTTGGTTCAAAACCTAGGCCGCGCCCTCGTGAAAAAGACCGTCATTAAGATTTCAAGAAATGAGGTCCTCAGCATCGACGATAGTGATGTGTACCACTGCTACCGCGATCTCTGGAGGACGGCTTCAGAGAGGAAAAAATGACCACTACCAAGGCATTGATACGTCGGAAAACCAAAATACGACGAGGATCCGAATTAATGCTGGGAACAAAGATGAGTCCGTTCTAGCGGACAAAGCCGTCGCCGATGCTTTCGGCAATCGTTTCTACATCCCACTGGACTTCGAGCTACTCGAGAGCCACATGCCATTCCACCGGAGCGCGCTGGGCGACCGACTCGAGTATGAGCTCACGTTCAACGACTACAACCGTGTGATCCAGGCCACAGGCAGAGGTGCCTCTTTCGACATTGGAAATATCTGTCTTGAGTATGACATGGTCACCCTGCCGGAGCTGGCCCAAATGATCAACAACCAGTACAGAAGCCGCATTTCGATCCTGTAGGACAGGGTACTGCGGCACCGCAAAATCGGTAAAGACAAGAGCGACACCCTCTGGAATATCAATCTCAACGTGCCCGCGCGCAGCATGAAGGGCATCCTGATGCTGTTAGAGGATGAAGCCGCGCAACAGCCCTTCGCTCGCGACACAGAGGCATTCTATAACCCGAAAATCGCCAAGGTCGAGGTCACCATCGAGGGGATCCCCAACCAACCCTTCAGCCAAGGGATGCGCTCTTACCAGATGTTTAATGAAGCTCTTCGCAGCCGGTAGCAGGCGACACCCTGAAGTGGCAACAGTCGAAAAAGACCTTGCCCTAGCCGATGTCAGCCTTGCGGAATACCTCACCAGCAAGTACGCGCTGTGGCTTGACCTCATGACAAGCGGTGACGACCAGCTCCACGGCTCCGGCAGGCGGATAGAGAATGCCAGCGAAGGTGTGACCATCCAGATAACGAAAGGAGCCGAGGCTGCTGGCGCATTGAACATCTACCTCTACGTCATCATGGATGCACAGCTTAACATCGAAGATGGCCGGTTCGTCTCAGCGGTCTATTAATGTTCCTGAGGAACGATTAATAAATCTCCTACCGCGCATGGCCCATTCGGCGACAATATGCGGGCAAACAGGATGCGGAAAAACCGTTTTTATCCTCGATCTGCTCGAAGGCCCCTACCAGGAGTTCTTTCGGCACATCGTGGTCCTCTGCCCCGCCATATAGTATAATAAAACATACCAACGCCCCTGGATCTGGACCGACCCTGAGGTATACGTTCTAGACCCCGGAGAGCGCCTTCACGACTACCTGCGAGCGTTTTACCAGGTGTTTATGGGCGAGCCTACCTTATATATCATCGATGACTGCTCGGCCACAAAGGCTTCGACGAAAAAGAAAGACATGCTGTCAGAGCTAGCGTTCTCGGGCCGCACGCCGACCAGAGCGTCTGGGTCCTCACCCAAAAGTACAACTCCGTCTTGAAGGACTTGCGCAAGCAGACGCACTGGGTCTGTTTGTTTCACTGCAAGGATCGTGATTCATTCGAGGACTGCTTGCGCGCGAATGACGTGATCTCCACACGAGAACAGCGGGCGTCGGTGAGGCAGCAGTTAGCCGCAGTTAGCCACAAAGCATGCTAAGCTTTTATTAAAGACAGACCAACCAGCTGCTTATCTGGTGTTAAGTAATGTACGAAGTAACTGAAGGACTGCTAATCACAGTGCTTGGCGCGCAGCTGCTACTGCTGTTCTTTATTGCTAGGCAGTATGTCTACATTACTCGGATGTGTTAACACACACGCACGCTTCTGTCAGCGCTTTCGACACTATATTAGACTGGTCCGCCAACTCGCAATGAATCGCAAAGCAATAGCTATGGACTGTGACGAACTGATCGATGAGCTGATAAGAACGACAGAGCAAAGGCAGAACGCTGAAGCCCCAACCGCGCAAGGAACGGCAGCGACGTCAGACGGCCATGAGGAGCCGCTCCTCGAGGACCGGGTGCAAAAATACCGTGAAAGGCTCGCCGCATTGGTAGTGGGAGGCCAAGCCAAGCAGTATGGACTAGTGGTGCATGGGAAGGTCCTCACCGCAGAACAAATCGACGCTCTGGACAATAGCGAAATCGAAAAGCTTTACGCCTGCTATGAAACAAGGCTTGGGGCAGCCATGACGAAGGCGCTTGGGGTCTACAGCGCTACAGCTTTATGCGGGGCTGGCATCTATGTTTCTCCCGATACCGGCCGAAAACCAACATGGTCTTATTGCTGACCTCGAGGGCGACCCGTTCGTCGGACACACACTTAGCATTGCTACCTGCGAGCTCTACCATCGCTTTGGCATGTACTTGGCGCTGCTAACTGTCGCGCTTACTAAAGTGAAGCACTGTCGATTTGAACATCAATGCCCTATTACCATCTATGACATAAACGATGTCGGAGAACGAACAGATTGTTGCGGAGCAACAGGAGAACCGAGAGCTAGCACAGAGTCCGGCAGACAGAGTTACGACCCCCAAGCCTTTGCGAAGCAACACGGTTAAGGATCCGAAAAAAGTGGCGGGCGGGCGTGCTGGAGCTGCTGCCAGAAAGGCCAAACAGGAACGGCTGCTCGAACAGCTTCGGACGGCCAAAGACTCATTTCGTCCACCAGTCAGCGCTGCTGATGTCAGTATTCCTCCAAAGGAAGCGGTCTCAAAGGAACCGTCACGCAGTGGTGCAGCACACAACCATGGACTAACCGACTGGACCCCATGGATCATTGGGGCTTGTCTTATGGGCGGTGCAGTCATGTTTCTGAATTTTGAAGTTGATCGGATCATACTGAAATTTGCACATAAGATGGACATGGCCAGAGCCTTATACTAGTTGAGTTTGTTTTTTAACTGTCTAGATTGAATTGTCAGTGCATTTTATGCCATTGGTAGCTTTATTTGCTTATTATCCATCATGTTATGAGTATAACTTCTGCATGACCAAGATGGCCGCCATGCCTATATAAGGTAAACACCTTTCAAAAATCTTCTTCTCGGGGCCAATTATCATTAAACTTGGTATGTAGGATTGGAGGCTTGAGCCTGTCATAGTTTGTTCAAATGATGAGTCCTGGATGACCTTGTCCCATTTTACGCCATACATAGGCTTTTGTATGGGAAAAGGTCAAACCTATGTATTACTCAGAAACTATTGCAGCCTGTGATCTGGAAATTGGTAGATGCAGTTAGCTAAAGGAGTAAATAAAAATACATGAGTAATTAAGGTCAAGGTCATTCATTGACCTTGGCGAAAGGTCTTTGGGATATGAAAATTAAAAATGTTTTCCACAGGAACAACTGGGCCATTTGTAACCAAATTTCATCTGGAGGCCTTCAGGAACAAGACAATGAAAACTATTTAATATGAGTTTGGTCACATGACAGATATGACCTCCATGCCTGTATAAGGTAAAAAAAAAATATCGGAAATATTTTCTCCAGAACCAGGCGGTTGTTTTTCCTGAAGCTTGGTATGTGGCGTTGGGGACTGGACCCAATCATAGTGTGTTCAAATCTTGATCCCTGGATGTCCTTGACGTATTTAGGCCAAGGTTAATGTTGATCACATTGGCTTTTGTATGGAAAAAGGTCAAAACTGTATTTTCTGCCATGGTAAAAACCCTTCAAATACCTTCTCAGAAAGTAAATGTCTCTACATACATTCAGCACTCAGGTGAGCGATACAGGACCGTTGTTCCTCTGGTTTCTTTATCTTATGTGTCTGTTATGTCCAGTTTTTCATATTGGGTTATACTAGGGTATAGTCTAGATAATTTTAATGTTATCTGTATTTTAGGAATTTGTATTCACTGGATATCTCCTGTTCTGTTCACAAGGTCTGATGTTTTCTAATATTTTATATGTGCACATTTTTGTGAGGGTTTAAATATTGGCAAGAGTATTGGATGAACTATTTTTTCCTTGTGTATACACCCTTTTAGTAGAGAATTTCTGAAATGTGTCTTGTTTCCAAAATTATAAAACTTTTCTGAATCTGTTCATTTTCCCCGATAATATATTTTTTTCTTTTGCTAAATTTAGAAACACCAAAAGAGACCTGTAAACCAGTATGTGGCTCTGTACAACTTCAAGGCAAAGGAAAAAGATGATATAGACCTCGGGTAAGTTACTCAGTGAGTAAGATACCTTTGAGTTCCGGAGAGCCAGCTTGCAGGTGTGATAACTCCTAATGAGCTGTATTATCAGGATTAACACAGTTTGATTTTGACTATACTAGCATTAATGGACTTAACAGTGGATGTCTACATCAGCGGCACATGGCTATAAGGGTTATAATAAAAAGAAATAAGCCTGGCCAGGAAAAGTGTGGATAGGTAAAGTGACTGGCTCAAAAATGATCTAAAATAATATTGATTGGATCGTTAAACTCCAATACAAGCAAACAAAAACGTTTGCATCTGTTCGTCTGTTGTCAACATTGCCACAAAAATAAGGTATTTATCGGACCTCCTTGCTGTTCCATTTTGTGACCGTTCACATTTACATGATCTTAATCAGAAGGCGGAAAAAGCCTGATCCTAGCGCTGAACAGCTAGTAAGGTCGAATGGAGAACGGCCATACACCTACCTGTTTTTAGCTCGTGAGGTATTAGTATGGCAATGCCACGTCGTCCGGCCATTCACATTTTCAAATAAGTACAATATTGCCGAAATTTCATGTGAAGCATCATCAGGTAGAGGGAATCTGCATAAGATCTTGGGGAAGATCATATTGGAATTCTGGTTGCCATGGCAACATTAAATTTCCGAAGACTTCAAAACTCTTCTTCTCTAAACCAGAAGGTGCATGGCTTAGATATTTAGAATGTAGCAACGTTAAGTGTTCACCTACCTAAATCATGCCCCTGGGGCCCAAATTGGCCATGGCCTAGGGCGCATTAGCTCCCATAGACTTCTAATGGGAAAAACTTTCAAGATCTTCTCTGAAAGCACAGGGCCCAGGGCTTAGATATTGAGTATGAAACAACGTCAAGTGCTCACCTACACAAATCCTGCCAACCATTCCCTCAGGGTCCTAATTGGTCACGACTGGGGCTCATTAGCTTCCCTAGACTTACGATGGGGAAAATTTCAAAAGATTTCTTCACTGAAACCACGAGGTCCAGAGCTTAGATATTTAGTGTGAAGCAACGTTAAGTGGTCATCTACATAAATCTTGCCTCGGTGTCCTAATTGGTTACGCCTGGGGCTCATTAGCTTCCATAGACTTATAATGGGAAAAAAACTTAAAAGATCTTCTGCTCGGAAACCACAAGGCCAATAGCTGAGGTATTTAGTGTTAAGGAACGTCAAGTGGTCACCTACATAAATCCTACCGACCATGCCTCTGGTGTCCAAATTCACCTGCTGTAATGAAAAGCCAATCAGAACCCGCCCCCGGTATAACTACCCTCTGTTTTCTGTTTGACAGATAACTAGCTAACCATTGAAGAAGAGTTGACCTCCAAAGGATCTAACTTCAGAACTTATTTGTTTTCACTGTAGCTGGTGTTGTGCCGTGTGGCGGCCGTAAAACGTCTCACCCTATATCATCATAGTACAGATTATATTTTCTGGTCCTTTGGGATCATTGAGTTCATTTGGTTTCATTTTGAAACTAGAGTTCTGCTGAAGCCGGTGCTAGAGGGCGTGGCCGGTGTTGCACATTTCAGTACTGGTCATGAACAGACTCAATCAAACCGAGTCTGCTATTTTCGTTTATTTGATTTATTCCTTGCTTCCAAAGGATCTAACTTCAGAACTTTTTTATTTTCACTGTAGCTGGTGTTGTGCCGTGTGGCGGCCGTAAAACGTCTCCCCGCACATCATCATAGTGTAGAATATATTTTCTGGTCCTTTGGGATCATTGAGCTCATTTGGTATCATTTTGAAAATAGAGTTCTGCTTAAGCCGGTGCTAGAGGGCGTGGCCGGTGTTGCACATTTCAGTACTGGTCATGAACAGACTCAATCAAACCCAGTCTGTGTATTCCTTGCTTCCAAAGGATCTCACTTCAGAACTTATTCTTCTAGTTTATGCAGCAAGCCCCTATGCCAAATTATGTCAAAATAGAAGGGGGGCAATGATCAGGAATCGTTACAATTAACCCACAGATTCCATCAGAGACAACAAAGGGAAAGAAATACAAACATGAAACAACAGACCCTAATGGAAACATCAAAAGCGGAAAGCCAAAAGGACAGTTACTTTCCCACAAAATGGCCAATAGGCTATCCAAAATAAAATAATATAAGCGACAAAAACACCCTAGACAAACCATAACACAAATAAACCACGACAGAAGAACCGCCTTGGAACGGTCAGCGGAAACGATTTCCACTGGAGGCCTTAAATCGATTTTACATGGCCACAATCCTCGCCCTTACTTCCATGGCGATTAAGACAAATAATCTGTTCAGTCTGCATGAGGGCCTCCTAATTCATCAGTGCAACATCTCCGTGAACACAAAAATCAAACAACCACAGAGATGAAACAACGGTGAGGACTCGACAGCAAGAAACCACTGAAATGCTGGAGCAAAAGAAAACCAACAGTTAGACTCCGATGGGCCCGACCAGAGACAGAACTTCAAATACCAACCAACATAAGCCTTTACGCTGAAACCGTCATAGAATCTGAGGCCTGACCCACTGGCGTGCATTTAAAAAGGGAAGCAAAGTTGTCAAATGTGATTGGGTTAACTACGATGCATGCAGTCTGTCGTATAATATTTATGTTGTACCCAATCTTTTTATATCGAAGAATGATTTTACGAAATTGGGTGCTGAAGTCATTGCGGTTATATATTTGTCTGAATTTATATTGCTAAATCACCATAAAATTCGGGTTCCGCTAGACGTTGTTGCAGAAGAGATTCAAGTCCAATATTGAATTTTGAAATTAAATCAGAATGACGTCTATAAAATTTTGAAAAGGCTTTGCATAGTTTATGGTACTGATAACCCTGATTAAGAAGTTTAGCCATTAACATTTTATTACGAGTGTTGAAGTCAGTTACATGACTACACACTCTGGCAAATCGAATTAATTGGGAAATATAAACGCCATAGGATGGGGCACGAGGAACATCACCATCCAAAAAAAGGAAAATTTACAATCTCAAAATCAAAATCATCACGTTTATCATAAAGGGGGAGTTCCAGCCTATAGTAAATTTCCATAGGGTTCTGCCCACGCACAGATTTCCATGATATTGTGCATAATTAATACCTGGTAAATGACTGTTCATTATTTAGCTATTTCGCTCTCATATCTGTGTTCATCATAAATCTACAATGTTTTATTATTTCTGCATCTGAAAATAGGGGTGCCCCCAAATAAGTATACATATACACAACAGCTTCTTATATTTTGGAGTTATTTTGTTCTCAGGCATCACTGTAGTCATTTGAGATTATTTTTGTATCACATTTACTATTGTTCAAGTAAAGTTCTATAGACCATGTTCAATTTCATATGGAGGAGACCCTAGACTTCACAACCATAAAATCTTTTGGAGTATGTTTGACTTTTGATTTCATACTGTTGCAGTTCTTGTCACCTCATAATTTTAATATGAAAATTGTCTGTATATGTGTAGAACATTTTATCAAATTTTCTTGAAAATCTGAGACCGGTAACATACTGCATTTGAACATTGAATAGTAATGGTCAGATTTTTATTTTTTTCAAACCATTTGTAGATATGGTATAACACTTTCAATCGAGAAATTGCTCGCAAATAATATATATAAACATGAATATATGTATGTTAACACCATGATGTGTATAGTAAGAGCTCATATAATCAGCAGCTGTATCTGTTATGGTACCCTGGGGGACACCAATAACACAATTTATTTTGAGCGTTCATTAACAATTCAATAAAAATATATTTCATTATATAACAAGAGTTTTTGCATTTAATGTAATCTTAAAGCTTGCTGAAGCTTATTATGACAAAGACTGTTGAATTGGCAAGTAAAATGGATGGTTCCGTAAACCAGACAATTTTCTTGATTCTGTAATAGTATGTATTATGCAGTATTATAAGTATGAAGCAGTCAACTAAAAATGTTTGAAAAGTCTGTCATACCAGAATGGCACAGCTTGCTTGAATAGCCAAGATTTATGATGTTTTTATTATGGTGTGCCAGGTAGTTCATAATACCATAGACTTTTGGCCCACTGTATACACAGATTACCATACACAAAATGGAAACACAGTTGTTTTGGCTCTTTTGCACTTCTGACAATGTCCCCTCAAAATCTGGACTAAGCTACAGTCTACTTAAAACGTAACAACTATTGCCTGCTGTGAAAATCCGTGTAAGAAAGTTAAATTCTTAAATATGATCTGGAAAACAACCAGTTATTGTTAGTAACATGGTTTAATATAATAGAGAAGACTATTCATACTTTCAAACGATTTCAGAGGAAGAAAAGAGCCAACAGTATATTTGCTATCAGTGCTATAGAAAAATATAAAGCCAACTGCAGATTTTGGCTCCGCAAATATGCTAGTAGTACAGCTAACAGCTGATTCACGCCATATGTAAAGTAGAAGTAAAACAAAGATCAGGAATTGATACAATAACCTTACTCCATCCATAAAAGACACCAAAGGGAAAGAAATACAAACACTAAGCGACCAGACCATAATGGAAACCTTAACAAAGGAAGGCCATATGGACAGTTACTTTCCCACAAAATGGCCATATGGCCATCCAAAATTAAAAGACACAAGTGATACACACCGTAAGTAACAAACAACAACACTAATAAATCGCCACAGAAGAGCCGCCTTGGAACGGTCAGTGGAAGATTTCCACTGGGGGGCTTAAATCGATTTTACGTGGCCACAATCCTCGCCCTTACTTCCGTCGCGATTTAGACAAATAATTTGTTCAGTCCGCATGAAGGCCTCCTAACTCATCAGTGCAACATCTCCGTGAACACAGAAATCAAAGAACCACAGAGGTGAGACAACGGTGAGGACTCGACAGCAAGAAACCACTGAAATGCTGGAGCAAAAGAAAACCAACAGTTAGACTCCGATGAGCCCGACCAGAGACAGAGCATCAGGCACCAACCAACATTATCTCTTTAATTTTCAATAAGCCTTTACGTTGGAGCCGTCATAGAATCTGAGGCCTGACCCACCGGCATGCAATTAAAGAGGGAAGCAAAGTTGCCAACCGTGATTGGGTTAACTACCATGCATGCAGTCTGTCGTATAATATCCATGTTGTACCCAATCTTTTTATATCGAAGAATGATTTTACGAAATTGGGTGCTGAAGTCATTGCGGTTATATATTTTTCTGAATTTATATACTAAGTCACCATAAAATTCGGGTTCCGATAGACCTTGTTGCAGAAGAGATTTAAGTCCAATATTGAATTTTGAAATTAAATCTGAATGGCGTCTATAAAATTTTGAAAAGGCTTTGCGTAGTTTATGGTACCGATAACCCTGATTCAGAAGTTTAGCCGTTAATAATTTATTACGAGTGTTGAAGTCAGTTGCATGACTACACACTCTAGCAAATCGAATTAATTGGGAAATATAAACGCCATAGGATGGCGCACGAGGAACATCACCATCCAAAAAAGGAAAATTTACAATCTCAAAATCAAAGTCATCGCGTTTATCATAAATTTTGCACGAAACAAATCCATCTACAATAGATAGATGTAAATCCAAAAACGGGGCCTCGGTATCAGAAGAATTTGCTTTATTTAACTGAAGTTCTAGGGGGTAAATCTGACTGATCAAACCATCAAAATAGGTATTATCAATATTTAATAAATCATCTAAATATCTAGAAGTAGAGCTAAAAGCTTCAATAATTTCAGATTGGTTATCAATGGAAAGCGACAAAATGAAGTCTCTTTCATAACAATACAAGAACAGATCAGCCACAAGAGGTGCGCAATTAGTACCCATCGGAATACCCACAATTTGTCTAAATAACTTAGTACCGAATCTAATATAAATATTGTCAAGTAGAAAGGTGAGGGCATCACACACTTTCTGACATGACCAAAGTGTATAATTCTTATGCTCTTTAGAAGTGAAAAATGCATTTCTGACATTACATGCAAGATAGAGAGAATCTTCTCTGTGAAAAGCCCATTCAATTAAATCATTAAGCTTTTCTTTTATAAGATTATGAGGAAGTGTAGTGTAAAGAGTGGAAAAATCGTAGGTAGACAGACTAGAAGCACGAAACTGTCTAGATTTCAATTTATTTAAAACCTCATTCGAATTTTTTATAGACCAAAACAGATTTCTTCCTGATCTTTCAAAGACTTTATCACAATATTTAATTACATGCGTTTTAATAGCAGTAAGACAGGAAGTTAATAATTTAGAAAGTTCAGTGGTAGTGCAAGAACTAGAATTTGCAATAAACCGTGCTTTGTAAGGTTTTTTATGAAGTTTTGGTAACCAGTATAGCGTAGGAAGCTTGTCTTGGCCTTCGTTAACACACACAGCAAACTTGGTGGCTGAAAGACAAACATGTTTATCTACTATAGCTCTCTCTTCAGCTGATGAATACAGAGCTAGAAAGCTTAACATTGGTGGCAAGTACTGCATACAGATGACTAAAATATGAATGGTATAACTACATCTAAATATAATATCAGCTATAAAATAAATTTGTTACAGCAACTTGCCTTCCATCTATTTAATTTAGGGAAGTGTATGCCAAATGACAATTCTACAACTAGTTCCAGTGTTACTAGCTCTGCATTTATTTTGAAGACTAAAACATTGTACCTTACACTTTTACAGATGTTATAATGAACCTAGAAAAAAATACAGAAAATTCTTTCCATGATCTCACAAAACTTTTGGTGGGGGATCGGAGTGTTAGTCTTTTTGACCAAGTGATGGAAGAAACATCAACAATGTAAGGACCAATCAACCATAAGAACAAATCAGAAAATCAGTCTGTCCCTTCAAGTTTGCAAATTATTGACTGCTGTTTTATTTTAAAGAAGAAAATGACAACAACAAAAATAATTAAGGAAAAAATAGGATTATGAAAATAATAAATTAAGCAAATCCATAACGTCATTGAGTATTACTGACATCAAGTGTCTTTGTATTGCAGGGTTTAAAATGTACAAGAAGGCCAAATAAAATAGGGTAAAAAGATCCACCATGTCTTATTTCTATTGTGTCATAATGTAATTTTTTCAGCAATATTGTCCACACTAACATTCATCATGGACAGTGCATGAATGCATTTTATTTTTGTCTTTAAAATATTTGGATAAAACTTGACTATATAGTACACGTTGATAATGTATGTTCTAATTTACTTTTTATTTATTTTTTATCTTTTTATTATTTTTTTTTATTATTTTTTTTTTTTTTTTTGGGGGGGGGGGGGTGGGGGGTGAGTTTTTATTATATAAATGCCTATGCTAAGCTTTGTATGATAAGGTGGTCCTAAATTGACATAAAACACAATAAAAATACACATTAAGGAAATCTTGTCCCCTGGTATTGAAACTGATTTTGGCACAAAAATTGACCTGAACCCATATCTAGCTTTCAAAAACATTGTTACCGGTTTCTGATTTTATTGAAATTTGTTTGCTATATAGAGCACATATGTGGCCTATTTTATATGCAATATCTTGGGGTGACAAGATCAGTAACACATCTAATACTTATGATGAAAATCTTAATCTTTGCAAATTTTCATGAAAAATAGAAGAAATGTTGTAAATAAATTTATCAGGAAGATTAAAAGACATAGACACATTTACATTTTTTGGATTAGATTAATCCTTATGGAGTTCTGCTGCAAATCAAAGCAACAAAATTTGAAAATAATCATACCTATTGATTTAAGACTGAAAAGTTCACAGGTGTGTATGACCTCTACATGGGATTACCTCAGGGACCTCTCCTCAGACCTATAGTAATTTATCAAACGAAACAAAGTTATATATATAGTTGTTAGACCTCAAGTAAACAACAACTGAAGTTTCAAGAAAATCTGTGCGTGGGCAGATTTGGAACTCCCCCTTTTGCAAGAAACAAATCCATAAAAGTAAATCCAAAAACAGGGCCTCGGTATCAGAAGAATTTGTTTTATTTAACTGAAGTTCTGGGGGTGGGGGGGGGGGCTAAATTTGACTGATCAAACCATCGAAATAGGTATTATCAATATTTCATAAATCATCCAAATATCTAGAAGTAGAGCTAAAAGCTTCAATGATTTCAGACTGGTTTTCAGCAGAAACGGACATCATGAAGTCTCATTCATAACAGCCTTTCTTATATCGCATACTATTGCCCTCACCTCTTTGCCATCATCTAAAACTTCACAAAAAGTGTTATAAATGTCAACAAGTTGATTAACCTTGGAATCTGGGAGAAAACTCTGATTGTAAACATGTGATATGTTGTGCTCTTTAAAATAATTCAATACTCAATAGATGCTTGTGGACAGTCTTTTCCATGACTTTTCCAATAGTACTAAGAAGAGATATTGGTTTGTAACTACTTATTTGCGATGGGTCGTCTTTTTCTTGCAAAGGAGAAACATTAGCTGTCTTTCATTTGTTGAACAAATCAACTTTGGATAAAGAACAATTGAAGAGGTCACTTAACAGCTTTGATAGAAGCTCGGCACGTTCTTTAAGAACTCTGTTATTTATGTTATCCGGGCCTGATGCCTACCCTTTTTTTTAAGCTTTTGAGAGTATCTTCGACTTCTTTTTGGTATAATTTGTAGAGTAGGATGTTATGATTAAAAGCACAAGGTATTGTTGCAGACTGATCATCTACCATTGTTCGCTCTTCAAAATAAATGTTTAAAAGAATTGCTTTTTCCGAATCTTCCGAAATATATACATTATCTTTCAGAAGAGAAGGAATACTTTTGGTTTGCGATGGTTTAATAAATGATTTAAGAGTTTTCCAGTAATCTTGTGCTGACAAATTGTTTTTTTTTAATTTACATGCAAGAGAATCTTTATAATTTTGCTTAGACTTACGGAGAAAATCGATTACATCATTTCTTGCCTGTTTAAACCTACTATATGTGTATACTATGGTCACGCTTGTATTTTCTAAATAGCCAATTTTGTTTTCTCATAGATTTGCGAATATTTGAATTTATCCATGGTATATCTCGAGGTCTTATAGTAATGTTGTAAAAGGTATACACTGCTCTGGCAGATCAGTAAATGATTGTGCATATATGTTGACATCATCATTACGTATGGCATTCCACTCAAAATCAGATGTCATAAAGCTTTTAAGTCAGAATCGCATATTTAAGGGAAGTCTCTGAACCATCCAACACCACAGAAGTATCATCTGCATATTGAGATGTTACAAATTCTTTGTCTCAACCTTAATTCCCTTAATGTTTTTGTTTATCAATATGGCCAAGATCTCGGCGCAAAGTTAAACAATATATGGTGAATTTGGGTCTCACTGTCGCGTCCACGTTGCAGAAAAAGAAAAAAAAACAATCTGAAAGGTATTAAACCATTTATATGTACACATGTGTTTGTTATTGTATTAAAGGTATTTGTCCAACTCTTAAAAGAAGTTCCAAAGCTAAAACAATCCAGTACTTTATTGATAAACAGAGTCAGGAAACAGGAAACAGAGTCAAAAATCTTTTCGAAATCTATAAAGAGTAAAAGGCATGTTTTTTTTTCTTCTCCTGTATAATATAACAGTATAATCAATACGTATATTTTGATCTATGTATCTCCATGCCATACAACCAGTCTGATTTTTAGGTACTAAGTCGGTTAAAACTGTCTTTAATATTTAATCTATTTGCTAAACAAGCTGATGCTGACTTGTATAAACAGTTAAGAATTGAAATAGGCCTCCAGTTTGTTTGTTTTTAAATGCCTATCTTTATTTGTCTAATAATACC
This sequence comes from Lucinisca nassula, assembly GCA_963580285.1. NCBI lineage: Eukaryota > Metazoa > Mollusca > Bivalvia > Lucinida > Lucinidae > Lucinisca > Lucinisca nassula. The sequence goes on along the minus strand of OY757021.1, from coordinate 27,802,307 downwards.
TTCTTTTTGTGTGACAGATAATTCCTTATTGTTTTTGTTTGTTTGTTTGATTTGAGGTTTAACGTCGCCGTCAACACTGTAAAGGTCATTTTGTAGACGTTGCTTCCAATTTTGTGGGACTTTTACCCGACGTTGAGATGAAATGACATCTCAAGCCCTGTCGCCCAATGAAACCAATAAGGTTTTTAAGCATGGACTCGCACCGCTTTGTCTTGGCAGGCTTAGATCCTCTAAGCGGATTACCAGTACTCGTGTGCGGGTCGGATTTAGCTCTGCACAAAAGCATCGTGTAGCCCATATATTTCTTCAAGTCCCGATGGGCGGGGCCGTATTCCTTATTGTTAAAACCATAGTTAAGATACCGTAAAAGGCAATAGCCAATGTCTGACAAAAATCCACTGTGAAACAATCCGAGCCTGGACTCTTGGCATTTTTTGCTCTTTTTTTTTTTTTCAAAGCCAGCAAATGTTCATCATAAGTTATTTTGCCTTCTAAAGATTCTAGCATTTCATTACTTTAATCTTTAATTGTCTTGCTGATATCTTGGCCAATGTCAGGCATGACTCAGGTGAGCGTTTCAGGTCCATCTTGGACCTCTTGTTTTAGAACATTTTAGAGCATCAACACGGTATTAGTGAATTGAAAGCCAAAAGATTGTATTTAGTGAAAGGCATTTAAGCTTGATGTTTTAACCCTTATCCCAGTGAATCGCAACAGTCCTTACCTTAGTAAACAGTGTAGATCCAGATTTGATAGCTTCTAATCAGGATCTACACTGTCACTCAGTTTTGAGTTGACCAAATACATCACATCAGGTAAAATTTGTAGTAGTTAGCAATTTGAAAATTTATTTATTTAATAGGATAAGCAGTTGGAAAATTTATTTATTTATAGAGGATCTTACATGAGTGTTCATGTATTATTGAATTTATTAAACGAGTTGAGGAAAAGGGATAGAATGCGAGGCTGTGCCGAGCATTTTATCCCTTTTTCTCAACGAGTTTAATAAATTCAATAATACATGAGCATGGATGCAAGATTCTGTTTATCATATGACATTTAAAATGTATTTTATTCAAGATTGTTATACAAAATTAACAATACTCCGCCATTAGGAAACGCGACGTCGTTAAGTACGTCGTACATTTTACCTTACGGGTCGTATCTAATTTGCATATTTAATCCACTAGTTGATTATAAAATTTATAACATGGCGTTATTACATTCTCAGACGCGACGTCATATGATAAAATAGGATAACGGTTTAGTTTTTAGCTTGCTTGCAAACACAACAACAACAACAGGAAATTTGAGAATACATGTATAACATGAAGCCTAAGGTGCCGAGAAAACGTACTTCTGAAAATGTCGTCTGCTAAATCTTTGTGCAAACGTTTTTAAAAGGATCCATACAGGCAAACAGTGTGAACCGAGATCAAACTGCTAGGAGCAGAGGAGTAGTCTGATCAGGGTCCACACTGTTTGCAAAATTACTTGTAAAGTAACCAGCTGATGACAAAGCAGTTGACATTTGTTGTTATTGGCATCTTATGGGTAAAACTACAGGGGCCAGTTGTTCAAAACTAACGACGTCGTTAGTTAACGTATCGTTAAAACTTTGATAATTAAATATGGCAAATATGCTGAAATTTTTGCTGAAAAAATGTGAGCAGCTTTTGCGTCCGCAAAAGCTGCTCACATTTTTTCAGCAAAAATACCAAAATTTTCGATATTTTTCTTGCTTGAACAGTTAACAATTTGACCACTCACGAGCTCGTTAAGCTAACGATGCTTTGAACAACTGGCCCCAGGAGGGCAAATAAATACCTTTTGCGACCAACTGTCAGAACAGCCTCCGTGGTGTAATAGTTCAGCTACTCGCCTCATAAACCAGGGGCCGTGGGTTCAGTTCCGGGCTTCTCCAGACTTTTGGATGAGTCGTTAAACTGAGGTCTCGTCTCCATACCTTAGAAGTTGGTGAGACATAAAACTCAAACACACTCAAACACACACAAACACTACGAACTGTCTGTCAGACTAGTTAACAATTTTTGTTACTTGCAAAAAAAATAATATTAAGTATGAGCTGGAGATGTCATTTCATCTCAAAGTCTCCAAAATGACCTTTACAGTGTTGACGGGGACGTTAAACCTCAAATCAAACAAAACAAAACCTTTTGCAAAATCACGGCCCAGTGGTTGAATTAAAAATCAAAAATGAGTTCCTTTAAGAGCAATGAAAACATCCATAAGAAAGAAGATGGGCCATACTACATAATTTCGGCTTATAAAGCCTCATCATTGGCCCTGTAATGATCCGACAACGAAAGCCAGAGGAAACATACTGCAATTTTGCGAATATGCAGTCGATTCGAAGACTGATATAAATCAAAATTGGGTCCAAATAATTAAAAAACCTGTCTAGAATATGAGTCTAAACCAATAATTTATTTTCTGATTTCTCAGAATATTCACGCTGATCTCAAAGGACCAAAAGTAAAATATAAACTGCACTATGGTTGATGCGCTTAATGAGCCTGTTAGTTGTCAGATTGTTTCCTCTTATTACACGTACGATATGTAGAGTTCTGTTATCTGTGTTGAAAAATGTGAGTAGCCTTTTCATTTGCAAAAGCTGCTCATATTTTTTTCAGCAAACTATTGGTATATTTGCCATATTAAATGTTTTTTTTATTGGTATATTTGCCATATTATATGATTTTTTTTTACAAATTGTTAAATAACGACGTCGTTAGTGTTTGGATAATGCAAAAACCATTACCGCCTCTAAGCTCCTCCCACTAGCTAATATACATGTGTCAGTCTTGTTAGCATATCATAATGTATGCATGATATTCTGTTATATGTTCAGTAGTTCTTGTAGACAAATAAAGTTAAGAAACCAGCTTGGTTCTTCTCTAATAATGTGTTACAAACACAAAACATGGTGTTAGAAGTCGGATATATTTTTTGTTCCAAAGGGAAACAAAAGAACATTCCAAAGGGAATATATTAAAATAAATTCAAAGGAATTTATGACATTTCACGGAAAATTAGAAGAACTCAGTGAAACTCAAAAACATCAAAAATGGCATCAAAATTTACCCCGCCGAATGAATTTGACTTTAGTCAGCCAAACAGGTGGGACGACTGGAAGAATAGATTTTTAAGATTTAGACTTGCGACAAAGCTGAATAAAGAACATGGTGAAATCCAGGTGTCTAGTTTAATTTATGCCATGGGAATGGACGCAGAAAATATAATGAAATCTTTCGGACTAACAGCCGACGAGTCAAAAAACTTTGATGGAGTCATACAAAAGTTTGATGAACATTTCATACCAAGAAAAAATGTAATACATGAAAGAGCAAAGTTTAATCAAAGAAAACAACAAAGCGGCGAAAGTGCAGAACAGTTCATAAGAAGCCTTTATGAAATATCAGAAAATTGTGACTTTGGGACAGCCAAAAACGACCGAATTATGGATGCCATTGTAATTGGAATTCTTGACAAAGAACTGTCAGAGAAAATGCAGCTGAAAGATGACTTAACACTGGAAAGCGCCTCAACAATGGCTCGACAGTCGGAACTTGTAAAATCACAAGTTCGCGACCAAACACAACCGACGACAGTCAACGAAGTCAGAGGAGCTAAAGCACGTCCGAAACAACCGACGCCAGGACCAACACCTCGCTCACTGCCCCAGGGTGGGCTGAGACCAACCCAGAAATCCACAGCGAAGCCACTGAGGTATCTACCCCAGTGTACAAGATGTAACAGACGTCACGAGAACCAGAGACAATACCCGGCTATGGGACAGATATGCAAAAAGTGTAATAAACCCAATCATTTTGCAGTGTGTTGTAAAACTAAGCAGGTGCACGAAATTGCACAAAATGTAGGAAGCATTCAAAACGAGGAATTAAATGACAGTGCTTATTTCTTGGAATCGTGTGAAATTGATTGTGATCAATCAGAAAATAAACCATGGATCGTTAACCTTGAAATCTGTAAGTCAAACATTGCTTTTAAAATTGATAGCGGTGCAGATATATCAATCATTTCAGAATCATGCTATAAAACGTTGAAGCAACGTCCGGCATTGCGAAAAGCCTTGTCAATTCTGAAAAGCCCCGGGGGTAATGTAAATTGTCTTGGATATTTTATTGCAGATACGTACAGAAATGGGCAGAAATTTATGTTTAGAATATATGTAGTAGCAGGCAAAGACCAGGCTAATTTGCTCAGCCGAGGAGCGTCCTCTGCGTTAAAGTTTGTAAAGCGAATTGATGAAATCCCGGAAACCGTGTTCGGTCGAACAGGACTCATAAATTGTGAGCCGGTCAAAATAGAGCTTAAGTCCGATGCCCAGCCGTATAGCGTCAGTACAGCTAGGCGTATACCCTTCCCACTTTTGCCAAAAGTAAAGGAAGAGCTCGAAAACATGGTTCGCGATGGAATTTTGACTGAAATTTCGGAGCCGACGGACTGGTGTTCACCGATGGTACCGGTTTTAAAACCTAACGGCAAAGTACGCATTTGCGTCGATTATAAAAAATTGAATGAGTCGATCAAGCGTGAACTTTACATGTTACCAACTTTGGACGATATCGCGCCGAAATTAGCAGGAATGACTGTATTTACAAAGTTGGATTCCGCTCAAAGTTTTCACCAACTGCCCCTCCGGCGAGAATCGTCTAAGCTTACTACGTTCATAACGCCATTCGGGCGTTACGCGTATCAAAGATGTCCAATGGGTACTAGTCTAGGGCCCGAAATCGTCCAGAAAAAAATAACTGAGCTGTTGCAGGGTTTGGAAAATGTCGATGCTATTATGGACGACATTATTGTTTATGGCCGAGACATGGCAGAGCATAATGCAATGTTGACCGCTGTACTTCATAGAATAAATGAAGCAGGTCTGAAACTTAACAAAGACAAGTGTCTGTTCAGACAAACCCAATTAGAATACTTTGGCCATATTATTAACGCATCGGGTATCTCACCGAACCCAAAGAAGGTGGAAGCAATCAGAAATCTAGACCCCCCTCAAGACAAAACAGAACTCAAAAGGGTTCTTGGCATGATAAATTACCTGGGAAGGTATGTAGAAAATTTATCAACAATAAACAGCCCAATATCTGACCTGCTTAAGGACGACACAGCCTTTTATTGGGGTCCTGATCAGAATAATGCTTTTGAAAAAGTCAAACATTTGCTCACAGAAGCCCCTACATTGGCGTTTTATAAACGAAATAGCCCCATTGTAGTTAGCGCAGACAGTTCTCGTGTCGGACTCGGAGCAGCAATATACATGCAGGAAGGCAAAGAGCTCAAACCAATCGCGTTCGCATCGCGCACGTTGACGGAATCAGAGAAAAAATGGGCACAAATCGAGCTGGAATGTCTTAGCCTAGTCTATGCATGTGAAAAATTCTCTAGGTATTTAATTGGCCTTGAATCATTCAAGTTAATCACGGATCATAAGCCTCTTATCCCGTTAATTAATAAAACAGACATTGACAGGGCACCGATCAGATGCCAGAGGCTGCTTTTACGGTTACGCAGATTTAATTGCATAGCAGAGTTTTCAAAAGGTACTTCAAAAGACATGATAGTATCTGATTGTTTGTCTAGATCGCCGTTAAAGCAAATCGACTGTAAAATTGAAAATGAGGTGAATATGTATGTTGATTCAGTAAGTGCTTATATGCCAATTAGTGACACGCGCTTGAAAATGATCTACGATGCTACGCTAAATGATTCAGAAATTCAGCAGGTCATCTCGCTCACGAGAAAAGGATGGCCAGAAACTGGAAAAAAATCTGTCAGATTCTATCAACGAGTATTTCAGCGCTCGAAATGAACTTTCTGTTGTTGATGGTCTGTTAATGTACAGAAATAGACTCGTTATTCCAGTAAGCCAGCGCATGGAAGTGTTAGACAAACTGCATAGGTCGCACCAGGGACTCACAAAATGCAAAGACTTTGCAGCACAGTGCGTGTGGTGGCCGACAATCAATAAAGACTTAACTAAAAAGGTGCAAAATTGTACATTTTGCCAGGAATCTAGACCTACACAGCGTCGAGAGCCACTGAAACCGTCAGAACTACTATCGGGACCTTGGGTCAAGGTTGCAGCAGATTTATGCCAGTTGAACAATAAAACGTACCTCATTGTCATGGATACATATTCTAAATACATAGAAATTGGATATCTGAATACATTGACCAGTGAACGTGTAGTGGACAAAATGAAAAACATGTTTTCGCGCTGGGGAGACCCAGAAGAAATCACGTGCGATGGCGGCCCTCAGTTCATAGCCAAGTGTTTTAAGGACTTTGCAAAGGAACACAACATTAAAGTAATATATAGTTCTCCTTATTTTGCGCAGGCCAATGGTGCTGCAGAAGCAGGCGTCAAAATCGCTAAAAACATTCTCAAACAAAAGGATTCGTACAGTGCACTAAGAACCTATCTTTGTACACCGACCGTAGCTACCAGCTATAGTCCTTCGGAACTAATGATAGGTAGACAAATCCGGATACATGTACCGTGTGCTATAGAAAAACTTAGACCTAAGTGGCCAAGTCATGACCTTGTGAAAATACATCATGACAAATCGAAGGGAAATCAAACATTCTTCTTCAATAGGAGACACGCAGCCCATCCACTCCCAAATTTGGCTGCCGGAGACAAAGTACGGATTAAACTTGACAGTGAGAAACGGTGGCAAAAAGAAGGGACAGTAGTTGATGGTGATACAGAAAATAGAACATATACGGTAAAAACGAATGACGGAACTTACAGGCGAAACCGTGTTCATCTTCAGAAAATTCCCTCGCAATATGATCAGGGAAACATGGGAGAAAATAAGGCAAACATGGGACAAAATATCGACACGGGAAATTCGCAGAAACCGCAGGAACTTGATACAGGACAGCATCGAAATAAAACACGATGTGGCAGACAGATTAAACCCCCGCAGAGGTATGCTGAGTGGTACTAATGTACATTATCTCTTGGGAACTTGGTGTTAAAATTATGCACTGGAACAAACTGTAAATTCTTATCAACCACAAGAACACATGTAAGACTTGGATTTCAGTCACGATTCGATTTAATCTAACAAAACTCATAAATATAACCAATTAATGTCTTGATGTTTGACTAGAATTTTAAGCCGAATAGGATTTACAACCTTTCTGTGTTCACGGCATGACTTTGAAATAGTAAAACTGTCAGAGAACTTTATCTACGTTACATTGATGAAAGTCATAAGTTTTCAATAAGGGGGAGATGTTTGGATAATGCAAAAACCATTACCGCCTCTAAGCTCCTCCCACTAGCTAATATACATGTGTCAGTCTTGTTAGCATATCATAATGTATGCATGATATTCTGTTATATGTTCAGTAGTTCTTGTAGACAAATAAAGTTAAGAAACCAGCTTGGTTCTTCTCTAATAATGTGTTACAAACACAAAACAGTTAGCTTAACATTATTAGCTTAACGAGCTCGTTAGCGGTCATATTGTTAACTGATCTAGCAAGTACAATATCGAAAATTTTGGCATTTTTGCTGAAAAAATGTGAGCAGCTTTTGCATCCGCAAAAGCTGCTCACATTTTTTCAGCAAAAATATTAGCATATTTGTCATATTTAATGATCAAAGTTTTAACGATACGTTAACTAACGACGTCGTTAGTATTAAACAACTGGCCCTGCTTACCTCAGCACTTAAGTGTTTGCTAGTTACTAACTCAGACATATTATGACTTGTCGGGAGGTTGGTTTGTACTTTTGCTGGTCACAAACCTCGTAAACAGGTTTTATCATGACAGGGCTAATATACTATTTACAAGTTTGTGCCTGAAAAATGCTAGCTGTCCAGCCAAGAAGAATGAATCAACTTTATAGTGAGGCAGTTATTGGAAAACAAAAACTTGAATAACGCATTGTTTTTAAGTGTTTTTGTTTTGTTTGATTTGAAGTTTAACGCCCACGTCAACACTGTAAAGGTCATTTTGGAGACGTTGCTTCCAATTTTGTGGGATTTTACCCGACATTGAGATGAAATGACATCTCAAGGCCCGCCGCCCAATGAAACCGACAGGGTTTATAAGCATGGACGGGCCTACTCGCACTGCATTGCCTGGGCAGGCTTAGATCCTCTTAAGTTTACCAGTACTCGTGTGCGGGTCGGTTTCAGTATACACGTTTAGGTAAGTAATGATATGGTAGACAAATGTGATGGTAGGATTTATCTACCCTGATAAAGTAGACATTTTCTTTCAAATGATACATGAATTTATTTCTGCAGGGCTGGCTGGAGAGTGAATGTCACTGACAGTTCTAAGAAAGATTGGTGGAAGGTAAGGACGATTCTTGTATTAAGAATGCTTGTCAATTTTGTGTAGCTTTGTTTTAATATAATGTGGGAAAAAGAAAATCGCCTTAAAAAGTTTATGAAATGAACATCCATATAACCCCACCTTAAATAAAGACAACGGGAGTTTACATGGGGTATACATGTTTTTAGCTCACCTGAGCCGAATGCTCCGGGGGAGCTATTGTGATCGGCCACCGTCCGTCGTCGTCCGTCTGGATGTCCGTCCACAATTCCTTTAAACGACATCCCCTCCTAAACCACTGAACAGATTTTGGCCAAACTTGGCAGAAATGATCTTTGGGTGGTCCTCTCTCAAAGATGTTCAAAGAATTCCATTCCATGCAGAACTCTGGTTGCCATGGCAACAAATCGGAAAAATAAGAAAAAAAAGCTTTAAAAATCTTCTTGTCTGAAACCAGAAGGCCCAGGTCTTTGATATTTGGTATGAAGCTTCATCTAGTGGACCTCTACCAAGATTGTTCAAATTATAGCCCTGGGCCAAAAATGCCCCAGCCCCGGGGCCCTTTGATTTAACATATTAGGCTTAAATGGGGAATTTTTTTTAAAATATTCTTCTCTGAGACCATAAGGCCCAGGTCTTTGATATTTGGTAAGAAGCTTCATCTAGTGGACCTCTACTACGATTGTTCAAGTTATAGCCCCGGGGCCAAAAATGTCCCCGCACCAGGGCCCACTGGTTCAGGCCTCCTAGCAAAACCTATAATAACCTATAATTTTGTGCCAAACCTATAAAACCTTTATTTTGTTCATAAAACCTATAATAAGCCTGTATTTTCATGAAAAAACCTATATTTTTCACTTTTTGAACCTTCTTGCGACTCAACCCTAACTTTTCTTCAAAATGCACTACTATTTTTTACTTTTTAGTCCCATAAAAAGTGATGAAAACTGTCAAGAAATTTTTTTTTTTTTTCCTCGCTCGCTTCGCTCGCTCGTACTTTGAAAAATTTAGATAAACTTTATCTGAGTAATTGTGGCACAAAAATTCATCAAATATTTATTCTTCAGTTTCAAATCTTTATGTAAGTTTGGAAGACTCTTTTTTTAACCTGTATTTTTATTGAAAAACCTGTAAATAACCTATATTTTGAGTAAGAAGAACCTATATAAAAACCTATATTTTTTAAAGTGGGCCACTAGGAGGCCTGCTAGGTTTTACATAGGCTAATATAGGGAAATCCTTTGAAAATCTTCATGTCTGAAACAGAAGGCCCAGGTCTTTGATATTTGGTATGAAGCTTCATCTAGTGGACCTCTACGAAGATTGTTCAAATTATAGCCCTGGGGCCGAAAATGCCCCCGTCCCGGAGCAACTTTGGTTTTATATAGGGAAAATCTTTAAAATTCTTCTCTGAAACCGCAAGGCCCAGGTCTTTGATATTTGGTATGAAGCTTCATCTAGTGGACCTCTACGAAGATTGTTCAAATTATTGCCTCGAGGCAAAAAATGGCCTCGCCCAGGAGCCCACTGGTTTTACATAGGCTTATATAGGGAAAATGTTTAAAAATTTTCTTTTCTGAAACCGCATGGTCCAGGTCTTTGATATTTTGTATGAAGCTTCATCTAGTGGACTTTTACCAAGATTGTTCAAATTATAGCCCTGGGGCCAAAAATGTCCCCGCGCCAGGGCCCACTGGTTTTACATAGGCTTATATAGGGAAAAGGTTTTAAAATCTTCTTGTCTGAAACCAGAAGGCCCAGATCTTTGATATTTGGTATGAAGATTCATCTAGATGACCTCTACCAAGATTATTCATATTATTGCCCTGAGGCCAAAAATGGTCCCATCCCGGGGCCCACTGGTTTTACATAGGCTTATATAGGGAAAATCTTTAAAAATCTTCTTGTCTGAAACCAGAAGGCCAAGGTCTTTGATATTTGGCATGAAGCTTCATCGAGTGGACCTCTACCAAGATTGTTCGAATTATAGCCCTGGGGCCAAAAATGCCACTGTACCGGGGCCCACTGGTTTCACATATGCGTATATATGATAAATCTTCAAAAATCTTCTTCTCTGAAACAGCAAGGCCCAGGTGTTTGATATTTGGAATGAAGCTTTATCTAGTGGACCTCTACGAAGATTGTTCAAATTATAGCCCTGGAGCCAAAAATGCCCCCGCGCCGGGGCCCACTGGTATTACATAGGCTTATATAGGGAAATCCTTTGAAAATCTTCTTGTCTGAAACCAGGAGGCCCATGTCTTTGATATTCGGTATGAAGCTTCATCTAGTGGACCGCTACAAAGATTGTTCAAATTATAGCACTGGGGCCAAAAATGTCCCCATACTAGTTTTACATAGGCTTATATATGGAAAACCTTTAAAACTCTTCTTATCTGAAACCAGAAGGCCCAGATCTTTGATAATTTGTATGAAGCTTCATCTAGAGGACCTCTACCAAGGTTGTTCAAATTATAGCCCTGGGTCCAAAAATGCCCCGTGCCAGTGCACACTGGTTTTATGCAGGCTTATGATAGGGAAAACCTTTAAAAACCTTCTTGTCTGAAACCAGAAGGCCCACTGACCGTTCCAAGGCGGCTCTTCTGTGGCGATTTATTTATGTTGTTGTTTGTTACTTACTGTGTGTATCACTTGTGTCTTTTAATTTTGGATGGCCATATGGCCATTTTGTGGGAAAGTAACTGTCCTTATGGCCTTCCTTTGTTTAGGTTTCCATTATGGTCCGGTCGCTTAATGTTTGTATTTCTTTCCCTTTGGTGTCTTTTATGGGTTGAGTAAGTTAATTGTATCAATTCCTGATCTTTGTTTTACTTCTACTTTGCATATCAGGGCTGTTTTGTTTGTGCCGTGTGGCGGCTGTATAAGGTCTCCCCGTACATGCATTTAATGCTCTTATTTTTCCAATCCTCAGGGATTGCTTATGCAATTGCTTTTCACTGTTCCATCAATTGACATCCTTAAGATACCTGTTGAAGGTAATTATTAAACCGATGTTCGTTCCTCGTTGTATAACAACTGCTTGTTTGACATCCCTGTACTTTAAGTAGACTAGGATGTTTTGTGGGCTTTTGTTGTACCTTCCTTCTATTCGAAGGAATCTTCTTCAGTAATTTTATATGTATTTAATAACCTGTATGAACATCGCTTTAGTTTTGACGGTATCACATCCTTATTAACCAAAATGAGTATTACAAATACATTTAAAATATCAATATCACCCCTTAGGTTACACTCTGCTTCTTCTGTACGGATTCCCCATTCTATTAAGAACTATAATACTATCATGTTGCCTTCGGTATTGGTTAGACCCTTAAATTTGTCTTCTGTAACTTCAGTTAATCTCAAAGGAGCAGGCAATACCAATGTTTTTGGGAGTAGTCTTCGTATAAGACTTATCTCCTCTCAAATCGCCCATCCTTCGAAAATATACTAATCCGTGGAAAAGAAGTGGAATGTATCCTAGTATTTCTAAGTGCAATGCCCAGAGGTGCAGATGTTGTTCGCATTTAAGCACTGCGTCTACCGTTACTTCATCTGTAAACGGTAGAAGCTTCTCTGTAGTTAACATGTCTGATTTGACATGACAGTCTACAGATTTAATTTATCTAATTACTTGACGTGCTGCAAACTGTAATATGCAGTACGTCGGTCAAACTAACCGCATGCTTAAAACTAGATTGAGCGAGCATTATCGTAGAATGAGTAAGCCTAAGAAAAATGACACTTTCTTGTACCGTCACTTTCGACGTACATGTCATTCTGTAAATAACATTGTTATACAACCAGTGGAAAAACTTTATTACGATGCAAATTCTACATCTAGATTCAAAATAATCAAAAGACATGAAGCTGAACTGAAATGTATTAAATTTTTACAGACCCCTTTTCCACTGGGATTTAATGACAACATTTATCATGAGGGTAATATTTCCAGAATGCCGGACTTTGATATTTTCTCACTCCTGGAATGTCGTAAACGCAGAACTAGATCTCACGGCACCAGGAAAAATGGAAAATTTATACGTAAATCACGTGCTTTAAACGAAACAATACTAGACTGAAGTGACTGTCAATTATATTATTAAATCATGGACGCCACTCTATGCTTTCATGTTGAAGTTCATTACCCGTTTCTGTTTTACGTCTTCTGGACACCGAGGCGAATAAATTCTACGATAGTTCTCATCAGTTATATGATGCGGCTCTCTTAACTAGAGGCTATACTCAGCATACTCTCCGTCCTTACATTGATTCTGAAATTAATCATAAACGCCATTTCTTCAAAATATCCTTCATTAATAAGGGTATGGATTTTATAGATTTGCCCAGTATCTTCCGTGAGAGATCGGTACTTTCTTCCATTCCTGCTTATTTTCATAATACTGAAACACCTATAATTTCCTATAAATATAACAAACCTGTTAGATCTATCATTTTTAATTTCAATAAACCTGTTTCAGATCTTGATATTGATACTAATACTCCTGATTCATGTGATTGTAAAAACTCAAAGTATTGCTATCCTGCTGCTGGTCATGTAATTACTGGCAATTTGAAAATTATTCCTGATTCTAGGATAAGGAATATAATTTCTAAAGGACCGAAATATCGGTTTCCTTCTAAAATTGATTTCAGTAAATGTAGAGATGAAATCGCTGCTTCATTGAATGAATTCGGTAATCGATGGTGTACGCGAGAGTATGTTGAGCATAAAGCCCTTAAGGACTGGAAACTTAGCATTTTAAAACTAGTGAATAAACGCATTTCTTTCTATTCTCAAAATACTAACTTATTACCTCCTAAGCCCAAGACGTCTTTTCGTCATCTTAAACTAGGTATTCAAGAATTTCATAAGAAGTTTGTTTTGGCCCCTGCAGACAAGGCCGCTAACAACGTCGTCGTTGTGTGACGGCTCCACTATGTTAACACGCTTAAGCAGGAGCTTGGTGGTACTAAGGCCTATGAACTTCAGCCTTTAGATGAAGAGAGAGCTATAGAAGATAAACATGTTTGTCTTTCAGCCACCAAGTTTGCTGTGTGTGTTAACGAAGGCCAAGACAAGCTTCCTACGCTATACTGGTTACCAAAACTTCATAAAAAACCTTACAAAGCACGGTTTATTGCAAATTCTAGCTCTTGCACTACCACTGAACTTTCTAAATTATTAACTTCCTGTCTTACTGCTATTAAAACGCATGTAATTAAATATTGTGATAAAGTCTTTGAAAGATCAGGAAGAAATCTGTTTGGGTCTATAAAAAATTCGAATGAGGTTTTAAATAAATTGAAATCTAGACATTTTCGTGCTTCTAGTCTTTCTACCTACGATTTTTCCACTCTTTACACAACACTTCCTCATAATCTTATAAAAGAAAAGCTTAATGATTTAATTGAATGGGCTTTTCACAGAGAAGATTCTCTCTATCTTGCATGTAATGTCAGAAATGCATTTTTCACTTCTAAAGAGCATAAGAATTATACACTTTGGTCATGTCAGAAAGTGTGTGATGCCCTCACCTTTCTACTTGACAATATTTATATTAGATTCGGTACTAAGTTATTTAGACAAATTGTGGGTATTCCGATGGGTACTAATTGCGCACCTCTTGTGGCTGATCTGTTCTTGTATTGTTATGAAAGAGACTTCATTTTGTCGCTTTCCATTGATAACCAATATGAAATTATTGAAGCTTTTAGCTCTACTTCTAGATATTTAGATGATTTATTAAATATTGATTATACCTATTTTGATGGTTAATATGACTTAATATGGCGAGGAGATGATTATACCTATTTTGATGGTTTGATCAGTCAGATTTACCCCCTAGAACTTCAGTTAAATAAAGCAAATTCTTCTGATACCGAGGCCCCGTTTTTGGATTTACATCTATCTATTGTAGATGGATTTGTTTCGTGCAAAATTTATGATAAACGCGATGACTTTGATTTTGAGATTGTAAATTTTCCTTTTTTGGATGGTGATGTTCCTCGTGCGCCATCCTATGGCGTTTATATTTCGCAATTAATTCGATTTGCTAGAGTGTGTAGTCATGTAACTGACTTCAACACTCGTAATAAATTATTAACAGCTAACTTCCTTAATCAGGGTTATCGGTACCTTAAACTACGCAAAGCCTTTTCAAAATTTTATAGACGCCATTCTGATTTAATTTCAAAATTCAATATTGGACTTAAATCTCTTCTGCAACAAGGTCTATCGGAACCCGAATTTTATGGTGACTTAGTATATAAATTCAGAAAAATATATAACCGCAATGACTTCAGCTCCCAATTTCGTAAAATCATTCTTCGATATAAAAAGATTGGGTCTAACATGGATATTATACGACAGACTGCATGCATGGTAGTTAACCCAATCACGGTTGGCAACTTTGCTTCCCTCTTTAATTGCACGCCGGTGGGTCAGGCCTCAGATTCTTTGACGGCTCCAACGTAAAGGCTTATTGAGAATGAGAGATAATGCTGGTTGGTGCCTGATGCTCTGTCTCTGGTCGGGCTCATCGGAGTCTAACTGTTGGTTTTCTTTTGCTCCAGCATTTCAGTGGTTTCTTGCTGTCGAGTCCTCACCGTTGTCTCACCTCTGTGCTTCTTTGATTTTTGTGTTCACGGAGATGTTGCACTGATGAGTTAGGAGGCCTTCATGCGGACTGAACAAATTATTTGTCTAAATCGCGACAGAAGTAAGGGCGAGGATTGTGGCCACGTAAAATCGATTTAAGCCCCCCAGTGGAAATCTTCCACTGACCCTTCCAAGGCGGCTCTTTGGGGCGATTTATTTATGTTGTTGTTTGTTACTTACTGTGTGTATCACTTGTGTCTTTTAATTTTGGATGGCCATATGGCCATTTTGTGGGAAAGTAACTGTCCTTATGGCCTTCCTTTGTTTAGGTTTCCATTATGGTCTGGTCGCTTAATGTTTGTATTTCTTTCCCTTTGGTGTCTTTTATGGGTGGAGTAGGTTAATTGTATCAATTCCTGATCTTTGTTTTACTTCTACTTTGATATTTAGTATGAAGCTTCATCTAGTTGATCTCTACCAAGATTGTTCAAATTATAGCCGTGGGGCCAAAAATGGCCTCACAGGGGGGCCCACTGGTTTTACATAGGCTTATATAGGGATCGAAAACCTTTAAAAAATTTCTTGTCTGAAACCAGAAGGCCCTGGTCTTTAATATTTGATATGAAGCTTCATCTAGTTGACCTCTTCAAAGATTGTTCAAATTATAGCCCTGGGGCCAAAAATGCCCCTGTACCGGGGCCCACTGGTTTTATGCAGGCTTATGATAGGGAAATCTTTAAAAGTCTTCTTGTCTGCAACCAGAAGGCACAGGTTTTTGATATTTAGTTTGAAGCTTCATCTAGTTGACCTCTACCAAGACTGTTCAAATTATAGCCCTTGGACCAAAAATGGCCCCGCACCGGGGCCCACTCGCTTTAAATAGACATATTAGGGAAATACTGTAGTTTTACACCTTTAATGGATGTAGGTCGTTTCTGCAAAATTCACTCTTTTATTGAAATCATCCAAGAACCTTACAGGGATCGCAGGTTCGATCCCGGGCTTCTCCAGACTTTCGGATGAGTCTTTAAACCAAGGTCCCGTCTCCGTATGACCTTAGCCGTTGGTGGGACGTTAAACTCAAACACTCACTAAGTCCAAGAACCTTACAAAAAGGCACTGCCCTCAAATTTCCTAACACTTATGTAATAAAAATGAGATTATACAAAAACAAAATGAATACATATTGAGCTGATCTAGCTTAGAAACCATTACAATATCATCAATTTCTGGTATTTGTCTTTCATTAAATACACTATGATCTATCCAAAATAATAGATAGTTAAACACTAAATCAAACGGTATGCTAATCAACAAATTAGGCTTAACAGCATATATTGCTTTTTATATGCTGCAAAATTACTGGACATGAGCAACTTTATTTAATGACTTTACAGAAGTCATGCTACTAAAATAGGTGTAAGGCAAGGAGATCCATTATTTTCATTACCATACCGAGATGATGTGCAAGGACGCAATGGTCCGTGGTTGGTTTTTACTAGTTCAAATAGTACTACTCATAAATCCATGGCCAGATTAAAAAGTAGAAGTAAAACAAAGATCAGGAATCGATACAAGTAACTTACTCCACCCATCAAAGACACCAAAGGGAAAGAAACACAAACATTAAGCGACCAGACCATAATGGAAACCTAAACAAAGGAAGGCCATAAGGACAGTAACTTTCCAACAAAATGGCCATATGGCCAGCCAAAAAAATAAAAAGACACAAGTGATACACACAGTGAGTAGCAAACAACAACATAAATAAATCGCCACAGAAGAAAGGCCTTGGAACAGTCAGTGGAAAGATTTCCACTGGGGGGCTTAAATCGATTTTACGTGGCCACAATCCTCGCCCTTACTTCCGTCGCGATTTAGACAAATAATTTGTTCAGCCCGCTTGAAGGCCGCCTAACTCATCAGTGCAACATCTCTGTGAACACAAATAATCAAAGAACCACAGAGGTGAGACAACGGTGAGGACGCGACAGCAAGAAACCACTGAAATGCTGGAGCAAAAGAAAACCAACAGTTAGACTCCGATGGGCCCGACCAGAGACAGAGCATCAGGCACCAACCAACATTACCTTGAATTAGATCTCTCTAATTCTCAATAAACCTTTACGTTGGAACCGTCATAGAATCTGAGGCCTGACCCACCGGCGTGCAATTAAAGAGGGAAGCAAAGTTGTCAACCGTGATTAGGTTAACTACCTTGCATGCAGTCTGTCGTATAATATCCATGTTTTACCCAATTTGTTTATATCGAAGAATGATTTTACGAAATTGGGTGCCAAAGTCATTACGGTTATATATTTTTCTGAATTTATATACTAAGTCACCATAAAATTCGGGTTCCGATAGACCTTGTTGCAGAAGAGATTTAAGTCCAATATTGAATTTTGAAATTAAATCAGAATGGCGTCTATAAAATTTTGGAAAGGCTTTGCATAGTTTATGGTACCGATAACCCTGATTAAGAAGTTTAGCCGTTAATAATTTATTACGAGTGTTGAAGTCAGTTACATGACTACACACTCTAGCAAATCGAATTAATTTTGAAATATAAACGCCATAGGATGGCGCACGAGGAACATCCGCATCCAAAAAAGGAAAATTTACAATCTCAAAATCAAAGTCATAGCGTTTATCATAAATTTTGCACGAAACAAACCCATCTGCAATAGATAGATGTAAATCCAAAAACGGGGCCTCGGTATCAGAAGAATTTGCTTTATTTAACTGAAGTTCTTGGGGGTAAATCTGACTGATTCAACCATTGTAATAGGTATTATCAATATTTAATAAATCATCTAAATATCTAGAAGTGGAGCTTAAAACTTCAATAATTTCAGATTGGTTATCAGTGGAAAACGACAACATGAAGTCTCTTTCATAACAATACAAGAATAGATCAGCCACAAGAGGTGCGCAATTCGTACCCATCCGAATGCACACAATTTGTCTTAATAACTTAGTACCGAATCTAATATAAATATTGTCAAGTAGAAAGGTGAGGGCATCACACACTTTCTGACATGACCAAAGTGTATAATTCTTATGCTCTTTAGAAGTGAAAATTGCATTTCTGACATTACATGCAAGACAGAGAGAATAATCTCTGTGAAAAGCCCATTCAATTAAATCATTAAGCTTTTCTTTTATAAGATCATGAGGAAGCGTAGCGTAAAGAGTGGATAAAATCGTAAGTAGACAGACTTGAAGCACGAAAATGTCTGGATTTCAATTTATTTAAAACCTCATTCGAATTTTTTATAGACTAAAACAGATTTCTTCCTGATCTTTCAAAGACTTTATCACAATATTTAATCACATGCGTTTTAATAGCAGTCAGACAGGCAGTTAATAATTTAGCAAGTTCAGTGGTAGTGCAAGAGCTAGAATTTGCAATAAACCGTGCTTTGTAAGGTCTTTTATGAAGTTTTGGTAACCAGTCGGTTAACACACACAGCAAACTTGGTGGCTGAATGACAAATATGTTTATCTACTATAACTCTCTCTTCAGCTAAAGGCTGAAGTTGATAGGCCTTAGTACCACCAAGCTCCTGCTTAAGCGTGTTAACATAGTGGAGCCGTCACCCAACGACGACGTTGTTAGCGGCCTTGTCTGCAGGGGCCAAAACAAACTTCTTATGAAATTCTTGAATACCTTGTTTAAGATGACGTAAAGACGTCTTAGGCTTAGGAGGTAATAAGTTAGTATTTTGAGAATAGAAAGAAATGCGTTTATTCACTAGTTTTAAAATGCTAAGTTTCCAGTCCTTTAGGGCTTTGTGCTCAACATACTCTCGCTTACACCATCGATTACCGAATTCTTTCAAGGAAGCAGCGATTTCATCTCTACATTTACTGAAATCAATTTTAGAAGGAAACCGATATTTCGGTCCTTTAGAAATTATATTACTTATCCTATAATCAGGAATAATTTTCAAATTGCCAGTAATTACATGACCAGCAGCAGGATAGCAATACTTTGAGTTTTTACAATCACATGAATCAGGAGTATTAGTATCAATATCAAGATCTGAAACAAGTTTATTGAAATTAAAAATGATAGATCTAACAGGTTTGTTATATTTATAGCAAATTATAGGTGTTTCAGTATTTTGAAAATAAGCAGGAATGGAAGAAAGCACCGAGCTCTCATGGAAATGGGCAAATCTATAAAATCCATACCCTTATTAATGAAGGATATTTTGAAAAATGGCGTTTATGATTAATTTCAGAATCAATGTAAGGACGGAGAGTATGCTGAGTATAGCCTCTAGTTAAGAGAGCCGCATCATATAACTGATTAGAACTATCGTAGAATTTATTCGCCTCGGTGTACAGAAGACGTAAAACAGAAACGGGTAATGAACTTAAAAATGAAAGCATAGAGTGGCGTCCATGATTTAATAATATAATTAACAGTCACTTCAGTCTAGTATTGTTTCGTTTAAACGCACGTAATTTACGTTTAAAGTTACCATTTGTCCTGGTTCCGTGAGATCTAGTTCTGCGTTTTCGACATTGCAGGAGCGAGAAGCCTTAGATATTCTCTGTCTTTATGTATGCTGGATTCCTATCCTAACAAAAAGTCACAGTAATTATTAGTCTGTATTTCCAAAAATCGAAACTGACATTGATATTGAGTTTCTGTTGCAAAAGATATCATTGATAAATGAGGTACAGAATATTTTGTGTAAACCAAGCTGTTCCATGACCTAGAGGATTTTTGCTATTCAACAGGGAAAGAAACAGTTTCCTTCCTTACAGTACACATGTGTAAAATGTATCTTTTCTGCATTGGTATTGTAATTGTTGACGTTTCTTAAGTGTCTTATTTTTTCTGTATTTACTTTGTCAATTATCAGAAGCGAGCTGTTCTTTTGCACAGTTACTGTACTCGTCTTTTGTGAGTTTTCACTTTGGTCTTTTTTAATTGTTTGGGTGGACTGCGTCTTATTATTGTGGCTCGGTCTGAATAAATATCACTTTTACTACATGGGTATCAGCTGAAACATATTAAGCTCAATGTACATGGGCATTTTAATGTAGAAATTGTTCTTAATATTATGTTTTCTTGTAATATGTTTTGCTACAGTTGAAAAATACTCGGTTGAGATTTGCACAAACATTCTTCAGTCAAACAATACTGTGTTTGTCCTGCTGGAAAAATAGCTATCGGCATGTGCACACTCACAGCTTGTATCCTCTTTTCTCTTGGACATTTGACTTATCAGTCCACAATACAACCACTATCACAGGCCAACCACTCCAAGTTTTGAATGCTATCACAGAGCAAAGGATTGAGCAGGCACAAATGGGGCCCAGAAAAGAAGTTGTATATATAGTAAATGGACAATAAATCAATGGGCCCATCGGAGTCTAACTGTTGGTTTTCTTTTGCTCCAGCTTCCAGGGGTTTCTTGCTGTCGAGTCCTCACCGTTGTCTCACCTCTGTGGTTCTTTGATTTTTGTGTTCACGGAGATGTTGCACTGATGAGTTAGGAGGCCTTCATGCGGACTAAACAAATTATTTGTCTAAATCGCGACGGAAGTAAGGGCGAGGATTGTGGCCACGTAAAATCGATTTAAGCCCCCAGTGGAAATCATTCCACTGACCGTTCCAAGGCGGTTCTTCTGTAGCGGTTTATTTATGGTGTTGTTTGTTACTTACTGTGTATATCACTTGTGTCTTTTAATTTTGGATGGCCATATGGCCATTTTGTGGGAAAGTAACTGTCCTTATGGCCTTCCTTTGTTTAGGTTTCCATTATGGTCTGGTCGCTTAATGTTTGTGTTTCTTTCCCTTTGGTGTCTTTGATGGGTGGAGTAAGTTAATTGTATCGATTCCTGATCTTTGTTTTACTTCTACTTTGAACAGACTAAGTAAGATGTATATGTGGCTAACTGTTGAAAGAGATCATTTTCAGAACCAACAAAGATTCAAAATCGTATGAGTAATGAGATAACTTCTCATAGATTTTATAATTATTATCACCAGTTTAAATGCTTCTTGATGCCTTGCATATGTGCTTTATACATGTAATTACTGCAACAACTGCTGAGATAGGTAAATTAAGTGAAAAACCTATACAAATATATAGTGAAGAACCTATATAAAAATGTATAGAAACCATACATGTAATCATGATCACATAAGTTTTGGTACTCAGAAATCATGTGATTTCTAAAAGCATTTTTTTTTTCAAATGGCCTTGGAATATAACTTCAGGAAGCCGTTTGATTTCGTTCATATGGGCTATACAAAAAAGATAGATTGGCTAGTGCCTTGTGCAGATACAACAACATAAAAAACGTTAAATGCCTTAATATCAAGGAAAAGTAATCTCAAGTGTTATTGGTTGTCCCTAGAGTAAACATTTCTTTTCACATGGACAATTAGGGTAAAAAAAACAACAATTAAACTTGAGTCGTTTCTCTCGAGTCGGATAACAAATTTCACAAAATCTGAAACAACATCTAAAATGACTGATATGTTGTTGATTTGAATGTTAAACCTAAACACCACCTTAGCACTTGTTGGACACGACAGACATAAACAAAACTATGCACATGATTTTATCAGTGCGTTTGATGACATTTGTCATCAAAACCTTTACGATATAGTTCTGTAGACAAAATAGTTTGTTTTGGCCATGGCGTTCAACAGGAAGCAAATTTACCGAACTGGATGTTTTGAAATAATACTTATAATTATGCTATGAACTACTTACACAAACCATACTATACTATAGCGAACCAAATTGAAAGCAATAGTAAAGTATTATTAAACAGCATGACTGAATAATGATAATCATATAATTTCACAGTTTGCTGAATCATGACTATCAGTATTCAGTCTGTTAAACCACAATGTTACAGGCCCTCAATTTCCATGAAATTTCATCTACATATTTCTAAGATATGTGGATAGTTTTCATACTAAAATGGTGTCTTGACAAAAATTGAAACATGGTAAAATTGCATATAACATTTTAATGAATACAACACTTGGAGCTGAAATATAGGGATAACATCAAAGAAAGCTGAATGCCCAGCCACTATTACTAGACATATGATGCCATTCATAGTATTAACTAACTGAACAAGTATTGCTTTAATTCATAAAACGTTGCAGCATTAGACATTTGAAACTCTGAATACTGTAGACAGGTTTATATCAGAGTACTCTATGTTGTGATAGAGACTTCATTAAAATGTAATTAATTTACTACAGAAATAACATTTAAAAGTGAATGCATCGTAATTATAATGGCTATACCCAAGGCAACTATTGTGCATAATTTCATCAAATTCCAAGCGTGGGCAGAAACCAATGTAAATTTCCTATACCCTGAAAGACCCCGTTTGTGAAATTATGAAGGTCACATGACGAAGATGGCCGCCATGCCCAAATAAGGCAAAAATCTTGAAAACTTTTCTTCACCAGAGCTGATTGTCTTGGAACTTGGTATGTAGCTGGGTGAATGAGTCTACCATGTTTGCAAAAATAATGACTCTTGGTTGACCTATTTTATGCAAAGGTCAAATTTGGTTCCTTTGACTTTTCAATAGGAAAAAGTAAAACAATGCATTTTTTTTTTCAGAAAAAAAAATGTGGTCATGAGAATGCCAAAGGTAAAATTCATCAGCTGATCTTGGCTCAAGGTCACTTGGATTGCAGGTCCATTCATTACGATAACACACCCGTGTGACATAGTGCATTTTTCACATCTCCAAAAATGCCATTTTTCTGATGAAAATCCGTGACATTTTTCTTATAAATACTGGAAACATAGGTTGTGGGTGCTCGTTAGAACCGCCTCATTGAGGCGGTTCTAACGAGTACCCACAACCTATGTCTTGGAGCAGAAATAAGAAAAATAATGTATACCCCCGTAAACCCCAGTTTTCTCTATATAAAGTGGGGTATAGGGGGCATTCATTTCACGGACGTGTTCACGTGATGGTCATTTCAAAAAACTTTTTCTCTGAGACCCTGGGCCAATGATATTTAAGATTTATTTGCAGCATTAGGACACTGAGGGAATGCAAATTTGTAGAAATGGTCTAGGTCACAAGACCAAGATAACTACAGTGCCCAGATCTAGTAAATATGTTCTATAAAAGGGTTATCTTTTGGAAGCAAGCAACAGAACTGAAAATATGGAGTGTATATGTTTTCTGGGCCAGACTAGCTAGTTTCGGCCAATTAGGCTTCATCAGTGACCCTCAGATATTTTCAAAATTCCACAATGGAATCAATGATCCCAAAGGACAAGAAAATATAATCTACACTATGATGTAGGGCAGAGAGACATCAAAATCTTTCTTCTTTGGAACCAGTGTGCCAGTTTTTCTTGAAGTACTACCAAATTTGCAAAAAGGATGGCCCCAGGTGGTCCTTGACATACTTTATGCCGAAGTCAAATTTTGTTTCCTAGGCTTTTCAATGGGAAAATTAAAAAAAAAAATCGAAAACTGTTGTAATTATGAAATGAGAGTGGGTACTGTGTGAATGACTGTGGATGTTATTATATGTATAAATGACTGTGAATGCTGTGATATGTCAAGGTCAGTCAGTAACATTGGCCCCAGGTGTCCATCAGCATTTCAATTTAAATTGTATGTACAACCGCCTTGGCAGTGAATGAACACAAGCTGTAAATGGTTCGGATCACATGACCAAAATGGCTGCCATGGCCATATATTAAAAATCTTCCCAAGAACCTCTGTGCCCATTCCTTGAATTTTTAATTGCAGCTTCAGGTGACAATATCTTATAAATTATCACCCAAGGTTGAGCTTGACCCATTTATCAGTGCCAAATATCATAGTTACTCAGATGAGGAAACAAGGGACTAAGGTGAGCGATCAGGACCTCATGGTCCTCTTGTTCAGTGCTGTCAGTCCAAACATACATGTAAATGAATCTGGGCATATGGGTTTTTCAAACGTAGAGGGTCTTAAAAGCATGTTTGTTTGTTTGGATCAAGGTATTACTTCCCCATCAACGTTATTTAGGTCATTTTTGAGACGTTGCTTCCAATTTTGTGGGACTTTTACCCGACATTGGGATAAAATGCAATCTCACACAAACCAGAAGGGTTTATATGCAGGGACTGTCCGACACACACACTTTGCCTGGACAGGCTTAGACTGTCAAAGTCGTGTACCGTACTGATGTGCGGTCAGTTTTAGCACTGCGTTGGAAACAACATGCAATCCAATCTACAGTGAAATTCGATAACTCGAATATAGATAATTCGTATGGATAATTCGAACTGCATTATTGGTCCTCAGAGAATTGTTCCTATAGCTCCAGATATCCATGTGTGTTCGTACATTTATGGTCTGTTTGATTTTATCTTGAAACTTGAAACTG
Organism: Lucinisca nassula; assembly: GCA_963580285.1. Classification (NCBI taxonomy): domain Eukaryota; kingdom Metazoa; phylum Mollusca; class Bivalvia; order Lucinida; family Lucinidae; genus Lucinisca; species Lucinisca nassula. Next base: position 27,777,955 of record OY757021.1, on the reverse strand, counting down.
AGGTAATGGCCAAGTATGACCGACTCAGTGTACGAAAATAGATAGATAGGTGTATGGTTGTGTACTCATTAGAATCGCACCAATGAGGCGATTCTAATGACTACACACAGAATACAATGTGTTTACAAAATGAAAACAAATCTTTAGGTCATTCCCATTTATGCCTCATGGCTTGGCAGTATGAGTAACCCTCAGAAGTTCTTACTATCCCTATCTTGAACAAAATTTCATGATCTTGAAGGTGTTCGAGTTATTGAAGTTTGACTGTATTTCTCTAAGCCCGGATGAATGGGGGCCACATTAAAGCATGTATTTTTCAGGGTAAAGTTCGTGGAAAAGCAGGATATTTTCCTGCCACCTATGTGATTCCTTTACAAATGGATCAGCGGGTCTTCCAAGTTCTGCAGCCATTGAATCTCTTAGATGGCAACAACAGTGTCAAGTTTCATAAAGATCAGGTGAGTCAGACAATTACCTACTTTATTCTTCGGTGCTGCTGGTAAAATAACTGCATGGACTTCAAGCATAAGGAAATCCTTGCATCTTATCAGAAGAAGGGCGAAGATTCGGCCGGTAAAAGATCTTCAAGCCCCCTATTGGAAAATGCTGCTGACCGTTCTTAGGCGGTAGTTTTGGTGTTGGTATTTTGCTGTCATTTTTAGCTCACCTGGGCCGAAGGCTCCAGGGGAGCTTATAGTATAGTGGGTCGTCCGTCGTCCGTCCGTCGTCCGTCCACACTTTTGAGCAGCTATATCTCTGTATCCTGCAGGCTGATCTCAATCATTTCTCATCTGTAGCATGCCTCTGGTGGGGCATTGATGACATAAACTTTTTTTCGAAATCGCTCTAAAACTTTGGTTCCTATGGTAACCACAAGGTCCCATAGACTTACTATGGGAAAATGCTTGTCATCACCGTAGCGCCTTCAGTTTTGATCGGATCTTTCTGAAACTTATATGTAAGGTGACTGGGGATAAAAACTCGGATGAGTTCGAAAACCGGCCAAGTCGGCCCAATTATCATAGAGTTACGTCCCTTTGATTGCTGAAAATACCAATTTTCGACCTTGTCATCACCGTAGCCCCTTCAGTTTTGATCGGATCTTTCTGAAACTTATATGTAAGGTGGCTGGGGATAAAATCTCGGATGAGTTCGAAAACTGACCAAGTCGGCCCATTTATCGTAGAGTAACGTCCCTTTGATAGCTGAAAATGCTGATTTTTAATCTTGTCATCACTGTAGGCCTTTCAGTTTTGATCGAATCTTTCTGAAACTTATATGTTAAGTGGCTGAGGACAAAGTCTCGGATGAGTTCGAAAACCAGCAAAGTTGGTCCATTTATCACAGAGTAACGTCCCTTTGATTGCTGAAAATGCCGATTTTTGACCTTGTCATCACCGTAGCGCCTTCAGTTTTGATCGGATCTTTCTGAAACTTATATGTAAGGTGACTGGGGATAAAAACTCGGATAAGTTCGAAAACCGGCTAAGTCGGCCCAATTATCATAGAGTTACGTCCCTTTGATTGCTGAAAATACCAATTTTCGACCTTGTCATCACCTTAGCCCCTTCAGTTTTGATCGGATCTTTTTGAAACTTATATGTAATGTGGCTGGGGATAAAACCTCGGATAAGTTCGAAAACCGGCTAAGTCCGCCGATTTATCATAGAGTTACGTCCCTTTGATTGCTGAAAATGCCGATTTTCGACCTTGTCATCACCGTAGCCCCTTCAGTTTTGATCGGATCTTTCTGAAACTTATATGTAAGGTGGCTGGGGATAAAATCTCGGATGAGTTCGAAAACTGACCAAGTCGGCCCATTTATCGTAGAGTAACGTCCCTTTGATTGCTGAAAATGCTGATTTTTAGCTCACCTGGGCCGAAGGCTCCAGGGGAGCTTATAGTATAGTGGGTCGTCCGTCGTCCGTCCGTCGTCCGTCCACACTTTTGAGCAGCTATATCTCTGTATCCTGCAGGCTGATCTCAATCATTTCTAATCTGTAGCATGCCTCTGGTGGGGCATTGATGACATAAACTTTTTTTTGAAATCGCTCTAAAACTTTGGTTCCTATGGCAACCACAAGGTCCCATAGACTTACTATGGGAAAATGCTTGTCATCACCGTAGCGCCTTCAGTTTTGATCGGATCTTTCTGAAACTTATATGTAAGGTGACTGGGGATAAAAACTCGGATGAGTTCGAAAACCGGCCAAGTCGGCCCATTTATCATAGAGTTACGTCCCTTTGATTGCTGAAAATGCCCATTTTCGACCTTGTCATCACTGTAGCCCCTTCAGTTTTGATCGGATCTTTCTGAAACTTATATGTAATGTGGCTGGGGATAAAACCTCGGATGAGTTCGAAAACTGGCCAAGTCCGCCGATTTATCATAGAGTTACGTCCCTTTGATTGCTGAAAATGCCGATTTTTATCCCCCGACCGAATAGGTTCGGGGGATATAGCGATCAGCCTGGCGTCCGTCCGTCCGTCCGTCTGTCCGTCCGTCCGTCCGTCCGTCCGTCCGTAGACGCAACCTTGTGATGGCCATAACTCCTATACCCTTTGAGATTCATTGATGGTTCTTGGCACAATTGTTCACAAGGCCGAGACGGCGTGTCATGCGCAAGAACCAGAACTCTGGATGCCATACTTTTTTAGTTATCTCCCCTTTTAATAAAATAGAGTGACTACTTTGTGATGGCCATAACTCCAATACCCTTTGAGAGATATTGATGGTACGTGGCACAGTTGTTCACAAGGCTGAGACGGCGTGTCATGCACAAGAACCACAACTCTGGTTGCCATGGTTTTGGAGTTATCTCCCCTTCCAATAAAATAGAGTGACAACCTTGTGACGGCCATAACTCTTATACCCTTTGAGTTTCATTGATGGTTCTTGGCACAATTGTTCACAAGGCTGAGACGGCGTGTCATGCGCAAGAACCAGAACTCTGGATGCCATACTTTTTAAGTTATCTCCCCTTTTAATAAAATAAAATGACTACTTTGTGATGGCCATAACTCCAATACCCTTTGAGATATATTGATGGTACCTGGCACAGTTGTTCACAAGGTTGAGACGGAGTGTCATGCACAAGAACCACAACTCTGGTTGCCATGGTTTTGAAGTTATCTCCCCTTCCAATAAAATAGAGTGACAACCTTGTGATGGCCATAATTCTAATACCCTTTAAGATATTTTGATGATACCTGACACAGTTGTTCACAAGGCTGAGACGGTGTGTCATGCACAAGAACCACAACTCTGGGTGCCATGGTTTTTTAGTTATCTCCCCTTCCAATAATATAGAATCACTACCGTGTGATGGTCACATCTCTAACACTCTTCGAGATATATTGATGATACTTGGTACAGTTGTACATGAGGTTAAGCAGGTGTGTCAAGAACCACAACTCTGGGTGCCCTGGTTATTTAATTATCTCCCCTGACAATATAACCTTGTGATGGCCATAACTCAAATACCCTTTGAGATATATTGTTGGTACTTGGCACAATTGAATACAACATTGAGATGGCGCTTCATCCTAAGAACCACAACTCTGGGTGCTATGATATTTGAGTTATCTCCCCTTCCAATATAACAGTATGATAACCTTGTAATCATCGTACCTCCAATACCCTTTGAGACATATTTGTGGTACTTGATGCAGATGTACATGAGGTTAAGCACGTGTGTCATGCTCAAGAATTACAACTCTGGGTGCTCTGGTTTTTTAGTTATCTCCCCTTGCAATATAACCTTGTGATGGCCATAACTCCAACACCCTTTGAGATATATTGAAGGAACTTGGCACAATTGTATACAAGGTACAGAAGGGATGTCATGTGCAAGAACCACAACTGTTGGTGCTGTGGTATTTGAGTTATCTACCCTTTCAGTATAACAGTATGACCTGCTTGTGATCACCATATCTCCAATACCCTTTGAGACATATTGATGGTACTTTATACAGAAATACACGAGCTTAAGCAGGCATGCCATGCGCAAGAATGACATTTCTGAGTGCCCTGGTTTTTTAATTATGTCCCCTAACAGTAAAATCTTGTGATGGCCATAACTGCAATACTTTTGTGATATATTGCTGGTTTAATTCTGTTGCACTTTCTATTGGTGAACAATCTTCTGAAGGCCATATTGGCTTTTGGTCGGGGGATTTGCCATCTCTTCCGATGGCTATTTTTGACCTTGTCATCACCGTAGCCCCTTCAGTTTTGATCGGATCTTTCTGAAACTTATATGTAATGTGGCTGGGGATAAAACCTCGGATGAGTTCGAAAACCGGCCAAGTCCGCCGATTTATCCTAGAGTTACGTCCCTTTGATTGCTGAAAATGCCGATTTTTGACCTTGTCATCACTGTAGCCCCTTCAGTTTTGATCGGATCTTTCTGAAACTTTAACGTAAGGTGGCTTGGGATAAAATCTTGGATGATTTCGAAAACCAGCCAAGTTGGTCCATTTATCACAGAGTTATGTCCCTTTGATTGCTGAAAATGCCCATTTTCGACCTTGTCATCACCGTAGCCCCTTCAGTTTTGATCGGATATTTCTGAAACTTATATGTAATGTGGCTGGGGATAAAACCTCGGATGAGTTCGAAAACCGGCCAAGTCCACCGATTTATCATAGAGTTACGTCCCTTTGATTGCTGAAAATGCCGATTTTTGACCTTGTCATAACCGTAGTCATTACCAATAACTACTGTACATAGAAACTTGAAATTTCGCAAACATGATCAGTATGACTAGTCGTATTGTGGGAAAGAAAATAAGGGCCAAGGGGTCAGGCCTTTTAGAGTTATTTCCCTTTGTAGTTCTTGCTGTTTAATAGTGTATATTTTTATTATTTTGTGTCAAAGATTTCTCAATAACTACTGTACATAGAGACTTAAAATTTGGTAGCAACAACCAGTATGACTACTTGTATGGAATGTGGCCTGTATATGCAAAGAACCTTTTGCTATTGCCATTTTCAACTCAGGCAATGGCACTGGCCGGGGGTATACTTGCCCCACTGGGCACTTTGTCTAGTTTTTGAACTTGTCATCACCATAGCCCCATCAGTTTATATCGGATCTTCTTAGCAAGTCAGGAATAAAAGCTTGAATGAGTGAAAACTGGTGAGGTCAGCCTATTTATCATGGAGTTACATTCTACTTCATTTGCAGAAATTGCTAACCCTGCCATCACCATGTCCTTCCATTAATCCTTCAGTAAAGGTTGGCACTTCCTGAAACTTTGAATCTGTTATTTTGAAATCGCACGAAAACTTTGGTTGCTGTGGCAATCACAAGGTCCCATAGACTTACAATGGGAAAATGCTTGTCATCACCATAGCCCCTTCAGTTTTGATCGGATCTTTCTGAAACTTATAAGTATGGTGGCTGGGGATAAAATCTTGGATGAGTTCAAAAACCTGCCAAGTCGGTCCATTTTTCATAGAGTTACGTCTCTTTGATTGCTGAAAATGTCAATTTTTAACCTTGTCATCACCGTAGCCTCTTACGTTTTGATCGGATCTTTCTGAAACGTTTATGTTGTAAGATTGCTTGGGATTAAACCTCGGATGAGTTCGAAAACCAGCCAAGTTGGCCCATTTTTCATAGAATAACATCCCTTTGATTACTGAAAATGCCAAATTATGACCTTGTAATCACCATAGCCCCTTCAGTTTTTATCGGATCTTTCTGAAACTTACATTTAAGGTGGCTGGGAAAAAAACCTCAGGTGAGTTCGAATACCGGCCAAGTTGGCACATTTATCATAGAGTGACGTGCCTTTGATTGCTGAAAATGCCTATTTTCGACATTGTCATCACTGCTGCCCCTTCAGTTTTGAACGGATCTTCATGGAACTTACAAACAAGGAAGTCAGGCAGAAAGCTTGGAGGAGTTTGAAAACTCTTGTTTTTGAACTTGTCATCACCACAGCCACTTCAGTTTATATTGGATCTTCTTAGCAAGTCAGGAATAAAAGCTTGAATGGGTTTGAAAACCGGTGAGGTCAGCCGGTTTATCATAGACTTACATTCTACTTGATTTGCAGAAAATGCTTACCCTGTCATCACCATGTCCTCCCATAAAGCCTTCAGTAAAGGTTGGCACTTCCTTAAACTTTGAATCTGTTAGCTCAGGTGAGCGATACAGGACCAAGCTAGCTTGGTCCTCTTGTTTGTTATATGTCTGCGAATTTGTTGTGAGTTGTTGTTTAGTGTTTTCTATTGGTCTGATAACCCCGTGTATGAAAGAGAGGACTGATTGTTCTATTTCATAAACACTCGTATTTTTTCTTGTTTTGTATATGTTTCTTCTTCCTCTTTGTGCCGAGAGTGGGCTGCGTCTTGTGATTGTTGCGCTCCCTGGGTCTTTCTTTTAAAATATTTTCAGGTTCTCATTCAGTTGCGCACTGGTGATATCTGGCGACCATGCTCTTACTGATATACAATCTTCACCAGGAAACGAACAGTTGAGGAAAGAACCTGAGATCATACTGAAATCCCCAACTAAATATTCAAATTGGGAAGTTTACTTAAATCATAATTAAAACCACCAGAAGATGTCTACCTGTGTCTTTAAGCCAAATTCGGAAATTTGATATCTTCATTCTTGCATTTGAACAAACTTTGTCACTGGAACCCGATAATGTTGATTTCTTGAAAACTAAAGATGGCATCCAGATGTGTCTAAGATATGATTCAATTATGTCTTTTCGACATGAGATGAAAAGAACATCTTGACTCATGAGCAGTATACTGGACGATACACCCGTGAAATTGGATCAGTGGCGTTTGCATGTAGCTAAAAACGAGGAGGTGATCAGTTACAGTTTCAACATGATGATGGATATTGAAAGAACCTCAACGAAACAACCGATGGACTGCTCTGAAAGCCATCAGGAGGAACCAATGGAAACAGATATCGACGATTTGATCAAACAGATTGATTCCATGGCGATATAAATTGACCTGATTTTTACACAAGCCATCATTGTTTCAACAAGATGGAGAAGACGTGGTTTTGAAGTGCTTCTGACACCACAAGTGATAAAATTCAAACCTTACAGAAGATTACTACTTTGCATCTACATAATATTTTCTCATGAAGATATTTCTATGAAAGAAATTCTGAAGAAATTCAATGAAGAAGTAACTTTTGAAGATTTCAAGAAATTGTGGTGGACTTGTGCTAAATACAAACTCTTAGAACATTCAGTCATCACATTTGAGAACTGAAAAAAAATCTGTAGCTAACAATCCAAAGGTGATCGAGTTTCTACATTTACAGAGTAGAGACAAGAGTGATATATAAGAGCACGATCTTGAATAGAGCGTCTTTCCACTTCTGACCCCACAGAAGAAACTTCCAAAAGAAAAAAATATTAATAGTAATGATAATCAAGATGGAACACATTAGGGATCCTAGAATGAAGAAAGATGGTGAAAGAATTTTCTTCCATTGCTCATGTTTAAAGAAGTTATTGAAACAACAATATGATATCCACCTTCTGCGGACATTGGAAAAATCACTTATAGATCAACAAGCGACTAAAACACCCTATGGACGTTGCTTCAGATGTAATGCTACGACACACTGGTCACGAGATTGTACATCAGGCTTCAGGCCACCATACGAACAGTGCAGACTTCCAGACCATTGGTCACCTGAATGTCCACAGAACCGGTTGGCACAAGATGGGCTGGACATATCACCTGCATTCCCTACTGGCAATTCTGGAGAAATATCACCTGACAATCATCAGGGAAACAGTCTGCTCAGGTGAAACAGTCTTCCGAGGAGAAACAACTTTGTGTTCAGCAGAAATAGTCTTCTACTGAGGAGAAACAATCTCAGCCTAGTAATAAGAAATCAAGAAAAAGAAAGCGAACATGTTCTTACTCTCGTAGAGATAATAAACTAAAGATCAAATAAACATTTGAATAAAACAAAGTGTCATATACATTATTTTTAGACATTAGCTATAAGATAATTAGAAATATAATATAGAAAAATATATTTTTTCGACCTCGGGACGATTCCTTCGGTGGAATACGTGCTGTAACTTCTTAAACCAAGTCATATATGGAGAGAACTCAAAATCAGAAGGGCTTTTATACAGGCTGAAAGGATTGACCTACTTTACCCGAATAATCAGTCAAATTGGCAAACTAAATAGCCAATCATGATCATACCCAGAGAATTCTTTGTATTTGGTGTAGCAATGATGTTTTACGTTTCCTCTTTCGAAACAAACATACAACATCATATCAAAAAGAAATCTCCTCTATGATCTAACAAAATCAAGGTACTCTCGTTAAAAAATATATGATCCTGAAAAGGGCTGTTTGGTCTAAAGAACCTTCAGCGGTTCAGTTTTTCTTCCAAGCACCCATCACATAAGGATATGGTGTCATCTTCAAAGAAGAGACCCATGGTCCACTGTACTCAACGAAGGTCATGTGTTTTATACCATATACAGACATGGCGCCCATTTGGTCATGTGACTACAATCCCAGGCATAACTTTTTTCATTGCCTCATCCCATGGCGGCTCTTCATGAAATTTTGTTTCAATCAGTACAGCCGTTTTTAGTGGAGAAGAAGATAAAAATACTGAATCTAAAGTCATCCAGGACAAAGAACAATAAATGACCTTAAGCTTTGGAATTGATAAAGTAGAAGTAAAACAAAGATCAGGAATTGATACAATTAACTTACTCCATCCATAAAAGACACCAAAGGGAAAGAAATACAAACATTAAGCGACCAGACCATAATGGAAACCTACTAAAAAAAATCAATTTAGCTGATTGTAAATATCAATTCTGATGCTACAGGCTACAATAGAAACAGAAAAATCCACTGTTTTGCCTTTGCTGTAACTAATGGATAAGTGACTAAATTTAACCGTGACGTAAAACAGGTCAAGGTCAACCAAAGATCATCATTTGAACAAATTTTGGTAGGACCCAATTCCCTATTGCTATATGCCAAGTCTGAAGGTCATTGGTTCCAGAGGAGAATATTTTTATTTATCATATATGGGCATGGTGGACACATTGGTCATGTGCCCCAGTCCTTACGAACAAACTTTTGTTTGCACTTCCAATAGAGGCTCCATATGGAATTTGGTTTCAATAAATCCAGCGGTTTAAGTAGAAAAGAAGATAAAAAATACTGACTCTGCGCCATCCAAGACAAAGGTTAGTAATGACGACCTTTGGAATAGATTAACTTCCATCTAGCTGATTGCAAATAATATTTCTGATGCAAAAGGCTACATGCAATCTGTAAACCCACTGTTTTGCCTTTTTCTCCATGCAAATGTCTAAGTGATCAAACCTTGACGTAAAACAGGTCAAGATCAGCCAAAGGTCATCATTTGAACAATTTTTGTAAGGCCTGAGTACACGATGCTGCATCAGAAGGCCTAGGTATTTGATATTTGGTATGAAGCTTTACCTAGTGGACCTCTACCAAGTTTGTTCAAATTATAGCCCTGGGGCCAAAAATGGCACCTCGCTGGGGCCCACTTGTTTTAGATAGCCTAATAAGGAAAAACGTTTAAAAATCATCTTGTCTGAAACCAGAAGGCCCATGTTTTTGATATTTGGTATGTAGCTTCATCAAATGGATCTCTACCAAGATTGTTCAAATTATAGCACTGGGGCAAAAAATGGTCCCGTTCCGGGGCCCATTTATTTTACATAGACTTATAAGGGAAATAAACTTTAAAAATCTTCTTGTCTGAAACCAGAGGGCCCAGGTCTTTGATATTTGGTATGTAGTTTCAGCTAGTGGACCTCTACCAAGATTATTCAAATTATAGCCACGGGGCCCACTTGTTTTTAGTTATATGAGCCGAAGGCTCCGGGTGAGCTATTGTGATCGGTCACCGTCCGTCGTCGTCGTCCGTCCACCTGTCCATCCACAATTTCTTTAAATAATATCTCATCCCCTATAACTGAGCAGAATTCAACCAAACTTGGCAGAAATGATCTTTTGGTTGTACTTTTGTTCAAAGAATTCTGTTCCATGCAGAATTCTGGTTGCCATGGCAACGAAAAGGGAAAAATATGACAAAACCTTTAAAAATCATCTTGACTGAAACCAGAAATCCCAGGCTTTTGATATTTTGTATGAATCTCTATCTTGTTGACCTCTACCAAGGTTGTTCAAATTATAGCCCTGGGGCCAAAATGGCACCGCCCCGGGTCCCACAAGTTTTACATAGGCTTATATATGGTAATCCTTTAAAAACTTCTTGTATTGAACCAGAAGGCTCAGGTCTTTGATATCTGGTATGAAGTTTTATCTAGTGGACCTCTACCAAAATTGCTCAAATTATAGCCCTAGACCAAAAATGGCCCCGACCCGGGGCCCATATGCTTACTTAGGGAAAATCTTAAAAAAATCTTCTTGTCTGAAACCAGAAGGTCCAGGCCTTTGCTATGTGGTATAAAGCTTCATCTAGTAGCCCTCTACCAAGATTTTTCAAATTATAGCCCTGGGGCCAAAAATGGCCCACCCAGGGTCCCACCAGTTTTACATAGGCTTATATAGGGAAAACCTTAATAAAATCTTCTTGTCTGAAACCAGAGGGCCCAGGTTTTTGATATTTGGTATGAAGCTTCATCAAGTGGACCTCTACCAACGCTGTTCAAGTTATAGCCCTGGAGCCAAAAATGACCCCACCCCGGGGCTAACTGGTGTTACATAGCCAAAAATAGGGAAAACCTTTGAGAATCTTCTCGTCTAAAACAACAAGGCCCAGGTCTTTGATATTTAGTATGAAGCTTCATCTTGTGGACCTCTAACAAGATTGTTCAAACTCTATCACTGGGGCCAAAAATGTCCCCGCCCCGGGGGCCACTTGTTAAACATAGGCTAATAAAGGGAAAAATCATTAAAAATCTTCTTTTCTGAAACTAGAAGGAAGGCTCAGGACTTTGATATTTGGTATGAATCTTCATCTAGTGGACCTCTATCAAGTTTGTTCAAGTTATAGCCCTGGGGACAAAAATGGTTCTGCATAGGCTTATATAAGGAAAAACGTTTAAAATTCTTCTCGTCTGAAGCCGGAAGGCCCAGGTCTTTGATATTTGGTATGTAGTTTATCAAATGGACCTCTACCAAGATTGTTCAAATTATAGCACTGGGGCAAAAAAAAATGGTCCCGGGGCCCACTGAATTTACATAGGCTTATAAGGGAAAAACCTTTAAAAATCTTCTTGTCTGAAACCAGAGGGCCCAGGTCTTCGTTATTTAGTATGTAGTTTCATCTAGTGGACCTCTACAAAGATTGTTCAAATTATAAGCCCCGGGGCCAAAAATGGCCCCGCCCCGGGCCCACTTGTATTTAGCTCATGTGAGCCAAAGGCTCCGGGTGAGCTATTGTGATCGGTCACCGTCCGTCGTCGTCGTCTATCCACCTATCCGTCCACAATTTCTTTAAATGACATCTCCCCCATAACTGAGCAGAATTCAATCAAGCTTGGCGGAAATGATCTTTTGGTTGTCTTTTTTCAAAGTTGTTCAAGGAATTCTGTTCCATGCAGAACTCTGGTTGCCATGGCAACAAAAGGGGAAAAATATGACAAAACCTTAAAAAATCTTCTTGACTGAAACCAGAAGGCCCAGGTCTTTGATATTTGGTATGAACCTTCATCATCTAGTGGACCTCAACCAAGGTTGTTCAAATTGTAGCCCTGGGCCAAAATGGCACCGCCCCGGGTCCCACCAGTTTTACATAGGCTTATATAGGTTAAACCTTTAAAATCTTCTTGTATGGAACCAGAAGGCTCAGGTCTTTGATATCTGGTTTGAAGCTTCATCTAGTTGACCTCTACCAAGATTGCTCAAATTATAGCCCTGGGGCCAAAAATGGCCCCGCCTTGGGGCCTATAGGCTTATATGGGGAAAGTCTTCTGGTCTGAAACCAGATGGCCCAGACCTTTGCTATTTGGTACAGAGCTTCATTTAGTAGCCCTCAACCAAGATTTTTCAAATTATAGCCCTGGGGCCAAAATGACCCATCCCGGGTCCCACCAGGTTTGCATAGGCTTATATAGGGAAAACCTTCAAAAATCTTCTTGTCTGAAACCAGAAGACCCAGGTCTTTGATATTTGGTAGGAAGCTTCATCTAGTAGACCTCTACTAACATTGTTCAAGTAATAACCCTGGGGCCAAAAATGACCCCCATCCTGGGCTAACTGGTGTTACATAGCCAAAAATAGGGAAAACCTTAAAGAATCTTCTCGTCTAAAACCACAAGGCCCAGGTCTTTGATATTTAGTACATCTAGTCGACCTCTACCAAGATTGTTCAAACTATATCCTTGGGGCCAAAAATGTCCCCGGCCCGGGGCCACATGTTTTACATAGGCTAATAAAGGGAAAATTCTTTAAAACTCTTCTTGTCTGAAACCAGAAGGAAGGCCCAGGTCTTTGATATTTGGTATGAATCTTCATCTAGTGGACCTCTATCAAGATTGTTCAAATTATAGCCCTTGGGCCAAAAAATGGCCCGCGCCGGGGCCCACTGGTTCTACATAGGCTTATATAGGGAAAAACCTTTAAAAATCTTCTTGTCTGAAACCATTAGGCCAAGGTCTTTGATATTTTTTATTAAGTTTCATCTTCCGATTAAAGCTTGGGGGTCAAAAATGGCCCTACCTTGGAGCCCACTGGTTTGACGCAGACTATAATAGTGGACCTCTACCAAGATATAAATTATAGACCTGGGTCCAAAAGTTTCCCTGCCCCGGGACCCAATTGTAAATCTCTTAGCTCATGTGAGCGATATAGGACCATCATTGTGGTCTTGTACATAGACGAATAAGGGTAAAACCTTTAAAAATCGTCTTGTCTGAAACCAGAAGGTTCAGGTATTTGAGATTTGGTATGTAGCTTCACCTAGTAGACCTCTACCAAGATTGTTCAAATTATAGCCGGGGGGGGGGGGCAAAACTGGCCCGCCCAGGAGCCCACTTGTTTTTCATAGACTTATAAGGGAACAATCTTTAAAAATATTCTTGTCTAAAACCAGAAAGCCCAAGTCTTTGATATTTGGTATGCACCGTCACCTAGAGGACCTCTACCAAGATTGATCAAATCATAGCTCAGGGGCCAAAACTGGCTCCACCCCGGGGTCCACTTACTTTACATAGACTTAAAGGAAAAACTTTCAAACATCTTCTTGTCTGAAACCAGAGGGCCCAAGCTTTTGATATCTACCAAGATTATTCAAATTGTAAGTCCTGGGGGCCAAAAATTGCCCTGCTCCGGGACACACATGTTATTGTTTTAATTGAGGTTTAACGTCCCCATCAACACTGTTAAGATCATTTTGGAGACGTTGCTTCCAATTTTGTGGAACTTTTACCTGACAGTGAGTTGAAATGAAAATCACTTAGCTCAGGTGAGCAAATTACGACCTGCAAGGTCGGCCTGTTCGATACAAAAATGTCTAAGTGATCAAATTTGACCTTGACGTAAAACAGGTCTAGGTCAACCAAAGGCTATTTAACAAACTTGGTAGGGTCATAGTTCGCGATGTTGCATACCGAGTTTCAAAACCATCGGCCGTTTGGTTCATGAGAAGCTTTTTACAGGTTTTTGCCATATATGGGCAAGGCGGCCATATTGGTCATGTGACCCAGTCGTTACGAACAAACTTTCGTTCCTTCTTCCCATAGAAGCTCCAGAGCTAAAACCAATCGTCATAGTCAGAGCAGTTGTGTCCTCTTCAACGTACATGTATATTAGAATGCAGTGGCACTTACCGCATTCAAGATATGTTGGGGCATTACACTCACTGCATACACCGTAAAAAACGGGTATTCATGCATGGTTATGAAATATTTCATAACCATGAATTATATATATATACCAGTGACATAGGATTGACCTATTTGAATCGAATAACCAATCAAAATGGCTGTGTGCATAGCTAATTATGATCATCTTCATATAATTCTTCGTTTTAGAGTAGCAGTGAAGTTCTATGACAAACATGCAGCACCATAGCAAATACCAAAATCTTGGTAATCTTGGTATTCTTAGAAATCTTGTTTATGATCTAACATTAAAGGTATTCATTCAAAACATTTGGTGGCCCTAAAATGATCATTGGGTTGTTAGTTTACAACTATCAATGACATGGTCGCCCCACCCCATCGTACACACAGGCAGGACACCGAACTGTCCTGGATTCATATGTTATCTTAGACACCTGTCGATAAACAGAAAGGCGGTTCTGTAGCTTCATGGCATCTTGGCAAGATTGTTCAAATTATAGCCCAGGGGCCAAACTGGCTTGCTTTATATAGACTTAAAGAAAAAACCTTTAAAAATCTTGTCTGAAACCAGATGGCCCAGGTCTTTGATATTTGATATGGAGCTTCATCTAGTAGACCTCTACCAGGTCTAATTATAGCCCTTTGGCCAAATATCACCCCACACAAGGGACCACTGGTTTACAAAGGCTTATATTGGGAAATCCTTTAAATATCTTCTTGTCTGAAATCAGAAGGCCTAGGTCTTTGAGATTTGGTATGTAGCTTCACCTAGTGGACTTCTACCAAGTTTCAAATTGTCTGAAATCAGAAGGCCAAGGTCTTTGAGATTTGGTATGTAGCTTCACCTAGTGGACTTCTACCAAGTTTCAAATTATAACTCTTCGACCAAAAATGGCCCCGCGCTTGGGCCCACTTGTTTTAGATTGACTTATGAGGGAAAACGTTTTAAAATCGTCTTGTCTGAAACCAGAAGGCCCAGGTCTTTGATATTTGGCATGTAGTGGACATCTACCAAGATTGTTCAAATTATAGCACTGGGGCCAAAAATGGTCCCGTCCTGGGGCCCACTTATTTTACATAGACTTATAAGGGAAAAACCTTTAAAAATCTTCTTGTCTGAAACCAGAGGGCTCAGGTCTTTTATATTTGGTATGTAGTTTCATCAAGTTGACCTCTACCAAAATTGTTCAAATTATAGCGCCGTGGCCTAAAATGGCCCCGCCCCAGGGCCCACTTGTTAGCTCACCAGAGCCGAAGTCTCCGAGGGAGCTAATAGGATAGGCACTTGTCCGTCGTCGTATGTCGTCTGGCGTCAACACTTTTAAACACCATCTCCACTGAAGCCACTAGGCCAATTGGGCCCAATTTTTATCTGTAGCATCCTTGGGCTGGGGGATTGAAAGTTTGTGTTTTTAGCTCACCTGTCACGTAGTGACAATGTGAGCTTTTGTGATCACATTTTGTCTGTCGTCCGTCGTGCGTGCTTGTGTGCGTGCGTCCGTAAACAATTTCAAATAAGTTTATTCTCTAATACCCAATAGTCACCTGTCACGTAGTGACAAGGTGAGCTTTTGTGATCACATTTTGTCTGTCGACCGTCGTGTGTGCTTGCGTGCGGGCGTCCGTAAACAATTTCAAATAAGTATATCTCTAATACCCAATAGCCAATCTTAATCAAATTTCATGAGAAGCATCATCAGGTAGGGGGAAAGGCTCCATAAGGTTTTTGGGCTGATCAGATTGGAATTCTGGTTGCCATGGAAACAAAAATGTTCCATAGACTTATAATGGGGAAAACAATGTCTTTACTTTTTCTCGGCCACTTCTTATTCGATCATCATCAAACTTGCAGATAACCAGAAAGGGGCTTACAGTCTACGTCGAGTTCGAATTTGGGCTGCACGGCTTGGAGTTATCTGCCCTTGAGCAAAAATATAAGTGAAAAATTGTGTCTCCAGCTTTCCTCAGCCGTTTATGATCTGATCTTTTTGTAACTTTTCATAAACAAGGTCAAGCATAAAATCTCGGAGTAGTTCGAAATTGGTTTGAATCTGACCAGCGGTTTTCCAGTTACTTGAGCGTGAAAAAATTTTCCCATAGACTTATAATTGGGAAAACGACGTCTCCACCTTTTCTCAGCCATTTCTGGTCCGATCTTCATCAAACTTGCAGATCACCAGGAGGGGCTTACAGTCTACGTAGAGTTTGAATTTGGGCTGCACGGGACAAACAGCTTTGGAGTTACCTGCCCTTGAGCATAAATATAAGTGAAAAATGGTGTCTCCAGCTTTTCTGAGCCGTTTATGACCTGATCTTTTTGTTACTTTTCATAAACAAGGACAAGCATAAAATCTCGGACGAGTTCGAATTTGGTTTGAATCTGACTAGCGGTTTTCCAGTTACATCCCATAGAGCGTGAAAAATTTTTCCATAGACTTATTTGGGGAAAACAATGTCTCCACTTTTTCTCAGCCATTTCTGATTTGATCTTCATCAAACTTGCAGATAACCAGGAGGGGCTTACAGTCTACGTCGAGTTCGAATTTGGGCTGCACGGGACAAACAGCTTTGGAGTTACCTGCCCTTGAGCATAAAAATAAGTGAAAAATGGTGTCTCCAGCTTTTATCAGCCGTTTATGGTCTGATCTTTTTAGCTCAACTGAGCCGAAGGCTCACAAGGTGAGCTTATAGTAAAGGTAGGCATCGGGCGTCCGTCCGTCGTCCGTCTGTCGTCCGCCCGTCGTCCGTCTGTCGTCCACACATTTGAACTTGAATATCTAAGTGACTAGCTGGCCTATCCCAATCAAATTTTATGTGCAGCATCACTGGGATGGGGGATTGACTGCATTAGGTTTTGTACCAGTTATGATCAGAACTGTGGTTGCCATGGAAACAAAAAGGTTCCATAGACTTATAATGGTGAAAACAACGTCGCCACTTTTTCAGCTATTTCTGATCCGATCTTCATTAAACTTGCAGATAACCAGGAGGGGCTTATCGTTTACGTCGAGTTCATATTTTGGATGCATGGGACAAACAGCTTTGGAGTTACCTGCCCTTGAGCATATAAGTGAAAAATGGTGTCTCCAGCTTTTCTCAGCCGTTTATGATCTGATCTTTTTGTAACTTTTCATAAACGAGAACAAGCATAAAATCTTGGTCGAGTTCGAATTTAGCTTGAATTTGACGAGCGTTTTTTTTTTTTTTTTTCAGTTACATCCCCTTGAGCGCGAAAAATATTTCCTATAGACTTATGGGGAAAACGACGTCTCCACTTTTTTCTCCGCCATTTTTGATCCGATCTTCATCAAAGTTGCAGATAACCAGGAGGGGCTAACAGTCTATCTTGAATTCAAATCTTGGCTGCACGGGACAAACAGCTTCTGAGTTACCTGCCCTTGAGCATAAATGTGTGTAAAAAATTGTGTCTCCAGCTTTTCCCATGATTGGATCATTTTGCTACTTTTGGTAAAGAGGACAAGCATAAAATCTCGAGCGAGTTCGAAGTTGGCTTGAATCTGACCAGTGGTTTTCCAGTTACATCTCCTTGAGTGTGAATGATTTTCCCCTAGACTTACATTAGGAAAACGACGTCTCCAGCTTTTCTCGACCATTTCAAATCAGATCTTCATCAAACTTGCAGATAACCAGGAAGGGCATACAGTCTATGTTAAGTTGGAATTTGGGCCACGCAGGTCAAATGACTTCTAAGTTACCTGCCCTTCAGCATAAATATCTGCGGAAAATGGTGTATCCAGCTTTCCGCAACCGTTTTTGATCTGATCTTTTTGTTACTTTTGGTAAACGAGGATAAGCATAAAATCTCTAATGAGTTCGATTTTGGCTTGAATCTGACCACCAGATTTCCAGTTACATCCCCTTGAGGGTGAAAAATGTTCCCATAGACTTACAATGGGAAAACGATGTCTCCAACTTTGCTTGGCTATTTCTAACCTGACCTTCATCAAACTTCCAGATTACCAAAAGGAGCTTACAGTCTATGTTTAGATCGAATTTGGGCCGCATGGGACAAAAGGCTTTCGAATTACCTGCCCTTGAGCATAAATATTAGCGAAAAATAGTGTCTCCACCTTTACTCAGCCGTTTCTAATCTGATCTTTTTGAAACTCACAGTAAACGAGAACAAGCATAAAACCTCAGAGGAGTTTGAATTTGGCTTGAATCTGACATTCGGTTTTGAAGTTACAGCCTTTTGAGCTCAAACAATTTTCCCATAGACTTACAATGGAAAAACGACTTTACCAACTTTTCTCTGCCATTTCTGATCTGATATTCATCAAACTTGCAGATAACCAGGAGGGACATACAATCTTCATAGAGTTCGAATAACGGCTGCATGAGACACACAACTTTGGAGTTGCCTGCCCTTGTTTATTGCTTTGAGGTTTAACATCCCTTTCAGCACAGTGTAGGTCAATTTGGAGACGTTGCTTCTTGTTTTGTGGAACTTTTACCCGACATCAAGATGAAATTATATATTAAGCCCTTTCCACCCAATGAAACCAATAGGGTCATTATGCATGGACGGTCCAACTGGCACCACTTTTCCTGGGCAGGCTTAGAACCTGTTTCCCAGCACTCATGTGTGGTCGGTTCCAGCTCTGCATAGAAGCACCATGTAGCCCAGTCTATTTCTTCAAGCCCCGATGGGCATTCTTAAAACATCATTAATGATTTTCTGGTACACAGGTGAGCGATATAGGGCCATTTGGCCCTCTTGTTTTATGAAAATCAGCTCTTTAATTTGGATGCTATGGCAACTTAGAGTTTCCATAGACTTATAATTTGGAAAATTGAAAAAATGGCATTCACTGCCAAATCATTGCAGATATTTTGACAAAATTTTCATAGTAATGTTCCATAGGCAATCTGCTATCCGCCATATTATTTAAGGCCTACTGCTCATTTTTAGCTCACCAGAGCCGAAGGCTCCGGTGGAGCTTATAGGATAGGCAGTTGTATGTCGTCGTCGTCTGTGTAGTCGTCGTCGTATGTCGTGTGACGTCATCACTTTCAAACGACATTTCCGAAGCCACTAGGCCGATTGGACCCCTGGGGGCATGATTGGCAGGAATTATGTAGGTGACCAGGAATCGATTGATTGGCAGGAATTATGTAGGTGGAATTTCATCTGTAGTATCCTTAGGTTGGGGGATTGAAAGTTTGTGTTTTTAGCTCACCTGTCACGTAGTGACGAGGTGAGCTTTTGGGATCACTTTTTGTCCGTCGTGCGTGCGTCCGTGCGTCCACCCGTAAACAATTTGAAATAAGTATATCTTTAATACCCCATGGCCAATCTTGGAGCATCATTAGGTAGGGGAAAAGGCTGCATAAGGTTTTTGGGCTGATCAGATTGGAATTCTGGTTGCAATGGCAACATATAGCTTCCATTGACTTATAATTGGAAAATTTTTAAAAATCTTCTTCTCTGAAACCACCGGACGCAGAGCTAAGATATTTAGCTTGTAACAATGTTAAGTGGTCACCTACAATAATCCTGCCAATCATGCCTCTGGGATCCAAATTGGCCACACCCCTGAGCCCCTTAGCTCCAAAAGACTCATAATGGAAAAAAAGCTTCAAAAATGTTCTTCTCTGAAACCGCTGGGCCCAGAGCTTAGATATTTAGCATGCAGCAAGGGCAAGTGGTCACCTACATAATTCCTGCCAATCATGCCCCTGGGTTCCAAATTGGCCACGGCCCGGGGCCCCTTCGCCCCCATAGACACAAATTGGAAAAAAACTTCAAAAATCTTCTTCCTTGAAACCAGAGAGCCCAGAGCTTAGATATTTAGCATGTAGCAACGGCAAGTGGTCACCTACATAATTCCTGCCAATCATGCCTCGGGGTCCAAATTGGCCACGCCCCGGGGCCCCTTAGCTCCTATAGACTCATAATTGAAACAAAGCTCAGAAAATCTTCTTCCCTGAAACCACAGGGCCAAGAGCTTAGATATTTAGCATGTAGCAAGGGCAAGTGGTCACCTACATAATTCCTGCCAATCATACCCCTGGGTTCCGACTGGGCCAAGTCCCGGGGCCCCTTGGATCCCATAGACTCATAATGGAAAAAAAGCTTAAAAAATCTTCTTTTCTTAAACAACAGGGCCCAGAGCTTAGATATTTAGCATGTAGCAAGGGCTTGTGGTCACCTACAAAATTCCTGCCAATCATGCCCCTGGGTTCCAAATGGGCCATGCCCCGGCCCCCTTCGCTCCAATAGACTCATAATGGAAAAAACTTCAAAAATCTTCTTCTCTGAAACCACAGGGCCCAGAGCTTAGATATTTAGCATGTAGCAACAGCAAGTGGTCACCTACATAATTCCTGCCAATCATGCCCCTTGGGTGCAAACAGGCCACGCCCCTGGGCCCCTTAGCTCCTATAGACTCATAATGGAAAAAAGCTTCAAAAAGCTTCTTCTCTGAAACCACAGGGCCAAGAGCTGAGATATTAAGCATGTAGCAAGGCCAAATGGTCACCTACATAAATACTGCAAATCATTCCCCTGGGATCCCAATGGGCCACCCCTGGGGCCCCTTCGCTCCCATAGACTCATAATGGAAAAAAGCTTCAAAAATCTTCTTCCTTGAAACCACAGGGCTCAGAGCTTAGATATTTACTATGTAGCAACGGCAAGTGGTGACCTACATAATTCCTGCCACAGGTCCCAGAGCTTAGATGTTTAGTATGTAGCAAGGACAAGTGGTCAACTACATAATTCCTGCCAATGATGCCCCTGGGTTCCAAATTGGCCACGCCCCGGGGCCTCTTCGGCCCCATAGACTCATAATGGAAAAAAGCTTAAAAAATCTTCGACCTTGAAACCACAGGGCCCAGAGCTTAGATATTTAGCATGAAGCAACGGCAAGTAGTCACCTACATAATTCATGCCAATCATGCCCCTGGGTTCCAAATGGGCCACGCCCCGGGGCCCCTTTGCTCCCATAGACTCATAATGGAAAAAAGCTTCCAAAATCTTCCTCTCTGAAACCACAGGACCCGGAGCTTATATATTTAGCATGTAGTAACGGCAAGTGGTCACTTACATAATTCCTGCCAATCATGCCCCTGGGGTCCAAACTGACCACGCCCCGGGGCCCCTTAGCTCCTATAGACTTATAATGGAAAAAAGCTTCAAAAGTCTACTTCTCTGAAACCACAGGGCCCAGAGCTTAGATATTTATCATGTAGCAAGGGCAAGTGGTCACCTGCATAATTCTTGTCAATCATGGCCCTGGGTTCGAAATGGGCCACGCCCCGGGGACCCTTGGCTCCCATAGACTCATAATGGAAAAAGGCTTCAAAAGTCTTCTTCTCTAAAACGTCAGGGCACAGAGCTTAGATATTTAGCATGTAGCAAGGGCAAATGGTCACCTACATAATTCCTGCCAATCATGCCCCTTGGATCCAAATGGGCCATGCCCGGCCCCCTTCGCTCCCATAGACTCATAATGGAAAAAGCTTCAAAAATCTTCTTCTCTGAAACCACAGAGCCCAGAGCTTAGATATTTAGCATGTAGCAACAGCAAGTGGTCACCTACATAATTTCTGCCAATCATGCCCCTGTGTTGCAAACAGGCAACGCCCCGGGGCCCCTTCGCCCCTATAGACGGAAACTGGAAAAAAGCTTCAAAAATCTTCTTCCTTGAAACCAGAGGGCCCAGAGCTTAGATATTTAGCATGTAGCAACGGCAAGTGGTCACCAACATAATTCCTGCCAATCATGCCCCTGGGGTCCAAATTGGCCACGCCCCGGGGCCCCTAAGCTCCTATAGACTCATAATGGAAACAAAGCTTAGAAAATCTTCTTCCCTGAAACCACAGGGCCCAGAGCTTAGATATTTAGCATGTAGCAAGGGCAAGTGGTAACCTACATAATTCCTGCCAATCATGCCCCTGGGTTCCAAATGGACCATGCCCCGGCCCCCTTCGCTCCAATAGACTCATAATGGAAAAAACTTCAAAAATCTTCTTCTCTGAAACCACAGGGCCCAGAGCTTAGATATTTAGCATGTAGCAACAGCAAGTGGTCACCTACATAATTCCTGCCAATCATGCCCCCTGGGGTGCAAACAGGCCACGCCCCGGGGCCCCTTAGCTCCTATAGACTCATAATGGATAAAAGCTTCAAAAAGCTTCTTCTCTGAAACCACAGGGCCAAGAGCTGAGATATTTAGCATGTAGCAAGGCCGAGTGGTCACCTACATAAATACTGCAAATCATGCCCCTGGGATCCCAATGGGCCACCCCTGGGGCCCCTTCGCTCCCATAGACTCATAATGGAAAAAAGCTTCAAAAATCTACTTCTCTGAAACCACGGGGCTCAGAGCTTAGATATTTAGTATGTAGCAACGGCAAGTGGTGAACTACATAATTCCTGCCAATCATGCCCCCGGGGTCCAAACGGGCCACGCCCCGAGGCCCCTTAGCTCCTATAGACTCATAATGGAAAAAATAGCTTCAAAAATCTTCTTCTCTGAAACCACAGGGCCCAGAGCTTAGATGTTTAGCATGTAGCAAGGACAAGTGGTCAACTACATAATTCCTGTCAATCATGCCCCTGGGTTCCAAATGGGCCAGTCCCAGGACCCCCTTTGCTCCCATAGACTCATAATGGAAAAAAAACTTCAAAAATCTCCTTCTCTAAAACCACAGGACCCGGAGCTTATATATTTAGCATGTAGTAACGGCAAGTGGTCACTTACATAATTCCTGCCAATCATGCCCCTGGAGTCCAAACTGACCACGCCCCGGGGCCCCTTAGCTCCTATAGACTTATAATGGAAAAAAGCTTCAAAAGTCTACTTCTCTGAAACCACAGGGCCCAGAGCTTAGATATTTAGCATGTAGCAAGGGCAAGTGGTCACCTACATAATTCCTGCCAATCATGCCCCTGGGTTCCAAATGGGCCACGCCTCGGGGACCCTTGGCTCCCATAGACTCATAATGGCAAAAGGATTCAAAAGTCTTCTTCTCTGAAACCACAGGGCCCAGAGCTTAGATATTTAGCATGTAGCAAGGGCAACTGGTCACCTACATAATTCCTGCCAATCATGCCCCTGGGATCCAAATGGGCCATGCCCCGGCCCCCTTCGCTCCCATAGACTCATAATGGAAAAAAGCTTCAAAAATCTTCTTCTCTGAAACCACAGGGCCAAGAGCTGAGATATTTAGCATGCAGCAAGGGCAAGTGGTCACCTACATAAATCCTGCAAATCATGCGCCCTGGCTCCAAATGGGCCGCGCCCTGTGGCCCCTTCGCTCCCATAGACGCATAATGGAAAAAAATGCTTCAAAAATCTTTTTCTCTGAAACCACAGGGCTCAGAGCTTAGATATTTAGCATGTAGCAACGGCAAGTGGTGACCTACAGAATTGCTGCCAATCATGTCCCTTGGGTCCAAATTGGCCACATCCCGGGACCCCTTAGCTCCTATAGATTCATAATGGAAAAAGGTTCATAAATCTTCTTCTCTGAAACCACCGGACCAAGAGCTTAGATATTTAGCATGCAGCAACGGCGAGTGGTCACCTACATAATTCCTGCCAATCATGCCCCTGGGTTCCAAGTCGGCCACGCCCCGGGGCCCCTTAACTCCTATAGACTCATAATGGAAAAAGCTTCAAAAAGCTTCTCTGAAAACACAGGGCCCAGAGCTGAGGTATTTGGCATGTAGCAACGGCATTTGTCACCTTCATAAATCTTGCAAATCATGCCCCTGGGTTCCAAATGGACCACGCCCCGGGGCCCCTTTGCTCCCACAGACTCATATTGGGAAAAAGCTTCAAAAATCTTCTTCTCTGAAACCAAAGGGCCCGGAGCTTAAATATTTAGCAGGTAGCAACGGCAAGTGGTCACCAACATAATTCCTGCCAATCATGCCCCTGGGGTCCAAATTGGCCACGCCCCGGGGCCCCTAAGCTCCTATAGACTCATAATGGAAACAAAGCTTAGAAAATCTTCTTTCCTGAAACCACACGGCCCAGAGCTTAGATATTTAGCATGTAGCAAGGGCAAGTGGTAACCTACATAATTCCTGCCAATCATGCCCCTGGGTTCCAAATGGGCCATGCCCCGGCCCCCTTCGCTCCAATAGACTCATAATGAAAAAAACTTCAAAAATCTTCTTCTCTGAAACCACAGGGCCCAGAGCTTAGATATTTAGCATGTAGCAACAGCAAGTGGTCACCTACATAATTCCTGCCAATCATGCCCCCTGGGGTGCAAACAGGCCACCCACCGGGGCCCCTTAGCTCCTATAGACTCATAATGGAAAAAAAGCTTCAAAAAGCTTCTTCTCTGAAAACACAGGGCCAAGAGCTGAGATATTTAGCATGTAGCAAGGCCGAGTGGTCACCTACATAAATACTGCAAATCTTGCCCCTTGGATCCCAATGGGCCACCCCTGGGGCCCCTTCGCTCCCATAGACTCATAATGGAAAAAAGCTTCAAAAATCTTCTTCTCTGAAACCAGAGGGCCCAGAGCTTAGATGTTTAGCATGTAGCAAGGACAAGTGGTCAACTACATAATTCCTGTCAATCATGCCCCTGGGTTCCAAATGGGCCAGTCCCAGGACCCCCTTTGCTCCCATAGACTCATAATTGAAAAAAGCTGCAAAAATCTTCTTCTCTGAAACCACAGGACCCGGAGCTTATATATTTAGCATGTAGTAACGGCAAGTGGTCACTTACATAATTCCTGCCAATCATGCCCCTGGAGTCCAAACTGACCACGCCCCGGGGCCCTTTAGCTCCTATAGACTTATAATGGAAAAACGCAACAACAGTCTACTTCTCTGAAACCACAGGGCCCAGAGCTTAGATATTTAGCATGTAGCAAGGGCAAGTGGTCACCTACATAATTCCTGCCAATCATGCCCCTGGGTTCCAAATGGGCCACGCCTCGGGGACCCTTGGCTCCCATAGACTCATAATGGCAAAAGGCTTCAAAAGTCTTCTTCTCTGAAACCACAGGGCCCAGAGCTTAGATATTTAGCATGTAGCAAGGGCAAATGGTCACCTACTAATTCTTGCCAATCATGCCCCTGGGATCCAAATCGGCCATGCCCCGGCCCCCTTCGCTCCCATAGACTCATAATGGAAAAAAAAACTTCAAAAATCTTCTTCTCTGAAACCGCAGAGCCCAGAGCTTAGATATTTAGCATGTAGCAACAGCAAGTGGTAACCTACATAATTCCTGCCAATCATGCCCCTGGGATGCAAACAGGCAACGCCCCGGGGCCCCTTAGCTCCTATTGACTCATTATGGAAAAAAGCTTCAAAAATCTTCTTCTCTGAAACCACAGGGCCAAGAGCTGAGATATTTAACATGCAGCAAGGGCAAGTGGTCACCTACATAAATCCTGCAAATCATGCGCCTTGGCTCCAAATGGGCCGCGCCCTGTGGCCCCTTCGCTCCCATAGACGCATAATGGAAAAATGCTTAAAAAAAGAATTGCTGCCAATCATGTCCCTTGGGTCCAAATTGGCCACACCCCGGGACCCCTTAGCTCCTATAGATTCATAATGGAAAAAAGGTTCATAAATCTTCGTCTCTGAAACCACCGGGCCAAGAGCTTAGATATTTAGCATGCAGCAACGGCGAGTGGTCACCTACATAATTCCTGCCAATCATGTCCCTGGGTTCCAAGTCGGCCACGCCCCGGGGCCCCTAAGCTCCTATAGACTCATAATGGAAAAAGCTTCAAAAAGTTTCTCTGAAAACACAGGGCCCAGAGCTGAGGTATTTGGCATGTAGCAACGGCATTTGTCACCTTCATAAATCCTGCAAATCATGCCCCTGGGTTCCAAATGGACCACGCCTTTGCTCCCATAGACTCATATTGGGAAAAAGCTTCAAAAATCTTCTTCTCTGAAACCAATCATGCCCCTGGGGTCCAAACGGGCCACAGCCCGGGGCGCCTTAGCATCTATACACCCCTAATGAAAAAAAAAAACTTCTAAAATCTTCTTCTCTGAAACCACAGGGCCCAGAGCTAAGATATTTAGCATGTAGCAATGGCAAGTGGTCACCTACATAAATCCTGCCAATCATGCCCCTGGGGTCAAAATGGGCCACGCCCCGGGGCCCCTTAGCTCCCATAGACTCATAATGGAAAAAAAGCTTCAAAAATCTTCTTCTCTGAAACCACAGGGCCCAGAGCTTAGATATTTAGCATGTAGCAAAGGCAAGCAGTCACCTACATAATTCCTGCCAATATGCCCCTGGGTTCCAAATGGGCCACTACCCGGGGCCCCTTCCCTCCCATTGACTCATAATGGAAAAAAAATCAAAAATCTTCTTCTCTGAAACCACAGGGCCCAGAGCTTAGATATTTAGAATGTAGCAAGGGCAAACGGTCACCTACATAATTCCTGCCAATCATGCCCCTGGGTTCCAAATGGACCACGCCCCGGGGCCCCTTCGCTCCCATAGACTCATAATGGAAAAAAAGCTTAAAAAAATCTTTTTCTCTAAAACCACAGGACCTTAAGCTTAGATATTTAGCATGTAGCAAGGGCAAGTAGTCACCCACATAATTCCTGCCAGTTTGTCCCTGGGTTACAAATGGGCCAAGTCCCGGCGCCCCTTCGCTCCCATAGACTCATAATGGGAAAAAGGTCAAAAATCTTCTTCTCTGAAGCCACAGGGCCCAGAACTTAGATATTTAGCATGTAGCAACAGCAAGTGGTCACCTACATAATTCCTGCCAATCATGCCCCCAGGGGTCCAAACGGGCCACGCCCCGGGGCCCCTTAGCTCCTATAGACTCATAATGGAAAAAAAAGCTTCAAAAATCTTCTTCTCTGAAACCACAGGGCACTGAGCTGAGATATTTAGCATGTAGCAAGGGCAAGTGGTCACCTACATTAATCCTGCCAATCATGCACCTGGGATCCAAATGGGCCACGCCACGGGGCCCCTTCGCTCCCATTGACTCATAATGGAAAAAAGCTTCAAAAATCTTCTTCTCTGAAACCACAGGGCCCAGAGCTTAGATATTTAGCATGTAGCAACGGCAAGTCGTGACCTGCATAATTCCTGCCAATCATGCCCCTTGGGTTCAAATTGGCCACACCCCGGGACCCCTTAGCTCCTATTAACTCATAATGGAAAAAAAAGTTAAAAAATCTTCTCCTCCGATACCACAGGGCCCAGAGCTTAGATATGTAGCATGTAGCAACGGCAAGTGGTTACCTAAATAATTCCTGCCAATCATGCCCCTGGGTTCCAAATGGGCCACCCCCATGGCCCCTTCGCTCCCATAGACTCATAATGGAAAAAGCTTCAAAAATCTTCTTCTCTGAAACCACAGGGCCCAGAGCTTATATATTTAGCATGTAGTAACGACAAGTGGTCACCTACATAATTCCTGCCAATCATGCCCCTGGGTTCTCAATAGGCCACGCCACTGGGCCCCTTCGCTCCCATAGACTCATAATGGAAAAAAGCTTTCAAAATTGCTCAACCCGTTGTGTTTGGATGAACAAGATGGCTAATATTATAAAAACCTCCATGTGTCAACCAAAATTGCTCAAATCCTCTACTCTACCATATAATATTGTAACGGCACCACCCGTCGAGCTTGGAACGGAAATACAATCGATAAATCAGGATAGGGTGGCAACGCTACAATAATCTAGTGGGCTCGACCTGGGTTTTACTCAATGTCTAGTGGAAGTGAATATACAAACAGCCATTATTTCCATTTCTTTGTTTTATTGAATTGTCCCTTAACAATTGAAATAACGAATTGGCAAGTAGTATAATGATACAAGCAAAACCGCAGCTACAGTGATACTATGTGACTAAATAATAACAGTGTCTACCCAGCCAGTATTATGAAACTTCATATATCAAACACCCAACACTAGCTGTAGTATACGTTATTACAGGTCTTAAATTTGGGATAATCAAAACATGCGGTTTCACCTATATTTGAAGTTGCAGATGTACAAATTAAGACCTGCATAAAACTGTGGGTTAAGGGTCACAACAATTATTGTGGAATATGTTCATTTATATAGAATGGTCATTCGAATGACTTTAAATTGCTCTTTCTATGAGGCATACATGATATTGCAGTTGCAGCTATATTATATCTGCTCCTAAAACTATGTTTCAAACAATTA
Source organism: Lucinisca nassula (assembly GCA_963580285.1). NCBI lineage: Eukaryota > Metazoa > Mollusca > Bivalvia > Lucinida > Lucinidae > Lucinisca > Lucinisca nassula. The sequence continues at coordinate 27,749,984 of OY757021.1, read as the reverse complement.
ATATTGATAACACCTATTTCTCAGTTGATATGTCTAGTTGTATAGCTCATTCAATCAATTGAGGCCGTCACAGATATAATCTAACATTAAAATAATGTTTATTATATTCTGTTTGAAAAACCCTACAGTTGCAGCTATACAGCTCATGCACCTAAAGTACTAGGTTTCTTAGTTGAAGGATAAGATAAGGTGGTATGCTGCAGATATAAATAAATAGGTGTGAGACTTTAATAACTTGCTACCAACAGCCTACAATTCACCAAGACATTCAACTTAGCAAGTAAATCGAAAGTGTAATTCTAGGCTGCTGGTCGATCGGTCTTCACCTAGATTTAAGGATGATGTACATTAAAGAAGTGAATAAAATTTGATGGCATTCGGTGAGCAAAAAGACTATGTTGTGTGACCCTTGAATCAATAGTGGTACATATAAAAGGAAGCCTTGGCTGAATCCCAAGTATCACGTTTATTTCACCAAGTCACAATGCTATATATATATATGTATTATGGGCCCTATGAGATCTAACTACGGTGCATTAGACCAACAACACATAAATGCCTGATTACCTACAGCATATAATCAATTCACGATAGGTGAAATTTTACCATTCAAGCTATAAGGCTTCACAAACTTCTCCACCTATTTAAGCGTATTTCGCTAAATAGACGTACCCCTTCCCCTGAAGACGCAGCAAGGAGAATGTTGATTTATATGAAATAAAACGTGTCACTCGGGTTTCTCACCAGTATAAAATGATGCAAACAAACAAAAATAAGTGTGTATAACGTTGCAGTAATATTCTCTAGGCGTACAAGCTATTTCCACCTTCATATAGATGAAACAAGTAATCACCACCTATATAGGCGTATTTCGCTATATAGACGTACCACTCCGGTATGTTGTGTTTTATGAAACTGAACGTGCCACTCTGGTTTCTCACCAGTATATAATGATACACACAAATTAAATACACATGTATTTACACATGTTGCAATAGTGTTTTCTATCCGAAACAAACTACTTCCACCTATATAGGTGAAACATACAAGCTCCACCCATATAGGTGAAATCTGAATCCGAATAGCGTTATGGCTTCGCCTACGTAAGTGGAAGCAAGCAAACACATAAAGCTATCAAGATATACACGTTTCCGACAATTGTGTAAGACGTACAGCTGTCAAATAGTATATAAAACTCAAGTGCCAACATCGCCTAAATGAAAGAGAAGGAGAATAAGTAAAGAAAAGGTTTCCACCTAAAATGCGAGCATAGTTTGTAGAAAGATGGATGGGGTGTTATGTAAATATTTGATTTTGAGACCTGAGCTGGTCCAAGCATTGATCTTTTAGGTGGCATGTTGCGCCTACAAGCTGTCCAGTAGTAGATATTTAGGCGTTCCACCTACAGTCTCTATCTTCCAACTAGGTATTAACCTCAAGCCGGTTGTAGCAAAACAACCACAGACAGCGGTTGAACGTTGTTTTTATAGTGTCCAGGCACGCGCCCAGTGACGTCAGAAGTCGCCAAGGTTGTTACTAGTCATACTGAACATTCGGTCATTACGGTTCAACACAGTACTGAGGAAGCGAAAGAGATAAGAACCGAGTATTCCACATAACCAGCGAAAAATGACAGCTGGAGAAAACAGTATTTCTACCGGACAAAAAGGAAAATACTGCTATAAAAATGGAAATACCAGCATAAAGCGGGTATGCATTGATTAAGGAAACGTAGATCTGTATGTTTATGCAGGGAAACCGCAATGACATGGCTATTTGTACTGAAAATAGACGGCGAAATGGGGCACCGGTTATTTCGGCTCAAAGTCGATTCGTACACTGTGCATTCTGCTTTCAATCAAACATTCATTTGAATAAATACAGTTTTGAAGCATGGAGAAAATAACAAGCAATAGCCAGGCGCCGTTACATTATCTTCAATTCCATTTGTACAATATGGATCAGGTGAGCGATCCAGGGCCATCATGGCCCTCTTGTTAGCTCAACTCATGGTGAGCTTTTAGCTTTTGTGACTTTTGTGAGATGTCCGGCGTCGTTGTTCGTCGTGCGTCGTGCGGTGTGTGTGCGTAAACGTTTCTTGTTAACACTCTAGAGGCCACAGTTTTGATCCAATCATCATAATATTTGGTCAGAATGATCATCCTGACAGTATCTCGATCAAGTTCGGATATGGGTCATGTCGGGTCAAAAAGTAGGTCACCATGTCAAATCAAAGGACAACCTTGTTAACACTCTAGAGGCCACAGTTTTGGTCCAATCATCCTCAAACTTGCTCAGGATGATCATCCTGACAGTATCTCGGTCAAGTTTGAACATGAGTCATGTGGGGTCTAAAAGTAGGTCAGTAGGTCAACCATAGAAAAACCTTGTTAACATTCTAGTGGCCACAGATTTGGTCCAATCATCCTCATACTTGCTCAGAATGATCAACCTGACAATATCTCGGACAAGTTTGAATATGGGTCATGTCGGTTCAAAAGGAAGGTCAGTAGGTCGTATCATAGAAAAACCTTGTTAACACTGTAGAGGCCCCAGTTTTGGTCCAATCATCCTCATACTTGCTCAGAATGATCATCCTGACAATATCTCGGTCAAGTTCGAATACGGGTCATTTGGGGTCAAAAGGTAGGTCAGTAGGTCAGACCATAGAAAAACCTTGTTAACACTCTAGAGGCCACAGTTTTTGGTCGAATCATCATCATAATAACTCAGAATATGGGGCATGTGGGTCAAAAAGTAGGTCAAATCATAGAAAAACCTTGTTTACACTCTAGAGACTGTAATTTTAGTCTTATCATCATCAAACTTGCTCAGAATAATTATCTTGTCAATATCTAGGTCAAGTTCGAATATGGGTCATGTGGGGTCAAAAAGTAGGTCAGTAGGTTAAATCATAGAAAAACCTTGTGAACACACTAAAAACCACAGGTTTGGTCCGATCATCATCAAACTTGCCCAGAATGATCATCTTGACAATATTCGAATATGGGTCATGGGTCAAGTTCGAATATGGGTCATGTCAGTCAAAAAGTAGGTAGGTAGGTAGGTCAAATCATAGAGGCCACAGTTTTGGTCCAATCATCATAAAGCTTGCTCAGAATGATCATCTTGACAATATCGTAGTCAAGTTCGAATATGGGTGATGTTGGGTCAAAAAGTAGGTCAGTAGGTCATATCATAGAAAAACCTTGTGAACGCTCTTGAGGCCACAGTTTTGGTCCGATCGTGATCAAACTTGCTCAGAATGATCATTTGACACTATCTCCGTTAATTTCGAATATGGGTCATGTCTGGTCAATTAGTAGGTCCGTAGGTCAGATCATAGAAAAACCTTGTGAACACACTAGAGGCCCCAGTTTATCATCAAACTTGCACAGAATAATCATCTTGGCAATATCTTGGACAAATTTGAATACGGGTCATGTCGGGTCAAAAAGTAGGTCAGCAGGTCAAATAATAGAAAAACATTGTGAACACTCTAAGAGGCCACAGTTTTAGTCCAATCATCATAAAACTTGCTCAGAATGATCATCTGGACAATATCTCAGTTAAGTTCGAATATGGGTCATGTCAAATCAAAAAGTAGATCAGTAGGTTATTTTGTCATAACTTTTGAACCATTTGAGATAGAGCCTTCATATTTGGCATGTAGGTTCCTTGTGACAACTGCTTCCCACTCATATAAAATGACCTGTGACTTTGACCTTTGACCTACTTTATCATAACTTTTCAACCATATGAGATAGAGCCTTCATATTTGGCATGTAGGTTCCTTGTGACAAGTTTTTCCCAACCATTCAAAAAATATTTGACCCATCACCTTGACCTTTGACCTACTTTTTCATAACTTTTTAAGCATTTTAGATACAGCCTTCATATTTGGCATTTAGGTTCCTTGCGACAAGGGTTTCCTGTTCACACATAAAATTATCTACTTTATCATAACCATTTGAGATAGTGCCTTCATATTCGGCATGTATGCACCTTGTGAAAAGGGTTTCCCACCCATACACAAATTTTTATGAACTTGACCTTTGACCTACTTTGTCATAATTTTTGAAGCATTTGAGTTAGAGCATTCATATTTTGACATGTAGTTTCCCTGTGTCATACAAAAATGAATTGTGACCTTGACATGTGACCTACTTTATCATAACTTTTGAACCATTTGTGGTTGAGCCTTTATATTTGGCATGTATGTTCCTTGTGGCAACGACTTTCACCCATATAAAAAGTTTGACCTGTGACCTTGACCTTTGACCTTCTTTCTCATAACCTTTGAACCATTTAAGATAGAGCCTTCAGTTTTGGTATGTAGGGTCTTTGTGACAAAATCTGCATAGTATAATATGATGATTATTTCTATGACAGCTGAGCCTCATACAGCATATGGTTTCTGAGATGTTTTTTTTTTTTTTTTTTTTTTCAGTTTTCTTTTTTTAGCTCACCTGTCACGTAGTATCAAGGTGAGCTTTTGGAATCACTTTTTGTCGGTCGTCTGTGCGTGCGTGCATGCGTTCGTGTGTCCGTAAACAATTTCTTCAAACGACATCTCCTCCTAAACCACTGATCGGATTTTGACCAAACTTCAAACGAATGATCCTTAGGTGGTCCCCTTCCAAAGTGTTCAAATGGTTTCGGTCCATTGCACATCTAGGTCGCAGGAGCTAAAAATAGATTTTTTAAACAACAATCTTCTTTGAAACCGCAAGGCCCAGGTTTTCGATATTTGGTGTGAAGCTTTGTTTAGTGGATCTCTTCCAAGATTGTTCAAATTATAGCCCTGGGACCAAAAATGCCCCCGCGCCAGGGCCCACCAGTTTTACATAGGCTTATATAGGGAAAACCTTTAAAATATTCTTGTCTGATACCAGAGGGCCCAGATGTTTGATTTTGGTATGAATTTGTATTTAATGGACTTCTACCAAGATTATTTAAATTATAGCCCTGGGGCCAAAAATGCCCCCGCGCCGAGGACCACCGGTTGTACATAGACTTATATAGGGACAAACATTTTCAAAATCTTCTTGTCCGAAACCAGAAGGCACAGGTGTTCGATATTTTGTATACAGTTGTATCTAATGGACCTCTACAAAGATTGTTCTAATTATGGACCCAGATCCAAAGATGCCCCTGCCCTTGGGCCCACTGGTTTTACATACACTTATATAGGGGAAACCCTTTCAAATGTCTTCTCGTCTGAAACCAGAATGCCCAAGTGTTTGATATTTGGTATGAAGCTTCATCTAGTGGACCTCTATCAAGATTGTTATAATTATAGCTCGGGGGTCAAAATGCCCCCGCCCCAGGGCCCACCGGTTTAACATAGACTTACCACCCAGAATGGGAAACCCTATTTAAAAATCTTCACGTCTGAAGGCCCAGGTCTTTGTTGTTTGGTATGAAGCATCATCTAGTGAACCTCTACCAAGTTTGTTCAATGTTTTGCCCAGGGGCCCCAAAAACATGGTCAGCCCAGGGGCCCGCCGGATGTACATAGACTTATATACCCAGTCAAAAAAGTAACTATACCAACTTCCGGGTAAATTCCTGTAGCTATCCGGCAGCCATTCAGCTAAGCGTGTTTGTAAACATGCGAATCGGACTTTTAGCTACAAAATGCATACATTTAAATTTGCCCATATTACTCTGCATAAGAGTTGTCTTGCAATATGTGCCTAGAAAGGTTTTGCAAGGAATTTGGCATTGCGCATGCGCAGATTATCATTTTTTGTCAGAGATGAAATGATCATGACCACTGATCATCGAAACTCACTTTACATTTCCAATATCTCATGATCTTGCCCTACAATCAAAGCTTTAATTTGTGAAATTCTCAGATTATCTCCCTTTCAATTTGAAATATAGCAATTTTCAAATTGTTGCTATTTCTATACCTGTCATTCAACTTTTGCAGTTTCTTTAAAAAGCGCTTTGTTGCCAGCATTGCTGTTAATCATGATCGGAAATAATGTAGAAAATTCATGTAGCGTGTAGCACTACCAATTGCATTTTTCTATGGAGTTTCAATTGAAATCAGCATTTTGCACACAACTTTAAAGAATGGGAGGCCTATACGCATTTATCTGTTTCTCTTAGCGAATGGAACTAAAGTTACAAACCTTTTGTAAATAGACACACAGGGTATCTAATAAAAGGTTACATGTATCAAAGTTTAGAATTCTTGCGCTAAGTGTAATTTTTTATGGTGTTAAATTTTGGCCTGTGTAATTATTTATTATGCGAAATTGTCACAGTGACCCCTTGGGTGTTTACAACAATAGCCCAGGCTGGCGAGTTTACATGAACAAAAACAGTTTGGACTTTTACATGGTAAAATGAGTCCTCTAACTAAAACAAAACAAATTGTGTGTGTTTTTCATTTGTAGTAACTATGGTAACAGAAACAATTTTATGTATAGGAACTTTTTTGACCCAGTATATATCGAAAACCTTTCAGAATCTTCTTGTCTGAAACCAGAAGGCCTAGGTCTTAGATATTTGGTATGAAGCTTCATCTTATGGACCTCAATCAAGAATGTTCAAATTAGAGCCTTGGGTTAAAAAAATGGCCCTGCCCTGGGGCCAACCTTTTGTGCATAGACTTACTTTAAATGCACGCCGGTGGGTCAGGCCTCAGGTTCCAACGTAAAGGCTTATTGAGAATTAGATCTAATTCAAGGTAATATTGGTTGGTGCCTGATGCTCTGTCTCTGGTCGGGCCCACCGGAGTCTAACTGTTGGTTTTCTTTTGCTCCAACATGTCAGTGGTTTCTTGCTGTCGAGTCCTCACCGTTGTCTCACCTCTGTGGTTCTTTGATTATTTGTGTTCACGGAGATGTTGCACTGATGAGTTAGGAGGCCTTCATGCGGACTGAACAAATTATTTGTCTAAATTGCGAGGATTGTGGCCACGTAAAACGATTTAAGCCCCCCAGTGGAAATCTTCCCACTGACTGTTCCAAGACGGTTCTTCTGTGGCGGTTTATTTATGTTGTTGTTTGTTACTTACTGTGTGTGTCTTTTTATTTTGAATGGCCACATTGCCATTTTGTGGGAAAGTAACTGTCCTTATGGCCTTCCTTTGTTTAGGTTTCTATTCTGGTCTGGTCGCTTCATGTTTGTGCTTCTTTCCCTTTGGTGTCTTTGATGGGTGGAGTAAGTTAATCAAGTTTGCTAAGGTGACCATCTATGAAAGTGCAACAGATATGCTTTACGGAATTAGATGACTGTCAGTTATCTATATGACTTTCAGAAGCTACGTGACATTTTGAAATGTTCAGGGCCATCTTGGCCCTCTTGTTTGTTTTTTTTGGATTCCATGTCAACCAATGAAAATGAGCAGCCGGGCATAAAATCATATGGCTGATAGAACACTACTCCGTGAATATTTCTGTTAAAGTTTTTGTCATCTGTAATGGCTTTGCAGTAAATGTTATATAAAAGGGTTTTCCTTTATAATTGGGGAATACAGGGAGACATTTTACAGCCGCCACACATTACACCAACTGTAGTGAAGTGAAAAGGGCTATCCTTTGGAAGCCAGGAATAAACCGCAGAACAGAAAAGTATATAGTGTGCAACTGTAATATAGAAGTGAATGCAATGATCAGGAATCGATACATTTAACCCACAGAGACACCAAAAGGGAAAGTAACACAAACATGAAACAACTATACCCTAATGGAAACATCATCAGCGGAAAGCCAAAAGGACACTTACTTTCCCACAAAATGGCCAACTGGCTATCCAAAACAAAATAGTGTAAGCGATACACACACTCAAAAACAAGCCATAACAAAAAAAACCGCGACAGAAGAACCGCATTGGAACGGTCACTGAAACGAATTCCACTGGGGCGGGGCTTAAATCGATTTTACATGGCCACAATCCTCGCCCTTACTTCCATCGCGATTTAGACAGATAATTTGTTCAGTCCGCATGAAGGCCTCCTAGCTCTTCAGTGCAACCTCTCCATGAACACAAAAATCAAACAACCACAGAGATGAAACAACGGTGAGGACTCGACAGCAAGAAACCATTCAAATGCTTGAGCAAGACTCCGATGGGCCCGACCAGACACAGAGTATCAGGCACCAATCAACATTACATAAAATTATAATCTATCTAATTGTCAGTAAGCATTTACGCTGGAACCGTCATAGAATCTGAGGCCTGACCGACCGGCGTGCAATTAAAAAGGGAAGCAAAGTTGTCAACCGTGATTGAGTTAAGTCTAGGAAAATTCTAAGTTGCCATAGCAACCAAACTAAAGTGCTGATTACTTAAAACCTGTAACGGCCAATATATAGTAAATATTTTCATAAAGTCTCTGTCTAATATAGCATTGGGTTTCAGAGGAGATGGTTTATTTATTTTTTATATATATATAATTTTGGCATTTTGGTTTCCTTGGTAACCAATAAAAATGAGAAGTTAGCCTAAAATCACATGGCAGATAAAAGATTGCTAAAGAAACACTTCAATGAATTTTTTTTGTCAAAAGATCTACAAAGGCTTGGCAGTGAATGTTATTTTTCCATTAAAGTGTATATGGAAACATAGAAGCCAGTTTTCATAAAAAAAAAAACACACACACACTCACAAAAACAAAGCACCTGCAAAAGCTGATATCCTTAGGACTGCCGGTCATTTTTGAAATCATGACTAAAATGGGGGTAGGGGAGAATATTTCGCCCTAGAACCCGATCTTTTGGGTCATTTAGTCTTGTCTAGCCCGTTTTCAATAGGAGACAAAATGGACTGTTCGGTATGTGAAAACAACCTTTCTGATGACGTCATAGGTCATGGCGCAAGGGTCACGCTATGCTAAAACATGCTCACGGACTTCTTTTTTTTTTTCTCAACCTAATTTTCCTCTCCTTTTCTATCATTTTACCTAATGTACTTTTCACTCTTTTGTACCTATTCTCGACATGTCTTATTTTTTGCCGCACTTGTTTCGTACAGACAGCACGCCGTCTCAAAGAGCATGGGGCAGAATGGCAATTTTAGAGGCTATTTTTCGACTTTTTGCCAGGTTTGGAAGCCTCCGATCCTGTTCCAGTATCTCTTAGAGGATTGATATGCATGTTGTGAACAGTTGTTGGAATACCCTATTCAAGAACACCCTTATCAAAAGTACGGTTAAATATGGGAAAGAATGAGGGTCGTTCAAAAAGTTTTTGGCAGCAATTACGCAAAAATATGCTATGGTAGTGGAAAGGATATAGTGAATATTTCAAAAACGTCTCAGCCTCAAAGAGCATATAGTTTTGATTTGTTCATTTTATTTTTTTTTGTTTCCATGGCATCTAATAAAAATAGCAATAGGCCATAATTCATTTGGCAAATGGAAATTGCTTTAGGGATATTTCTATGAAAGTTTTGTCAAAATATCTTCAAAGGCTTGGCAGCAAATGCCATTTTTCAATTTTCCCTATTATAAGTCTATGGAAACTCTTAAGTTGTCATAGCAACCAAACTAATGAGTCGAAAAAAAAATAGATAATAAAAATAAAACACTTGTTTCCAATCCCTCAGCCCAAGGATGCTACAGGTAAAATTTGGGCTCAATCGGCCTAGTGACATCAAAGAAGATGTCGTAAGGAAGTGTTTACAGACGACGCAGATGCAGACGACACAGACATTACGAAAACACGCCTATACAAATACAGTGTTACCTTTATCGCCGAAAAAATGAAAAATTTGAGATGAAAAATTGAAATATTTTTCTTATTTCTGCTCAAAATATAGATTGTGGGTACTCTTCAGAACGGCCTCATCGAGGCGGTTCTTACGAGTGAGTACCCACAATCAATATTTTAGAGCATTTTCTTATTTCTGCTCAAAATATAGATTGTGGGTACTCGTCAGAACCGCCTCATCGAGGCGGTTCTTACGAGTGAGTACCCACAATCAATATTTTAGAGCAGAAATAAGAAAATAAGGTTTACCCCTGTAAACTCCAGTTTTTCTATATAAAAGTGGGGTTGGAGGGGGTCAAAATTGTATAGGCGTGTTTGCGTGATGCGATTGCTTATTCTCTCCATTCCGCTGATTCAAGAAAGACAGTTGTCAGTTTCTGGCGAAAGAATGTGCACTGAACTGGTTAACCGCTTACGTATAAGCCTGCCCAGGAAAGTGTTGATAGTTAAACTGACCGGCTTTAAAATGACCTAAATAGTGTTGACTGGGCCGTAAACTCCAATACAAATAAACAAAAGCCTATCGGAGCCTACGGCTCTGGTGAGCTAAAATTATTGAAGATTACTCTTAATCTTTATAAGCTGTCTGGCTCAGAAATGACCTAAAATAGTGTTGACTGGGACGTTAAACTCAAATACAAATAAACAAAAGCCTATCGGAGCCTATGGCTCTGGTGAGCTTAAATTATTGAAGATTACTCTTAATCTTTATAAGCTAGTTGTCTGAAACCTGATAAACAACTAACATACTGGTAAACAAACTAGGTCTGGCAGTGACGTCAAATCAATAACAAAGCTAAAAATATAAAGGATTTTCCAGTATAATTTTGCGCTTGGGTTTATCGTATGAACAGGACACACCCATTCATATATATTTTTTTCTATTTCACAATTACCAACAAGTTTTATGCAGTCAAGTGTTATGTGCTTGAAAATGAACAAGAAATATGTTCTGTACACGTCGTAATTATCCACTTTTAACATGCCACGGGTAAAACAGATTTCACATGTCGTGCGTGTGTATGAATTACGAGGTCAAAAAATAAATAAATAAAAAAAATCATTCGACACGTGGGTTTCGAACCAGCCACTTCCTGTTCTGTAGAACAACCCCTCTACACTTTCGGCCACGACATCCACAAATATTTTGCGGTATGTAAATAATCGTAGCTTTAGGTTTCAAGTAAAGGCCGTATCATATGAATATTCGAGTAAACTAATTATAACGTAACTGGCAGGCATTCCTTGTCGGACTATAGTTTAAGAGACAATGTTTGTTTGTTTTTTTTGGTTTGTTTATTTATCTTTTCTTTCTATCTTCTTTTGATTCAATTCCATTCAAATTTCTTGATTGCCGTCTTCCAAAATAGCTAAAATGGTTCTGCTCCAATGGGCAGCATGGCTGCTAGAGCCAAAACTAGAAATGACCTAAGTCAAGCTTAGATGAGTGAGCCATAAGCTTTGAATGACTACGAAGAGATAAAAATATTGAGTTATAATTATGTCTCCCCCGAAAAAATTTTTTTCGGAGAGACATATTGTTTTTCCCCCGGGCGTCTGTCTGTCCGTCTGTCTGTCTGTCTGTCCGTCTGTCACACTTTCGTGTCCGCTCTGTAACTTGAAAACCGTTAGAGTTATCGTCACGAAACTTCGTATAAATATTAATCAGCATTAGAAGACGTGCAGTGCGCAAGAACCATAACTCTCGCATTTATACTTTTTGAATTATCTCCCTTGGAAGTTTGTTGGTATGTATATATGTATGGGCAAATCGTGTCCGGTCAATAACTTTCTTATTTTTTGATGGATTTTAAAATTACTCGGCAGAAATATTAACAACCATAAGACGATGTGTGGTGCGCATGAGGCAGGTCGGTACCTCAAAGGTCAAGGTCATACTTAGAGGTCAAAGGTCAAAAAAGGGGCCGTTTTTTTCGTATTTGGTCAATAACTTTCTTATTTGGAGGTGGATTTTAAAATTACTTGGCATAATTATTAACAACCATAAGACGATGTGTGGTGCGCATGAGGCGGGTCGGTACCTCAAAGGTCAAGGTCATACTTAGAGGTCAAAGGTAAAAAAGGGGCCTTTTTTCGTATTTGGTCAATAACTTTCTTATTTTGAGATGGATTTTAAAATTACTTGGCATAATTATTAACAACCATAAGACTATGTGTGGTGCGCATGAGGCAGGTCGGTTCCTCAAAGGTCAAGGTTATACTTAGAGGTCAAAGGTAAAAAAAGGGGCCTTTTTTTCGTATTTGGTCAATAACTTTCTAATTTTGAGATGGATTTTAAAATTACTTGGCATAATTATTAACAATCCTGAGACGATGTGTGGTTCACATGAGGCAGGTCGGTACCTCAAAGGTCAAGGTCATACTTAGAGGTCAAAGGTCAAAAAGTGGGCCTTTTTTTCGTATTTGGTCAAATCTTTCTTATTTTGAGATGGATTTTGAAATCACATGGCAGAAATGTGAACCAATATAAGGCGATGTGTTGCGCGAATGACCCAGGTTGGTACCTCAAAGGTCAAGGTCATACTTAGAGGTCAAAGGTAAAAAAGGGGCATTTTTTCGGGTTTTGTCAATAACTTGCCTATTTTTAAATAGAATTTGAAGTTACTTGGCAAACATGTTAACTATCATGGGACGATGTGTTGCATGCATGATTCAGTTTGGTACCTAAAATGTCAAGGTCATACATAGAGGTCAAAGGTGAAAAAGGGGCCTTTTTTCGTGTTTGGTCAATAACTTTCTTATTTTTAGATGGATTTTGAATTTGCTAGGCAGAAATGTTAACCACCATGAGATGATGTGTTGCACGCATGACCCAGTTTAATACCTGAAAGGTCAAGGGCATACATAGAGGTTAAAGGTAAAAAAAAGGGCCTTTTTTGTGTTCTGTCAATAACTTTCTTATTATGCCCCCAACTTTGAAAAAGTTTGAGGGGCATATTGGTTCTGGTTCGTTCGTCCGTCCATTACACTTTTGATGCATAGCATAACTAAAGAACCATGTATGCTAGGGTTTTGAAATTTCATATATAGATTCCTCATGGAAAATTAGCTGACGCGTATTTTTTTTTTCTCGTCCGGATTATGCCCCCTTCAAGAGTTATTGCCCTTTGATTTTTTTTTTTTAATAAAATCTTGTCAGCAAGATATCTCAAAAACTATTGGAGCTAGAGCCTTGAAAGTTGGTGATTATATTGATGGTGATGAGTAGATGAACTGATTAACTTTTGACAAAATTCCGAAAAATACTTTGTGAGTTATGGCCCTTTGTCATTTTGGTAATTTGTGCCCATTGTAATGTATGCTAAAAGTGATGCATAGCATAACTTTAGAACGGTGTATGTTATAATTTTGAAATTTCATATATGCATTTCTGATGGAAAATAAGCTGACGCGTATTTTTTTTCTCGTCAGGATTATGCCCCTTTCAAGAGTTATTGCCCTTTGAATTTTTTTAATAAAATCTTTTCAGCAAGATATCTCAAAAACTATTGGAGCTAGAGGCTTGAAAGTTGGTGAATATATTGGTGGTGATGAGTAGATGAACTGATTAACTTTTGACAAAATTCCAAAAAATACTTTGTGAGTTATGGCCCTTTGTCATTTTGGTAATTTGTGCCCATTGTAATGTATGCTAAAAGTGATGCATAGCATAACTTTAGAACCTTGTATGCTAGGGTTTTGAAATTTCATATATGGGTTCCTCATGAAAAATTAGCTGACGCGTATTTTTTTTCTCGTCCGGATTATGCCCCTTTCAAGAGTTATTGCCCTTTGAATTTTTTTTAATAAAATCTTGTCAGCAAAATATCTCAAACACTATTGGAGCTAGAGCCTTGAAAGTTGTTGAGTATATTGGTGGTGATGAGTAGATGAACGGATTAACTTTTGACAAAATTCTGAAAAATACTTTGCGAGTTATGGCCCTTTGTCATTTTGGTATTTTGTGCCCATTGTAATGAATCCTAAAAGTGATGCATAGCATAACTTTAGAACTGTGTATGCTATGGTTTTGAAATTTCATATATGCATTCCTAATGGAAAATAAGCTGACACGTATTTTTTTCTCATCCGGATTATGCCCCTTTCAAGAGTTATTGCCCTTTGATTTTTTTTTAATAAAATCTTGTCAGCAAGATATCTCAAAAACTGTTGGAGCTAGAGGCTTGAAAGTTGGACCATGAGTCATGTGCAAGACCAAGGTCCATACCTCCAATGTCAAGGTCATACCTAGAGGTCAAAGGTAAAAAAAAGGACAGTCAATAACTTCCTTATTCTTTGATGGATTATGAAATTACTTGGCAGAAATGTTAACCATCATGAGGCGATGTGTTGTATCGCAAAGGTCAAGGCCATACTTAGTGGTCAAAGGTAAAAAAGTGCTTTTTTTTGTTTACGGCCAATAACTTTTTTATTTTTCTATGAACATTTTTAAAGTTACTATGCAGAAATGTTCATCTTCATTAGATGATGTGTTGCACACAAGACCCAGCTCAATACCTCCAATGTCAAGGTTATACTTAGCAGTCAAAAACGGGGGAGACATCTGTGTTTTTGTAGAAAAACAAATTCTAGTACATTATTGTGTATATTTCAGATTGTGTTACAAGTGGGAGAAGAAACAGATGGTATGATTACTATATGTGCAGCTAACAGTCGACAAGCAATGTGTCCCTTGATATACCTACAAGAATTATGATAGTAACTAACACTAACGTCTTGTGACAGAACTGTATTTAAGTAACAGTCAGATGTGACAGACCTGTGTAATAGTAACTTGCATTGGTAATAGACCTACAGAAGAGCACCCTTCACCTTTGACAGACCTGCAAGATGTGGCAAACTTGTATTTGAGATACTGTCGACATACCTTAATGATGTTTTAATAACTTACTTTAAATTTTATATTAGTGACATTCCAGTATGATTGTAACTTAAACATGTGCGAGTCCTATATGATGAATTGAATGTATTTCATTTCATTTTTTCTGACATTGGGATTGGATCTGAGTTATAGAACAATAGATAGTCCTCCCCCATATGATAGTAGCTTACACTGCTGAAAAACCTGTATTAAAGTAAGTTACACTTGTTACATAGGCCCCCGCCCATCGAGGCTGGAAGAAATAGAGGGGCTGCATGATGCTTCAACGCAGAGCTGAAACCGACCACACACCCGTACTGGTAAACCGCTTAGAGGATCTAAGCCTGCTCGGGTAAAGCGGTGCGAGTTGGACCGTCCCTGCTTTTAAACCATATTGGTTTCATTTTGGCGACAGGGCTTGAGATGTCATTTCATCTCAATGTCGGGTAAAAGTCCCACAAAATTGGAAGCATTGTCTTCAAAATTACCTATACAGTGTTGACGTGGACGTTAAACCTCAAATCAAACAAACAAACAAACAAATACACTTGTGACATACCTGTATGATAATAATTCACACATTATATGAGACCTTTATAACACAACAGTGTCAAACCTATATGTTAGTAACATAACACTTTTGACAAACCTGTATTATAGTAATGCACTTGTATGATAGTTAATAGTTTAATATACTTGTGACAGACCTGCATGATAGTTACTTATACTTTTGACAGACCTGTATGAAAGTTAAAGACACTTGTAACAAACCTGCGGGTCTGTAACTTACATTTGTGACAGGCCTGCATTAAAGGGACCTACTACTTGTGACAGACCTGAATTATAGTGACAAACTACTTTGGACAGACCTGAATTATAGTGAAACACTACTTGTGACAGACATGAATTATAGTGACACTCTACTTGTGACATACCTGAATTACAATGATAAACTACTAGTGACAGACCTGAATTATAGTGACACACTACTTGTGACAGACCTAAATTATAGTGACACACTACTTGTGAAAACTTGTATGAGGGTAACATACACTTGTGACAAACCTGTATTAGTGTTACATACACTTGTGACAGACCTGTATGATAGTAACTTACACTTGTGACAGACCTGAATTACATAAACACACACGTGGCAGTCCTGTATTATAGTAACATTTGTGACAGACTTGTATTATGCATGGTAACTATACTTGTGTCAGACCTGTATGAAAGTTACTATCACTTATTAAAGACCTGTATGATGGTAACTTACACTTGTGATAGACCTATATTAAAGTATCACACTTGAGGCATACTTTTACTGTAGTAACTGATCCTTGTGCCAGACCTGTTTGAAAGTTACATATATGTATGATAGTAATTTACACGTGTGACAGAACTGTTGGTTTTCTTTTGCTCCAGCATTTCAGTGGTTTCTTGCTGTCGAGTCCTCACCGTTGTTTATTTGATGAGTTAGGAGGCCTTCATGTGGACTGAACAAATTATTTGTCTAAATCACAACAGATTGCAGCTGTGTCAAATCGATTTAAGCCCCCAAGTGGAATTCGTTTCACTGACCGTTCCAAGGCATTTCTTCTGTCGCGGTTTATTTTTGTTATAGTTTGTCTTTGAGTGTGTGCATAGCTTATATTATTTTATTTCAGGTAGCCAACTGGCCATTTTGTGGGAAAGTAACTGTCTTTTTGGCTGTCCGTTCTTGATGTTTTCATCAGGGTCTAGTTATTATGCCCCCGACTTTGAAAAAAGGTGGGGGTCTTGTCCGTTCGTTCGTTCGTACATCGCGCTAACTTTATAACCATATATGCTATTGTTTAGAAATTTCATAAATGGATTTCTCATGAAAAAAAAAGGTGACCCATATTTTTTTCTTACTCAGATTATCTCCCCTTTTCGAGTTATTTCCCTTTTAATGAAATGAAATTGAAATCTCGTTAGCAAAAATATCTGAAAACGTGTTTGAGCTAGAGCCCTGATACTTGGTATACTGATTGGAACTCAGGAGGAGATCATCTGATTAAATTTTCAACCCTTTGAAATAAAATTTTGTTGGAGTTATGGCCCTTGGCAATTTCTGGCCATTTAATTGTATTGCTTTCTTTCGCATAGCATAACTTTAGAACCATGTATACTAGTGGTTTGAATTTTCAAATATGGATTCCTCCTGAAAAAATATCTGACACATATTTCTTTTCTTATCTGAATTATTTCCCTTTTTCGAGTTACTTTCCTTTTAATTAAATAACATAGAAATCTCGTTAGCCAGATATCTCAAAAAGTATTTAAGCTAGAGCCTTGATATTTGGGACAAAGGAGGAGATCACACGATTAAATTTCCAACCGATTCAATGAAATTTTGATAGTGTTATGGCCCTTATAATTTCTGGTCATTTAATTGTACTGTGTTTTGTTGCATAGTATAACTTTATTACCATGTATGCTAGTGTTTTTAAATTTCATATATGGATTTCTCATGAAAAAAGAGTGACCCGTATTTTGTCTTGTCTAAATTATCTCCCCTTTTTTAGTTACTTGCCCTTTAATTAAATAACACAGAAATCTCGTTAGCAAGATATTTAAAAAGATTTTTGAGCTAGAGACTTGATATTTGGTACACTGATTGGGACTTAGGAGGAGATCACCTGATTAAATTTTCAACCAATTTAATGAAAAGTTATGGCCCTTTACAATTTCTGGCCATTTACTTGTGTTGATTTCCTGTGTATAGTATCACTTAAGAATTATGTATGCTAGTGTTTTGAAATTTCATATATGGTTCCCTCATGAAAAAAATAGTTGACTTGTATTTTTATGCCCCCGCGTATTCGGAGAATACTGGAAGGGCATTAAGTTTTACCCCTGTCCCTCCGTTCATTCGTTCGTCCGTTCGTTCGTTCGTTCGTCCAGTGACATCGTGTCCGGGCCATAACTCCTAAACCGTATGGAATGTATTCATGAAACTTCACAGTTGCATTCATCACACTGCGACGATGTGTCATGAACAAGGAAGACAACTCTTGCTTTTTTGGTTTTTGAATTATCTGCCCTTGACTTAGTACCATATAGAAAACCGTGTCCGGGCCACAACTCTTAAACCATATGGAATATATTCATGAAACTTCACAGGTGCATTCATCACACTGAGACGATGTGTCATGAACAAGGAAGACAACTCCTGCTTGTTTAGTCTTTGAATTATCTGCCCTTGACTTACATCCATATATAGTCAAATGGTATGTCGTGTCCGGGCCATAACTCCTAAACCGTATGGAATATATTCATGAAACTTCACAGGTTCATTCATCACACTTAGACGATGTGTCATGAACAAGGAAGACAACTCTTGCATTTTTGGTTTTTGAATTATCTGCCCTTGACTTAGTACCATATAGTAAACCGTGTCCGGGCCATAACTCCTAAACCGTATGGAATATATTCATGAAACTTTACAGGTGCATTCATCACACTGCGACGATGTGTCATGAACAAGGAAGACAACTCTTGCATTTTTGGTTTTTGGATGATCTGCCCTTGATGCATATATTTTATGATTGATTTGAAGTAAATTTGAAATATTTTTATCCCCTAGCACAACATAGTTGTGAGGGGGGATATAGCATAACTTCACACAAATGTTCCTTAGAAAAAAATCTCGAGCATGTTTGACTTTCAAGGTTATGACCTCAAGGTCAAGCTCACTGTGGCTATTTTTAGAAAAACTTTGTCATCGCTCTAGCGCCTGCATTTCTTCACCAATTTCATTATAACTTCACACAAATGTTTCTTATAAAAAAAAAATCTAGAGCGAGTTAGACTTTCAAGGTCATGACCTCAAGGTCAAGGTCACTGTGGCTATTTTTAGAAAAACTTTGTAATCGCTCTAGCGCCTACATTTCTTCACCAATTTCAATATAACTTCACACAAATATTCCTTATAAAAAATCTCGAGCGAGTTAGACTTTCAAGGTCATGACCTCAAGGTCAAGGTCACTGTGGCTATTTTTAGAAAAACTTTGTCATCGCTCTAGCGCCTACATTTCTTCACTGATTTCAATTTAACTTCATACAAATGTTTCTTAGGACAATATCACGAGCGAGTTCTACTTTCAAGGTCATGACCTCAAGGTCAAGGTCACTGTGGCTATTTTTAGAAAAACTTTGTCATCGCTCTAGCGCCTACATTTCTTAACTGATTTCAATATAACTTCACACAAATGTTCCTTATGACAATATCTCGTGCGATTTCGACTTTCAAGGTCAAGGTCACTGTATCTATTTTTAGAAAAAAAATTTTCATCACTCTAGCGCCTATATTATTTCAATGATTTCAATATAAATTCACACAAATGTTCCTTTGACAATATCTAGCGACTTCCACTTTCAAGGTCAAGGTCACTGGCTATTTTTAGAAAAACTTTGTCATCACTCTAGTGCTTACATTTCTTCACCGATTTCAATGTAACTTCACACAAATGTTCCATATGCCAATATCTCAAGCCATTTCGACTTTCAAGGTCAAGGTCACAATGGCTATTTTTAGAAAAACTTTGTCATCGCCCTAGCGACCCTATTTCTTCACTGATTTCAATATAACTTCACACAAATGTTCCTTATGACAATACCTTGAGCGAGTTTGACTTTCAAGGTCAAGGTCACTGTGGCTATTTTTAGAAAAACTTTGTCATGGCTCTAGCGCTTACATTTCTTCACCGATTTCAGTATAACTTCACACAAATGTTCCTTATGACAATATCTCGAGCTTTTTCAACTTTCAAGGTCAATGTCACTGTGGCTTTTGTCAGAAAAACTTGGTCATCGCTCTAGTGCCTATATTTATTGATGGATGTTAATAGAACTTCACACAAATGTTTCTTATGATAATATCTCGAGTTGCTTTGACTTTCAAGGTCATGACCTCAAGGTCAAAGTCACTGTGGCTATTTTTAGAAAAAGTTTGTCATCACTCTACCGCCTACATTTATGATTTTAATATAATTTATGATTGATTTGAAGTACATTTGTAATATTTTTTATGAATGGCATTTGGCGGGGGCATCCGTGTCCTATGGACACTTTTTCTAGTTTCTTATCTGACTTATCTCCCCTTTTCGCGTTATTTCCCTTTTAATTAAACAACACAGAAATCTTATTAGCAAGATATCTCAAAAAGGATTTGAGCTAGAACCTTGATATTTGATATAACTGTTTGAAATCATTGTCAAATGGACCGAAAGCCGTGCTCAAACAACAAACCCATGTTCAAATCATGAAATTCGCATGCTGTTTGAACATGGATTTGAACGTTTGATACACCAAGACGGGCGAAGTAACATTATCGCCCCGAACGTAGCGTTTTATTTAAATGATGACGTCAGAGGGTGACGTCAGAGAGTCACTACGTAGCAACGACATTGTCAACAACATTCTGAACAAGCCGCAATGTCGCATTTCTTTTTTTCTTTCTTTCTTTCTTTCTTTCTTCCGATTTCTAGGGGACATAAACGGTGTATATCACCTACACTCCAGTTTTGAAAGGATGAAAGCCTACACACTAATCATGTAATTACGGTAGGGTTCTTTAACCTGCACAAGGGATGGTTCTCCCTGCACAGGGGGCCTCCACTTAACGTCCCGATCCGAAGGACGGCGCACTTTATGACATTCATCCATGCAAATGATGCCAATTGAACGTGTTCGGACAACGAACTTTTATCACCGCTGCCGGGGATCGAACCCGTGACCACTAGCATCAGAGGCAAGTGCACTA
Organism: Lucinisca nassula; assembly: GCA_963580285.1. Lineage (NCBI taxonomy): Eukaryota > Metazoa > Mollusca > Bivalvia > Lucinida > Lucinidae > Lucinisca > Lucinisca nassula. Next base: position 27,729,589 of record OY757021.1, on the reverse strand, counting down.
ACACTGAGCTATTGCTATTGAAGGGTTTATAAGGTTTTATATGGCGCTTTTAGGCGTACTGCGTCGAAATTTCCAGTCGGAATCGTAAGATATGCTTGAAGACCATATATGGTTATTTCATTGCATTAGCATTTGCCCGATCCCTCGGAAGATATTTGAACATTCGGTCTATCGGTCTCATGTTCAAACAGCTTCCTCGGGACCCGGCAAATGTTAATGCATGAAAAACCATGGTTGATCGCTATATCCTTGCATGCGCATGGCTGTTTGAAGCCATTGTCAAATGGACTAAAAGTCGTGCTCAAACAACATAGCCCATGTTCAAATCATGAAATTCGCATGCTGTTTGAACATAGATTTGAACATTTGACACCATAAAACGGGCCTTATTTTGTTTACGTTACGTTGAGTGACGTAACGTTATCGCCCCGAACGTAGCGATTTATTTCAATGATGATGTCAGAGGTGAAGCCAAATAGTCACTACGTAGCAACGTCATTGTCAACAACATTCTGAACTAGCCGGCATGTTGGTTTGTCGGTTGCATTTAAAGAGTTTATATGGAGCTTTTGGGCGTTTTTGTCAAAATTTGCTGTTGGAATCGTACGTTATCCAAGAACAACGATCGCTCATGGTTATCTCGTTGCATTAACATTTGCCGGATCCCTTGGAAGATATTTGAACATTCGGCCTAGTGGCCTCGTTTTCAAACAGCTTCCTCGGGACCCGGCAAATGTTTATGTATAAAATACCATAGTTGATCCCTATATAATGTATAGCTACAGTCGACTGAGGGCCAACTTGAAAACATGTTGATTATACTTTCGATTTACTCGAGGGTCAACTCGATTGGTTTTGGACATTTGGCAATCGTAGATTCTTGACGTCAGTAGGGTTAACTCTAGTTGGTCAACTGAACTCTCTCACATCGCGGATGAATCAGAGTGTCTGTTTACTTTGTACCATATTATCTCTGACCACCTTCCCTACAAAGCTGCGATGGGGATATAGAATCGCTGCCGTGTGTGGGTGTGTCTAGGGTGTTGTGTGTTCAGTTTTTACATCCCATCAACAGCTAATGGCATACGGTGACGGGACCGAGGTTAAAAGACTCATCTGAAAGTTGGAGAAGCCGGGATCGAACCGACGACCCCTGGTTGATGAGGCGAGTAGCTCATCCACTACACCACGGGGACTTCTCCGGGTGTGTCTAGAACTTTGTGAAAAGGATAGATTTGTTTGTTTGTTTGATTTGAGGTTTAGCGTCCCCGTCAACACTGTATAGGTAATTTTGGAGACGTTGCTTCCAATTTTGTGGGACTTTTACCCGACATTGAGATACCCCTATCGCCAAATGAAACCAATAGAGTTTATAAACACGGGCGGTTCGACTCGTACCGACCTGGCTGGGCAGGCTTAAATCGTCTAAGCGGTTTACCAATACTCGTGTGCGGTCAGATTCAGCTCTGCGTGGAAGCATAATGCAGCAAATCTATTTCTTCAAGCCCCCATGGGAAGGAAGGGTTTGGATAGAAGACAAAAGCTATCATCACACAAGCCTGTGGACTTTCAAGGTCAAGGGTCAAATGACAAAGCCACAATGGACTTGACATTAAAAACCCTATGAACAGGATGCAGCATCCAACCTTCCACAAATGTTCCCCATGGAGAGAGGATGAACCCTACTGAGTATAAATGTTCTTGACATTAAAAACATCGTGAAAAGGACAGAAGACGAAGATATTATCACAGAGGCATCAAACCTTCCACAAATGTTCCCCATGGAGAAGGGTCGAACCCTGTTATTTTCAATGTCAATTGTCAAATGTCGTGGCCACAGTGGACTTAACATTTAAAACATTGTAAACAGGATATAAGGCAAAGCTTTCTTCCCAGAATTATCCAGCCTTCCATAAATGTCCCCCATGGAGAGAGGATGACATCCAAACGGATAGAAGACAAAACTATCATCATAGAAGTATCGAGCCTTCCACAAATGTTCCCCATGAAGAGAGGATGAATTCTATTGATTTTCAAGGTCAGATGTCAAGGTCATAACAGACGTGACATTAAGAAATCTTGTGAACAGGGTAGAAGACAAATCTATCATCATAGAAGCATCAAACCTTCTACAAATGTTGTTCACGGAGAGAGGATGAACCCTGCTGATGTTCAAGGTCAAGTGTCATATGGCAAGGTTAAAGTGGTCTTGTGGACAGGATAGAAGACAAAGCTATCATCAAAAGAGCATAAAACCTTCCACAAATATTCATGAACCCTATTGAGTGTTTAGGTCAAGATCACAGTGGGTTTGACATTAAAACCGTGTGAACAGGATAGAAGATAAAGCTATCACCATAGACGCATAAAAGTTCCCCTTGTGGAGAGGATGATTCATATTGATTTTCAAGGTTAATGATCAAATGTCAATGTCACAATAGACTTGACATTACAAAACTCTTTGCAATTGAAAGAGAAATTATCAGAAAAGCTACCATCATAGAAACACCAGAGCGTCCACAAATGTTCCCCACGGAGAGATGATGAAGCCAATTGATTGCAAAGTCAAGGACCGAAAGTCAAGGACACAATGGAATGACATTAAAAACCACGTGGTCAGAATACAAGATAAAACTATCATCGTAGAAGCATCAAATCATCCACAAATGTTTCCAATGGAGAGTGGGTGAACCCATTAATTTTTTAAGTTCATTGGTCAAATGTTTAGTGGACTTGACATTAAAAACCTTGTGAACAGGCTAGAAGACAAAGTTATCGTCATAGAAGCACCAGACTTTCCACAAACGTTTCCGATTGGGGGGGGGGGGGGGGTGAAGATGAAACCTGATGCTTTTCTTGGTCAAGGGTCGATGTTCAAGGTCACAATTAATGGACTTAACGTCAAAAACCATGTTAACAGGATGACCCGTATTGTTTTTCAAGGCCAAGGTCACAATGGTATTAAAATAAGCCACCTTGTGAGCAGAATGAAAGACAAAGTATTTGTTATATAACGACATATTCAGAATAGATTAAGATATTGATGTGTTGTATGCATTTGCGAGGGGATGCTACTATCTATCTTCTTATACTGAGTCGGTCAAATCTGGCCATTTCCTCAGTTGGATGGGTGGCTAAATTTAGAATTTGGCCTAGAGAAAAACACTGGATAAGTCCTTAAAACTATTTACAATCTTCATAATAGAGGTATCCTAAAACGCATATCCTTGAGTCTCAATGCTTTGAACTTCTCTGTGGTCTTGGCATTCGCCGAAGAAGAGGGAAGGCTATTCCACTGCAAAATAGGTCTAGGAAAGAAAGAATTTTTCAGGGCATCGCTGTAGGACTGGTACCTGAGATACTGTGAGTCGTTTTGATGCCCTTGTTTGTGCTGATTCTGTTACAGGGGTCAAGTACATATCTTTAACAATAGACACTGTATCAGAGTGTATCTTACAGAAGAAGGTTAAAGAGGACTGCTCACGACGGGCCTCTAGGGACGGCCATTCCAGCTCGTTAAGCATGTCACCGACGCTACTTCTATTTCACCATCGTCGGCAGGTCCATCAAAAAGCTGTCCTCTGCGATTTCACCTGCTGAATCTGAGTGTTAACATATGGATGCCAAATGGGTGATGCATATTCTAGTTGAGGGCGAACCAATGTTTTATATGCAACATCCAAATGTCTGCCAAGACGCAAAGGCCAAATTACGTCTAAGGAATCCTGAAGTCCTGATTGCTTTAGATGTTATCTCTGAAATATGTTGACCTCAAACAAGATTGTTAGTGATGATGATACCAAGATATTTGGCAGATTGAACCTGCTCCAAAACTTGCTAGTAATGTGTAATCAAACTTATTTAGCTTGTCCGGAGGGTGTCATGACACCCTCATTGAATGACATTTGGTCACATTGAACGTCATCTGTCAATCGGCCTCCCACTGTGAAAAATGATCCAGGTCATTTTGTAAAATGAGACAGTCAGAAGGAGAATATAATTATGTTTCTATACAAAACACAATCATCAGCAAAAACGGACAGATGACCTGATATTATAATGGAGATCATTAATGAATACCAAGAAGAGGACCGACCCAAGAACCGAGCCTTGGGGACACCAGATAAAACAGGACTGGATCAGACGTTTGACCATCAAATACAATTTGTTGTTAGCGTCCTGAGAGCCATGAGCTAATCCACCTACGTGTGGATCCTCTCTCCCATAATAGTGCGACTGGTTAACCGCTTAGAGGATCTAAGTCTGCTCAGGGAAAGCGGTGCGAGTCGGACCGTCCATGATTATAAACCCTATTGGTTTCATTGGGCGTCAGGGCTTGCGATATCATTTCATCTCAATGTCGGGTAAAAGTCCCACAAAACTGGTAGCAACGTCCCCAAAATGACCTATACAATGTTGACGGAGACGTAAAACCTCAAATCAAACAAGAGGAAACAAACAAAAGAAATTAATAATGTATTACATTAAAGCGCATTATCGTACCGTAATGAATGTATAGAAATTTAATCGGAATCATAACACTTCTTAAGAAAAAAAAATATAATTACTATGGAAAATTTTCTCAGCATGCACGAAAACGAGAGTTCGGTTCCAAATCTATGCCATATTCTTTAAGGCGGTCATTGTGTACTGACGTAGATAAAATCGTCCTAAATGACTTCATAGAATGATTCCCAACTCTTTAACCTGGTTGACATGCTAAATGCAGACATATGCCGAACATGCCCCGAGGCCGGACTAGCCCCGGTCTCCCCTATAGCGTTCTTGTGCTTCTTGTTAAGATCATATAGTTCCCCCTTTTACTCTAGCCAGATAGTCTTCACTGGTTTTGTTGGGCGGTCTATAGTAGGAGCACAGAAGTATCTTTTTCGTCTTGGTTTTCGTTCTGTCATCCATCACGGCCCTGTGCACTTGGCTGATGGTTTCCTCAGTTGTTGCCGTTGTGGGTCGTCCACATCGGTCATCATCTTCAAGGCTGTCCTTGCCCATCTTAAAATTTGCTGCCCACCTTTTCACGGTTGCATACGTAGAGCATCATCCCCTAATGTATAGCAACAATATCGGCATGAATGTCCTTAGGAGCTAACCCCTTTTTATGGAAGTACTTGATGACACCAGGATGCCAGATTTTGTCCATTTTCTCAAAAACGTGCTAGTATCAATTTTCTCGTAAACTTGAACTCATTTGAGTCAATCAAGTAATAAAAGTTTGGATTTAATGAATACAAAATTTCATGGCTGTTCGATGCCTGCTTCTTGGTCAGGCTCAGAACTTTTCAGCCTACCCTCGTACGACGATCGCCGGACACCGGACAACAGGCCACGGGAGCTTCGCTCCAGATGAGTTAATAACAGCATCCACCGCCTACCTAGGAACGCCCTAGTTTTTTTTATTATTATTATTATGCATTTTAGACGGAAATTCTTTTAGAAAATAGAGAAAATCATGATTCAGACACTGCATCGTTCCGGGTCTGTACTGTTTGCATATTTCCCTTTTACGAATTTCCAGTCAAGAACAAAAAATAATTATAAAATGAATGCGTTGACAGGCAAAATCGCATAAAAAATGGGCTCGTCCGGGATTTGAACCCGGGACCTCTCGCACCCGAAGCGAGAATCATACCCCTAGACCAACGAGCCAGGACGCCCTTCAAATAGATTCTTTTAATGACATAAGCTGATAACGTGGTTGTTGATTTAGCTTTTTAGCTCACCTAACTGGAGGCCAAGAATGTATGTGTTTGAGATTTACGTCTCACCAACAGCTAAGGACATAGTGAGCTTTTGTGACCGTGAGATGTCCGGCTTCGTCTTGCGTCGTCCGTCGTGCGTAAACTTTTCTTGTTAACACACTAGAAGCAACAGTGTTAGTCCAATGATCATTTAACTTGCTCAGAATGATCACCATGATACTATCCCGGTCAAGTTAGAATATGGGTCATGTGAGGTCAAAATAGGTAAGTAGGTCAAATCATAGAAAAACCTTGTTCACACTCTAGAGGCCAGCGTTTTGGTCCAGTCAGCATCAAACTTGCTAGGAAAGATCATCTCGATAATATATAGGTGAAGTTCGTATATGGGTTATGTGTGGTCAAAAAGTAGGTCAGTATGTCAAATCATACTAAAACTTTTTTAACACTCTAGCGGCCACGGTTTTAGTCCAATCATCATCAAACTTGCACAGAATGATCACCATGACAATCTCGGTAAAATTTGAATATGCGTCATGTGTGGTCAAAAAGAAGGTCAGTAGGTCATATCATAGAAAAACCTTATTAACTCTCTAGAGGCCACAGTTTTTGTCCAATCTTCATCAATCGTGTGCAGAATGAACATCATGACAATATCTGGGTCAGGTTTGAATATGGGTTATGTCGGATCAAAAAGTAGGCCAGTAGGTCAAATCATAGAAAAACCTTGTTAACACTCTAGAGGTCACAGTTTTGGTCCCAACCTCATCAGACATACTATGAATCATCATCTTAACAATATCTAAACCAAGTTCGAATATGGGTCATGTCGGATCAAAAAGTAGGTAAGTAGGTCATATAATAGAAAAACCCCTGTCAACAATGTAACTTTAACTTTAATGCTTTATTAATTTAACGAGGATTCAAAAATGTAGAGGCCACAGTTTTGGTCCAATCACCATCAATCTTGTTCAGAATGATCATCTTGACATTATCTAAGTCAAGTTCTAATGGGAGCCGTTCATCTCCGTCTGGTGCATTTAGACCTGACCCTCAATGCCCACAAGGCGCCCTGATAATGACATACAAGTCAGTCAGCTCCGTATTTGCAAAGGGACCCACCCCACCCCCACCACAACCCTTATCCCCACTTGTCACCATGAGTCATTGTTAGTTGACTGAGCCCGTTCATCTCCGTCTGGTGCACTAGGACCTGACACTGAATGTCTACAAGGTGCCCAGATAGTGACATACAAGTCAAAGGAATCCAACACGCCCCCCCCCCCCCCACACACACACCCGCGTCACCCCACCATGAGTCTTTGTTAGTTATACTGAGCGTGTCACTAGAACCTGACCCTCAATGCCCACAAGGTGTCCAGATAGTGACATACAAGTCAGCTCTGAATTATCAAAGTGATCTCCCCCCACCCCTATCCCCGCCCTCCCCCCCCCCTACACATGAATTATCAAAGTGATCTCCCCCACCCCTATCCCCGCCCTCCCCCCCCCCCTACACACACTTAACCTTCACCACCATGAGGCATTGTTAGTTAGACTGAGCCTGTTCATCTCCGTCTGGTGCACTAGGACCTGACCATCAATGTCCACAAGATGCCCAGATAGTGGCATACAAGTCAGCTCTGTATTGTCAAAGGGAACTTTTGAAAGACTTCTTCTTCAAGAAAGAAAACAATTTTGAAGGAACGTTCCATCATGAGTTACCCTATGACAACGTTCCACTGAACATGATAACCACCAGAAAACAATATATGTAGCCCTTAAAATTCCTAAATAGCTAGATTGATTTTGAATTATTTTCACAGAAATGTTCCCTGGGTCATTGTCAGCCCAAATTGCTAAAACCCTCTACTCTACCTTATATTTCTTACCATAAGGATCAGGTGAGCGATCCATGGCCATTATGGCTCTCTTGTTAGCTTATTGTGATAAGTCAACGTCCGTCGTCGTCCGGCCGCCGACAATTTCTTTTAACGACATAGATCTCCTTAACCACTGAAGAGATTCTGACGAAACTTGGTTGAAATTATCTTTGGGTGTCCTCTTTCAAAGCCGTTATATGAAGAACTCCGATTGCCATGGTGGAAAATAAGAGAGAACGTTAAAGCAATCTTCATGTCTAAAAATAGAAGGTCCAGGTCTTTGATGTTTGGTATGAAGCTTCATGTACAGTCGAACTTCAATGGCTCGAACACCTTTGGGACCTCGAGAATCTGTTCGAGACAGGGGTGGTTCGAGCCATTGAGGTTACTGTCAGGAGGCATAACGAGATACTTTTTGACATCTTTTCGGTGTTCTATAATGAAAATGAATGCTGTGTGTACTCATTAGAATCGCCTCATCGAGGCGATTCTAATGAGTACACACAGCATACATTTGCAAGACACAAGACTAAAATCTCCTTAATTATCCCCCACTGTTTCTTACGTAGAGGATTTCGCTAGGGGCCCAAGAATGGGATCGACACATCCATGGTAAACGAGCCATCGGTGTTCGAGCCATCAAAGTTCTACTGTACATTTTTGTTTTTGTTTCATTTGAGGTTTAACGTCCCCGTCAACACTATATCTAGGTAATTTTGGAGACGTTGTTTCCAGTTTTGTGGGACTTTTACCCGACGTTGAGATGAAATGACATCTGAAGCCGTGTTGCTCAATGAAACCAACAGGGTTTATATGCATGGACGGTCCGACTCGCACTGCTTTGCCTGGGCAGGCTAAGATCCTATATATATGCGGTTTACCAGTACTTGTATGCGGTCGATTTCAGCTCTGCATGGAAGCACCATACAGTCCATCTATTTCTTCAAGCCCCAAGGGGCCGGGCCGAACTCCATGTAGTTTTATGTAGTGGTCCTCTATCAAGATTGTTCAAATTATAGCCCTGAGGCCATAAAATGGCCCTGCCCTTGGGCACACTTGTTTTTCGTTGACATACATTTAACGAAATTTTTTTTTATCTGAAACCAGAAGGCCCAGGCCTTTGATTTTGGTACACATCTTCGTCTAGTGGATCCTTGCCATGGGTGCTCAAATTGTAGCCTTTACGTAAAAAATGGACCCGCCCAGAGACCCATATGTTTTACATAGAATATGGCAAACCTTAAAAATCTTCTCAACTGAAACAAGACAGTCCTGGCCCACAGCTTCATCTAATGGGCCACTCCCGATGTTGTTCAAATTATAGCTCTGTGGCCAAAACAAAGTCTCGCACAGGGTTCCCATATCTTTTACATAGACTTATGAGGGCTTATTGATATGTTGTATTGGAGGAGGTACAAAGGGATGTTCTTTTTAAGTCCTACTATTCTCTGACTCTATAGGGCCGTGTACCCAAGGTCTGGGCCCAGGATTACAATCGTTACTTAAGTTAAGGTCGACTTAACAATTTAAGGAGGAATTCTTATCTTAGTAAAGTATTTCCTTAAAAAGTGCATTCGAAAGCCACCTATTTCATTTACTAAGCTAAGTATTTAACTTCGGATGAAGTCGTAATTTTGACGGAAATTTTCACGAAGATTAGCACGTAAGTTTCAATTACACATTGATGTAGGCGGCCAACAACTTTCCCGCGTTCTGTCAAAAATCTCTTCTTCTGTTTGGTTGAATGGAGACAATAGAAAATATGATGGTTTAGTTTCCATTTCACTGCATAAACCAGCATAAACCATGAAAAATGTTTTATATACTATAAAACCTGTATACTCGATCTCGATTTGTGCGGGCAAACATCACACTGGTAAAGGCAAGCGCGCAGGGTAAGGAACAAACACACCGGATAAGGAAATTTTTCCGCTCAGGGTAAAAAAAGAAAATGGCGGAATGGGTATCACATGTGCAGGTTTGTTGTTGTTCTAGATCTCGTGTTATGGTTACTAATCAATACGGCTGCTCATATTAGCTTCACGGAAGACACATATTATTCACAAATTTATCTTCGATGGTCCCTATTCGACAGTTACATCCAGTCAAACGGAGAACCGGACACAGTGGAGCTACTCCACCGCGAAATCTCATTATTTTACATTAAACGCTCTTCTGGGAAGATGGCATGCACTTTTTTGTTGGTTGTAGACAGACACATGATAAATCGGACTGTTGCAAATACGATTTAAGGAAAATTTGAAATTAGAAGGCACACAGTGAGAAATCCTAGTTCAATTTTCAATACAACGCCCACGGGCAAGGAAATGGGTACAACGCATGTGATAAGACACACAATTTTCCGGGGAAAATGGTTGTTGTATGGTCGTAGCACTAGGAAATGTCCATCTCAGATTAGGTTTTCCGATATTAATAATTAGTCCTACATAGTTTAAAGCACAAATTGTGATCTTTATGAAACGTTCAAAGTTTTTGTGCATTGTCTTGGCATGTGCATTGCTCTGGTTCTAGCAATGTACTCCACCCCCAAACCCCCCCCCCCCCCACACACACACACAAACATACCCATACACTATGAATCTATGGCCGATTTGGCCCGGACGATTTGACCTAGGAGAATTCGGCCAAGGAGAATGTGGTCCGTAAAAATATTTGGTAGGACAACTTGGCAAGGCTAATGTAATGTCCTGTTCAAATTGACATTTACATTTTTTGGGTTTGTTTTGAGTAATGCCTCTAGGTTTGTGTGTTTGTTTTAGAGTTTAACGGCACTGTCAACACTATTTTAGGTCATTTTTGAGCCGGTCAGTTTACCTATCCACACTTTTCCTGGGCCGGCTTATACGTAAGCGGTTAACTAGTACACTGTACATTCTTTCGCCGGAAACTGACAACTGCCCTTCTTGAATCAGCGGAAGGGAGAGAATGACCGTAGAAAAGGTCTCATGATCAATCTCCACAAAAGAATGTTGCCGACTGAGCTACTGAGGCCGGCATAATCATTCAGTTACCAATACATGCACATACTTGAATAGTTGCCTTGCCCATCGGGGTTTAAGAAATAGATGGGCTGCACGATGCTTCCACGCAGAGCTGAAACCGACCCACACGCGAGTACTGGTAAACTGCTTGGAGGATCTAAGCCTGCCCAGGCAAAGCGATGCGAGTCGACCCGCCCATGCTTATAAACCCTATTGGTTTCATTGGGCGGCAGGGCTTGCGATGTTGTTTCGTCTCAGTGTCGGGTAAAAGTCCTACAAAATTGGAAGCAACGTCTCCAAAATGACATTTACAGTGTTGACGGGGACGTTAAACCTCAAATCAAACAAACAATATTTGTCTTATATCCGACGACGAACTGCGTACAAAGGGCCTGTTAAGATATCCAATTATATCTGCACCCCCCCCCCCCCCCAACACACACACACACACCGGAATATTTGTTTCATAAATGTTGTATGGTGACTGATAGCCAAAGGAAGTTATATGAAAAGATACAGCTTCAAAGAAAAACAAATCAATAAAATGTTTGATCATTCACAAATAAGGTACGTTTTTACCATGACTTTACCCCTACCCCCAGCTGATTTTGACCAAAATTGCAAAATTTGTCACCTTTGTGGCTTTCAAAATATAACAGCCTTGCCTTGCCTGTACATATTTTATATTTTGTGTACAGATAAAGTTTTGATTTGTTAACATGTGGTGAAAATAAAAAAAATGAAAGGTGGCCTCTGTGTTTATTTTTTCATAAATAAAATTTTGGTCATTGTCAGAAATGTCAACATAAAATTGCCATAACTACGTTCATAGTAAAGCTAAATATAGGTTGTTATTACTCATTGTCTTAGTTAGAAACCAAGGAATAATTTGATACTTGTTTCATTTTGATCCTGTAATTTTTCATTTTTCGTATATCTCCATGATAACGCAAGTGGGTGGGGTAACAAGATACGACTCACTTAGTGTACAAACGATGAGCAATGCTACCTGATATATTAATGCGCCAATTGAAACCGGGTTTCTAAGGGCACTTTCTTTTGTCTTTTTCTTTCGAAGGAGTATACTTTTATCACACTTTTCTTACTATTTTCGTCATAATTTATTAACTCAATACAGATACATCAAACGTCAAGTTATTCTGAAAATACTTGAAGACGAAACAACTCGTTTCTGTGTATGTTTCCATTAACGAAGCCTGTTAGCAAGTGAAACGTCGCACACTGAAGAGGATTTGAGTGAGGGTCAAAAAGAAGCTAAATCATATCAGGCCCTTTAATGACCATGTACTAGGTATGTCTCACGAATTTGGCGAAGTTATCTACCTTATTTTCAGCCAAAAGAACAAGCATACAATTTTCTACCAGCAATACTGCATGGACAAATACATCATTTCTCTAATTCATGATCGCGATGAACCCAATCCATCTATCTCCATGGGGATGATTTTATTGCTAGAACCACAGCAATGCGCATGCCAAGACAATTCACACATACTTTGGATGATTCCTAAAGGTCACAATTGGTGCTTTAAACTATGTAGGATTATTTATTAATATCGGAAAACCTAATCTGAGATGGAAATTTACTAGTGCTACGACCATACAACAACCATTTTCCCCGGAAAATTTTGTGTCTTATCATATGCGTTGTACCCATTCCCTTGCCCGTGGGCGTTGTATTGAAAATTGAACTAGGATTTCTCACTGTGAGCCTTCTTATTTCAAATTTTCCTTAAATCGTATTTGCAACAATCCGAGTTGTCATGTGTATGTCTACAACCAACAAAACAGTGCATGCCATCTTTCCAGAAGAGCGTTTCATGTAAAATAATGAGATTTCGCGGTGGAGTAGCTCCACTGTGTCCGGTTCTCCGTTTGACTGAATGTAACTGTCGAATTCGGACCATCGAATATAAATTTGTGCATAATATGTGTCTTCCGTGAAGCTAATGTGAGCAGCCGTATTGATAAGTAACCATAACACGAGATCTAGAACAACAACAAACCTGCACATGTGATACCCATTCCGCCATTTTCTTTTTTATCCTGAGCGGAAAAATTTCCTTATCCGGTGTGTTTGTTCCTTATCCTGCGCGCTTGCCTTTACCAGTGTGAAACATTGGTCACAAAGTAGACCACGACATATTCAAAACGCTATTTCTATGGGGTCCCTTCAGAAACAAGAACTCACACAATAATTGAATATGCAAAGCTCAGTTTTATGGAGTCTTATTTGAATTGAGGTTTAACGTCCCTGTCAACACTATTTAGGTCATTTTGGAGACGTTGCTTCCAATTTTGTGGGACTTTTACCCGGCATCGAGGTGAAATGATATTTCAAGCCCTGTCGCCCAATGAAACCTAAAGGCTTATATGCAGTGGGTCGACCTGTTTTTTTTAATTATTTCCGCTCTAAAATATAGAATGTGGGTAACCGTTAGAACCGCCGCCTCATCGCGGCGGTTCTCACGTGTACCAACAATCTAGATTTTGAGCAGGAATAAGAAAATATCACAATTTTTCATCTTAAAAATTTCCTTTTTTTTTTTTGAGGTAAACTTTATAATGTATTTGTATAGGCGTGTTCACGTAATGGGTGGTCAGTTTCAGTTCTGCATGGAAGCACCATGCAGCCCCATCTGTTTCTTCAAGCCCCGAGGGGCGGGGGCGGAATCGGTTTTACGGAGTCTGTCCATGATTAAACCCTTCTCAATAATATTCAAACAATCTGGTAGAGTCGATAGTTAAGAAAATAAATATAGTCTGCGCTATGGCGAAGAACAGGGAAGATACTTAACACCAGCTACGATATTGATTACGGACACGATCAAACATCGTACAGACAAACACCGTAGCTCCAGCCGGAGTAAAAAAAACAACAAAAAAAAACATGAATTTAAAATCACTGTACATTCGATCTTGGATTTCCCCGTCTTTTTATGAGTGAGGTGAGACACAAAGCGCTCACTCACTCACAAACACACTCGATCATTGACATGCACGAGCCTACAAAGGGGGGTGGAACGCCTCAAACTTATTTTTATTGAGAATTTCAAGGCAGGGAGAAGAGGCAAATGATTGGATGTGCATGCAGAAACAGAAGAAATTACAACATTCCCCTCTATCCTTACCTAAGCCCCCGCCAATAGGGGCTTGAAGAAATATATGAGCTGCATGATGCTTCCACGGCCCGCACACTAGTACTGGTAAACCGCTTAGAGGATCTAAGCCTGTCCAGGAACCGCGGTGCGAGGCAGACCGCCCATGCTAATAAACCCTATTGGTTTCATTGGGCGACAGGGCTTGAGAAGTCATTTCATCTCAATGTCGGGTAAAAGTCCCACAAAATGGGAAGCAACGTCTCCAAAATGACATTTACAGTGTTGACGGGGACGTTAAACCTCAAATCAAACAAACAAAATCCATCCTTACCTGCTGCTAGGAAAGCAGGCCTTGTCACAATCAGCTGGACGCCCCGGTGACGCAAGATACACGTCACCTTTGCCTCACCCAACCAGTACACGACGACCACACGCGACCTCCAGTAAACCACTTCAAAGGCCTAAGCCTGCCCAGGCAAAGTGGTGCAAGTCGGGCCGTCCATGCATGTTTGTGGTTTAACGTCCCCGTCAACACTGAAAGGTCATTTTGGAGACGCTGCTTCCAATTTTGTTGGACTTTTACCCGACATTGAGATTAAATGACATCTCAAGCCCTGTCGCCCAATGAAACCAATAGGGTTTATTAGCATGGACGGTCCGCCTCGAACCGCGGTTCCTGGACAGACTTGGATCCTCTCAGCGGTTTATGAGTACTAGTGTGCGGGCCGGATTCAGCTCTGCGTGGAAGCATCATGCAGACCATATATTTCTTCAAGCCCCTATGGGCGGGGCCGTCCGTCCATGCATATAAATCCCGCCCATGCATATAAATATTGTTGGTTTTGTTGGGCGACAGGGCTTGAGATGTAATTTCATCTCAATGTCGGGTAAAAGTCCGACAATCAATCAAAATAACTTCTTTGTATTTCATTAATTTTGATATCGAGAATCTTACACAAATGGTCCTTTCATATGAAAGTTACGAAACGGGCCTTCGAATTGGATTTTAAATAGAATTTTGTTGCCTTTACCTTGACCATTTGCCCAACAAATGTACATCGTTGACATACGTTACAGTTGTTCACGCTAAAATAGTTAATATTCACATTTCAAGTGTAAAGCCTATTGTAAACCTATACGCCTGTTCATACGTCCATGAACGCATCGAATCGCATGATTTTCAATGACGTCAAGTGTCGCCAGTCTACACCCTAAACCATCGTTCTCTATGATTTTATTTGGCGTTGACGACGATAATGCTGTTCCGCTCTTTGTAGAAAAACAGCTAGTAAATGTTTTTCAGCTTTATCAGTTTGCCTTATAAACATTTCTTCGCCGAGTGATGAGCAAAAAAGAATGTAAATATAAGAAATATTTTTTTCAGATAATCATGAAGGTATGAACGACAGCGGGTCGCTAGCAAAGTTTATATGAACCCCTTCAGAGTTCATTTACTTTGCACGTGACCCTGCCCGTTTATACTTTCATGAACAGCAGAAAAACAAAAGTCATTTCTTAAATGCACGTGGCGTCATACTATTCCATGATAAAGACGGCATGTGAACATTGTATGCGTAAATCTAGCAGAGCATAAGCGTAGGAACATGGACCCGTTGTGCCACAGGATCAGTTTTTAAATAACAGACAAAAGTGATATTCGCCGACCCCCCCCCCCCCCCCCACACACACACACACACTCCCACCCCCGCCACACACACACATACACACACATACCCTGACAAAAACAACCAAGTCGTTAAGGACCTTATCTCACTTGTAAGAACCTTCCTGCACCAAACAATTAATTATTGCCCTGTCACCAGTATTATATAAAGGGTCTTACACGAGTGGTCGTTTCTGTTTATCATATGACCACTTGAAATTAGATTTTATCGCTTTCAAATTTGACACTTGTCTTCACAGAAAATGCATGGTTGACATGGACGTCGTCATGACGTTACGTAATCCCGCCAAATTGTTATTACAAGTGTGTTCATACGATTTTTTTTACACGACGTTATCCACTGCTTATCAATAACGTCATATGATAAACAGTATTATGTAAAAGGAAGTTTATACACAGCTCTATTCGCCGCACACTTTGACAGATCAAGGGAGAAATATATCCTAGTACCTCATTGCGCCACAGGGAGGAAGAAAAAAAAATGGCTCGACCGGGCCTCGAACCCAGGGCCTCTCGCATATCAAGAAAACACTCTGCCGTTTGAGCTACAGAGCATCACTAGTGATTTTGAGCAAATAAAGCCTAAAGGTTTGCCGTTATTGATATATACATTCATGTGTCAAGGTCAAATCTTAAAAATTAAGGTACCTACCTGGGTTACCTTAAATATTTAAGTATTTTCTTTGGTTAAGTATCGACTTAAACGAAAGAATTTCTTTGTAGTTCACTTTATACGACAGTTAAGTAAATACTTAGTTTAAGTAGGTACTTAAAATTTAAGTAAGCATTGTAATCCTGGGGTTGGTAACTCGAAGCCATCGTAAATATATCAACTTAAGATGTACTTAAGGCATACTTAAGGTGAACACCGTAAAATTTATGGTCTCGTTATGCCGGTAACTGAAAACCTGTCGTATCGTTTCCATAAAGTTACGACCATCTTACCACTTACGATTTACCTGAGTGTGTAATTTTAAATCTCGTGCAAAGCGCTTCGGAAACTTTTGTAAGCCAGGGCATAGCAAAACAAAATAACGCTTAATATCTTACTATAGTCGTTCAAAACGCAGTGAGACGTGACTGCACTTTTAATTTTGGACTCGTCCATAATTTAGGTAAATAGCCTTTAATTGGTATTTTCACACTTGGCGATAGCTACCGTCCTATTATTAATCTTATGTTACATAGAAGTATAGTCGAGAGGGTCTAGTAACGCGTCCGCCAACATGGAGGTCTAGGGTTCAAGTCTTTGGGGAGGTTTTTATTTATGTATTATTACTTTTTTTTTTTTTTTTTTTACTTTTCTTTAACATTTTTCGTAAATGTGATCACGTGTTTACCGTGTAAATCATAAAAGTGGGTCACACAAGATACTGGTTTGTTTGTTTGATTGGCGGTTTATCGTCCCCGTCCATTTTGGAGACGTTTCTACCAATTCTGTGGGGTTCTAACCGACATTGAGATGACGTCACAAAAACACGCCTTTATAATTTTGACATCACCAAACCCGACTTTCATATGGTAAAACTTGGGTTTATAGGGGTAAACAATATTTTTTTTATACTTGCTCTAATAAATAGATTGTGGATACTCGTTAGAACTGCTTCGTCGAGACGGTTCTAATGAGTGCCCACAATCTATGTTTGGAACAAAATAAGAAATAAATATTGTAAATTTTCATCAAAATTTTCGTTCTTTTGGTAGTAAATATTTCCAATATTTTTGTATAGGCATGCTTTTGTAATGAAATGACATCTCAAACCCTGCCCTCCTAATGAAACCAAAAGGGGTCACATGAATGGACTCGCAACAACTCACAACACCTCGCCTGCCGGGCATCATTAGATTTACTAAGCGATTTACCATTATTCATGTGCGATCAATTTCAGCTCTGTTTAAAAACATCGTACAGCCCGATCTGTTTCTCAAAACCCCGATGGACGTGCCACGGCCATCATACTAGATATATATATATATTCATCTTATTGGAAAATAAAAAGAGCACAAGGGAATCGTTGTGGCTCGGATTCTAGTAAAATTAACAAAAATGTTACTAAGATGGATACCATCATGATATACTGTCAGTGAAGGCGAAGCTGCATGTTTAGATGCTTTGTTGAAATGTACCTAATCGTTATAAAATGAAATAAAATATAATTGTTTAAAATAAAAATGGAACCAAAACATAAAATATGAAAAATACAAATAAAGAAACTAACTATAAACATTAAAGATGAAAATTAAATAGAAAAAAAAAATATGATTGCCACTGGGACTCGAACCCTACTCGGCTAAAAGGTTCCAGTTTGACTCTCAGTGCTAAGCATTACACGAAACCACTAAGCCAAGACTTTTACATGATGGAAAGGTCAAAACATTTATCTATCTATTTAAAATCAAGTGTAAATGTTGTCCGAAACCTGCTTCCCCTAAAAAATGGAATAGTCTTGTCACGCTTAATCTTTGAACTCTCAAAGGTCGTTGATGAACTATATAAATGATAATACCGGGGTTTGTTTAACAACAAGGCGGCCTTGTTGGAGCCTTTTCTGCCAAAAAAGGCTTGGGGAGCGGCATCATAATTGGCAAGGTTCTAAATAAACTATGGGATGAGAAACAATGACACAACTGGCGACCCTTTCTCTACATTTCCTCCTGATTTGCCATGCCTAAGCTCATATAAGCATCAATTACTTGAAAGTGTCTTAAACAAAATGTGAAATATCTTTCAAAAATGGCAGAGACAAAAATTACAAAAAAGAAACGAAAACCAAACTATACACAGGAAAAATTAGAAACACTTGAAGACTAAGTTAATGAAAGGAAGACATTTCTAAAAAACAAGACGATTGTGGTCAGTAGTACACTTAGTGTACAGGCTATACTATCTTTTACCTTATTTCTTTTTTATGCCCCCGCATCGGCATGATGCCGGGGGAATATAGTGTTTCGGTTTTCCATACGTGCGTACAAGTGTACGTCCGTCTGTACGTGTGTGTACGTACGTACGTGATCCTGTAACCTCAGGTCAAGGTTTTTGTAACAGGTAGAGTGTGTGTGTGAATTCGGGTTTAACGTCGCTTTCAACAATTTTTCAGTCATATCACGACGGTGTCTGGTGGCGACAGGGAGCTCAATGCTCATTTTTATAGTGCTGCCTCACTGAAGTATCATGTCCCAGACACATTACATGATACCACACCCAGTCACATTAACCTGACACTGTGTCGACCAGTCCTAGCTCTATCCCGTAAATCTGAATTCCAAGCGAGGAGCAGCTAGTACCATTTTTAACGACTTTGGTATGTCGCGGCCCGGGATCGAACCCCTGACCTCCCGTTCCCCGGAGCGGACACTCTACCAACTGAGCTATCGGGGCCGGTGTGTAACAGGTAGAGCCTGAACTTTTAGAACTCATATTTTCCTAACCATTTGATGGAACTGGTTCATCTTTGGTATGATGCTAGATATAGGTCCAAAGTTTTATTAAGCAATACCCTACCCATGTCTGTGACCTCAAGGTCAAGGTCACATACATAGAAATGTTCAATGTTAAAGAGACTCGGGTTAAGGTTTTTGTAACAGGTAGACCTGAACATTTTAGAACTCATATTTTTCATACCATTTGATGGAATTGGTTCATATTTGGTATGATTATAGATATAGGTCCAAAGTTTAATTCAGCGATACCCCCACCCATGCCCATGACCTCAAGGTCAAGGTCACGGACTTAGAACTTTTTAATAAGATATTTTAAGAGTTGATATTTTCCAAATCGTGTGATTTTGGTATGATGTCAGATACTTGTACATTTTATTCATGCCCGTGAGCTCAAGGTCATGGTCAAGGTCACAGACTTAGAAAGTTTTAATTAGATATTTTAAGAGTGATATTTCCAAATCGTATGATGAATTAAGTTTATATTTGGTATAATGATTGATACTGGTCCAATACCCCCACCCATGCACGTGCCCTAAAGGTCAAGGTCACAGACAAAGAAATTTTTTATTTAAAGTTTATTAAGAGCTCATACTCACCAAACCATATAGGTTTGCTTCATATTTGGTATGATGATAGTTACAGGTCCAAAGTTGTATATACCCCCACCCCTGACCTCAAGGTCAAGGTCACAGACTTAGTCTTATCATGCTTTTAAAGTTTTAGGGATCATATTTATAGATTGGCTTTATATTTGTAATGATGATAGATACAGGTCCCAAGTCTCATTCGCCCATACCAACGACCCTGCCCATGACCTCAAGGTCAAGGTCACACACGTAGAAAATTTTGTTGCAACATGGATTTTCGGGGTGAGGCGGGTCCCTTGGCGGGGGCATCTGTGTCGTCTGGACACATTTCTAATTCTTCTTCTTTTCTTCCTTTGTTGACACGACTATTACATACACAAATAAACAGCTTGTGCATAATAATTACGTACTACATATATACATGTTTATTTGAGACGTATAGATTTTTCTAGACTTTCGGATGAGTCTTTAAACCGAGGTCCCGTCTCCGTATGACCTTAGCTGTTGGGGGGACGTAAAACTGGAACACTCACTCATGTATAGATTTTTCTTTACATGTATTTTTATATGGGTAATTCTGCTAAATATAGCATATATCTGCCTTAATACTATACCATACAATACATGTGTCGCATATCATTACTAAAAGAAACCCTGTGTGCCGAGGAAAAAGTAGATAGATGTACAACTTCTTTTCTTATGCTTCTATGTAGTGTCTGTTTTTTTGTTGTTTTTTTTTTTTTTTTGCAATAGTTAAGATGAGGTTATGGCATGCCTGAGTTGTTCGTAACTTTACGATATGGTTAAGTTGTCTTCATAAATTACGGTACGTTCGAGTTACTCACACTAATCGCTACGAGGTGATAAAGATATACTTAAGGTCGTCGTAAGCCTTAAGAGAGCTTCGAGTTACCAACCCCTGGGCCCTGGTCTCATTTGGTAAGTTTATATCGACGAGGTAGCTCTGGCATCGGGCCCACTGTGTTCTGTAGGAAAAACCTCTAAAACCTTCTATTTTTAAGCAAGAAGGCCATAGGATTTGATTTGATATTTAGCTTGTAGCTTTGTCTAGTGAACCTCACCCAAGATAATTCAAATAATAATTGCCCTGCACAAGGGATCACTTATTTTACAAACAGGAATATTGTTTCTTCTAAAAGGAAAGGTTTGCCCAATTTCTAAAATAAAATTCCATTTTGTCCGAGCTTGCAGCCAATTTAATATTCAAGCTTTTAAAAATATTTATTTTGGAAAATTGAAACTCAACATTATTTTCAGTATAAATTGTAATGGTAGAGGTCAAGTCTGAATTAGACGAGACCTCTACCATTACTAGACTGTTAAGTCTGAATTTGATTCAATGAACAGTTCAGTCAGGGTCTGTACCTCTTAAGGAAAACCCTACCTTCTTATGACGGGAGAATCAATATCATGCAAGGAGAGCATTTGAAATCAGTGAGCCGCTTCGTGAAACTTTCAACAAAACAGTGTGTGCGACCAGACGCACAGTCTGATCAGAGCTTTCCCTGTCCGTAGCCCTGCTACGGATAATACATGATGGAGTATCTAAGCTTAAAATGAGGCTGAACATTGAGTTAAGCCAAAAATAAGTTATTTATAATAGTGGCCCTTTGGGGATATACCGAAACGGAAACGAGGCTGTAACACTCTCTCAACATTTTATAAATAAAATAAGATATTACATTTTTGCTGCTATTTTAAGTAATTTTGGGGGAAAATAAAAATCCGGACAAATTACGTCACGTCACAGCGCTAATTACGTCAGGTTTAGATGTTAGAAAGGCCAAAAACGGTCGATTTAATAAATGTAATATAAACATTAATACATCTTTAGTTTTGAATACAGGAAATATTTCCCGCGAAACTTGCAAATCTTATAAACAAACTCGTGCATTCACACTCGTTTGTTTACTTGATTTGCAAGTCTCTCGGGAAATATTTCCCGTATTTAAAACTAAAGATGTATTAATCTCTATATATACTAAATCAAATGAAAACTGGTTTGCATTCGAAATGGCAAGCCAAAAATCTTCTTGTCTGAAACCATTCTTCCGTGTGAAACTTCAAACTACAATATTCATTGGGCGCTCTTTTACTGTTTATTCCCTATTTATAGATATCCATAAATATTTATGGATATCTATAATTCGAATTCATGATATCCATAATTCGAATTATGGATATCCATAAATCGATCTGACCGGCCCCGATAGCTCAGTTGGTAGAGTGTCCGCTCCGGGGAACGGGAGGTCTCGGGTTCGATCCCGGGCCGCGACATACCAAAGTCGTTAAAAATGGTACTAGCTGCTCCTCGCTTGGCACTCAGATTTACGGGGTAGAGCTAGGACTGGTCGATCCAGTGTCAGGATAATGTGACTGGGTGTGGTATCATGTAATGTGTCTGGGACATGATACTTCAGTGAGGCAGCACTATAAACGTGAGCATTGAGCTCCCTGTCGCAACCAGACACCGTCGTGATATGACTGAAAAATTGTTGAAAGCGACGTTAAACCCGAATTCACACACACACACACACACACACACAAATCGATCTGAATTATGGATATCCATAAATCGATTTATGGATAACTATTGTTCGAATAATGGATATCCATAAATCAGTCGTAAACACGAGTAATTAAAAGGCTGGGCTCGTCCGGTATTAGAACCCTCAGCGAGAATAAACCCCTAGACCCCTAGACCAACCAGCCAGTTGAAGGGTTTTCGTATCACCTTGTTGATGATAACATCTAGGTCTCTAAAGGTAATTGACATACACAATCGAAGTCTTTTCAGCTTGACAATTGTTTCGGGTTTAAGGACACGTCAACCCTTGTCGGTCATTTTATGTCCTCTCCCAGAGAGAGGGAGAAAAAACATAGAACATAGAATATGTAGTAGATGAGATAAAGTTAGGTACGGAGGAGATGGACGTGTAGAAAGAGAAGAAATAACAACATTCCCCCTCAACCCTTACCTGCTGCAAGGACAGCAGGCCTTGCCTTGTCCAACTGTAAGCCAATATCAGGTGGACGTCCTAGTGACGCAAAATATACGTCGTCTTTGCCTCACCCAGCTTACTTAACAAACCGTTAGAACTTTGTTTGTCTTTGCTTATATCTCATATTATTTCAGCACAAATTGTTTGTTTGATTTGGGTTTAACGTCCCCGTCAACACTATTTAGATCATTTTGGAGACGTTGCTTCCAATTTAATGGGACTTTTACCCAACTTTGAGATGAAATGACATCACATGTCCTGTCGCCCAGTGAAACCCAAAGGGTTCATATGCATGGCCGGTCGGACTCACACCACTTTGCCTGGGAAGGCTTAGACCTTCTAAGCGGTTTACCAGTACTCATGAGCTCGGCTGGTTTCAGCTCTGCGAGAAAGCATCATGCAGCAAATCTATTTCTCCAAGTCATACGTCACGTCCGTTTGTGTGCGGTGTTCCGTATTTCTGCTCTAAGACATAGATAGAGGATATTCGGTTTAGCCTCAATGAGGCGGTTTTAACGAGCAACCGCAATCTTTATTTAATCACAAAAACATACCATAATGTTTCACTTGGTAAGATCTTATCCATACAATTAGAGACTATAAGATTGTCTCATATTTAAAAGTAATGAGTTAAAATTTACCAGAGAAATGTGCTTTAGGCGATATCGCTGTTACTAGTATCATGTCACCCAGTTAAGGCATTTTGTTTTTTCAAAGCGATGCTGAGATAACTCTGACAATATCTAGAGAGAGAATTATGCGCAAGGAACCGACTTATATGTTCTTATAAATGCTGGTAAACATATTGACTTACTTTTTTACCACTTCACGGTAGCTAGTGCAAATTGCCGTAATTACAAAAAAAAAAAAAAAAAAAAAACAGCCAAAAAAAAAAAAAAAAAAAAACAAGAGGGCCATGATGGCCCTGGGTCGCTCTCCTAATCCATAGAGTAATAAGTGGGGCCCCTGGGAGGGCCATTATTGACCCCAGGCCTATAATGTGCATAATTTTGAGGGAGGTCAAAAAAGGTGAAGCTTCATACCAAATATCAACAAAGGCTATAATTTGAACAATCTTGGCAAAGATGCACTAGATGAAAATACACACCAAATCTCAAAGACCTTGGCCTTGCGGTTTCAGAGAAGATTTTTATAAAGGTATTCCCTACATAAGCCTACGTAAAACCAAATGGCCCCGGGGCGGGGGCATTTTTGACCTCAGGGCTATAATTTAAACAATCTTGATAGAGGTCCACTGGATGAAGCTTCACACCAAATATCAAAGACCAGGGCCTTGCTGTTTCAGAGAAGATGTTGTAAGATTATATCTATATAAGTCTATGTAAAACCAAAGGGCCCCTGGGGTGGGGGCATTTGTAGCCAAGGGCTATAATTTGAACAAACTTGGTAGAGGTCCACTAGGTGAAGCTCCAGACCAAATATCAAAGACATGGGCCTTGCAGTTTCAGAGACGAAGACTTTTAAAGATTTCCCTATATAAGTCTATGTAAAACCAAAGGGTCTCAGGGCGGGGGCATTTTTGGCCCCAGGGCTATAAATTGAACAATCTTGAAAGAGGTCCACTAGATGAAATTTCACACCAAATATCAAAGACTTTGGCCTTGTGGTTTCACAGAAGAAGATTTTTAAAGATTTTCCCTATATAAGTCTATGTAAAACCAAAGGGCCCCGATGCGGGGTTTTTTTTGGTCTCAGGGCTATAATTTGAACATTCTTGGTAGAGGTCCACTAGATGAAGCTTCATACCAAATGTCAAAGACCTTGGCCTTGTTGTTTCAGAGAAGAAGATTTTTCAAGATTTTCACTATATAAGTCTATGTAAACCTAAAGGGCCCCGGAGTGGGGGCATTTTTGACCCCAGGGCAATAATTTGAACAATCTTGGTAGAAGTCCACAAGATGAAGCTTCATACCAAATATCAAAGATCTGGGCCTTGCGGTTTCACAGAAGAAGATTTTTAAAGATTTTCCCTATATAAGCCACTGTAAAACCAAAGGGCCCCAGGGCGGGGGCATTTTTAGCCCTAGCACTATAATTTGATCAATCTTGGTAGGGGTCCACTAGATGAAACTTCATACCAAATATCAAAGATCTGGGCCTTGTGGTTTCATAGAAGAAGATTTTTAAAGATTTTCCCTATATAAGCCCATGTAAAACCAAAGGGCCCCAGGGCGGGGGCATTTTTTTTGCCCCA
Source organism: Lucinisca nassula (assembly GCA_963580285.1). NCBI lineage: Eukaryota > Metazoa > Mollusca > Bivalvia > Lucinida > Lucinidae > Lucinisca > Lucinisca nassula. The sequence continues at coordinate 27,704,918 of OY757021.1, read as the reverse complement.
GCACTATAATTTGAACGATCTTGGTAGGGGTCCACTAGATGAAGCTTCATACCAAATATCAAAGACCTTGGCCTTGGGGTTTCAGAGAAGAAGATTTTTAAAGATTTTCCCTATATAATCCTATATTAAACCGCAGGGACCTGAGGCGGGGGCATGTTTTGGCCCCAGCACTATAATTTGAACAATTTTGGTAGGGGTCCACTAGATGAAGCTTCATACCAAATGTCAAAGACCTGGCCCTTGTGGTTTCAGAGAAGAAGATTTTTTAAGTTTTTGGTGAAAAAAATCTATTTTTGGCTCCTGTGACCTAGATGTGCAACGGACCGGAACCATTTGAACAACTTTGAAAGGGGACCACGTAAGGATCATTCTTGTGAAGTTTGGTCAAAATCTGATCAGTGGTTTAGGAGGAGAGGTCGTTTGAAGAAAAAGTTTACGCACACACGGACGGACGCACGCACGGATGCACGCACGCACGACGGACGACGGACGAAAAGTGATCCCAAAAGCTCACCTCGTCACTACGTGACAGGTGGGCTAAAAATGGTGGTGATGAGACGTTAAATCAAAACCAAAACTGAACATTTTAAAGTATTTAAACCTTATCTTGCTGTTCACGACAACCCCTGTCTTTGCAAACAGGGTTGATCCAGATCAGATGGCTTCTGAAGAAGCCATCTGATCAGGATCTACACTGTTTGGTATTCAGTTTATGAATTTGCAGCAATAAATTACAACAAGTAATTTGATTGGTTGATAGACAGAACTGGGTGTGGCTTAAATGAATATTTAGCATGATAAGGGGTAAAAATCTTTTTTTTTTTCGGGATTTAAAAATCAATATTATGTTTCCAGTCCTGAGAAAACGAGATAAAAAAAAATTGGACTCGTCCGGGATTTGAACCCGGGACCTCTCGCACCCTAAGCGAGAATCATACCCCTAGACCAACGAGCCAGTTGTACGACAGTGTGCAGTGTATTTTATTTTTTTTTTAATTTTATTTTTTAACTAACACAGACAACGTTGACGTACATGTCAAGGTTGATTCAATAATTATGTGCCCGCGGAGTACAGCTTCATTCAGATGATGCACATTAGCATTGGTAACCCGTATGCATCACGAAAACAAGCCTATATAATTTTGACCCTTTAACCCCACTTTTATAGAGTAAAACTGGGGTTTCCAGGGGTAAATCTTATTTTCCTAATTTCTACTGTCAAATATATATATTTATTGGTACTCGTTAGAACCGCCGCGATGAGGCGGTTCTAAAGAGTACCCACTATCTATATTTTGAGCAGAAATAAGAAAAATATCACAATTTTTCATCTTACATTACGATAACAAATCCGTGCGACATAGTGCATTTTTCACATCTCCAAAATGGCTACTTTTCTGACGAAAATTGATGATATTTTCCTTATTTATAAAGCAAGTATAGGTTTGGGGTACTCGTTAGAACCGCCTCATTGAGGCGGTTCTAACGAGTACCCACAACCTATGTCTCGGAGCAGAAATAAGGAAAATAATGTAGACCCCCGTAAACCCCTGTTTTCTCTATATAAAGTGGGGTGTAAGGGGGTGTTCATTTCACGCACTTTTTAGCGTGATGAAATTTTCATTTTTTTCGTCGATAAAGGTTATAATGTATTTGTGTAGGCGTGTTTTCGTAATGTGAGTATGCGCAGGTTTCTATATTTCTATATTTCTGATAAAGACATGAGATGAAAGTTTTCATAGGAACCGCCATGAGGAGCAAAGGAATAATGTATTACTTACTAGTTATCATTGCACGTCGCAGAAATTTTAGCTGTTAGATGTGTAAAATGCAATTATTTAAGAAATAGATCAGCTCTAACTGTAATTTGTTGAGTAATAAATCACAGTTTGGAATACTCAACAAACTAGAGCTGAGCTATTTCGATTCTAACAGGCAAAAATGCTGTTTCCTCCAAACTCTCACAACTTTTTGCCATTGTTAGAAGAAAACCCGCTAAAATTATCGACTGAATCACATGCAATTATATCCTTTTCTAACGTTTTCGTTGCGAGAAAATGACGTTACATCGTCTAACGTCAAGGAAATCGACTAGTGACGTCATTAGTTGGCAGTTTTTAATGACGTCACTCTTCACGCGCTTCCTTGTCGTGATTTGTTGTATAATAAAACTTAGTTATTTTCCATTGCCTAGATATAGGCGCGCTGTGTTGGAATTCACGTTATTTCAAGTCGTTGAGAGGTTGAACAAAAACAAGTGAAAAGTTTAGTAAGCAGCTCCATAAACAGTCAAGTGCCCAGTTCCAGATCAGTCATGTGTCTTTGAGTGTTGTAGCCAATACAGTTGCTTGCTGCTCAGAACGTTTGGTACCATTAAAAAAACATTAAAAAATACCCTCTACAAAATGCACATAATCATTCATCCTAATCTTATTCGGCTGTCAGGATGGCAAATTATGAGACCACGGTTAGACCCCGGTTGCGGATCACGGTGCCCAGTTTCGGATCACGGGATATCGATTTTGAAACAATCATTCATTAAAACAGTGAATATCGGTTACGTCTAAACGGCCTCCATCCCCACGATGGGATCGAAAGACATTGTTTTGTCCCTGGTCTGTCGACCCGTCTTTCTGTCTGTGCGCCACGTTCCCATGTTCGCTAGATAGATAGATAGATAGATAGATAGATAGATAGATAGATAGATAGATAGATAGATAGATAGATAGATAGATAGATAGATAGATAGATAGATAGATTGTCCCTGGTCTGTCGACCCGTCTTTCTGTCTGTGCGCCACGTTCCCATGTTCGCTAGATAGATAGATAGATAGATATATAGATAGATAGATAGATAGATAGATAGATAGATAGATAGATAGATAGATAGATAGATAGAATAGATAGATAGATAGATAGATAGATAGATAGATAGATAGATAGATAGATAGATAGATAGATAGATAGATAGATAGATAGATAGATAGATAGATAGATAGATAGATAGCTATCTGATAGCTAGATAGCTAGATAGATAGATAGGTAGGTAGGTAGGTAGGTAGATAGATAGATAGATAGATAGATAGATAGATAGATAGATAGATAGATAGATAGATAGATAGATAGATAGATAGATAGATAGATAGATAGATAAATAGATAGATAGATAGATAGATAGATCTTACCTGGATAATTAAGGTAAGAGTATCCTCCCGTGACGTTTCTTATCAATGGTCGCGATAGCTGTGGGACCTGTTGGATAAATGAATGTGACAGTGAAGCATTTGCAGCACCATGTAGAACAAAATCATTACGATAACACACCCGTGCGATATAGTGTAATTTTTACATCTCCAAAATGGCTACTTTTCTGACGAAAATCTGTGATATTTTTCTCATTTATACTGCAAACATAGGTTGTGGGTTCTCGTTAGAACCGCCTCATTGAGGCGGTTCTAACGAGTACCCATAACCTATGTCTTGGAGCAGAAATAAGAAAAATATTGTTTACCCCCCTAAACCCCAGTTTTCTCTATATAAAGTGGGGTGTAAGGGGGTGTTCATTTCACGGACTTGTTCACGTGATGGTTACGATTTCAGAAGCTGCTTCAGTCACAAACGTTCTGAACGCAAACGTGTTCGTTTGTTTGTTTGATTTGAGGTTTAATGTCCCCGTCAACACTGTATAGGTCATTTTGGAGACATTGCTTCCAATTTTGTGGGACATTTACCCGATATTGAGATGAAATGACATCTCAAGCCCTGTCTTCCAATGAAACCAATAGGGTTTATAAGCATGGACGGTCCGACTCGCACCGCTTTGCCTGGACAGGCTTAGATCCTCCAAGTGGTTTACCAGTACTCGTGTGCGGTCGGTTTCAGCTCTGCGTGGAAGCATCATGCAACCCATCAATTTCTTCAAGCCCCGATGTCATTTCATCTCAATGTCGGGTAAAAGTCCCACAAGATTGGAAGCAACGTCTCCAAAATGACCTTTACAGTGTTGACGGGGACGTTAAACCTCAAATTAAACAAAACAAACAAACAAACAAAATATTAACCCATATATGCCAAGCAGCCCTTTTTAGGACATTGGTAAACACTGCAGACCCGGATCAGATGCCACAGAACGCGGCGTGTGAACTGGGTCTGCACTGTTTACTTAAAGGACATTCATTTTTGTAAAATTTGCCACAAACAACAACAAACCTGACACTCCTACGATTGGAAATGGATCACTCTAAACTCATGAGGTGGAATATTCCATTGTCATAATTGTGCCCCGTCAAGCGATATTGGTACTTATCGCCTATGCGAGCAGCGATGGTTCAGGCGAGCCTGCGCATCCGCACAGTCTCGCCAGAACCTTCGCTGCTCGCTCATACAAGCAGTAAATCAAGAGAAACCTTCAGACAGAAAGCCATATCCCTGGCCCCTCTGAATGGCTGGGCGTGCGCAGTTAAAATTTGTCATGACGGAATGCTCGAAGACACAAATTCGCTTGGCGGGGCTCATATATGGGTTAAGATCTATGTTTTGTAGACACAAATTTGTTCCTGTAGAAGGAAATACCCGACTGAATGCCACGGTGAATCAAAGCACTTAGAGTGCGGATGGGGCAATAGCTTGTGATCAATGGATAGGGTTAGGCAATTTTCTTTACGAAAACACGCCTAAACAAATACAGTGTTACCTTTATCGCCGAAAAAATGAAAAATTTGAGATGAAAAAATGAAATATTTTTCTTATTTCTGCTCAAAATATAGATTGTGGGCACTCGTTAGAACCGCCTCATCGAGGCGGTTCTAACGAGTACCCACAATCTATATTTTAGAACAGAAATAAGAAAAATACGGTTTTACTTTATAAAAGTGGGGTTCAAGGGGGTCAGAATTATATAAGCGTGTTCTCGTGATGAGCGTCTGGTTGGTATTTTAAATCAGACTCATAAAGAATATATTTTTGAATAAAATCCAATGAACACAGCTATTGGAAGCTATTCTGGGCCAGATGTCCTGTTAACGCAACAAAACCCATGTTGAATTTCAGATACGTAGTCCACATGGGTGCGGGCTCGCTTGGGAGCATTTATAGTGGGTAGATTTTAATCATATCTTGTTAAAATACATGGCTGCCAGTGGACACCTGAGCTCTGGGGAGCAAAGTGGCCCATGGGCCTATTGTGTCGCCCTTTGAAAATTAGGGCATTTTAACTTTATAAACAAAATATCTCTTAACTAATTTAGCTATTGTCTTGCAACTTAAAAGAGGGGACGGTGAGTAGATGACCTGATTGACTTTTTGAAAAAGTTCCAAAACTTTCTTCTTGAGTTATGGCCCTTTGAACAATTCATCATTTTAACATTTTCAGCAAGACATTTAGAGCATTGTTTAAGATATTGCCTTGGAACTTGACATGCTGATAGGGAATGATGAGAAGATGGCATAATTAACTTAAAAACTGATTTTTTTCTTGAGAAATGTCCCTTTGAAAACTTCGGTATTTTAACCTTGCAAGCAGGATTATCTTAAAACATGTTGTACTTTTACTTTGAAAAATTACCGACTGATAGGGAGTTGTGAGTAAATGGCCTAATTTCATTTTGAAAATAATCCTGAAAATGTTTTCTTGAGCTTTGTTTGGCCTTTTGAACAATTCGGCATTTAACCCTTTTAGTGCCGAGTGGAATCGTCCTCCTTTTTATATATAGCACGAGTCCATTTCAAAATTTAGGGGGGTCAGGTTCTGTTTTCTTCAAAATTCATATGGAAAATGACTTAACTTTTGACAAACAGTGTAGTCCGTGATCAGACGCCGCGTCCTGCGGCGTCTGATCTGGGTCTGCGCTGTTTGCTAACTACCCGGTTTGGGATTTCTGGTGCAAAATGGGTTAAACCTTGTCAGCAAGATATCTCAAAAACTGTTTAAGCTGTGGCCTTGAAACTTGACAGGCTGATAGTGAATGATCTAAATTTGTTTCTTCAGTTATAGCCCTATGAAAAATTTGGCCTTTTGGGTTGGGAATATTGTTATACAAAAAAAAAATTCTTGACCAAGTAGCAATGTGACCTGATAAAGCTCACTTGCCCTTAGATGGCATATCTTTATCAGGTCAAGGTGTTAGAATGCAGTTAATATAGGGGGTAACTGATAAAAAATAGTTTCCTTAAATGAAATATAGCATATCAACTCTTTTCATATACCGATAAAGGACAATTGCCTATATTTACATTTCCAGTGTAAAGTCTAATGTAAATCTATAGAAAACAATGTAGTTCATACTTCCATGAACGCATCGGGTCACAGGATTTTCAGTGACATCAGTCAAAACCATTGTTATATGCGGGCGTTGGTGACGTCAATGCTATTCCGCTCTTTGTAGAAAAAAAAAACAGCGTGTAAGCATTTTTTTCGCCTAGTGCTGAGGGGCAAAGAATGTAAATATAAAAAATAAACTTAATTTGTCTGCTTTTCATGAAAGTATAAACGACAGCGGGTCGCTAGCAAAGTTTACATGAACTCCTTCGTGGTTCATTTACTTTGCACGCGACCCACTGCGTTCACACTCTCACGAACAGCAGAAAAATAAATTTCATTTCATAAATGTGACGTTTGTCGTTAAACAACGTCATAGTTTAGCAAGCGTCTTGCTTGGTTAACGTAATGTTTAAGAACTAGATCAGCTCTAACTGTGATTTGTTGTGTAATAAATCACAGTTTGGAGGTCAGTTGTAAAGTAGACAAATCACGAGCGCGTAGCGCGCGTGATTTGTCTACTTACAACTGACCGACAAACTGTGATTTATTACACAACAAATCACTGGCTAGAGCTGATCTATTTCGATTCTAACACGCTGAAAATCGGCAATAATGTTGTTGTTTCCTTCAAAAGCTCACAACTTTTCGCCATTGTTAGAAGAAATCCCGCTAAAATTATCGACTGAAACACATGCATTTATATCCATTTCTTACGTTTTAGATGCGAGAAAATGACGTTACACCGTCTAACGTCAAGGAAATCGACTAGTGACGTCATTAATTTGCAGTTTTTAATGACGTCACTCGTCACGCTCTTCCGAGCTGTGATTTGTTGCAGAATAAAACACAGTTATTTTCCATTGCCTATATAGGCGCGCTGTGTTAGAATTGACGTCATGTCATGGTGACTGCTGTCTAACGCTGTGACCGTGTGCATTTGTACCATGTACAGTCGCTCACTTTGAAAATATAGTTTTTTTTATAGCTTTTCCTCACTCAAAATAGAGGTTAATTACAGTTTTTTTAATAAAAAAAAATATATATAGATTATAAAAATGTTTTTCCATAAAGATTTAAAACTGTAAAAAAAATATTTGATGAATTTTGCTCCACGATTAATCAGATAAGATGATTTGAGTCCAAGCGAGCAAAGCGAGTGGGTGTGGCTTAGTTAATATATTCAGGATAAGGCAGGATAGGGGTTAAATTCTTTATGAAGAGCGAACTTAAGCTGAGCTCACTAATATCTCGTGGCCATTACGATAACACACCCGTGCGACATAGTGCATTTTTTCACATCTCCAAAATGGCCATTTTTCTGTTGAAAATCCTTGATATTGTTCTTATAAATACTGCAAACATAGGTTGTGAGTGCTCGTTAGAACCGCCTCATTGAGGCGGTTCTAACGAGTACCCACAACCTATATCTTGGAGCAAAAATAAGAAAAATAATGTTTACCCCCGTAAACCCCAGTTTTCTCTATATAAAGTGGGGTATAGGGGGGTCTTCATTTCACGGACTTTTTCACGTGATGGCAACGTCGGGAAATAACACATGTTCTTTTACAACGTAATGGCTTCTATAAAAGCCCGACTCAACTCAAAAGAAATTCACACGTGAAAAATAAAGTCTCAAATGACAAAATGATATAACTAATACCAGATTATTCGTCATAGAAAACTCACCGAAGGCTCGTTTCATATCTGATTTGAAATGACCACTCATGTAAAGTATAAATATTGTGAAATTCCGCTATTAAGACCACTTAAAACTAAGACTAATTCTGCTTTTAAAAACTTATTTTGAATGGTGCACTTGATATTTCTTTATGTTTTTCTGACCACAGTGTCGTGTCCTCTGGTCAGGTACTACCTTTAGGACTGTTCTAAAGTGGTCTTCAGACCACTGTTGAACAGTCCCTAAGGTGGTCTTAATAGAGGAATTTTACTGTAGAATCAAACTAAAGTGCTATTGCGAAACTTTTAATTGAACCAGTTAATGCAAAGTGGCGAACGGCGCGTCGGTGCAAGCGCACAAATCGCTATTCGCAAACAAATATTTACCCTAGCCGCAGGCAAACTTTCAGACAAACAACTGGAGACCAGCTGTATATCGCTTCAACTTCTCGCGGGTGACTAAATTCTCGAATATCGGCGACAGGCAGGTTTTGTTTGTTTGAGTTGAGGTTTTTCGTCCTTTTAGGTCATTTTGAAGACTTTCCGTGCAATTTTGTGGGACTTTTACCCGCTAGGGTTTATATGCATGGACGGTTTACCGGTTCGGTCAAATTCAGCTCTGCGTAGAAGCACCATGCAGCCAAATCTATTTCTCCAAGCCCCGATTGGCAGGTGCATTGGCCCAAAGTATGAAGTTTATCCAGAGGCATGTAGTTTGCTGCTTGCCAAGGCAGGTAGTTTGTTCCCAGGTAGGTAATTTGGTCCAAGGCAGATTTTTTGTTCCAAGGTAGGTAGTTTGCTCCAAGGCATGTAGTTTGCCTCGGGTATTTCAGTGCGCCCTCCATTAAGTACATGTACGAGTAAAATAACCAACATCGCCACTTTCGAAAATGCTTTTTCTGTGCTTGTTATGTACTCGTAAAATTACTCGAAAATTTACTCACACACAATACTACAATTACAGTGAGCACGTGCTCATATACGCGAGCATTTAAACATCCTTTTTTCATAGGAACAGATAAGGTATGTATTTTGCGATAATTGAAGGATGGTTTTCCTTGTTCCTCCATATAAATCTGCGTTATGGGTACTCATTAGAACCTCCTCGGCGAGGCAGTGCTACTGCATACCCACAAAAGTATCTTTTCATGGAGAATTGACAAAAACATATCCTTCAATTATCACAAAATACTTACCTTACATCACGATAATACGCCTATATAATTCTGACCACCTCGAACCCCACCTTTATATTGTAAAACTGGGGTTTACAGGGGTAAACCTTATTTTTCTTATTTCTGCTCTAAAATATAGATTGTGGGTACTTGTTAGAACCGCCTCGATGAGGCGGTTCAAACATGTACTCACAATCTATATTTTAGAGCAGAAATAAGGAAAATGTCAAGAATTTTTATGGAACGCCCTGGCTGTCTTACGGGGATAAAATTCATTATGTTTGGTGGTTTTCCTATTATATGCTGTGATAAAAACAGTATATGTAGTGGTTAATCTAGTATATGTAGTAGAAACCTCATTATTTTCGGTGGTAAAACCTGTATATGCTGTAGTATTTTTGTTATTATGCGGTAGTATTTTTGTTATATGCGGTAGTATTTCTATTATATGCTGCGGTAATTTTTATTATTTGCTGTAGTATTTTAATATATGCTGTAGTATTTTATTATACGTTGTGGATACTCATTATTTGCTGTAATATATTTATTATTTGCTGTGGTCACAGTTTGAATTGTTATATGCAGTAGATTCGTCTTTATCTTGGGTGCAAAATGTTATTATCATGATGAGATCGTGCGTATGCATTCGTAACCTACCAGCCGATAATAAGGTAATAAGCATGATAAGAGACAGTCCACAATTATTTCCCTTGTTTGGTTTGGATGCTTTCAGGATATACTTTCAGGCAGATAGTTCCCTTGTTGATTGGCCCTACCGATGTTATCTAATGCCCTGCTTATTATGGTAACTTGAAAAGGGCATTGTATCAGCTTTTATGAAATGTCAAGTTTGATCAGAATTTTTATCATTGGAGGAAACTAGAGGAGCCGAACACACACTTGATCAGTGCTCCTGCTCCTGTAATGGCGGATTGTCCAGTAAATAATCCCCTTTTAAAATTATGCATACGATAACTGTAATTCCATATCCCTATTCTATTGGTTTCACGTCTTTCAACTGGCATATCTAAATACCGGGGCTGGACTGACTGAATATATACAAACTCACACAAAAATAAATAAATGAATAAGTAAGGAATATAACAATATCTTCGTAAAATGTGTTCATCCAATGATAACTAACATGTCAACAAAATAAACAATATACGATACGTTGACATATAAACATATATATATATAAATATATAGTAACAGAACTGTGGCGGTTTAGGTTGCCGCATGTTTTTAAATAATGTAGTATATACCAGGAAGCATTATTTAGCTTTACTTATCAGCCATGGTTGATGCACCGGTGCTATTGTATATTTTTGTATAACCTTAAATGCATGTATGGTATATGGTAATCTTGAATCAGTGCTGCTGCCATGATGTTGGAAGAAGCTACATATTTCTTTTATTAAACAACATTGTGTCCATACAATGCAAACTACATTTATGGCATATGCCGGATGACTTGCCATAATACAATGTGTATGGCGTGCCATTTTGCAAGTGCCAGAAAAGCAGAAGCAAAGCATCATGGAGCAGATATATGACTTGTTGCAGACGTATGGTTGCAGATGACGATTTGTTACTAGAAATTACTGAAATTGTTATGACTATACCAGTGTGCTAGTAATATGCTGGCATGCTGGCCTAGTCTGTCAGAAAATCAGACAAACAGTCCAGTATATGGGTAGTATGCTGGTATCAAAAATAATCTTTGAACAGGTCCCATTTGTATACCATATACATATTGACCCTTATCTTGTTGTTTGCAACAACCCATATCAGTGTGGATCCAGATCAGATGGCTTCTGAGGAGACCGTCTGATCAGGATCTACACTGTTTAGCATTCAGTTTATGAATTTGTAGCAATAAACTACATCAAGAAATCAGATTGGTTCGGAGTCAGAAATGGGTGCGGCTTGTCTGAATATTCAGCAAGAGAAGGGCTAATTAATTTTATATATATATATATATATATATATATATATATATATATATATATATATATATATATATATATATATATATATATATATATATATATATATATATATATATATATATATATATATATATATATATATATATATATAAACCTGTACCATTGTGAGAGGGGACAGGGAAATGTTTTACTAATATATGTGCATTATGGATATTATGTGCAGATATATGCATTTTTTTTTGCATTTATGTGCATATAATGTTTTCTTATTGTGGTTACCAGAACTGTTTTGTGTTTTGCATCTTAAAACTAACATTAAGTATAATTATACTATAATGGTGATGAGTGGGATACTTTAGTGGCCTTCTCACATGGTGCATATATGTTCAACAATGGTTCTGTCATGTTACAAGTACCTAACTATAAAGCATTATACTAATGCTATTTAAATACCAATCTTAATAGGGAATAACTAGGAGAACTGCTCTTACATAGTGTAACAGGGGTTCTGTAGGATATTCCCTCAGCAGACTGCTAATTAAAAACAGTAACCTTGTACCATGAAGGGAGCATACATGTGTGAACATATACATTAACAAAACAAGATGCAAAGATGTGAATGGATATTTGGTAAAAAAAAGAAAGAAAATAACACTAATTATATGATTGTACCATGATCTCTGCCTTTTTTGTTATTTGGATACTGTATATACATAAAACTGCCACTAATATTGTGCTCAGTTACCATGTGCCATATCAGACCAAAAAGCCCCAAAGTGCCATTTCAGACCAATATGCCATATCAGACCAATATACCATTCAGACCAATATGCCATATCAGACCAATATACCATTCAGACCAATATGCCATATCAGACCAATATACCATATAATATCAAAGAACTATCATATGCCATATCAGACCTATGTACCTTTCCATATACCTTGCCCAACTATTGTACAATATTAAACCAATATGCCATATAAGACCAAAGAATTATCATATGCCATATCAGACCTATGTACATTATCATAGGCCATATCATGCCAAAGCCGACCATAATACCTGAGTAGACCATTGTGAAGCAATAAACATTGACCAATGTGCCATATTAAGCCAATGTATCCTATCAGATCAATGTACCATATCAGACCAATATGCCATATAAGACCAAATCAGACCACTAAGCTACTATGTGACATATCAAAATAATATGCCATATCAGAACACAGAACAAATATCTGTCGTATTATATCCCAGATAAGTATGCCATATTGGAACAATGTACCTATCAGACCATTGAGCTACCTTATGCCATATCAGACCACCAGACCATTCAATTGGCATATTCCATAGAACTGTCATATACAATATTGGATCAGGTTGCCAGGTTGAAACGGTTTACAATTTAGACAATTGAGGTACCATATATACCATATCAGACCAATGTACCATATCAGACCAATGTGCCATTTCAGACCACTGAGCTACAATGTGACATATCAAAACAGTGTGTCATATCAGACCAAAGATCAATCGTATTATATCTCAGATTAGTATGCCATTTTGAATTATTCGACCTATCAGACCATTGAACTACCATATGCCATATCAGACCACCAGACCATTTAAATGACCTATCTGTCAATTAACCTACCATATCAGACCACCAGACCATTCAAGTGACCTATCAGACCACTGAACTGCCATATGCCATATCAGTACCATTCTATTAGTATATACCATATATGTCCATTAACCTATCATTTCAGACCACCAAGTGACCTTTCAGACCACTGAACTGCCATATGCCATATCAGACCACCAGACTATTGAACTGTGTGACCTATCAGACCATAGAACTACCATATGCCATATCAGACCGCCAGACCACTCAAGTGACCTATCAGACCATTGAACTACCATATGCCATATCAGACCACCAAATCTATCAGACCATTGAACTACCATATGCCATATCAGACCACCAAACCATTCAATTGGCATATACCATATATGTCCATTAACCTACCGTATCAGACCACCAGGCCATTCAATTGGCAAATACCATATACAATGTATGTCCATTAACCTACCATATTAGACCACCAAACCATTCAAGTGACCTATCATACCACTGAACTGCCATATATCATATCAGACCACCAGACCATTCAAATGGCATATACCATATATGGCCATTAACCTACCATAGGCTAATCTAATCAATACAACATATCAAATCAAACACAAAAGTACTCTATTAGAATGACATATAAACAAAAGACCAGACTGACACCACAACTCACTACGACTCCTGTAAAAGGGAGTGCTTGTACTTCGCTAACACTAATGCGATACCGGGAGTGCTATTGCACGGGTTATTTTCGAACATAGCCACCCTTTTTCCTCAAGTTTTTATGTATACAACTTTAGTTATTACTTCTATTTAACTTCAGTTTATGAGTTATTTTACCTTTTTAAATTTATTTTACATTTTAGTTGCTTTAATTTTATTTACCTATCCATTTCCTCATTAATCTAAGTGCCGAGATGGTCTTTTTAGTTATGTGTCTCTATATACTTCAAAATGTTGTAGATTTTTATTTTCCACACTGTTTAGTTTATATACATACAAAGCTTATTTAAAAACAAAAGCACCACTGTACTTGGTACGGGGTTTTACCGCGGCAATTTATCTTCGGTACTTTTCGAGTAGTTCACGAAGGCATCCGATTGATCTCATCATGATAATAAAGTTTGCACCCAAGATAAAGATTTATCTACTGCACGTAATGACATTACCAGTGAATATAATGACGTGACTTTCTCAAATAAAGAGAGAGTGTGAAAGGACCGAACATAGGAACAAAAGCACTCAATATAATGGAAAAAGCACTGCACCAACTGATGAAGACACCGAATAGCAAGAAATATCTACTATAGATAATGGAAAAAGCAGAACATATAACACTGAAACCACAGCATATAATAAAAATACTACAGCGTATACACCGTTTTACCACCGAAAATAATGAGGTTTTCACTACATATACTAGATTAACCACTACATATACTGTTTTTATCACAGCATATAATAGGAAAACCACCAAACATAATGAATTTCATCCCCGTAAGACAGCCAGGGCATTCCATAATTTTTCATCCTAAAATTTTAGTGTGTGTTTTTTTTTCGGCGAAAAATTTACAATGTATTTGTATAGGCGTGCATTCGTAATGATCTGTTGCTATGTTTCTTTCGGCCTGACTCGTTCAATCTTACCTCAGTAGTTGCTGCCGAAATTATGAGACACAATCCGAGAAATACCCTGAAATACATGTTTCTGTATCGTGATCACCCTGGGATACAAGATCGTATTCATATGTGGAATGTGCATGAAAAATAAGCGGTCATGTATTTTATTTTTATTTTTTTATTTTTTCGCAGGACTTGTCTTTGCAGAGTTACGCCCCTTTTCGGACTTATGCATTGCGGCTATGGGGAAACCTTGTGAACAAAATATCTGAAGAAGTGCTTGAGCTAGGCTCATGATATTTAGTAGAGAGTTTGAGTCTAATGTGTAGATGGCCTGATTAACTTTTGATGAAAATCCGAAAATATTTAATGGAGTAACGCCCCTTTTCGGACTTATGCATTGTGACACTGGGGAAACCTTGTGAGCAAAATATCTGGAGAACTGCTCCAGCTAGGCTCATGATATTTAGTGGCCAGTTTGGGTCTAAGGTATAGATGACCTGATTAACTCTTGATGAAATTCCGAAAATATTTAATGGAGTTACGCTCTTTTTCGGACTTACGCATCGTGGCTATGGGGAAACATTGTGAGCAAAATATCTGGAGAACCGCTTGAACTAGGCTCATAATATTTAGTAGACTATTTGGGTCTAAGGTGTAGATGACCTGATTAACTTTTGACGAAATTCCGAAAACATTTAACGGAGTTATGCCTCTTTTCGGACTTATGCATTGTGGCTATGGGGAAACCTTGATTTTAATTATGTTTTTTTTTAATTATGTGTCTATTAGTGGCAAGCATATGGTTGGGGGCATAGTGTTTCACAAACACATTTTCTATATCATTACTAAAAGAAACCCTGTGTGCCGAGAAAAAAAAGTAGATTGATGTACAACTTCTTTTCTTATGCTTCTATGTTGTGTCTGTTTCTTTCGCAATAGTTAAGAAGAGGTTACGGCATGCCTGAGTTGTCCTTAACTTTACGATATGGTTAAGTTGTCTCCATAAATTACGGTACTTTCGAGTTACTCACACTAATCGCTACGAGGTGATTAAGATATACTTAAGGTCGTCGTAAGCCTTAAGAGAGCTTCGAGTTACCAACCCCAGGTAGGTACCTTAACTTTGACCTTGATACATGAATGTATATATCAACAACGGCAAACATGAGTGCTTTTATTTGCTCGAAATCACCAGTCATGCTCGGTAGCTCAGACGGTAGATTTTTGTATCATATGCGAGAGGCCCTGGGTTCGGGTCCCGGTCGAGCCACTTTTTTTCCTCCCTGTGGCGCAAGTCGACTTGGCGATGAGGTATTATACTACTTGAGTGTATTTCTCCCTTGGTGTGTCAAAGTTTTCGACGAATAGAGCTGTATAAATCTTCCCTTTACATAATACTGTATAATACTGGTGACAGGGCAACAATTTATTGTTTGGTGTAGGACGGTTCTTACAAGCAAAAGGGGGTCTTAAAGGACTTGGTTGTTTTGTCAGGGTAGGTGTGCGTATGTTTGATTGATTGATTTGGTGTTTATCGTCCCCGTCAACTCTATACCGGTCCTTTTGGAGACGTTGCTCCTATTTTGTGGGACTTTTACCCGAAATTGAGATGAAATGACACCTCAAGCCCTGTCGCCAAATGCAACTAATAGGGTTTATAAGCATGGACGGTCCGACTCGCGCCGCTTTGCCTGGGCAGGCTTAGATCCTCTAAGTGGGTAACCAGTACTCGTGTGCGGTCGGATTCAGCTCAGCGTGGAAGCGTCATGCAGCCCATTTATTTCTTCAGGCCCCGATGGGTGGGCGGG
This sequence comes from Lucinisca nassula, assembly GCA_963580285.1. Classification (NCBI taxonomy): domain Eukaryota; kingdom Metazoa; phylum Mollusca; class Bivalvia; order Lucinida; family Lucinidae; genus Lucinisca; species Lucinisca nassula. The sequence continues at coordinate 27,688,788 of OY757021.1, read as the reverse complement.
GGCCGACAGGTGTGTGGGTTGGTGTGCGGGGAGGGAGGCTGGCGTATATCACTTTTGTCTGTTATTTAAAAACTGATCCTGTGGCACATCGGGTCCATGTTCCTACGCTTATGCATGTCCTGCTACTTTTACGCATACGTTGTTAACTTTCATATGCCGTCTTTATATTCAGTGTCATGAAAAAGTATGACGCCACGTGCATTTAAGAAATGACATTTATTTTCTGCTGTTCATGAAAGTATGAACGAACAGAGTCGCCTGCAAAGTAAATGAACTCCGAAGGGATTCATATAAACTTTGCTAGCGACCCGCTGTCGTTCATACCTTCATGAACATCGAAAAAAAATATTCCTTATATTTACATTCTTTTTTCCTCATCACTGGGCGAAAAAATGCTTATAAGGCAAACTTTTAAAGCTGAGAAAAACATTTACACGCTGTTTTTCTATAAAGAGCGGAACAGCACTGTCGTAGTCAACGTCCAATGAGATCATAGAGAACCATGGTTTAGACTGGCGTCATTTGACGTCATTGAAAATCATGTGACTCGATGCGTTCATGGAAATATGAACAACATTGTTTTCTATAGGTTTACATTAGGCTTTACACTTGAAATGTAAATAATTACTATTTTGGCGTGAACAACTGTAACGTATGTCAACGATGTACATTTGTTGGGCAAATGGTCACGGTAAAGGCAACAAAATCCAATTTAAAATCCAATTCGAAGGCCCGTTTCGTAACTTTCATATGAAAGGACCATTTGTGTAAGATTCTCGATATCAAAATACAAAGATTTTTTTTTTGATTGATTTGAAATTTAACGTCCTCGCAACACTATTTAGGTTTGATTTTGGAAGTGTTGCTTCCAATTTTGTCGGACTGTTACCCGACATTGGGATGAACTTACATCTTAAGCCCTGTCGCCCAATGAATTATATGCATGGACTTGCACCTCTTTGCCTGGGCAGGCTTAGACCTTCTAAGTGGTTTACTGGAGATCGCGTGTGGTCGGCTTGTGCTGGTTGGGTGAAGCAAAGGTGACGTGTAGGGCGTCCAACTGATATTGGCCACAACAAGTCATATGCTTCTTCTCCCTGCCTTGAAATACTCAATGAAAAATAAATTTGAGGCGCACCACCTCCCTTGTAAGCTCGTGCATGTGAGTGATGAGGTGAGTGAGTGAGCGCCTTATGTCTCACCAACTGTAAGGTTATTCGCAGATAAGGACCTCACTCATAAAAAAGACGGGAAATCCAAGATCGAATGTACAGTGATTTTATATCCCATTTTTTTCTACTCCGACTTAAGCTACGGTTTTCTCCGTGTTTGTCTGCACGATGTTTGATCTAGTCCTCAATGCTATATCAACTACATACATGTATAAAACAGTATTGTACCTGGGGTTAAGTGTGAATTGGTTTCTGCGGTAGTCTTCCCTGTTCTTCACTTTAGCGCAGAATATATTTAATTTCTTAATTATCGACTCTACCAGATTGTTTTGAATATTATGCAATACGCCTAACGGCTTGAGAAGGGTTCAATCATGGACAGACCCCATAAAACCGATTCCGCCCCGCCCCTCGGGACTTGAAGAAACAGATTTGGCTGCATGGTGCTTCCATGCAGAGCTGAAACTGACCACACTGGCACGAGTACTGGTAAACAGCTTAAAAGGACTAAGCCTGTCCAGGCAAAGTGGTGTGAGTCAGACCGTCCACTGCATGTATGTATTTTGGTTTCAATGGGCAACAGGGCTTGAGACATCATTTCATCTCAGTGTCGGGTAATAGTCCCACAAAACTGGAAGCAACGTCTCCAAAATGACCTACATAATGTTGCCGAGGACGTTAAACCTCAATTAAAAAAAGACTCCATAAAACAGAGTTTTGCATATTAAAATATTGCATGATTCTTGTTTCTAAAGGGACCCCGTAGAAACAGCGTTTTAAATATTTCGTGGTGCTACATTGTGACCAATGTTTGTCCGCACAAATCGAGATCGAGTGTGATCCTTCAATGAAACACGTTTTATAGTGTATACAAAATTTTTCATGGTTTATGTAGTGAAATCAAACTTAAACCATCATATTTTCTATTTTCTCCATTCAATCAAGCAGACGAATTGATTTTTGACAGATCGCGGGAAAATTGTGGGCCGCCTACATCAATGTGTAATTGAAACTTACGTGCTAATCTTCGTGAAAATTTCCGTCAAAATTACGACTTCATCCGAAGTTAAATACTTAGCTAAGTAGATGAAATAGGCGGCTTTCGAATGCACTTTGTAAGGAAATACTTTACTAAGATAAGAATTCTAGGGTTTATATGCATGGACGGTCCGACTAAGCGGTTTACCGGTTCGGTCAAATTCAGCTCTGCGTAGAAGCACCATGCAGCCAAATCTATTTCTCCAAGCCCCGATTGGCAGGTGCATTGGCCCAAAGTATGAAGTTTATCCAGAGGCATGTAGTTTGCTGCTTGCCAAGGCAGGTAGTTTGTTCCCAGGTAGGTAATTTGGTCCAAGGCAGATTTTTTGTTCCAAGGTAGGTAGTTTGCTCCAAGGCATGTAGTTTGCCTCGGGTATTTCAGTGCGCCCTCCATTAAGTACATGTACGAGTAAAATAACCAACATCGCCACTTTCGAAAATGCTTTTTCTGTGCTTGTTATGTACTCGTAAAATTACTCGAAAATTTACTCACACACAATACTACAATTACAGTGAGCACGTTCTCATATACGCGAGCATTTAAACATCCTTTTTTCATAGGAACAGATAAGGTAAGTATTTTGCGATAATTGACGGATAGATTTCCTTGTTCCTCCATATAAATCTGCGTTATGGGTACTCATTAGAACATCCTCGGCGAGGCAGTGCTACTGCATACCCACAAAAGTATCTTTTCATGGAGAATTGACAAAAACATATCCTTCAATTATCACAAAATACTTACCTTACATCACGATAATACGCCTATATAATTCTGACCACCTCGAACCCCACATTTATATTGTAAAACTGGGGTTTACAGGGGTAAACCTTATTTTTCTTTTTTCTGCTCTAAAATATAGATTGTGGGTACTTGTTAGAACCGCCTCGATGAGGCGGTTCAAACATGTACTCACAATCTATATTTTAGAGCAGAAATAAGGAAAATGTCAAAAAATTTTATGGAACGCCCTGGCTGTCTTACGGGGATAAAATTCATTATGTTTGGTGGTTTTCCTATTATATGCTGTGATAAAAACAGTATATGTAGTGGTTAATCTAGTACATTGTATATGTAGTAGAAGCCTCATTATTTTCGGTGGTAAAACCTGTATATGCTGTAGTATTTTTGTTATTATGCGGTAGTATTTTTGTTATATGCGGTAGTATTTCTATTATATGCTGCGGTATTTTTTATTATTTGCTGTAGTATTTTAATATATGCTGTAGTATTTTATTATACGTTGTGGATACTCATTATTTGCTGTAATATATTTATTATTTGCTGTGGTCACAGTTTGAATTGTTATATGCAGTAGATTCGTCTTTATCTTGGGTGCAAAATGTTATTATCATGATGAGATCATGCGTATGCATTCGTAACCTACCAGCCGATAATACGGTAATAAGCATGATAAGAGACAGTCCACAATTATTTCCCTTGTTTGGTTGGATGCTTTCAGGATATACTTTCAGGCAGATAGTTCCCTTGTTGATTGGCCCTACCGATGTTATCTAATGCCCTGCTTATTATGGTAACTTGAAAAGGACATTGTATCAGCTTTTATGAAATGTCAAGTTTGATCAGAATTTTTATCATTGGAGGAAACTAGAGGAGCCGAACACACACTTGATCAGTGCTCCTGCTCCTGTAATGGCGGATTGTCCAGTAAATAATCCCCTTTTAAAATTATGCATACGATAACTGTAATTCCATATCCCTATTCTATTGGTTTCACGTCTTTCAACTGGCATATCTAAATACCGGGGCTGGACTGACTGAATATATACAAACTCACACAAAAATAAATAAATGAATAAGTAAGGAATGTAACAATATCTTCGTAAAATGTGTTCATCCAATGATAACTAACATGTCAACAAAATAAACAATATACGATACGTTGACATATAAACATATATATAAAAAAACATAGGGGCTTGAATCATGAAAAAAAAAAATGTAAAAAAAAAAAAATGAAAAATTTTTTTTTTTTTTTTTTTTTTTTTTTTTTTTTTTTGGTACTATATTAGAGACAAGGGGGGAAACTTCGACTCCGTTTTTTGGGGGTTACCTCATTTTTCCCAGTGTATCTTTTTCGCAAATGCAGTTTTTCACCTGCTTATTACGAATTATACAAGTTAAATATGTCCACTTTACAACAATAATCAGCCTCTGTCTGTCACTTGCAGGAAACATGTTTTTCTCGCATGGATTACCTCAGCAAAGCAAAATTCGGCATAAACGTGTGACAAAAATTTTCAGGTTTTCATCAATCACAAGCGAACTAGTGTTACGGAGGAAACTTTTTTCGCTTTCAACTGATGTCTTTCATTAAAATGAACCTCTCTTGACCAATTTGAATCCAAAATGATGTATTTGCAGCTCTAAATTTAGATTTTATTACTTTTACATCGCTTTATGTAACAGATCAAGAAAACAATCGCCACGAAGCTTGGTTTTTCTGCTGATTCCGGGCTACTCTATCGATGAACTAACGACCGGAACGACCGGTGCTGTTTAATTTTTATACCGTTCGAAGTAGTGACAAATGAGCATTATCGCTATTTTTCTTCCATTTTCAACTAAACCCAAAGAGGGGACACAGACGTTGTATACTGCATATACTCCAGTTTTGAAGGCTGAAATAGTACACAGTCACCACGTAATTACGGTAGGGTTCTTTAACCTGCACAGGGGATGGTTCTCCCTGCACAGGGGTCTCCAGTTAACGTCCAGATTCGAAGGACGATGCACTTTATGATATTCATACCTGCAAAATTTATTATGCCAATGGAACGTATTCTGACGCCGAAATTTTGTCACCGCTGCTGGGGATCGAACCTGGGACCTTTAGCGTCTGAGGCACTGAGCTAGGTGGGTGGTTAAATTTAGGAAGGCAGGAATTAGCCGTAGTTATCTCCTTACCGGACTCAGTAAAAGTGAAATGTATTTTTTTGTTGAAATCGTGGACGTTTTGTGTTATTTTCAAAACAGTTTCACTCATGCTTGTGTAGACAGAAATAAAACAAGAGGACCCTGTATCGCTCACCTGAGCTAACAGATTCAAAGTTTCAGGAAGTGACAACCTTTACTGAAGGGTTAATGGAAGGACATGGTGATGACAGGGTAAGCATTTTATGCAAATCAAGTAGAATGTAACTCATTGATAAATAGGCTGACCTCACCAGTTTTCAAACGCATCCAAGCTTTTATTCCTGACTTGCTAAGAAGATCCGATATGAACTGATGGGGCTATGGTGATGACAAGTTCAAAAATAAGCAATTAACTGCTGCAATCAAGGGGCTGTTACTCTGTGACAAATAGGCAAACATCACGAGTTTTCAAACTCCTCCGAGCTTATCTGCCCGATTTATTTGTTTGTAAGTTTCATAAAGATCCGATCAAAACTGAAGGGGCAGCAGTGCTAACAAGGTCGAAAATATGCATTTTTAAGCAATCAAAGGCACGTAACTCTATGATAAATGTGCCGACTTGGCCAGTATTCAAACTCATCCAAGGTTTTATTCCCAGCCACCTTACATATAAGTTTCAGAAAGATCCGATCAAAACTGAAGGGGCTACGGTGATGACAAGGTCAAAATTTGGCATTTTTAGCAATCAAAGGGATGTTACTCTAAAATAAATGGGCCAACTTGGCCAGTTTTCGAACTCATCCGAGGTTTCATCCCCAGCCACCTTACATATAAGTTTCAGAAAAATCCGATCAAAACTGAAGGGGCTACGGTGATGACAAGGTCAAAAATTAACATTTTCAGCCATCAAAGGGACATATTTCTACGATAGATAGGCTGACTTGGCCTGTTTTCGAACTCATCCAAGATTTTATCCCCAGCCACCATACATATAAGTTTCAGAAAGATCAAATCAAAACTGAAGGGGTATGGTGATGACAAGGACGTAAATCTATGATAAATGGGCCAACTTGACCGGTATTCGAACTCATCCTAGGTTTTATCCCCAGTCACCTTACATATAAGTTTCAGAAAGATCTGATCAAAAACTGAAGGGACTACGGTGATGACAAGGTCAAAAATCGATATTTCCAGCCATCAAAGGGACATAACTATATAGTAAATAGGCCACCTTGGCCGGTATTCGAACTCATCCGAGGTTTTATCCCAAGCCACCTTACATATAAGTTTCAGAAAGATCCGTTCAAAGTTGAAAGGGCTACGGTGATGACAAGGTCAAAAATCGGCATTTTCAGCAATCAAAGGGGCGTTACTCTGTGATGAATGGCCCAACTTGGCTGGTTTTCGAACTCATCCGAGATTTTATCCCTAGCAACTTTACATATAAGTTTCAGAAAGATCCGATCAAAACGGAAGGGGCTACGGTGATGACAAGCATTTTCCCATTGTAAGTCTATTAGAACTTGTGATTGCCATAGCAACCAAAGTTTTCATGCGATTTCAAAAAAAAAAAAAAAACTAATTTCATCAATGCCCCACCTGAGGCATGCTACAGATGAGAAATGATTGAGATCAGCCCGCAGGCTGCAGAGATATAGCTGCTCAAAAGTGTGGACGGACGGACGACGGAGGACCCACTATACTATAAGCTCCCCCGGAGCCTTCGGCCCAGGTGAGCTAAAAAACAGCTAGCTTGTTAAAATGCCACCAATACGTAAATGTTCAAAATGATGCAGCATGGAAACAATTTGTTCCCTATTGCAACATATTCCTTTTTATGTTTTGAAAATTTGATCCTGGGTCGCTAATGGCCAGTAAATGACAATAAGCACTATTGAGGTTGGGCCCATTGGGTGATTTAAGGGGACAGGACCCCTACAGTGCAGCACACACATGCTCTCTCATCCGCGAGTTTCTGAAGTGGACGCTTCTATTTATGAATTCGGCCAAATCCATTGATGTAGGGGCTTGGGTAAGAAAAAACACTGCTCAATTCTTCTGCTCAGCAAGTTTGTATTAATCTGAATAGGCACCACAACACGGCAAACAAAAAAGGTCAGAATAAGCTATAGCATATCTACCTTGATTTTTTTACGGGGGTGAGGGGGGGGGGGGGGGTGTGGAGCGGGGATCATTTTACGGTCCTTTCGAGTTTATTTCACTCATATCGAGCCGATTGTTAATCACATGTGGTCGAAGACCGTAGTATCCGGTAAAAAAAAAACACACACAAAAAAAAACAGGCCTTCCGTTGCAGAACTTGAATGCCTTATAATAGATGACTTTTATGAAAGGTTTGATTGTGAAGTACTTAGATCTGTTGAAAAGTACTTGTATTAGCCTAGAGTGTAGTGGAAAGTAAGTGAGAAATGGGTCCTTTTCAATATATAGGACATTTAATTTTGGTGCTGTTGAGTAAAGCGGCATTCCAATCTTACTGTTTCTCGACTAAGCTATTTAAAGGTTATAAAACGTTTTTCATGCTCAATTCAGTCGAGCGTTAAATTTATAATGCTCGCTATTTTTAAATACTAACAGTTCATCAATTTTCCTGCTTAGATTTGTTTGTTTGATTTGAGGTTTAACGTCCCCGTCAACACTGCAAAGGTCATTTTGGAGACGTTGCTTCCAATTTTGTGGGACTTTTACCCGACCTTAAGATGAAATGACATCTCAAGCCCTGCCGCCCAATGAACAAATAGGGTTAATTAACATGGACGGGCCGACTCGCACCGCTTTGCCTGGACAGGCTTAGATGCTCTAAGCGGATTACCAGTACTCGTGTGCGGGTCGGTTTCAGCTCTGCGTGGAAGCATCAGTTCTTCATGCCCCGATGGGCGGGGCCGTTTCCTGCTTAGATAAGAACTGAATAATAGAATGTATGATGGGATTGAGGCCGAAACAAGGAATTTTCAAGCAAGTTTTCAGTTTAGTTAAGTATCATGTAGGGTTTTGTCGAGCATGAGACTTTAATTCACTGAAAACGAGCCCGAAGCCACCACCGCAATATATATTATTTTTCTCACCCAAACACTTTAAGGAATTTATTTGTTTGATTAGACGTTTAAAGTGCCCATCAACAGGTCATTTTGGAGACGTTGAATCCATTTTGTGGGACTTTTACTCGACATTGAGATGAATTGACATCTCAGGCCCTGTCGCCCAATGAAACCAATAGGGTTTATAAGCATGAACGGTCTGACTCGCACCGCTTTGCCCGGGCAGGCATAGATTCTTTGAGCGGTTTAGCAGTACTCGCGTGCGGTCGGTTTCAGCTCTGCTTGGAAGCGTCACGCAGCCCACCTATTTCTTTAAGCCCCGATGGGCAGGTCCGAAAACTTTTTAGAATGCGTTGTGAACTGCACAAATATACAGAAATTAATAAGCGATAAAGCACATTCACACCAATGTAACACAACAAAATGTCAGTATTTTAATATTCATACCTCCTGGAGAATATCGTTAACATTTTTCCAGTGAGCCGCTAAAGTTTGTGTCTAAAGCATCCGTTTACATGTAAAGTGCTACGCATGAAATAAAAACCACTGCATGTACATTTCATGACCTGCTTTCTTTGACACTTGACAGCAGTTTGATGACAAATTAAATGTCCATTTTATTAAAAGTTGATAAGGACATGTCATTCTGACTGTTAAAAATGTACATTTAAGGGTAAACTGAGAAGCTGCTCCCCTAATTGCATGGATAACAAAACATGCTACAGAAGACGGTTTTGAAAACAAAATTACCTCGGGCGTGTGGGTGTTTTGCAATGACTGACATAATGAGATAGCTAATAAACCCTAGAGTGAGCAGCGATATGAGGCAAAGAAAACAAACACTTAAGGTATCAAATTTTAAGGGGTTCATGTAAACTTTGTTAGCGACTCGCGGTCGTTCATACTTTCATGAAAAGCAGAAAAAATAAGTTTATTGTTTTATAATAACATTCTATGCCCCTCATCACTGGGCGAAAAATAATGCTTATAGGGCAAACTTTTTAAACTGAAAAACATGTACACGCCATTTTACTACAAAGAGAGGAACAGCGTTGACCTCACCAACGCCCGTAGAGAACCATGGTTTAGAATGACGTCACTTGATGTCACTGAAAATCATGTGACTCGATGCGTTCACGGAAGTATGAACTATATTGTTTTCTATGTGTTTGCATTACATTATTTTATTTATGAGCCGGATAAATTCCATACCCTATCAGCTGAGCATGAAAGAAAGTTTTATAATCCTTGGGCCAGGTTGGTGCAGTTTAGGTCTGTACACCGTTCTTTCTACCTCTGGAATGAACAGTACACAATATTTCCATACCACACTACTTAATCTTAAGACCTCCACAAATTTAATCCAAATATCTGAGAGAGAGAGAGACAGAGAGAGAGAGAGAGAGAGAGAGAGAGAGAGAGAGAGAGAGAGAGAGAGAGAGAGAGAGAGAGAGAGAGAGCGAGAGAGAGAGAGAGAGAGAGAGAGAGAGAGAGAGAGAGAGAGAAGAGAGGGAGAGAGAGAACAGCAAACATTAGACAAAATACATGTTGAAACGCTTTTTCTTTGGTTTCCACTTATCACAAAGAAAAAAAAAAGAAGGAAAATTCCTACAGGCCTATTGGCACCAAAACAGCCATTGTTATTTAGGTAACAATATTAGAACACACGCTTAAAGTCGTCAGTCATTCCGACCACTATGAATTCAAATTTGTAAAACAATTTCAAGTTATTTCTAGCCGTATCTCTTTTAACTAAAATTCTGAACCGTTTGGCTTAACACTGCTGCATTTTTATTTATTTATTATTTTTTGCTTAGATAACCGTCGCCGTGTACCGGGAACGAGCGTTTAAACATAAGGTGACGACGTCATGTACACAGCGGCCCCCGCTCAAAGGGGCTTGAAGAAATATATGGGCTGCATGATGCTTCCACGCAGAGCTGAATCTGGCCCCCACTAGTACTGGTAAACCGCTTAGAGGATCTAAGCCTGTCCAGGAACCGCAGTGCGAGGCGGACCGTCCATGCTAATAAACCCTATTGGTTTCATTGGGCGACAGGGCTTGAGATGTCATTTCATCTCAATGTCGGGTAAAAGTCCCACAAAATTGGAAGCAACGTCTCCAAAATGACCTTTACAGTGTTGACGGGGACGTTAAACCTCAAATCAAACAAACAAACAAACGTCATGTACACACGTTCTTTAGCACTCTGCCAAAAACACATAGATTTTATACGATACCCTTTGTGCAAGAAACTTACAAACATTTCCCCTTCAATACGGAGCATAGCAATCTCCTCGATAACGTGGGTTGTGCCCGTCCCAGCCTGGGCATAAACAAGGCAGTTGGGCCCAGTTGGGCCTTGTTTTTTTTTTTTTTTTTTTTTTCTTTTTGTGCGTGATTTTTTTTATCAGATCAAAGGCCGCCTTCTGCTTGTTAGTAAACATTTTATTTCCTTTTCTGCGCATGTATCAAAAAGTTACAGCGACTGATTGAAAGTTGACCGCAAAGCGGTACAATACAAAATTCCCAGAGCACAGCCCATTATACGTAGAAACACCATCCAGTTATCTTATCTGCGTAATACGTGTGTACGTAGTCCTAGCAGAATATGTTACATTGACAAAATAAATCAAAGGAGAAATCAAGGCTATCACACAAATTTTAACAATAACAACTCCACTGCCGTACGTAGTTTCCAAAGTTCCGGATTATATCTGTCCTGCACGTCCCGCATTTTAAACACGTCGATTATGGCAAGCGCCCGGGTTTCTGTACCGATCATTGACAGAACACTGCGGAAAGCGAAGCAAAAGTTGGAAAATCTATATTTTGAGCTGCGAGTACATCTTTTTGGATTCAAATTGGCAAAGCGAGCTAAAGTTAAATGAAAGACAACGGGTGAAAGTGAAAAAAGTCCCTCCCGTATCACTAGTTCGGTTGTGATTGATGAAAACCTGAAAATTTTTGTCACACGTTTATGCCGAATTTTGCTTTGCTGAGTTTATCCATGCGAGAAAAAACATGTTTCCTGCAAGTGGCAGACAGAGGCGGATTATTTTTGCAAAGTGGACTTATTTAACTTGTATAATTCATAATAAGCAGGTAAAAAACTGCATTTGCAAAAAAGATACACTGGGTAAAATGAGGTAACCCCCCAAAAATTTGAGCCGAAGTTTCCCCCCTTGTCTCTATTATAGAACCACAAAAAATTTTTTTTTTTTTTCCATTTTTTTCATGATTCAAGCCCCTATGTAAAAAAAATATATAGTAACAGAACTGTGGCGGTTTAGGTTGCCGCATGGTTTTGTTTTCTAAATAATGTAGTATATACCAGGAAGCATTATTTAGCTTTACTTATCAGCCATGGTTGATGCACCGGTGCTATTGTATATTTTTGTATAACCTTAAATGCATGTATAGTATATGGTAATCTTGAATCAGTGCTGCTGCCATGATGTTGGAAGAAGCTACATATTTCTTTTATTAAAACAACATTGTGTCCATACAATGCAAACTACATTTATGGCACATGCCGGATGACTTGCCATAATACAATGTGTATGGCGTGTCATTTTGCAAGTGCCAGTATAGCAGAAGCAAAGCATCATGGAGCAGATATATGACTTGTTGCAGACGTATGGTTGCAGATGACGATTTGTTACTAGAAATTACTGAAATTGTTATGACTATACCAGTGTGCTAGTAATATGCTGGCATGCTGGCCTAGTCTGTCAGAAAATCAGACAAACAGTCCAGTATATGGGTAGTATGCTGGTACCAAAAATAATCTTTGAACAGGTCCCATTTGTATACCATATACATATTGACCCTTATCTTGTTGTTTGCAACAACCCATATCAGTGTGGATCCAGATCAGATGGCTTCTGAGGAGACCGTCTGATCAGGATCTACACTGTTTAGCATTCAGTTTATGAATTTGTAGCAATAAACTACATCAAGAAATCAGATTGGTTCGGAGTCAGAAATGGGTGCGGCTTGTCTGAATATTCAGCAAGAGAAGGGTTAATTAATTTTATATATATATAAAAAAACCCTGTACCATTGTGAGAGGGGACAGGGAAATGTTGTACTAATATATGTGCATTATGGATATTATGTGCAGATATATGCATTTTTTTGCATTTATGTGCATATAATGTTTTCTTATTGTGGTTACCAGAACTGTTTTGTGTTTTGCATCTTAAAACTAACATTAAGTATAATTATACTTTAATGGTGATGAGTGGGATACTTTAGTGGCCTTCTCACATGGTGCATATATGTTCATCAATGGTTCTGTCATGTTACAAGTACCTAACTATAAAGCATTATACTAATGCTATTTAAATACCCATCTTAATAGGGAATAACTAGGAGAACTGCTCTTACATAGTGTAACAGGGGTTCTGTAGGATATTCCCTCAGCAGACTGCTAATTAAAAACAGTAACCTTGTACCATGAAGGGAGCATACATGTGTGAACCTATACATTAACAAAACAAGATGCAAAGATGTGAATGAATATTTGGTAAAAAAAGAAAGAAAATAACACTAATTATATGATTGTACCATGATCTCTGCCTTTTTTGTTATTTGGATACTGTATATACATAAAACTGCCACTAATATTGTGCTCAGTTACCATGTGCCATACCAGACCAAAAAGCCCCAAAGTGCATTTTCAGACCAATATGCCATATCAGACCAATATACCATTCAGACCAATATGCCATATCAGACCAATATACCATATAATATCAAAGAACTATCATATGCCATATCAGACCTATGTACCTTTCCATATACCTTGCCCAACTATTGTACAATATTAAACCAATATGCCATATAAGACCAAAGAATTATCATATGCCATATCAGACCTATGTACATTATCATAGGCCATATCATGCCAAAGCAGACCATAATACCTGAGTAGACCATTGTGAAGCAATAAACATTGACCAATGTGCCATATTAAGCCAATGTATCCTATCAGATCAATGAACCATATCAGTCCAATATGCCATATAAGACCAAATCAGACCACTAAGCTACTATGGGACATATCAAAATAATATGCCATATCAGAACACAGAACAAATATCTGTCGTATTATATCCCAGATAAGTATGCCATATTGGAACAATGTACCTATCAGACCATTGAGCTACCTTATGCCATATCAGACCACCAGACCATTCAATTGGCATATTCCATAGAACTGTCATATACAATATTGGATCAGGTTGCCAGGTTGAAACGGTTTACAATATTAGACAATTGAGGTGCCATATATACCATATCAGACCAATGTACCATATCAGACCAATGTGCCATTTCAGACCACTGAGCTACAATGTGACATATCAAAACAGTGTGTCATATCAGACCAAAGATCAATCGTATTATATCTCAGATTAGTATGCCATATTGAATTATTCGACCTATCAGACCATTGAACTACCATATGCCATATCAGACCACCAGACCATTTAAATGACCTATCTGTCAATTAACCTACCATATCAGACCACCAGACCATTCAAGTGACCTATCAGACCACTGAACGGCCATATGCCATATCAGACCACCAGACCATTCTATTAGTATATACCATATATGTCCATTAACCTACCATACCAGACCACCAAACAATTCAAGTGACCCATCAGACCACTGAACTGCCATATGCCATATCAGACCACCAGACTATTGAACTGTGTGACCTATCAGACCATAGAACTACCATATGCCATATCAGACCGCCAGACCACTCAAGTGACCTATCAGACCATTGAACTACCAAATGCCATATCAGACCACCAAATCTATCAAACCATTGAACTACCATATGCCATATCAGACCACCAAACCATTCAATTGGCATATACCATATATGTCCATTAACCTACCGTATCAGACCACCAAACCATTCAATTGGCAAATACCATATATGTCCATTAACCTACCATATTAGACCACCAAACCATTCAAGTGACCTATCATACCACTGAACTGCCATATGCCATATCAGACCACCAGACCATTCAAATGGCATATACCATATATGGCCATTAACCTACCATAGGCTAATCTAATCAATACAACATATCAATACAACATATCAAATCAAACACAATAGTACTCTATTAGAATGACATATAAACAAAAGACCAGACTGACACCACAACTCACTACGACTCCTGTAAAAGGGAGTGCTTGTACTTCGCTAACACTATTGCGATACCGGGAGTGCTATTGCACGGATTATTTTCGAACATAGCCACCCTTTTTCCTCAAGTTTTTATGTATACAACTTTAGTTATTACTTCTATTTAACTTCAGTTTATGAGTTATTTTACCTTTTTAAATTTATTTTACATTTTAGTTGCTTTAATTTTATTTACCTATCCATTTCCTCATTAATCTAAGTGCCGAGATGGTCTTTTTAGTTATGTGTCTCTATCTACTTCAAAATGTTGTAGATTTTTATTTTCCACACTGTTTAGTTTATATACATACAAAGCTTATTTAAAAACAAAAGCACCACTGTACTTGGTACGGGGTTTTACCGCGGCAATTTATCTTCGGTACTTTTCGAGTAGTTCACGAAGGCATCCGATTGATCTCATCATGATAATAAAGTTTGCACCCAAGATAAAGATTTATCTACTGCACGTAATGACATTACCAGTGAATATAATGACGTTATTATCTCAAATAAAGAGAGAGTGTGAAAGGACCGAACATAGGAACAAAAGCACTCAATATAATGGAAAAAGCACTGCACCAACTGATGAAGACACCGAATAGCAAGAAATATCTACTATAGATAATGGAAAAAGCAGAACATATAACACTGAAACCACAGCATATAATAAAAATACTACAGCGTATACACCGTTTTACCACCGAAAATAATGAGGTTTCCACTACATATACTAGATTAACCACTACATATACTGTTTTTATCACAGCATATAATAGGAAAACCACCAAACATAATGAATTTCATCCCCGTAAGACAGCCAGGGCATTCCAACATTTTTCATCCTAAAATTTTAGGGTGTGTTTTTTTTCGGCGAAAAATTTACAATGTATTTGTATAGGCGTGCATTCGTAATGATCTGTTGCTATGTTTCTTTCGGCCTGACTCGTTCAATCTTACCTCGGTAGTTGCTGCCGAAATTATGAGACACAATCCGAGAAATACCCTGAAATACATGTTTCTGTATCGTGATCACCCTGGGATACAAGATCGTTTGAATCGCACTGGCGTTGCTTATACTGTAGAACTTCGATGGCTCGAACACCGATGGCTCGTTTACAATGGCTGGGTCGAACCCGTTCTTAAGTCCCTAGGGAATTTCTCTACAAAAGAAATAGGGAGGGTAAGATTGAGGATATTTTCGTGTTTTATCATGAAAATGTATGCTGTGTGTACTCATTAGAATCGCCTCGATGAGGCGATTCTAATGAGTACACACAGCATACATTTTTCAATACAAACCACCGAAAAGATGTCCAAATGTATATCATTATGCCCCCTGGCAGTAGCCCTCAGTGGCTCGAACTACCCCTGTCTCGAACAGATTTTCATGGTCCCAAAGGTGTTCGAGCCATTGAAGTTCGACTGTATATGTAACACAATTATGCTGTTAGTAATATTTACCCATTAAATGGATGATTACGGTTCATTGACATTTAAGCCATAACAAGTGTAGCCACGAATTATATGACAATGGAATCTTCCACCTCATAGAGAGATTCATTTCCAGTTTAAGGGGCGTCAGGTTTGGCCCATAGAATCGATTTAATCTCCCCAGTGGTTATTGCTACTGACCGTTCTAAGGCGTTTATTTTAAATGTAGCTTTGTGACGGGGCTCTTCATCTTATATGAGCCCCGCCAAGCGAATTTGTGTCTTCGAGCATTCCGTCACGACAGAATTTAACTACGCATGCCCAGCCATTCAGAGGGGCCAGGGATATGGCTTTCTGTCTGACGGTTCCTCTTGATTCACTGCTTGTATGAGCGAGCAGCGAAGGTTCTGGTGAGACTGCGCGGATGCGCAGGCTCGCCTGAACCTTCGCTGCTCGCATAGGCGATAAGTACAAAAATCGCTTGGCGGGGCCCATATGTGCTTTAACCTTTAACGTGATGTAGTCGCAAGTCAAAGGGGCTGGTCCAACTTGAGCAACTTATCAAGCTCATAAGAAAGCAAGTACACTCCATCAGATGAGGTTGTTCCTCACAGGAGGGATGCGTCTTTCTTGCAAGGGTAAAGGTTTCGCCCACTGTAACGGGGTCGAGCCCCTTTTTGTGCGCTCACCCAAGACCCGGTCGGGATTATGCCGATGCCGGGGCAGAGATGGAAACGGGTGACAGGTTCGAGTCACCCCTTGCCGTCTCTAGTACACCCAGGTTCTTTTTACCAGGACATGATGGCTAAACGACAGAGATAAAAACGACAGATTGATTTCTATCTTTTACCGTGAACCGTAAATAAGTACATGAAAGCAGACAAGACTAAATGAGCCCCGCCAAGCGAATTTGTGTCTTCGAGCATTCCGTCATGACAAATTTTAACTGCGCATCACCAGCCATTCAGAGGGGCCAGGGATATGGCTTTCCTTCTGAAGGTTCCTCTTGATTCACTGCTTGTATGAGCGAGCAGCGAAGGTTCTGGCGAGACTGCGCGGATGCGCAGGCTCGCCTGAACCTTCGCTGCTCGCATAGGCGATAAGTACCAAAATCGCTTGACGGGGCCCAAATGATACACAGTACTGATAGTGCAACGGGGACGGGACCCACCGTGGGGCTGGAACCTCTGGGCTTACTTTCTAATAACCACCCTTGTTTGTTTCTAACCTTATACAGCCTAATAAAATCCACCCCCCTTTTTAGATTTTGAGCCTAAACATAAGAGAAGGACAAACGCCTCGTGGAAGTAATGAGAAACTCACTTTGCTTCCAAATTAGCGTCCGCCAAGAGAGAGGGCTGGCAATGGGTTTGGTCGAGTAGCTCTATTTGAATCCAGTGCGGCAAAATAATTGTCAACTCGCCTTTTAATACCCTGTGGAAATACGACTGGCCAATCAGAATGCCTGATTATTTATAAAAGCCGAAGCAGCCAATCGATGAGGAAGTTCAAGGACGGTAACGTCAAACAGTAATGACGGACTGAGGCACAGGAAATGCAAACGACAAAAGAGGAAGCTAGATTTATAATTTCGCCGTTAACAGGGATAATACAAGATAACGTTTAGGTTTATAGGGTCAATACGGTCAGGGGGCACGAAACGGCGAAATGAGGGAGGCCGAAGTTTCGGTGTTGCCAAGAAAAACGGGACAAATTTCGGCAAATAAATGGACAATTAAAGCTCACCCGTTGCCCTCCCCTACCATTAAGACTGAATGTAATTCGAATACATGAAGTCAACATCTAAATAATAATCACTAATAAAGTATTAAAGTAACACTTATTAGAAATATATCTAGAATCAAAAATAATGATTTATCACACAAATATTGACAAAAATTTTACAATTACATTTATTCACTTGAGACTAAATAACTCCTGAACACAAATGTGCAAGAGTAATGTTTTCAAACACTAGAAATAAAGACAACAATGGCAATTTTGTTTCCTCGCGCAAATGTGTTCCGGAGTAACGGCTGTTTCCTGGATCCTCAAAAGTATTATATGACAGACAGACTAAATAAACATAATTAAATTATAAATAAATGAACTGGTTCACGTACTTCATCAAACTGATGAAACATATGCACAACATTTTCAAAAATAAAAAAGTAACACTGGCCGATCATAAATGGATCCATAATATCAACACCTGTGTAGAATATACTTTGTCACATAAAGAGGATTGAAAGGCTTTAAAACCCCCTTTCTGTGACAGAGATGAGCCTCAAAATATCAGAAGAGTTTTTTTAAACCGTTGAATTTTCTTTAATAATGAATGCAAACAGAGATCAACTCTTAGAATTTCAGATATAAAAAAGTACCAAAGAAGTATCTTAGTAAAATTTCAACAATAAATGACCCAAAAATCCTTATGCATAAAAGTTCTAATTTAAATTGCAGAGAAATGTCCAATGGCGGTGGAAGTCACAGTAGCAGATGCAGAAGTGGAGACGGTAGCAGAAGTGGAGGCAGTAGCTTAAGTGGAAGTGGTGACGGTAGTAGAAGTTGTGGCGGTGGCTGTATCCTGACGGCGTCGCTTGAACCGCTTTTCCGTTGGTATGCAGGTGTCGGGATCGAAAGTTACATATTCATCCCGACAGACGCCATGGATGGGGTTTGAGCTCTTGCCTTCCAGGTCAGGCATAACCCCAATCTGCTGATGTCGGCGCAAACTGTCTGACTGACGAGCCATCTCTGCAGACGGAGAGAGCCTCTTAGGAGGTAGGCTCTCCCTGGGATTGACGTATCTGTGATTGTTTTCCAACCTGGTGGGGTACATGGCTGCCAGATGTCGAGCTGAAGATTGGTCAGTTGTGTGTTTCTTCATGATGTGCCGTACCAATTCGTTTTTGGAAGTGAAGACAGGCACACCAAGACAGTCCATGTGATCGCAGACAAATAAAGTAATGGTAGCTACATGAACATGCCCGTGTCTCATGAAGGCTCTGAGGCTAGGATTCCGATCCTTGCGTGGACAATCTGGTACATGCCATACCATTCCCTGAGGGTCCCAAATAGGTCGGAGATGCTCGTATAGACAGTGCGTCTCATTCTCGCTAGGGAAGAGATCAAATGTATCTGACATGATTGTCTGAAACCAAAGGAAAATGCATTCCAAGGATGCATTCTCTATGTTAAATACAAAGAATTAATTAGAACAAATGCCTTTGCTAAAAAGTGCTCAAGTTTATATAGCCTGGCCCAATTCAGAAAATTTCCATCCTTTTAACCTGAACCAAAAACTTAATCAAATGAGCTGAGAAACTGCCAGGCGTATCTAAAATTCTGAAATAAAATTGTATTAACCAGGACATGCAACCAGACCCAGCCTGTTCTGTGCAGAGTTTAACTCACCTGCAAAAAAGCATTTCAACATCCATAGTTATAAGAAACAACTGTAAGCAAATCAAGAGCTGACAAGAGATGTACAGCACCTCTACGGTCATGCTCGACCTTTCCAGTTTGATCATATAAAAGCTAAGACCCTACAAAACAAAAGTGAACTTACTTATAAGGCAGTTAAATAGTTACTTGCACATTACTACTGGCAACATAACCATAAAATTTAGAAAACTCATTTTCCAAAAGAGAAACAGATTGGGTGATTAATTGATTAAGATTTGACACCCCCAACGACACTATTTAGGTCATTTAGGAGACTTAACTTCATCATTATTTTCTAACATTATATTAAAATGTCACCTCAAGCCCTACTCCCAAATGTATCCAATAAAACGTATGTGCAACACCTCGCTTGGACAGGTCCAAACAGTCTAAGCATTCCACCAGTACCCGAGGGTGGCCAGCCCAAGCCCAGCTCAAAAATATGGTGTAGCCCATTTTTAAACCCCAAAGGGCAGGGACCAAACAGAAGAACAGATTGAAGTTGCTTGGATATAATTTGTACATATTACTCCGATGATCTACTTAAAAACACATATCAAATAAAGTTTGCTTAATTTTTCTGCAAGTTCTTTATTTTATGGCTCTTCAATATTATTTCACAAAGTTGGCGAATATGGACATGGACGACGTATGGGTCTTCCCCATCGAGATCGTCTCATCACCTGAGCCTGAGGTGACTGATATACGGCATCATCAGCGGGCAGGATATCAGCATTATCATTGCTAATGCTGCCATCTTCACTGTCATCATTCGCCTCAGTCAAAGGTAAGCGTGTTGTCATTGACAGATTACTGTCATCACAGGAGGCATCTGCAGAATCTGTCCATTCATAAGGTGGCAGTGCACCCATCATAAGGTTTCAGATGGTCAACATGTACCGTAAAAGGCTTTGAAAATGGAGTGCGTTGAATTTCGTACGTCACACTGGAGAATTTTGATGTTATTTTATAAGGACCAATCCAGTCTCCCAAAAGAGATACACCAACATTTGGAGGATAACATCTCCAAACAAAATCTCCATTATAAGTACGAGGTTTCAGACCTCTGCCATAATATTTCTTTTGCCTTGTGGCGGCCCTTTTAAGGGAATTTTGGTCCCATTCAACGTACTCAACTGGACATTCATAGAATTAATTTTCTGAAGGATTGCCTGCCATTAAATCTATAGGTAGAGATAATTCTCTAGATAGGAAGAGTAAATTTGGGGTACATCCTGTACTGTCATGGATAGTACTTCTGTAGGCTAATAACACAAATGGAAGATAGTCACCCCAATCATTTTGAGGCTCATTAACAAAATTGGTCAACATCTGCTTTAGACTTTGAAAATATCTAAGGGTCACTGATGAGGCCTAATTGGCCTAGCTAGTCTGGCCCAGAAAACATGTACACTCCATAGTTTTCATTTCTGTTGTGTATTCCTTGCTTCCAAAGGATATCCCTTTTATAGAACATATTTAACTTCACTACAGCTGGTTTGGGAATTTGTGGCGGCGGTAAAACGTCTCACTGCCCTACATCATAGTGTAGATTATATTTTCTTGTCCTTTGGGATCATTGATTCCATTGCGGAATTTTGAAAATATCTGAGGGTCACTGATGAGGCCTAATTGGCCGAAACTAGCTAGTCTGGTCTAGAAAGCATGTACATTCCATATTTTTCACTTCTGTGGTGTATTCCTTGCTTCCAAAGAATAACCCTTTTATAGAACATATTTAACTTCACTACAGCTGGTGTGTGGGAATGTGTGGCGGCGGTAAAACGTCTCCCTGCCCTACATCATAGTGTAGATTATATTTTCTTGTCCTTTGGGATCATTGATTCCATTGCGGAATTTTGAAAATATCTGAGGGTCACTGATGAGGCCTAATTGGCCGAAACTAGCTAGTCTGGTCTAGAAAACATGTACACTCCATATTTTTTACTTCTGTGGTGTATGCCTTGCTTCCAAAGGATTACCCTTTTATAGAACATATTTTATTAAAATTTTCTACAAGGCCGTCACTTTGTGCTCTGTAGTGCGTTGTCCGAGTTTTTGCAATACCCAAAAGTCTACAGATATGCAAAAATAGATGGGATTCGACCTCAGGCCTTGATCTGTATGTATCTGCTTTGCAACACCAATAAAAATCAAAAATGAGTTCCTTTAAGAGCAATGAAAACATTCATAAGAAAGAAGATGGGTCATACTACGTAGTTTCGGCTAATAAAGCCTCATCAGTGACCCTGTAATGATCCGGCAAAGAAAGCCAGAGGAAACATACTGCAATTTTGCGAATTTCGAATAGGCAGTCCATTCAAAGACTGATATAAATCAAAATAGGGTCCAAATAATTAAAAACCTGTCTAGAATATGAGTCTAAACCAATAATTTATTTCCGATTTCTCAGAATATTCACGCTGATCTCAAAGGAACAAAAGTAAAATATAAACTGCACTATGGTTGATGTACGGGGAGGCGTTTTACGGCCGCCACACGGCACAACACCAGCTGCAGTGAAGGCAAATAAAAATCAAAAATGAGTTCCAATCTGCAGAAGAATTCTGAAACAATTTTGTCTGCTACAGTCAGTGCAGTATGAACAAGAATGGGATATGCTTCCTTCCATTTGTGTAATAGAAAGACTAAAAGAATTCAAGTGTAGCACCCACTGAAAATTCAGTGAGAGGGGCTTTTCCCATACCAGGACCAGGTTTATTTTGGGCACAAGTATTACATTCTTTACACAATCTGCGTACAGTAGAACTTCGATGGCTCGAACACCGATGGCTCGTTTACCATGGTTGGGTCGAACTCGTTCATGAGACCCTGGGGAAGTCCTCAAGATAAGAAATGGTGGGGGATGATTAAGGAGATTTTAGTCTTTTATCTTGCAAATATATGCTGTGTGTACTCATTAGAATCGCCTCGGTGAGGCGATTCTAATAAGAACACACAGCATACATTTTCATAATAAAACATCGAAGAGATGTTCAAAAGTATCACGTTATGCCTCCTGACCGTCACCTTCAGTGGCTCGAACTACCCCTGTCTCGAACAGATTTTCGAGGACCCAAAGGTGTTCGAGCCATTGAAGTTTGACTGTATATCAGCAGACATGCCAGGCCAGTAAAATCTACGTCTAACAGATATTAAAGTCTTTTCTCCGCCCATATGACCAGCAATGTGGCTATTGTGAAGCTGTTTGAATATATGAGACCTTAAAGTTTGAGGTGCAACAAGTTGCATAATGTACCCCTCCGGTGATGTCTCGGTAATCCATTTACTATACAAAATCCCATCATGAACTTCCAAAGTCTCCCATAATGACCAAGAGTTTTTACCATGCTGGGATATGGCGAAATTTCAGTTTTTGGGGGTTTATCATGAAACTGATATTTTTAAAGTAGAATTTTTGAGATGCATTCATCTTATTCTTGCCATTCTTTTATTTGATCTGGTGACCAAACATCTAACCAGTTAGGCAATATTTCTGGAGTACTTTGCATGCTAGATGGAGATGCAGAAGCATCACTGTGAGTTTCAGGATTCTGGGCAGTCGCACCGTCAGTACTGTTAATAACCTGATTATTTGCACTATAGTGTAGGAGCCACCAAATTTGATTTTGGCGAGCAGATTTGAGAACAAGAAGACTCTGGCTGTTTTGTGACTGTTCTGTTTGATTTTTGTTTTGATTTTACTATACAGCAGTCAGGACAGTCCCCTCGTTTGCAAGGTCTATGAGGCAATCTACTCAAGGAATCGGCGTTACCGTGCAGAG
Organism: Lucinisca nassula; assembly: GCA_963580285.1. Taxonomy (NCBI): domain Eukaryota; kingdom Metazoa; phylum Mollusca; class Bivalvia; order Lucinida; family Lucinidae; genus Lucinisca; species Lucinisca nassula. The sequence continues at coordinate 27,665,763 of OY757021.1, read as the reverse complement.
TCCCCTTTTTGAACTGGATTTCGTAATCATAAGTGTCTATCACAGTCAGCCAACGAGCTAACATGCCTTCAGGTTCTTTAAAATTCTTAATCCAGACTAATGAGCTGTGGTCTGTGCGAATTATGAAATGTCTACCCCGCAGATAATACCGAAATTCCTTGATAAATAATAACGTCTCTGAGATCTGCTCAAGGTTTTACTTCCATAAGCAATTACCCTTTCTTCATTGTCTTGTATTTGAGAAAGAACACATCCCAGCCCAAAGAGACTAGAATCTGTATCTAACACAAATTCTCTCTGATCATATTGAGGGTACGAACGTATGGGAGCAGAAACCACCTTTACCTTTAGAATATCAAAAGCATGTTGGCAATTTGAATCCCAGAGATATTTGCTATTTTTCTTGAGCAGATTTGTCAGAGGTGCAGAGAGTGTTCTACAATGTGGTATAAACCGGCGATAATATCCAATGAGTCCTAAGAACTGCCTCAGTTCAGTGACATTATTTGGGACAGGCCATCCTTGCACGTTTTGAATTTTTGCTAGGGTCACATTTAGTGCCATTTGAACTGACAATATGTCCTAAGAAATAGACTTCTGTTGGAAATAAAGTGAATTTGCTAGGCTTTATCTTTAGGTTTGCTTGTCTTTATCTGTCTAAGACATCTTTACGGTTCTTAAGTGCTATTTCAAAGGTAGAGCCAAATAAAATTACGTCGTCAAGATAACAAAGACACTTTTCCCATTGATACCCCCTCAAAACCATGTCCATAGGTCTGACAAACGAGGCTGGACTATTGCAAAGACCAAAAGGCAAAACTTTGAAGGAATAAGTGCCTCGGTGAGTAGTAAAACTAGTCTTTTCTTTACTGCATGGGTCCATGGCGCACTGCCATTATCCGCTGGCAAGATCCAGACCGCTAAACCACTTGCACCTGCCAGGGACTCTAAACAAGTATCTATCCTGGGTACCTAGAACCTCAATACAAAGAACCACAATTAAACATTCTGGCACATTTATTTCCTGTGTGGATTCATTACTTCCTCTTTTACAAGAAAGGCTGCCCTCATTATGGGAGCATGAGCTCTAGATGCAAATGTCTTTTGTATATTTGAAGAGAAAAGTCAGAGCAGTAGAAATGGTGAATGCAGATTTGAATGCAGAGCTACGCTGACTGCAGAGCTGTGCATTGAATTGTCAACTTATTTGTTAGTTTGTATTGTGGTTTGACGGCCCAGTCAATACTATTTAGGTCATTTTTGAGCCGGTCAGGTTACATATCCACACTTTACCTGGGCAAGCTTTCCATTAGCAGTTTAACCAGTACAGCGCATATTCTTTCGCCAGAAACTGACAACGGCCCTTCTGGAATCAGCGGAAGGGAGAGAATAACCGTAGAAAAGAATTCATGATCAATCTTTATGAAAGAATGTTGCCGACCCCGGCAGGTATCGAACCCGTGACCTCCTTATCAACAATCAGAAGCGCATCCGACTGAGCTACCGAGGCCAGCAACTGTCGAGTTAAGAATCGAATAAAAACCTAGTCTGTTTGCCAAGCTTTGCATTTAAATGATTAATTAAATTAAATGCAAAGCTAGGCTGATTGCAGCTTTCTGCATTCAAATTGCGATTTCAAAATTGGGTGCAGAGCTAAGCCGATTGAAGAGCTCTGCATTTAAATTTGATGCAAACCTAAGCCGATTGCAGAGCTCTGCAATAAACTGGCGAATTGAAAGTTGTATGCAGAGCTATGTCGAGCTATGTCGATCGCAAAGCACTGCATTGATGTTGGGATTTCAAAGTTGGATGCAGACCTAAGCCGATTGAAGGGCTCTGCACTAAACTGACGAATTGAAAGTTGTATGCAGAGCTATGTCGATTGCAGAGCTCTGCGTTGAAATGACAAACACATAGTTGATTGAAGTACTTGGTTGTTTGCAGAGCTCTGCATTGAAATGTCTTATTCATAGTTGACTGCAGAGCTACGCTGATTGCAGAGCGGCGAATTCAAATTTGTACGCAGAGCTATGTGGAGCACTGCATTAGACTGGCGAATTGAAAATTGTATGCAGAGCTGTGTCGAGCTATGTCATTTTGGAGACGCTGCTTCCAATTTTTGGGACTTTTCCCCCGACGTTGACATGAAATGACATCTAAAGCCCTGTCGTCCAATGAAACAAATAGGGTTTAGGAGCATGGACGGTCCGACTCTCGCACCGCTTTGCCTGGGCAGGCTTAGATCGTCTAAGCGGTTCACCAGTACTCGTGTGCGGGTCGGTTCCAGCTCTGCGTAGAAGAATCATGCAGTCCATCTATTTCTTCAAGCCCTGATATGTTCCTATACGGGACACAGTTATCAGTAAACAAACGCACAGATGACCCGATATTATCAGGGAGGTCATTAATGAATACCAAGATAAGGACCGGTCCAAGGACCGAATTTTGGGGGACACCAGATAAAACGGGGAATGGATACTCCAAGGACCGAATTTTGGGGGACACCAGATAAAACGGGGAATGGATCAGACGCTTGGCCATCAAGTACAACGTGTTGTGAGCGCCCCGAGAGCCATGAGCTCATCCACCTATATGTGGATCCTCTTATCCCATAGCAGTCAAATTTAAATAATAGCCTTCTGTGAGGTACCTTGTCAAAGGCCGCCCGTCCCCGCCCATCCGGGCATGAAGAAATAGATTGGGCTGCATGGTGCTTCCACGCGGAGCTGAAAACGACCGCACATAAGTACTGGTAAACCGCTTAAAGGTTGAAAGCCTGCCCAGATAAAGTTGTGCGAGTCGGACCGTCCCTGCACATAAACCCTATTGCTTTCATGGTGCGGCAGGGCTTGAGTTGTCATTTCGTCTCAAGGGCGGGTAAAAGTCCCACGAAATTAGAAGCAACGTCTCCAAAATGACATATACAGGGTTGACGGGGACGTTAAATCTCAAGTCAACCAACCAACTTGTCAAAGGCCGTTGCGAAGTCCATGATGATCAAGTCAGAATGTTTGTGGCGACGATTTATGGCGCCATTCAGATTGCTCACAATGCCATGCAAAAATTGAACTAATTGAGTTTCGCAGGACCTTTGACTTCGAAAACCATGTTGACAGTCAGCAAGAATGCTGTAAAAGACTAGGTGGTTATGCAGTCATCTGCTACGGTACCTCTTAAAGTGAAGCAATGAAGACGAAGGCCTAGAGATACGCAGGAATAATTTTCGGATGAGATTTTGAGAGATTTGCTCATTTTGTTTTTACCCAAAATATCATTGAAATGGGCTAAATGGTAGTAAATCTCTTAGCGAAATGTAATTTAGTTGAAGATTTTGCTAAATTTTTTTACTAAAAATTCATAATTGTTCACCTTGTTGGCTAAACTTTCCGTGCGACATAATACATTCGTTCATTCACCTTATTTGCATTATCTGCTGGTGTCTAGTCTGAAGGTCATCAGTGTTGGAAAAACAGGTAACCAGACCCCCCTGACCTTTCAAGGGCAGTGGGGTCTGGTTACCTGTTTTTTTCGAATATTGACAATGTGCAAGCTGGGAGCCAGAAAATAATGCAAATATGGTGAATATTTCCAAAATGGACTGATTTTTGTTGTTTGATTTGATGTTTAACGTCCCCGTCAACACTATAAAGGCCATTCTGGAGACGTTGCTTCCAATTTTGTGGGACTTTTACCCCATATTGAGATGAAATGACATCTAAAGCCCTGTCGCGCAATGTAACCAATAGGGTTTATAAGCATGGATATTCTGACTCGCACCTCTTTGCCTGGGTAAGCTTAGATCCTCTAAGCGGTTTACAGTACTCGTGTGCGGTCAGATTCAGCTCTGTGTGGAAGCATCATGCAGCCCATTTATTTCTTCAAGCTGCAGTTGGCGGAGGCTGTCAAAATGGACTTATGAAAATATGTGATACTATTCTCATTGAGGCAGTTCTAACGAGTACCCACAACCTATGCCTTAGAGCAGAATTTTACCGGCCACGATAGCTCAGTTGGTAGAGTGTCCGTTCCGGGGAACGGGAGGTCAAGAGTTAGATCCAGGGCCGCGACACACCAAAGTCGTTAACAATGGTACTAGCTGCTCCTCGCTTGGCACTCAGATTTACTGGGTAGAGCTAGGACCGGTCGACCCGGTGTCAGGATTATGTGAATGGGTGTGGTATCATGTAATGTGTCTGGGACATGACACTTCAGTGAGACAGCACTATAAAAGTGAGCATTGAGCTCCCTGTCGCAACCAGACACCGTCGTGATATGACTGAAAAAGTGTTGAAAGCGACGTTAAACCCGAATTCATACACACAGTAGAGCAGAAATAAGAAAAAACAATGTACAGTAGAACTTCGATGGCTCGAACACCGATGGCTCGTTTACAATGGATGAGTCGAACCCGTTCTTGAGTCCCTAGCGAAATCCTCTACTTAAGAAATAGTGAGGGATAATTAAGGAGATTTTAGTCTTTTATCTTGCAAATGTATGCTGTGTGTACTCATTAGAATCGCCTCGATGAGGCGATTCTAATGAGTACACACAGCATACATTTTCATTATAGAACACCGAAAAGATGGCTATAAGTATCTCGTTATGCCTCCTGACAGTAATCTCAGTGGCTCGAACTACCCCTGTCTCGAACATATTTTCGAGGTCCCAAAGGTGTTCGAGCCATTGAAGTTCGACTGTATATCCCTGTAAACCCCAGTTTTGTCGATATAAAGTGGGGTTTAGAGGAGTGTTTGTTTCACGGACTTGTTAACATGATGATAAGTATTCTGCACACTTGGGTTGGGTCTTGACTGGGCAACATGTATAAAGTGTGGTTTTGCTTGATTTGGGGTTTAACGTCCCCGCCAACACTATTTAGGGCATTTCGGCCCAGCCCACGCGGGTTTGAAGAAATAACTTGATGGGCTGCATGATGCTTCCCCGCCCCGAACACTAGTACTGGAAAACCGCTTAGAGGATATAAGCCTGCCCAGGCAAAGCGACGCGAGTCGGACCGTCCATACTTATAAACCTTATTGGTTAAGATTTAACTGCTTTAGTAGTGTATACATTATCATTCTGACTTTTTGCTTTTAATATTCTCATAATTTTTCATACTGTTTGATCATTAACCGCTTGACGCTTATGACCCACAAATACGGCTGACGCGTCGTTAATCATCAATCCCTGTTGGTTTCATTGGGCGACAGGGCTTGTGATGTCATTTCATCTCAATGCCGGGTAAAAGTAGCACAAAATTGGCAGCAATGTCTCCAAAATGACCTTTATAGTGTTAACGGGGACGTTAAACATCAAATCAAATAAAACAAACTATCCAGGTCATTTTGGAGACGTTGCTTCCCTTTTTGTCGGACTTCTTTTGAGATGAAATGACATCTCAAGCCCTGTCGCCCAAATAAAACCAAAAGTGTTTATAGGCATGGACACTTTGTCTGGGTATGCTTGCACAACTGTGCCTGGGCAGGCGTAGACCTTCTAAGCGGTTTACAAGTACTCATGTGCACAGTTGATTTCAGCTCTGCGTGGAAGTACCGTGCAGCCCAATCTATTTCACCAAGGCCCAAAGGGCGGGGTAGATAATGTGCGATTTACAATGCATTATATGGATTTGTTACCGCCAAGTGTTACCTCCTTTTGTGTGTGTTTCCATTCGACTTAACCCATTTAGTATCAGAGACGCCTAAATGGGTTCCTTGGCAAACAGTGCAGGCGCAGATCAGACGCAGCGTGACACCGCAGAACGCTGCGTCAGATCAGGGCCTCCACTGTTTGTTAAAAGTTAAGTCATTTTCCAAAAGCATTTTGATAAAAATACAACCTGACACCCATAAATGTTCAAATGAACTCCTGGAGAAGATTCCATTTGGTACACAAAGGGTTAAATAGTCCATGCATTGTCAAGTGAGCAAGTGAACTGTTTGTTGATTGATCTTTTCATGACATTTAGGGGATAACTGTATTCAAAATTGTCATTTGGGGAGGTAAATCGGTGGTTTTACGGTCGGATATTTCGTTTTACGGCGACGCGTCAGCGGAGCCGTAAAACGTAATTTGCGACCGTAAAACCACCGATTTACCTCCCCAAATGACAATTTTCAATACAGTTATCCCCATTCTAATGCACTTATTCGGTTGTTTTGTTAAAAATTGTACTGTTTTGCACAAAGCGGCAGGCGTTGTGAGCTGCGTAAAACCAAATGTAAGCCAATGAAAAACGACGTTACGTGGTGACGTCGGATTTCCGACAGTATATCGTGGAATATACTGTCGCAAATTTTTGACGTTATCCAATCAGACGCCGCGTTACATACGTAAGTGCATTAGAATGGTCAATGACTGCATGATTTTTGGTGATACATGCGCACTTGTACATGTATTTTTTCAATGTTTAGGCAAGATTCAGTATAGAAAGAAAAAATAAATGTATTCGTTTATGTAGAAGACAAAAGATATTTCGAGAGACGAGGGTAGAGGTATGTCTAAGTAAGTTGGCTAGGCATCACGAAAACACGCCTCTATAATTTTGACCCCCTTGAGCCCCACTTTTATATAGTAAAACTGGGGTTTCGGGGGGTAAACCTTATTTTTCTTATTTCTGCTCTAAAATATAGATTGTGGGTACTCGTTAGAACCGCGCCTCGACGAGGCGGTTCTAACGAATGCCCAAAATCTATATTTTGAGCAGAAAAAATAAATATTTCACAATTTTTCATCTTAAAATTTCCATTTTTTGGCGATAAAGGTGGCAATGTATTTGTATAGGCGTGTTTGCGTAATTTTTTTTTTTTTTTTTTTTCTTTATCAGCGATCGAGCATGGTATCTTTCTTTCTTTCCTTTCTTTCTACTGATACTGCGTCGGTCACATTTGGCCATTACCGCAGGTGTACATTACTTACACTCCAGCTCTTGCACAGTAATCATGTAATTATTCACCATATTTGCATTATTTGCTGGCTCCCAGCTTGCACATTGTCAACATTGAAAAAACATGTAACCAGACCCCCCTGACCTTTCAAGGTCAGGGGGTCTGGTTACCTGTTTTTCCAACACTGATAAACTTCAGACTAGGAACCAGCAAATAATGCAAATAAGGTGAATACACTCCAGCTTTCACACCGTAATCATGTAATTATGGTAGGGATCTTTAACCCTCACAGGGGATGGTTCTCCCTGCACAGGAGGCCTCGAGTTAACGTCCCGATCCGAAGGACGGTGCGCTGTATGACATTCATCCCTGCAAATGATGCCAATGGAGCGTGTTCGGACACCGCAATTTTATCGCCGCTGCCGGGGATCGAACCCGGGAACCGAGCAAAAGTGTGGTTAGTGCATTTGCCTCTGATGCTAGAAGTGCCGGTTGGATCCCCGGCAGTTATGATGAGTTGCATCAAGTGACGCCAACTTGGGGGTCCCCCATAATGATCTTTGGCCATGTCCCACCCCTTCCACTTCATAAAAGGGACAACATCATAGAAACCTTACAGATCCCCAACCCTAAACCATACATATTCTTGTTCCTTTTGATAAGATACATTTAGTGACATCAACCTACGGATCACCCAGGGAGCGCCGGGGCTATGCTTCACCCCTCAACTTTACAAAAGGCCATATATCTGAGAAACTGTTCAGGGCCCTACCACAAAACCATATATATTCATGTTCCTTATGATAATTGTTTGTTTGATTTGAGGTTTAACGTCCGCGTCAACACTGTAAAGTCATTTTGGAGACGTTGCTTCCAATTTGTGGGACTTTTACCCGACATTGAGATGAAATGACATCTCAATCCCTGTCGCCCAATGAAACCAATAGGGTTTATTAGCATGGACGGTCCGCCTCGCACCGCGGTTCCTGGACAAGCTTAGAACCTGTAAGCGGTTTACCAGTACTAGTGTGCGGGCCGGATTCAGCTCTGCGTGGAAGCATCATGCAGCCCATATATTTCTTCAAGCCCCTAAGGGCGGGGGCGTTTTCCTTATGATAAAACACAATCAGTGGTACCAGTATGAGGTCCCTACCCCGGGGTGCCACATGCCATGCCCCACCTCTTTATTTCATTAAAAGCCATATAGCTCAGAAACCGTTATGATCCCTACCACTTAATCATACATATTATTGCTCCTTATGATAAAGACCCATTCATTCACACAAGCATGGGGAGTGGGGCGGGGGGGGGGGGGGTCCCTTTGTGATGGGGCAATGTGCTGGGGCCATGCCCCGCCCCTCCACTTCATTAAAGGGCTGCATATCTCAGAGGCCGTTCAGATCCCCACCCTTTAACCATACATATTCTTGGTCCTTATGATAAGACATTCAGTGACAACAGTCTTGGGCTTTTCTGAGATTGGCCATGCCCCAATTCCTCCACTGCTTAGTTTATACTAATTTATTTTAGTTCGATTGCGATGAAAGCTTTAAGCTTATTGAATCGCTCTCGAACACTCATTCCGGGTGTTTTCACGCGCGCGCTAGATAGAGGCAGTGGCTTTTAGACCACTGCTACCCATTTACACCTGGGTGGAGTGGGGCAGTGTCATTACGTGTCTTGCCCAAGGACACACCTCGATACCGGTGGCGGATTCGAACGCACAACCTCTCGATTATGAGTCGAACGCGCTAACCACTGCGCTATCGAGGCTGACATATAAAAGGCCTTACATCTCAGGAACCATACATATCCCGACCGCTAAACCATACACACGTCTCTGTTCGTTTTAATAATACGCATTTAGTGATACCAACCAGGCTCCATTCGGTCCAAGCCCCGCCCCTCTACTTTATATAAAAAAAAATATTTCAGATACAGAGTCCACACGTATGTGGATTGTTTTGGGGGGGGGGGGGGGGGGGGTTATAATTGGTATATTAAAATCATAACATGTTAAAATATATGGCTAACATTGGGCAGTGCCCACCTGAGCTCTGGTTTATGAAATTTGACTCTTTTGTTTATTGGAAAGTAAAGAGTTTCCACTGAGGAAAATTGAAAAATGACATTTATGCCTTTCGAAATATTTTGTCAAATTTCATTGAAATGATTCGTAAATAATTTTCTATTAGGCCTATTAGTTGCCATAGTGGCCATCAAGTACAATGTGTTGTGAGCCCCCCCCCCCCCCCCCCCCGAGAGCCATGAGCTCATCCACCTATGTGTGGATCCTCTTATCCCATAGCAGTCAAATTTATATAATAGCCTTCTGTGAGGTACCTTGTCAAAGGTCGCCCGTCCCCGCCCATCGGGGCATGAAGATATAGATTGTGCTGCATGATGCTTCTGCACGGAGCTGAAACCGACCGCACATAAGTACTGGTAAACCGCTAAAAGGGTCAGAGCCTGCCCAGATAAAGTTGTGCGAGTCGGACCGTCCCTGCACATAAACCCTATTGTTTCATGGGGCGGCAAGGCTTGAGATGTCGTTTCATCTAAAGGTCGGGTAAAAGTCCCACGAAATTAGAAGCAACGTCTCCAAAATGACATATACAGTGCTGACGGGGACGTTAAATCTAAAGTCAACCAACCAACTTCTCAAAGGCCGTTGCGAAGTCCATGATGATCAAGTCAGAATGTTTGTGGCCATCCAGATTGCTCACAATGCCATGCAAAAATTGAACTAATTGAGTTTCGCAGGACCTTTGACTTCGAAAACCATGTTGACAGTCAGCAAGAATGCTGTAAAAGACTAGGTGGTTATGCAGTCACCTCTTAAAGTGAAGCAATGAAGACGAAGGCCTAGAGATACGCAGGAATAATTTTCGGATGAGATTTTGAGAGATTTGCTCATTTTGTTTTTACCCAAAATCTCATTGAAATGGGCTAAATGGTAGTAAATCTCTTAGCGAAATGTAATTTAGGTGAAGATTTTGCTAAAACTTTTTACTAAAAATTCATAATTGTTCACCTTGTTGGCTAAACTTTCCGTGCGACATAATACATTCGTTCATTCACCTTATTTGCATTATCTGCTGGTTCCTAGTCTGAAGGTCATCAGTGTTGGAAAAACAGGTAACCAGACCCCCCTGACCTTTTAAGGTCAGTGGGGTCTGGTTACCTGTTTTTTCCAATATTGACAATGTGCAAGCTGGGAGCCAGAAAATAATGACAATATGGTGAATATTTCCAAAATCGACTTATTTTTGTTGTTTGGTTTTATGTTTAACGTGCCCGTCAACACTATAAAGGTCATTCTTGAGACGTTGCTTCCAATGTTGTGGAATTTTTACCCCATACTGAGATGAAATGACTTCTCAAGCCCTGTCGCTCAGTGAAACCAATAGGGTTTATAAGCATGGATATTCCGACTCGCACCTCTTTGCCTGGGCAGGCTAAGATCCTCTAAGCGGTTTACCAGTACTCGTGTGCGGTCAGATTCAGCTCTGCATGGAAGCATCATGCAGCCCATTTATTTCTTCAAGCCGCAGTTGGCGGAGGCTGTCAAAATGGACTCTGTGATACTATTCTCATTCAGGCAGTTCTAACGAGTACCAACAACCTATGCCTTAGGGCAGAAATAAGAAAAAGAATGTGTACCCTTCTAAACCCCAGTTTTGTCGATATAAAGTGGGGTTTAGAGGAGTGTTTGTTTCACGGACTTGTTAGCATAATGATATGTCTTCTGCACACTTGGGTTAGGTCTTGACTGGGGAACATGTATATAGTGTGGTTTTGCTTGATTTGGGGTTTAACGTCCCCGCCAACACTATCTAGGTCATTTCGGCCCCGCCCACGCGGATTTGAAGAAATAACTTGACGGGCTGCATGATGCTTCCACGCAGAGCTGAATCCGCCCCGAACACTAGTACTGGTAAACCGCTTAGAGGATATAAGCCTGCCCAGGCAAAGCGGCGCGAGTCGGACCGCCCATACTTATAAACCTTATTGGTTAAGATTTAACTGTTTTAGTATTTTATACATTATCATTCTGACTTTTTGCTTTTAATATTCTCATTATTTTTCATACTGTTTGATCATTAACCGCTTGACGCTACTTACCCACAAATACGGCAGACGCGTCGTTAATCATCAATCCCTGTTGGTTTCGTTGGGCGACAGGGCTTGTGATGTCATTTCATCTAAATGCCGGGTAAAAGTAGCACACAATTGGCAGCAATGTCTCCAAAATGACCTTTATAGTGTTAACGGGGACGTTAAACATCAAATCAAATAAAACAAACTATCCAGGTCATTTTGGAGACGTTGCTTCCCTTTTTGTCGGACTACTTTTGAGATGAAATGACATCTCAAGCCCTGTCGCCCAAATAAAACCAAAAGTGTTTATAGGCATGGACACTTTGTCTGGGTATGCTTGCACAACTGTGCCTGGGCAGGCGTAGACCTTCTAAGCGGTTTACAAGTACTCATGTGCACAGTTGATTTCAGCTCTGCGTGGAAGTACCGTGCAGCCCAATCTATTTCACCAAGGCCCAAAGGGCGGGGGTAGATAATGTGCGATTTATAATGCATTATATGGATTTGTTACCGCCAAGTGTTACCTCCTTTTGTGTGTGTTTCCATTCGACTTAACCCATTTAGTACCAGAGACGCCTAAATGGGTTCCTTGGCAAACAGTGCAGGCCCAGATCAGACGCAGCGTGACACCGCAGAACGCTGCGTCAGATCAGGGCCTCCACTGTTTGTTAAAAGTTAAGTCATTTTCCAAAAGCATTTTGATAAAAATACAACCTGACACCCATAAATGTTCAAATGAACTCCTTGGGAAGATTCCATTTGGTACACAAAGGGTTAAATAGTCCATTTATTGTCAAGTGAGCAATTGAACTGTTTGTTGATTGATCTTTTCATGACACTGGTCAATGACTGCATGATTTTTGATGATACATGCGCACTTGTACATGTATTTTTTCAATGTTTAGGCAAGATTCAGTATAGAAAGAAAAAATAAATGTATTCGTTTATGTAGAAGACAAAAGATATTTCGATAGACGAGGGTAGAGGTATGTCTAAGTAAGTTGGCTAGGCATCACGAAAACACGCCTATATAATTTTGACCCCCTTGAGCCCCACTTTTATATAGTAAAACTGGGGTTTCCGGGGGTAAACCTTATTTTTCTTATTTCTGCTCTAAAATATAGATTGTGGGTACTCGTTAGAACCGCGCCTCGACGAGGCGGTTCTAACGAATGCCCAAAATCTATATTTTGAGCAGAAATAAGAAATATTTCACAATTTTTCATCTTAAAATTTCCATTTTTTTTGGCGATAAAGGTGGCAATGTATTTGTATAGGCGTGTTTGCGTAATGTTTTTTTTTTTTTTTTTTTTTCTTTATCAGCGATCGAGCATGGTATCTTTCTTTCCTTTCTTTCTCCTGATACTGCGTCGGTCACATTTGGCCATTACCGCAGGTGTACATTACTTACACTCCAGCTTGCACAGTAATCATGCAATTATGGTAGGGATCTTTAATCCTCACAGGGGATGGTTCTCCCTGCACAGGAGGCCTCGAGTTAACGTCCGATCCGAAGGACGGTGCGCTGTATGACATTCATCCCTGCAAATGATGCCAATGGAGCGTGTTCGAACACCACAATTTTATCGCCGCTGCCCGGGATCGAACCCGGGAACCGAGCAAAAGTGTGGTTAGTGCATTTGCCTCTGATGCTAGAAGTGCCGCTTGGATCCCCGGCAGTTATGATAAGTTGCATCAAGTGACGCCAACTTGGGGGTCCCCCATGATGATCTTTGGCCATGTCCCACCCCTTCCACTTCATAAAAGGGACAACATCATAGAAACCTTACAGATCCCGAACCCTACACCATACATATTCGTGTTCCTTTTGATAAGATACATTTAGTGACATCAACCTACGGATCACCCAGGGAGCGCCGGGGCTATGCTTCACCCTTCAACTTTACAAAAGGCCATATATCTGAGAAACTGTCAAGGGTCCTACCCCAAAACCATATATATTCATGTTCCTTATGATAATTGTTTGTTTGATTTGAGGTTTAACGTCCGCGTCAACACTGTAAAGTCATTTTGGAGACGTTGCTTCCAATTTGTGGGACTTTTACCCGACATTGAGATGAAATGACATCTCAAGCCCTGTCGCCCAATGAAACCAAAAGGGTTTATTAGCATGGACGGTCCGCCTCGCACCGCGGTTCCTGGAAAAGCTTAGATCCTCTAAGCGGTTTACCAGTACTAGTGTGCGGGTCGGATTCAGCTCTGCGTGGAAGCATCATGCAGCCCATATATTTCTTCAAGCCCCTAAGGGCGGGGGCGTTTTCCTTATGATAAAACACAATCAGTGGTACCAGTATGAGGTCCCTACCCCGGGGTGCCACATGCCATGCCCCACCTCTTTATTTCATTAAAAGCCATATAGCTCAGAAACCGTTATGATCCCTACCACTTAATCATACATATTATTGCTCCTTATGATAAAGACCCATTCATTCACACAGGCATGGGGAGTGTGTGTGTGGGGGGGGGGTGGTCCCTTTGTGACGGGCAATGTGCTGGGGCCATGCCCCGCCCCTCCACTTCATTAAAGGGCTGCATATCTCAGAGGCCGTTCAGATCCCCACCCTTTAACCATACATATTCTTGGTCCTTATGATAAGACATTCAGTGACAACAGTCTTGGGCTTTTCTGAGATTGGCCATGCCCCAATTCCTCCACTGCTTATAAAAGGCCTTACATCTCAGGAACCATACATATCCCGACCGCTAAACCATACACACGTCTCTGTTCGTTTTAATAATACGCATTTAGTGATACCAACCAGGCTCCATTCGGTCCAAGCCCCGCCCCTCTACTTTATAAAAAAAAAAAAAAATATTTCAGATACAGAGTCCACACGTATGTGGATTGTTTGGGGGGGGGGGGGGGGGGGGTGAGTTTATAATTGGTATATTAAAATCATAACATGTTAAAATATATGGCTAACATTGGGCAGTGCCCACCTGAGCTCTGGTTTATGAAATTTGACTCTTTTGTTTATTGGAAAGTAAAGAGTTTCCACTGAGGAAAATTGAAAAATGACATTTATGCCTTTCGAAATATTTTGTCAAATTTCATTGAAATGATTCGTAAATAATTTTCTATTAGGCCTATTAGTTGCCATAGTGGCCATCAAGTACAATGTGTTGTGAGCCCCCCCGAGAGCCATGAGCTCATCCACCTATGTGTGGATCCTCTTATCCCATAGCAGTCAAATTTATATAATAGCCTTCTGTGAGGTACCTTGTCAAAGGTCGCCCGTCCCCGCCCATCGGGGCATGAAGATATAGATTGTGCTGCATGATGCTTCTGCACGGAGCTGAAACCGACCGCACATAAGTACTGGTAAACCGCTAAAAGGGTCAGAGCCTGCCCAGATAAAGTTGTGCGAGTCGGACCGTCCCTGCACATAAACCCTATTGTTTCATGGGGCGGCAAGGCTTGAGATGTCGTTTCATCTAAAGGTCGGGTAAAAGTCCCACGAAATTAGAAGCAACGTCTCCAAAATGACATATACAGTGCTGACGGGGACGTTAAATCTAAAGTCAACCAACCAACTTCTCAAAGGCCGTTGCGAAGTCCATGATGATCAAGTCAGAATGTTTGTGGCCATCCAGATTGCTCACAATGCCATGCAAAAATTGAACTAATTGAGTTTCGCAGGACCTTTGACTTCGAAAACCATGTTGACAGTCAGCAAGAATGCTGTAAAAGACTAGGTGGTTATGCAGTCACCTCTTAAAGTGAAGCAATGAAGACGAAGGCCTAGAGATACGCAGGAATAATTTTCGGATGAGATTTTGAGAGATTTGCTCATTTTGTTTTTACCCAAAATCTCATTGAAATGGGCTAAATGGTAGTAAATCTCTTAGCGAAATGTAATTTAGGTGAAGATTTTGCTAAAATTTTTTACTAAAAATTCATAATTGTTCACCTTGTTGGCTAAACTTTCCGTGCGACAAAATACATTCGTTCGTTCACCTTATTTGCATTATCTGCTGGTTCCTAGTCTGAAGGTCATCAGTGTTGGAAAACAGGTAACCAGACCCCCCCCCCCTGACCTTTCAAGGTCAGTTGGGTCTGGTAACCTGTTTTTTCCAATATTGACAATGTGCAAGTTGGGAGCCAGAAAATAATGCAAATATGGTGAATATTTCCAAAATGGACTGATTTTTGTTGTTTGGTTTGATGTTTAACGTGCCCGTCAACACTATAAAGGTCATTCTGGAGACGTTGCTTCCAATTTTATGGGATTTTTACCCCATACTGAGATGAAATGACTTCTCAAGCTCTGTCGCTCAATGAAACCAAAAGGGTTTATAAGCATGGATATTCCGACTCGCACCTCTTTGCCTGGGCAGGCTTAGATCCTCTAAGCGGTTTACCAGTACTCGTGTGCGGTCACATGCAGCCCATTTATTGGTTTGGTCGCCATGAGGCGGGCAAACCGGGTATAATGACCAGATTGTAACTGTTCCATGGAGGGGCACGTGACGCGATCAACCAATCAGCTTTAACGATGATGCAATACTATACTGCAATTACAGGAAACAGCCTGTCTGAATAGCGAAACAGACCGAAAAGCAAGCGTTTTAACTCCAACAATAAATATCTTAAGGGAAATGGATACACCTGGCAGGTGTGGCAGTTAGTCTACCATTTTTGGCTTCCGATTTCGATTGGAAGCCCTTTAGATTGGATTGGTGATACCCCAGTTTATTTCTAACCGTCTTATGGCGTAACTAGGAAAGCCCTACAGATATTTACGCAGTGAAAACGGGTTCAGAATAAACAGGAATGCAGCGCCCGTCGATGTCTATTCATAAAGCGTTTCCAGATATCTATTTATAAAGCGTTTCCAAGAAGTCAAACCAAAGAAAAAAAGTTACAGTAGAAACAGGTCCTACTTTCAGTTTCGTCCTTTTGATGTAACCTCATAATTAAACCATAGGTGCCAAAAATATTCCACTTTTATGAGCCTGGAGTGGTCATTTTCTAAGCATAGGGATGCCATTTTAGGTAAGTTTTACAAAAATGCATGTTTGTTGAGCAAACAGTTTAGATCTTGATCAGATGCGGCGTCTGATCTGGGTCTACACTGTTTGCCAGTGTCTGAAAAAGGGTCGCTAGGCATATATGGGTTAATTCGTCAATGTACTTGATTCCAGTTGGCCTACCCCGTGCAAGATGAAATTATCTTAACTGCCGTATTCGACTGTTGTGACTCGAAACTAACCCTATGGTCTGTATAACCCGTCTTCTGCATTGGGATCATTATAAAACATCAACATGTATGTGCTAAAATCTCATGAACTAGCATTTTCAGTACATTACGAAAACACGCCTATTCAAATATATACAGAATTTTGCCACCCAAATGAAAATTGCCCGATAAAAAAATTCAGATTTGTTCATATTTCTGCTCTAAATATAGATTGCGGGTACTGCTTAGAACCGCCTCGATGACGAGGTTCTAACGACTACCCATTGTCTAGGGGTCAAGATTAGGTAGGCGTGTTTTCGTGATGTGAGAAAATATTCTTTTTTTTTTTCTAGTCCAAATATAGATTGTCGGTTCACGGTGTTCTGAACCCCCTATAAAGGAAAATAATGTACCCCTGTACACTCAACTTTCTCTATATAAAGTTGGGTTTATAGGGTTGTTCAGTGCTTATGTGGTAGCCTCAAAGTGCTTCTAGTGCCCGGTTACCTTCGTGCTTCTAGTGCCTGGTTACCTTCGTTGTTCAGTGCACGGACTTGTTGATGTATAATGCTTTTCTTTTCTTAAGGATTTGTAAAAGAACAAAAAAAAAAAAAAAAAAAAAAAACGCTTACAGATTACAAAAGTTAATTCTGTCACTCTAGTCACACTTCTCTCGGAGTCTCAAACTTTCCATGGTCACTCAGAATTTCCAGGACGAGTTTACGAAGAGAATTTGACAGTTGAAATCAGTAAAAAATAGTTTTGCAGAGTCCAGTTACATGTAC
This sequence comes from Lucinisca nassula, assembly GCA_963580285.1. Taxonomy (NCBI): domain Eukaryota; kingdom Metazoa; phylum Mollusca; class Bivalvia; order Lucinida; family Lucinidae; genus Lucinisca; species Lucinisca nassula. Next base: position 27,648,789 of record OY757021.1, on the reverse strand, counting down.
ATGCAGATAGTATAACTAGCCGATAACTTACTGCGTAAAAAAATTCCGAGTTGTATTTCACGAAGTAAATCAATCAAGTGTGCTTGTTGTAGGGTGATCTCTATGAAAGTGATATGTCATTTTTTCTTCATTTCTATAGCAACATTATTAAACGTTCTTTTATAAACGGTGGGTGAAGAAAAAAAAAACAGTTTTAAACCATGATTGCAGAACTTGTCTCGATCGTACCTCGAACTCAGGCGGAAAGAGACCTCATATCCTACCAACATGGTCAATTTTACAAAACATGCCATTGTTCATCGCATGTCAAACGAGCAATTTAAAAGCTTAACATGTACATAGACAAACTTTCCACCAGCATAAAACCTGTGCGAGTGAGCAGCTCCCAACATTCAGCCTTCTCTGTTCATAAATGCCGATTTTTTAACCAATACAGTTAGATGCGCATCGACGTTGCGGTTTTGCTCCTCGCCGGGTCCGTGAATATGTTTCTACGTAGATTGTCCTCCTTTCAATGGTTTAAGACGGACAGCTAACACTGAAACAGTTTCCGTAAAAGCCTTACCAGAAATATCGTGCTTATTTAGAGCAACAACATCGATGCAACGTCAAGACGTGGCATCGGCTTCATGGGCATGACATGGGTCTTTTTCACAAAGGCGACCAGCACTGGCTTAAACGAGCCTGCGAGTACGTGCAGCCTTACCACAGCCTTTGCTGCTCTCGGATATGTAGAAGAGAAGTTGCGTTTCGGTTGGCTGCGCACATGCATTTGACAAAATATATGCTTATAAGGGAGGTAATACAGAAGAAATGATTAACTTTTTCAGCCCAAAACCTGGGAAATCGAGTGAAAAAGAATGTGAAAAATATTGTTTTTTTTTTTTTTGTTTTTTTTATACCAGTTGATAACTTTACTTGAAAATAAATTTGTAAACCAGCACAAATGATTGCTTGCAGGTAAACTTCAACAAAATCGGACAACAATGCTAACGCCGACGCCGGGGGTATGGCAATAGCTTCCCCTTACTTTCGAAAGGCGAGCAGATTTTCAACTTTACAAACTAGGGAAAGTAGAAGTAAAACAAAGATCAGGAATCAAGCAATTAACTTACTCCACTCATCAAAGACACCAAAGGGAAAGAAGCACAAACATGAAGCGACCAGACCATAATGGAAACCTAAACAAAGGATGGCCATAAGGACAGTTACTTTCCCACAAAATGGCCAAATGGCCATCCAAAAAAAAAAAGACACAAGTGATACACACAGTGAGTAGTAACAAACAACAACATAAATAAACCGCCACAGAAGAACCACCTTGGAATGGTCAGTGGAAAGAATTCCACTGCGGGGCTTAAATCGATTTTACGTGGCCACAATCCTCGCCCTTACTTCCGTCGCGATTTAGACAAATAATTTGTTCAGTCCGCATGAAGGCCTCCTAACTCATCAGTGCAACATCTCCGTGAACACAAATAATCAAAGAACCACAGAGGTGAGACAACGGTGAGGACTCGACGGCAAAAAAAAAAAAAAAAAAAAAAAACAACACTGAAATGCTGGAGCAAAAGAAAACCTACAGTTAGCCTTCTTTTTAAAAGGAAACTTTATTACCGTATTTCGAAACACGTCTATACAAATGCATTGTCACTTTTTGGCCAAAGAAAAAGAAATTTTAAAAAGAAACATTGGAATATTTGCCTGTTTTGCTCAAAACATAGATTGCGGGGAGTCGACAGAAACGCCTCGACGAGGCGATTCTATCGAGTACTCACAATCTAGTGTCTCAGAGCATGAATACGGAAATTAATGTATACCCCTGCAAACCTGTGCTTTACTATATGAAAGTGAAGATTATATTTTCTTGTCCTTTGGGATCATTGATTCCATTGTGGAATTTTGAAAATATCTGAGGGTCACTGATGAGGCCTAATTGGTCGAAACTAGCTAGTCTGGCCCAGAAAATATGTACACTCCTTATTTTTCAGTTCTGTGGTGTATTCCTTGCTTCCAAAGGATAGCCCTTTTATAGAACATGTTAAACTTCACTTCAACTGGTGTATAGGAATGTGTGGCGGCGGTAAAACGTCTCCCTGCCCTACATCATAGTTTAGATTACATTTTCTTGCCCTTTGGGATCATTGATTCCATTGTGGAATTTTGATAATATCTTAGGGTCACTGATGAGGCCTAATTGGCCGAAACTAGCTAGCCTGGCCCAGAAAACATGTGCACACCATATTTTTCAGTTCTGTGGTGTATTCCTTGCTTCCAAAGGATAACCCTTTTATAGAACATATTAAAGGGGATCACAATTCTATAGGCATGATTTCGTGATGGAAATACAACTTTAAGGACCCTATGGTTGCTACTCTGTTGGCTCTGTCCAACTGAAAAAGGGGTCTACTCTAAAAGGGGAAGAATTTGCTGCTCAAGGGGTCTACTCTAAAAGGGATGAATTTGCTCCTAAGAAGCAAATTCTTTCCTTTAAGTGTATATCCCTTAGACATATCCAAAGAGAAACTACTTTTGCAGGAGTAGCCCTACCCCTTTAAGGCGTATCTATTTCCCTTATGGGGAACTTATAACAGCCGCAGTTATTTTCGCAAATTTTACGTCTTGCAATGCCATTATGGAGTAAGTCCTTGGGGCCATGGAAACGAAAAACAACAGATTATAACTATACTACTACTCACAAAGTGTGGCTGGCTGCGGTAGCTGAGTCGGATGCAGTCTGACTGGTGATAAGGAAGACTCGGGTTCGATACCTACCGGGGTCGGCAACATTCTTTTGTGAAGATTGATTATGAAATCTTTTCTATGGTCGTTATCTCCCTTCCGCTGATTCAGGAAGGGCAGGGGTCAGTTTTGGGCGACAGAATGTGCACTGAACTGGTAAACCGCTTACGGATGAGCCTGCTCAGGAAAAGCGTGGATAGGTACACTGACAGGCCCAAACATGACCCAAATCAGTATTGACTGGGCCGTTAAATAAAAAAAAACTTGCAAAGTTTACTTCACACAGATAGGAGCAGCTTTATATATTCTGAACAGCTTTCGGTACGCTAATAGCTCTAATAATACGTACATGTAAATGTTGGAAAGACAGAGAACGTTATTTTTCCTCATTTATAAAGATCGCTGGGCGTAACGGGCCTCCGTGGCCTAGTGGATAAGAGTGCTGACTCTTAATCATTAGGTCTCTCAACACTGTAGGTTTGAGCATGGCTCAGGTCACATAATGAGAAGTTCTGCAACGGAAGGTCAGGAGGTTTTTCATCGGGTACTCCAGTTTTCGCTCACCTCTGGTTAACGATCGGCTTGTTGTGAGTGAAATAATCTTGAAAGGATCGTGAAACGAAACATAAAAAAGATCGCTGGGTGTGTAAAAACATGTTCATGTTTTTGCTACTAGAATTAACGTCGGTGCCAAGGTCGAACCTTCTAACTCTTCCAAATATATAAAACATTTAGGGAGCAAAACAGTCATAACGTTGATGGGTTTCTGTTCAAAAACTTCATGACTACTAAGTGACCTGCCACCAGTTACAGACCGAGTTGTTAAAAGCTTTTTTGGCGCATTCGATGGGAGCTATTGTATCAGATAACCACTCAATACTTGGCGTTTTACTAATCAGTTTCTTTTGCAATTAAGTTGTGATCCAGAAAGATATACAAAAGGATTGCAAATTTCAGGTTTTTGCGGAGAAACTTTCGAGGTTTAAGATACAGTCTGAATCACAGCACTTTGTCTGGGCAGGCGTAGATCTTCCTAGGCGGTTCAGCAATACTTCAAAGTTCGGTCGGTTTCAGCTCATGCAGTCAAATATATTGCCCCAAGGTCTGATCGGCCCCAGTCCACCGGGAACTGAAGAAATAGATTGGGTTGCATGATGCTTCCACGCAGAGCTGATACCGGCCGCACATGAGTAGTGTTAAATCGCCAAGAAGTTATAAGCCTGTCCAGGAAAAGTGGCTCGAGTCGGACCGTTCATGCATTTCAACCATTTAGTTTCATTGGGCGACAGATTGGAAGCAATGTCTCAAAAAAGACTCATACAGTGTTAACAGGGACATTAACAACAAATGAAATAGATAACCAAGGCCCTATAGAAGGCATGATGACTTATGAAAAATCTTTCTATATACCCGTTTGAAAAACAACAACAACAACAACAACAACAAAAACGGTCGTATTAAGTTATGCTTTGGTTGGTGTCCATCCGTCCGTTCGTAAACTTTTTTTTTTCGTTTCCGTATAACTCCTACTATACAGTTTTCATCCGATTAAGCCTAAAATGTGTATGTAGTAAGGCTAAGGTGTGAAGATATGCCTTAAGTTTCGAGAATTACTGTCCACCAAATATTAACAGAGTTATGACCTTTGAAAAATTCGGTTTACATTTTCGTATGGTTAAGTTTTGTGCTATACATGTGTAAAACATATGTAAGTTACATTTAGTTTATACTTGCCATGGCGTTAAACAATTTACCACAGAATACTCATCACTACCCACCCCTCCTGATACCAAGGTCACAGACTTTGACATTTTATATACACGTTTTGTATTAAAAAATAGAAGTGGAGGCAATGATCAGGAATCGTTACAATCAACCCAAAGCTCCCATCAGAGACACCAAAGGGAAAGACACACAAACATGAAACAACAGACCCTAATGGAAACACCAACAGCGGAAAGCCAAAAGGACAGTTACTTTCCCATAAAATGGCCAATAGGCTATCCAAAATAAAATAATATAAACGACACAAACAACCATAACAAAAACAAACCACGATAGAAGAACCGCCTTGGAACGGTCAGCGGAAACGAATTCCACTGGGGGGCTTAAATCGATTTTACGTGGCCACAATCCTCGCCCTTACTTCCGTCGCGATTTAGACAAATAATTTGCTCAGTCCGCATGAAGGCCTCCAGACTTCAGACAAACCATAACAAAAATATACCGCGACAGAAGAACCGCCTTGGAACGTTTAAAGTTTATTATTTTTATTAAAAAATGCATTATGTGGGATAATGATATCAGCTGGCTCAAATCAGAATGTAGACTGACAAGACCAAACCTATTGGATGCTTTTTGAAAGCAGCCAACTTGTTTCTTCAAGCCGCAGTTGGCGGAGGCTGTCAAAATGGTCTGTGATACTATTCCCATTGAGGCAGTTCTAACGAGTACCAACAACCTATGCCTTAGAGCAGAAATAAGAAAAAGAATGTGTACCCTTCTAAACCCAAGTTTTGTCGATATAAAGTGGGGTTAAGAGGAGTGTTTGTTTCACGGACTTGTTAACATGATGATAAGTATTCTGCACACTTGGGTTGGGTCTTGACTAGGCAACATGTATAAAGTGTGGTTTTGCTTGATTTGGGGTTTAACGTCCCCGCCAACACTATCTAGGTCATTTCGGCCCCGCCCACGCGGGTTTGAAGAAATAACTTGATGGGCTGCATGATGCTTCCCCGCCCCGAACACTAGTACTGGAAAACCGCTTAGAGGATATAAGCCTGCCCAGGCAAAGCGACGCGAGTCGGACCGTCCATACTTATAAACCTTATTGGTTAAGATTTAACTGCTTTAGTAGTTTATACATTATCATTCTGACTTTTTGCTTTTAATATTCTCATTATTTTTCATACTGTTTGATCATTAACCGCTTGACGCTACTTACCCACAAATACGGCAGACGCGTCGTTAATCATCAATCCCTGTTGGTTTCGTTGGGCGACAGGGCTTGTGATGTCATTTCATCTAAATGCCGGGTAAAAGTAGCACACAATTGGCAGCAATGTCTCCAAAATGACCTTTATAGTGTTAACGGGGACGTTAACCATCAAATCAAATAAAACAAACTATCCAGGTCGTTTTGGAGACGTTGCTTCCTTTTTTGTCGGACTTCTTTTGAGATGAAATGACATCTCAAGCCCTGTCGCCATAATAAAACCAAAAGTGTTTATAGGCATGGACACTTTGCCTGGGTATGCTTTCACAACTGTGCCTGGGCAGGCGTAGACCTTGCAAGCGGTTTACAAGTACTCGTGTGCACAGTTGATTTCAGCTCTGCTTGGAAGTACCGTGCAGCCCAATCTATTTCTCCAAGGCCCAATGGGCGGGGGCGGAGGGGGTAGATAATGTGCGATTTACAATGCATTATATGGATTTGTTACCGCCAAGAGTTACCTTTTGTCTACTTAACCCATTCAGTACGCGAAAAAAAACCCAAAATGGGCTCCTTGGCAAACAGTGCAGGCCCAGATGAGACACCACAGAACGCTGCGTCTGATCAGGGCCTCCACTGTTTGTTAAAATTTCAGTCATTTTCCAAAAACATTTTGATAAAAATACAACCTGACACCCCTAAATTTTCAAATGAACTCCCGAGGAAGATTCCATTTGGTACACAAAGAGTTAAATAGTCCATGAATTATCAAGTGAGCAAGTGCACTGTTTGTTGATTGATCTTTTCATGACATTGGTCAATGACTGCATGATTTTTGATGATACATGCGCACTTGTACATGTATTTTTCAATGTTTAGGCAAGATTCAGTACAGAAAGAAAGAAAAAATAAATGTATTCGTTTATGTAGAAGACAAAAGATATTTGGAGAGATGAGGGTGGAGGTATGTCTAAGTAAGTTGGCTAGGTTATTTTTTATCAGCGATCGAGCATGGTATCTTTCTTTCTTTCATTTCTTTCTACTGATACTGCGTCGGTTACATTTGACCATTACCGCAAAGGACGGGTCTCCCTAAAGGTTTTTTTTGGCCTCCTAACGATTTTGTTTATTTCCGGCTTATTGTTAGCATACATATGCCTAATTATTTGGAACATATGTGGTTTTGGTATTTAAGCAGTTTATTCTGAGTTACAGGCTCTTTAAAGTGGGTGGGGTAACTCCACACAGTTTTGACATGTATTTTGTGTCTCATTTAAAGGTAGAAAAATAGTACCATACATGACACATTATTATATAAAATTACAGGGGAAGGTCTAACTCTATGTTTTGTCACAAGTTTATTCGCCAAAATTTACTTTTTGTGGGAAAATATGGTATAAGGAACCTTGGGTCATTTTTGAGATTTTTTAACAGTAAAGTTCTTTTTTTTTCTTATATCTTCGGTATACATTAACCTATTGTGGTGAAACTCCTACCATGCAAGCATACTGATGAGACAATATAACTCAAATGATCATTTGAGATGTTGACCTATATTTCACGGTTGAATGAACATTCTTATTTCATGTTTATAGGTTAGATTATTGTTTCCATCAGTTCAAGAGTTTAGATATTTCTGGCATTTGGATAAACAGGCGATGAGTTTAAACATATTTAAATCAAACGAAAAAGACAATAGAAATGTGTCCAAAGTACACAGATGCCCCCGCCTGTTTGACTTTGCTAATATAGCTGCATGACCCCTGGGAGACACACTAGCATCAAATATATATGTTCAGGATGGATATCTCAATATTTTCTAAGATATTTGAATTTTGATTATATGAAATGGGCAGGGCAGGGGGCTTGGGCATTATTGTGTATGTCATTGAATGCATCTGACCATAAACAACATCAAATAAAAAAGGTTGGAATCTGAACAGTTTCTGAGATACATATTTTTGTTTTACATTTTCTTTGCTGCAATCAAATAGCCCCACCCCAGACAGAATCAGTGACCATAAACATGCTAAACAGTTATGAGCTGCAGGAGAAATGCAGACATAAATGTGCACCTAAACGTAAACCTGGTTATGAACTTAATAATGTGTGACATAGTACGCACATACGAACATAACATCACATCGAAAAAATATATATGCCTCACTCACTCCTTCCTTTGGCATGCAGAGATATAAGAAAGGTCTGCTTGAATATCTTTAATAATCCCACTTCAAGAGCACATCTAAAAGAATGTGATACACCTACGTGAAGACACAGGCATATACATTTGAAAATGGTTGTTTACAACTGTATTTTGACATGCTTTGCGCATATTGAATCAAATTAATATCCAGAAGAATAGCTTTCATCGTCACCTGAACTTGAGCTGTTGTCTCTTTTGAGAGGGGGATGTGCTGTGTTTGCCGGGTCTTGTCCATCATCCGTTTCGGTTTCAAAACTTTGGGGTTGAGACACACTGATGAAGATTATATATCAGAAAGGCCTCTGTGTCACTAAATTAGGTATAGTCACGCCTAAATTTGAACAGCATCTGTTACACTGTTCATAAACTGTGACTTCAACGATTTTTTACTGCCTTAAAACCGAGGTTCTTTAACACAGAAGCGATATGGACACAGCAATCAAATGCCTCATCACCATTTTTTTCATTTGCAATGCCACCCTATTATGGACTCTAGTCCAGGCCCTCCCTAATCCTTAGATTGTATTCCCTGTCTCCCTCTCTATCTCTGTATTTCAGGTATTAGACAAGGAGACCCTTTATCTGCTTATATGTTTCCACTATTCATTAAATATGTTACCTTACTTCGAAGATACATCTAATGATAATGCAATTATCTACACAGGAGGCAAACGAAACTCGATTAGTCACCAAGGTAAGGTGGGTGGTTGAGTCTGTCAATGGCCGAATAAAAAAATGGAAGGCACTTTAAAATGTAATGCCAAACTCCCACATACCTTGCATTGGTGACTACGTCAGAATTGTATGTTCTTTGTTAAATGCATTTAGGCCTGTTCTTGTTAAGAATTCTAAATCTGATGAGGTTCTTGCAAAACGTATGCTACAACTTGCCAAGTTACCAAACAAACTTAAAGACAAGGTAGAGAAAAAGGGTTGGGACAGTCGCGCAAAGGCTCCATGGAAAGCTATTGATGATGCCAAGCTCGAAGACTTCCCACAATTAACGGAAGTAGAGCTGAGAGACATGACCATGGGCATATACCAATTAAAACAGGCCGATTCGTATACAGACGATCACACTACTGAATCCGGTCAGTATGAGATAATGATTCACAAGGAGGAGGATGGAATTTTGAAAGCCCAAATAAAATCAAGGCACACTTCGTCTTGATCATACTATCTATGAATTGAGTATGGTCCTGGTCTCGAACCCATAAAAGGATGGTACTGCAAGTGCAAGAATGGCGCCATGGTAGTTGGCTGCTGTGCCCATATCGCTTCCGTGTTGTGGTATCTAGGTTTTTACCGCCATCAGCCGAAGTCAGAGCGAGAACAGTCATTAAAGTCACAGTATATGAACAGTCTTACAGATGCTGCACAAAAAGACTGGGACAGCTCAAGTTCAGGTGACGATGAAAGCGAATCTTCAATAGATTAACTTGATTCAATAATTAAATATGTTGATTTTTTAGATTCCAACCTTTTTATTTGCTGTTGTTTATGGTTAGACACATTCAATGACATATATCTTGAGACCCATACAATTATGCCCCAGCCCCCTGCCCTGCCAAGTTCATATCATCAACATCCAAAATATTTTGATCCCCACCCACGAACATATATATCTGATGCTAATACATTTCAATGACACATACATGTACAATGTGACCCCAGGGGTCATGCAGGCATATTTGCTAAGCCAAAAAGGCGGGGGCATCTGGGTACTTTTTACACATTTCTATTGTTTTTTCGTTTTATTTAAATATGTTTAAACCCGTCGCCTGTTTATCCAAATGCCATAATTATCTAAACTCTTGAACTGATGGAAGCCAAAATCTAACCCAATAACATGAAATAAGAATGTTCATTCAACCGTGAAGTATAGGTCAACACCTCAAATGTTCATTTGAGTTATATTACCTAATCAGTATGCTTGCATGGTAGGAGTTTCACCACTATAGGTTAATGTATACCGAAGATATAAGAAAAAAAAAATAACTTTACTGTTAAAAAATCTCAAAAATGACCCAACGTTCCTTAAACCATATTTTCCCCGCCAAAAGTGAATTTTGATGAATAAACATGTGACAAAACAGAGTTAGACCTTCTACTGTAATTTTATATAATAACGTGTCATGTATGGTACTATTTTTCTACCTTTAAATGAGACACAAAATACATGTCAAAACTGTGTGGAGTTACCCCACCCACTTTAAAGAGCCTGTAACTCAGAAAAAAAACTGCTTAAATACCAAAACCACATATGTTCCAAATAATTAGGCATATGCATGCTTACAATAAGCCAGAAATAAACAAAATCGTAAGGAGGCCAAAAAAAAAAAAAAAAAAAAAAAAAACCCTTAGGGAGACCCGTCCTTTGATCTGTAACATCTTTGGGCTGGGGGATTGAAAGTTTGTGTTTTTATGAAATTCGGCTTTTTTCGGCTAGCAACTCTTAGTTCCCATAGACTTATAATGGGGAAAATTGAAAAATGGCATTTACTGCAAAGTCATTGAAGATACATGTATTTGAAAAAAAAATTCATAGAAATGTTCCTTGAGTGAACTTCTCTCAGCCATATGCTTTTATATCAACCTGGGGGCCCTCAATGTTGTGCCGGGGCCATGTCCCACCCCCTCCACTTGATAAAGTGCCATATATCTCAGAAACCTTACAGATCCCCACCCCTAAACCATATACATATCCTTTTTTTTTCTTATGATAAGACCAATTAAGTGACACCCGATGTGCCGAGGACATGATGATAAGACCAATTAAGTGTCCCCCAGGATGTGCCGAGGACATGCCCCACCCACACCACTTCATAAAATGCCATTTATCTCAGAAACCATTCAGATCCCCAACCCTTAACCATACATAATCTTGTTCCTTTTGATAAGACACATTCAGAGACACCAACCTGGGGGCCACGGGATGCACCAGGGCTTTGCCCAACCCCCACCCATTCATAAAAGGCCCAATATCCCTGAAACCTTACAGATACCCACCCCTAAACCATATATATTCTTGTTCCTTATGATCCGTTGCATCAAGTGACGCCAACTTCGGGCCCCCCGATAATGATCTTTGGCCATGTCCCACCCCCTCCACTTCATAAAAGGCACAATATCACAGAAACCTTACAGATCCCCAACCCTAAACCATACATATTCTTGTTCCTTTTGATAAGATACATTTAGTGACATCAACCTACGGATCACCCAGGGAGCGCCGGGGCTATGCTTCACCCTTCAACTTTACAAAAGGCCATATATCTGAGAAACTGTTCAGGGCCATACCACAAAACCATATATATTCATGTTCCTTATGATAAAACACAATCAGTGGCACCAGTATGGGGTCCCACCCCGGGATGCCACAGGCCATGCCCCACATCTTTACTTCATTAAAGGCGATATATCTCAGAAACCGTTATGATCCCTACCATTCTTCCTCCTTATGATAAGACCCATTCATTCACACCAGCATGGGGGGGGGGGATCCCTTTGTGATTGGGCAATGTGCCATGCCCCGCCCATCCACTTCATTAAAGGGCTGCATATCTCAGAGGCCGTTCAGATCCCCACCCTTTAACCATATATATTTTTGGTCCTTATGATAAGACACATTCAGTGACAACAGTCTTGGGTTTTTCTGAGATTGGCCTGGCTCGAATTCCTCCACTGCTTTTAAAAGGCCTTACATGTCAGGAACCATACATATCCCGACCGCTAAACCATACGTACGTCTCTGTTCCTTTTAATAAGAAGCATTTAGTGATATCAGCCAGGCTCCATTGGGTCCATGCCCCACCCCTCTACTTTATAAAAAAAACTAATATTTCAGATACAGAGTCCACACGTATGGGGTTTGTTTGGGAGAGTTTATAATTGGTAGATTAAAATCATAACATGTTAAAATATATGGCTACCATTGGACAGTGCCCACCTGAGCTCTGGTTTATGAAATTTGGCTCTTATGTTTGTTTGGAAAGTTAAGTTTCCACTGAGGAAAATTGAAATATGACATTTATGCCTTTCGAAATATTTTGTCAAATTTCATAGAATTTGTTTCTTAAATAATTTTCTATTAGGCCTATTAGTTGCCACAGATGGGAAATGTCAATTGTCATATGTTGTCCTGAAACAACACATTCAAGCGACAGCAGCCTCTGAAGCCACTAGGCTAATTGGGTCCAAATTTTATCTGTTGAATCCTTAGGCACAGAGCTTCCATGATTAAATAAAACACATCGCTACCAGTGGGGAGTGCGTCCATCCACAATTCCTTTAAACACCATCTCCTCCTCAACCACTGAACAAATTTTGACCAAACTTTGCAGAAATGATCTTTGGGTGGACTTGTCTCAAAGTTGTTCATAGAATTCCATTCCATGCAGAACTCTGGTTGCCATGGCAACAAAAGGGGGAAAATAAAAAAACCTTTAAAAACCTTTTGTCTAAAACCAGAAGGCCCATGTCTTTGATATTTGGTATGAAGCTTCATCTAGTACTCTACCAAGATTGTACAAATAATTGCCCTGGGGCCAAAAATGGCGCCGCCCCGGGGCCCACTGGTTTTACATAGGCTTATATTGGGAAAACCTTTAAAAATCTTCTTGTCTGGAACCAGAAGGCCCAGGTCTTTGATATTTGGTATGAAGCTCCATCTAGTCGACCTCTACCAAGATTGTACAAATTATTGCCCTGGGGCCATTTTTGGCCCCGCCCCGGAGCCCACTGGTTTTACATAGGCTTATATAGGGAAAACCTTTGAAAATCTTCTTGTCTGAAACCAATAGGCTCAGGTCTTTGATATTTGGTATGAAGCTTCATCTAGTCTACCTCTACCAAGATTGTTCAAATTATTGCCCTGGGACCAAAAATGGCCCGTCCCCGGGGCCCACTGGTTTTACATAGGCTTATATAGGGGAAACCTTTAAAATCTTCTTGTCTGGAACAAGAAGGCCCAGGTCTTTGATATTTGGTATGAAGCTTCATCTAGTGGACCTCTACCAAGATTGTTCAAATTATTGACCTGGGACCAAAACTTGCTCCGCCCCGAGGCCCACTGTTTTTTTTACATAGGCTTATTTAGGGAAAACCTTTAAAAATCTTCCGGTCTGAAACCAGAAGGCCCAGGTCTTTGATATTTGGTATGAAGCTTCATCTAGTGGACCACTACCAAGATTGTTCAAATTATAGCCCTGGGGCCAAACATGGCCCCACCCCGGGGCCAACTGGTTTTACATAGGCTTACATGGGGAAAACCTTTTAAAAATCTTCTAGTCTGAAACCAGAAGGCCCACTTCTTTGATATTTGGTATGAGGGTTAGTCTAGTGGACCTCTACCAAGATTCTTCAAATTATTGCCCTGGGGTCATTTTTGACCCCACCCGGGGCCCACTGGTTTTACAGGGAAAACCATTAAAATCTTCTTGTCTGGAACCAGAAGGCCCAGGTCTATGATATTTGGTATGAAGCTTCATCTAGTGGACCTCTACAAAGATTGTTCAAATTATAGCCCTGGGGCAAAAATGGCCCCATCCCGGGGCACACTGGTTTTACATAGGCTTACATGGGGAAAACCTTTTAAAAATCTTCTTGTCTGAAACAAGAAGGCCCACTTCTTTGATATTTGGTATGAGGGTTCATCTAGTGGACCTCTACCAAGATTGTTCAAATTATTGTTGGCCCCGCCCCGGGTCCCACTGGTTTTACATAGGCATATATAGGGAAAACCAGGCCAAAAATGCCCCCGCACCAGCCCCCACCCCCCACCCCCCTTGTTTATCAAAGAAATATACAGGAACAACTTTTAAAAACTTTTTGTTTGAAACCAGAAGGCCCAGGTCTTTGATGTTTGGTATAAAGCTTCATCTAGTGGACCTCTACCAAGATTGTTCAAATTATGAGCCCTTTGACCAAACATGTCCCAGCACCAGGGCCCCCTGGTTTTACAAAGGCATTATAGGGGAACCTTTAAACTTTCTTGTCTGAAACCAGAAGACCCATGTCTTTGATATTTGGTATGAAGCTACATCTAGTGGACCTCTACCAAGATTGTTTACCCCATCACGGGGCCCACTGGTCTTGCATAGACGTATATAGGGAAACTTTTAGAAATCTTCTTGTCTGAAACCAGAAGGCCAAGGACTTTGATATTTGCTTTTAAGCTTCATTTAGTGGACCTCTACCAAAATTGTTCAAATTATGGACCTGAGGCCAAAAATTGCCCTGCCCTTACACCCACATATAAATCTCTTAGCTCAGGTGAGCGATATAGGACCATCATGGTCCTCTCGTTTTTTAATATTTTGTGCGAACAAGATATTAAGTTGTGCAAACAAGATATTATCTTTTGCGCACGAGATATCATGTGTGCGCACAAGTTTGTTTGTTTGATTTGAGATTTAACGTCCCCGTCAACACTGTGTAGGTCATTTTGGAGACGTTGTTTCCAATGTTGTGGGACTTTTACCCGACATTGTGGTGAAATGACATCTCAAGCCCTGTCGCCCGATGAAACCAATAGGTATATAAGCATGGACGGGCCGACTCCCACCGCTTTGTCTGTGCAGGCTTCTAAAGAGCATAAGAATTATACACTTTGGTCATGTCAGAAAATGTGTGATGCCCTCACCTTTCTACTTGACAATATTTATATTAGATTCGGTACTAAGTTATTTAGACAAATTGTGGGTATTCCGATGGGTACGAATTGCGCACCTCTTGTGGCTGATCTGTTCTTGTATTGTTATGAAAGAGACTTCATGTTGTCGCTTTCCATTGATAACCAATCTGAAATTATTGAAGCTTTTAGCTCCACCTCTAGATATTTAGATGATTTATTAAATATTGATAATACCTATTTCGATGGTTTGATCAGTCAGATTTACCCCCCAGTACTTCAGTTAAATAAAGCAAATTCTTCTGATACCGAAGCCCCGTTTTTGGATTTACATCTATCTATTGTAGATGGATTTCTTTCGTGCAAAATTTATGATAAACGCGATGACTTTGATTTTGAGATTGTAAATTTTCCTTTTTTGGATGGTGATGTTCCTCGTGCGCCATCCTATGGCGTTTATATTTCGCAATTAATTCGATTTGCTAGAGTGTGTAGTCATGTAACTAACTGGCTTAAATTATTTACGGCTAAACTACTTAATCAGGGTTATCGGTACCATAAACTACGCAAATCCTTTTCAAAATTTTATAGACGCCATTATGATTTAATTTCAAAATTCAATATTGGACTTAAATATCTTCTGCAACAAGGTCTATCGGAACTCGAATTTTATGGTGACTTAGTATATAAATTCAGAAAAAATATATATAACCGCAATGACTTCAGCACCCAATTTCGTAAAATTATTATTCGACATAAAAAGATTGGGTACAACATGGATGTTATACGACAGACTGCATGCATGGTAGTTAACCCAATCACGGTTTGTGTTCACGGAGATGTTGCACTGATGAGTTAGGAGGCCTTCATGCGGACTGAACAAATTATTTGTCTAAATCGCGACGGAGGTGGGGGCGAGGATTGTGGCCGCGTAAAATCGGTTTAAGCCCCCCCCCCCCCCCCCACCAGTGGAAATCATTCCACTGGCCGTTCCAAGGCGGTTCTTCTGTGGCGGTTTATTTATGGTGTTGTTTGTTGCTTACTGTGTGTATCACTTGTGTCTTTTTATTTTGGATGGCCATATGGCCATTTTGTGGGAGGGTAACTGTCCTTATTGCCTTCCTTTGTTTAGATTTCCATTATGGTCTGGTCTGGTGTTTGTGTTTCTTTCCCTTTGGTGTCTTTGATGGGTGGAGTAAGTTAATTGTACCGATTCCTGATCTTTGTTTTACTTCTACTTTAGATCATCTAAGCGGTTTACCAGTACTCGTGTGCGGCCGTTTCAACTCTGCGTCGGAAGCATCATGCAGCCCATCTATTTCTTCTAGCCCCTATGGGCGGGGGCATTGTGTGCGCGCAAGATAATATCTTGTGCGAACAACATAGTATATAAGATAAGATAAAAGCTAGGAAAGGGCTATTGCCAGTTTACTGGCAATAGCGGTTTTACGTTTAAATGTCTATTGCCAGTTTGCCTGTTAACTGGCAATAGCAAATTTACGTTAAAATCGCTATGCAGAATATTATTTCATTCAGGTTATTTTTCCTTCATACTTTCGAATGGGTCTTCAAACCGAGGCCCCGTCTCCGTATGACCTTAGCTGTTGGTGAGACGTAAAACTCAAACACTCAAAAACCAAGCATTTCCTTATTTTGTAATATGTTATGTATTGTTCTACCCTTATCTTGATGTTCACGACAACTCCCAGATAGCCATCTGATCAGGATCTACACTGTTTGGCATTCAGTTTATGAATTTGTAGCAATACATTACATCAAGTATTTTAATTGGTTTATAGACAGAAATGGGTGTGGCTTAAATGAATATTCAGCAAGGTAAGGGTTAATCACCTCGTTTCTGCCACGGACAGCATCAATTTTCTATTTCTAGTTTGCATGGAAATAAAGATTGCTCAGGCTGATAAAGTTGTTGTTAAATATCTAAGTAAATGAGGACCACCTAGGCATGTTATAGTATAATGTAGTAGAACTGGGGTTTACAGGAGCATACATTTTCTTATTTCTGGTCAAAAACATAGATACAGTAAAACTTCGATGGCTCGTTCACCATGGCTGAGTCGAACCCGTTCTTGAGTCCCTAAGGAATGTCTTTACATAAGAAATAGGGAGGGTTGAGGCATATAGAAGTGTTACAATATGAGATAAATTAAATTAGGCATTTTGGCTAAAAGTCCCAGTGTTTTATAATATACGTTTGTACGGCTTTAAAAAGAATACCATTATCTTGAGCTGATAATGTATCATCACCATACAGAACCCTATTTAAATTGAGTGGATGAAATGTCCGTGTCAAATGAAAGAAAGTAATTCGTTCTCTTGAAAAATTGGAACAAGCGAAGAAGAAATGCTCAGCATCCTCGCTAACTTCTGAGCAGTTGCATTTAGGATTTGAGCCAAGTGATTTGCAGACAGATCGTTTTTCAAATTACTACAATTATTTCTTATTCTGCGTGCAGTACTGAAATGTACCGTTCGCCTTCCATGAAATAGGTTAGAACGTAAGTGTTTGAAAAATAAAAAAATCTTTACTTGGTATTTAAAAGAAATTGGATTAGGTGCTTCACGAATGTAATTGTCAAGGGACAGAAGGTGGGATGCACGATCGTCGAGAAATTTCAATCCGAGTATGGGGAACCGTTATGTTATTACTATTTCTTAGTGGATACTGTGTCGTTTCTTTTACCAAAGGAGGAATTATCTCTGAAATATATGATGGTGCATTTTCATGTACGACAGTATACATAAATGATAACTTATGTTTTTGCCTTCTTTGCTTAAGAGTAAACCTGTCAAATTCTTTATAAAGTTTATCTAGGGATACCGACCTAGTAAAACCGGTTACAAAGCGAGCTGCTTCGTGCTGTAATTTTTCCAAAGACTGTCAGTCGTGGGCTGTACATCCACCCCAAACAATGCAAGAATACTCAATAATGGGAAGTACATATGATAAATATGCAACCCTGTGAAATGTATATTTAAGATAACGCATTATCCCAGTTACTTATGCTGCGCTTGAGAAAATGTTTTCAATATGTTTTTTTCCATTGACCATTACAACTTAATGTTAGACCTAAATGCTTTTCCGGGACAAATTTTATTGGGGTTCCGTCGAAAACTATATCTGGAAACTTCTCACAAGGTTTTAAAGTAAAAAGAACTGCTTCTGTCTTTAGTGAATGAAAAGTGACTAGCCATTGTTTTGCCCATGCCGATAAAATACGAAGATCATGATTTATTATTCCCTGAAAGTCTGCCAATGATGAAGCTGAATAGAATAAAGAGCTATCATCAGTAAAAAGTCTGGTTAAGCTTGATAGGGAATCTGTAATATCGTTTACATAAACTAAGAACATTAGGGGCCAAAGAACAGAACCCTGGGGTACCCCAACATTAGCTTTCATTTATTTCTTTCTTTCTTTCTCTTTGAACTGATACTGCGTCGGTCACATTTGACCACAGGTGTACATTACATACACTCCAGGATGAAAGCATACACAGTAATCATGTAATTACGGTAGGGATATTTAAAGGTGCATTATTGAGCTATCTGGAAAAAATGCTTCCAAAAATAAAATACATATAGCCGGTATTTTTCTTTAAAACAATACAAATGAATGTATTTTATGCAAAAATGCGAACAATTATGATGACAGGTAAACGAGTTTGAGAGGGATTCCCTAACTAGATTTCGAACACTAGTTAGATCTATTTTTAGTTCGTGACAAAAATAGAATCCCCATATATGACGTTATGCGACGTTCATTTTTGGCCTTGTTTGCTTAGGCCATGCTTGAATAGGAAAAAATATGACACTGAATACCATGCCATAAGTAACGACACTCAGAGACGATACTGTCGCCATGTATGTGTAAAATGGCAGATCTATTTTTAGAACAGAAATTCCGAACACATGTTCAGAGCGAAGGGTAAACATGAATGAAAACGACCATTTTCATTAAGTTCTGAAGCTGTATTTGGCTCCAAAAGTGCACACATGACAAAGGAGTATGCATTGAAGATAAAGACTAGAAAAAAAAATTGAGACCCGGTAGCTCAATAATGCACCTTTAACCTGCACAGGGGATGATTCTCCCTGCACAGGGGGGCTCGAGTTAACGTCTCGATCCGAAGGACGGTGCACTTTATGACATTCATCCCTGCAAATGATGCCAATAGAGCGTTTTCGGACACCGAAATTTTATCGCCGCTGCCGGGGATCGAACCCGGGACATCTAGCATTAGAGGCAAGTGCACTAACCACTGAGCTATCACGCTCCCTTCCTAGCCGTGGAAGTAGAGGATTTAATCATTACTTTCTGGGATCTATTACGAAGGTAATCTCTGACCCAGTTAAGTAACTGACCATTTATGTCATGCTGTGTTTCAGTTTGAAAATTAGGCCTTCATGCCAAACCCTGTCGAATGCCTTAGACACTTCACAAAATATCATACACGAAAATTGATTATTATCGAAGGTTTGACAGATATGCTGATATATATCTACAAGTTGATAAGTAGTGGAATGATTCGGTCGAAAGCCAGATTGGTATTCGTATAAAAGATTATTATCATGTAGAAAGTTGTAAATGCTTTTTGTACTTTTCTATCTTGTAATGTACCTATTCCGCTAAGTAGTGACACCGATCTGAAGTTTGTTACTTTTGTAAAGTCCCCCTATTTAGGCAAAGGCAAGACATGAGACCCTTTCCATATACAGTCGAACTTCAATGGCTCGAACACCTTTGGGACCATGAAAATCTGTTCGAGACAGGGGTAGTTCGAGCCACTTAGGCTACTGTCAGGAGGCATAACGAGATACTTTTAGACATCTTTTCGGTGTTCTATAATGAATATGTATGCTCTGTGTACTCATTAGAATCGCCTCATCGAGGCGATTCTAATGAGTACAAACAGCATGCATTTGAAAGATAAAAGACTAAATTGTCCTTAATTATCCCTCACTATTTCTTATGTAGAGGATTTCGTTAGGGGCTCAAGAATGGGTTCGACTCATCCATGGTAAACGAGCCATCGGTGTTCGAGCCATCGAAGTTCTACTGTATCTCCAAACACCCCCTCTCTAAACGACCTATTAAACAGGATTTCCAACGGAACTGAAATCTCGTTGGCTTCAGTCTTCAACATTCTGTTACTAATAATATCAGGGTCAGTCGCTTTATTTAAGAAATAGATCAGCTCTAACTGTGATTTGTTGAGTAATAAATCAGTTTGGAGGTCAGTTGTAAAGTAGACAAATCACAAGCGCGTAGCGCGCGTGATTTGTCTACTTACAACTGACCGACAAACTGTGATTTATTACTCAACAAATCACAGACTAGAGCTGATCTATTTCGATTCTAACAGACTGAAAATCGGCAATAATGCTGTTGTTTCCTTCAAAATCTCACAACTTTTCGCCATTGTTAGAAGAAATCCCGCTAAAATTATCGACTGAAACACATGCATTTATATCATTTTCTTACGTTTTCGATGCGATATACCTAATTGCAAATTTCTGGCCCCAAATCACATTTTCAAACTCAAAGCGGTGACCTTCAGAAGCCCGCCAGTACGATTTCCGTCACAACAGTTAGATGATGTCAAGAGTAAACTTCAAAGAAACAAAACACATCACAGCTGTCAAGATGTTCCAAAAATAGCGTCATCGCTACCTCTCATCTACATGAAAGAACCGCCGCCTAGCCAACAATTTCGCCATAGTTTGACTGACACGACAAAGAACCGCCTACAAAAACTAACCACGTGAGTGGATAAGAAAATGTGAAATCGCATTTACTTTTGCGTTAGCAATTTTCTACAGTAAAAGAAAGACAAACTAAAAGGTAGATCCAACTTGGGACATGTGTAACGGGACATGTGTAACATGAACCACACCAATTGATGATAATTTCATCAAAGTGATATTGCGACCAGCAAAGTCTCCGATAAGCCTGCCAACCTACTAAGTCTCATCAAAGATTCACTTTGTCTGTTATGCCTGCTCAGGGTGAATGTTGTCTAGAATAATTTCCCTCTGAAGCGCCTATCAAACTTTTTAGATGATCGATTGCTTTGATGATCGATTGCCTATATTGTACCTAAATTAATATGTTTTTTTTTTTTTTTTTTTGTAGAAAGAAAATAACTTATTTTTTCTGACATTAGTATTATTAAAAATAAAACTAAATCACTTGTTCAATTGACTTTATTTGACGATTTTATCATTTATGATTCAAAGACCTATTGAAAGTGCACGCTTGTCGTTTCAGGCTATAAGATCGCAGCGGGATCCAACAAACTAACTAAACTTAAAAGGCCGCGAGGCTAAAACGTTTTTTTTTTTTTTTTTTTTTTTTTGTGCCCATCTCACCTGATGTTTAAAAATGTTGGGAAATAAATCAAACGCTTATGACCACTTGCACACCCGGTTTTGATTCTGATCCGTGTTATCATTTCTTTTGTCATTTTACTGCTACCTATTGTAATATCTTTGATATGAGCCATTGATCAAAGGTGCGCAAGTTGTCATTACTGTTTGTTTGATTTTCGGTTTAACGTCCCCGTCAACACTGTAAAGGTCATTTTGGAGACTTTGCTTCCAATTTTGGGGGACATTTACCCGACATTGAGATGAAATGACTTCTCAAGCCCTGTCGCCCAATGAAAATGTAGCAGGTCGACCGTGTGGCTCGGTAGCTCAGTCGGTAGAGTGTTCGCACGGTATGCGAAAGGCCCTGGGTTCGAGTCCCGGTCGAGCCATGTTCTTTTTCCAACCCTGTGACATTTGGTGGCCAGTGTTGGGGTCCAGCACCGCGTCTGAGAGCATGAAATAGTATGAAAATAAGTCTCGCATCCGGACTGGATAGGACTTAGAGATTCGGGACGAATTTCATGAGAAGAGATTCGGGACGAATCTAATTAAGCAGGGGGAAAATGTAGCAGGTCGACCGTGTGGCTCGGTAGCTCAGTCGGTAGAGTGTTCGCACGGTATGCGAAAGGCCCTGGGTTCGAGTCCCGGTCGAGCCATGTTCTTTTTCCAACCCTGTGACAAAACTAATAGGGTTTTAATATTAGCATGGACGGCCCGCCTTGCACCCCGGTTCCTGGACAGGCTTAGATCCTCTAAGCGGTTTACCAGTACTAGTGTGCGGACCGGATTCAGCTCTGCGTGGTAGCATCATGCAGCCCATATATTTCTCCAAGCCCCTATTGGCGGGGGCCGGTTGCCATTACTGTTTCAGGTCTTTGAATTTCAACTCGACTTATCAGGATATTTTTACACAGGCTAGATTATGTCACCATTTCAAATTTCATGCTCGGATAAGCAGGGGGTGGAATAGGTTGGCCCGAAATACCCCAGCCGAGTGACGTACTTTTACCATTTGCTGAGGAGTACCTAGACTGGAATCAGTCCAAAAGTTTAACCAACATCTTCTCTTTTGTATTAGCAATGAATTTATATTATTCTCCTCTCTAATACTTTCTGACCTCCAAACATTCATTTGGTGCTTTGGGATGGAAGTCATTGCTTTTGAGCTGGGTTAAAATTAATAAGCATATTCTTATAAGTGAAATGATTAAATGAATGGACTGTTTCCAGTCTAAGGAGTACCCGACGCACACACCACATTAACACCACCCCCGGCAAACCCCACTTTATATTGGGAAAAAGTGGAGTTAACACGGGTATACATTACTTTTCTTATCATTAGGATAACTTGCCTTTATGAGATAAGGTCAAGAAAATGGCATGTATCAAGTGATAATTGGTAATAGTTTTCTTATTTCTGCCCAAAACATAAATTGTGGGTACTCGTTATAACCACCTCATTGTCCGCCCAAAACATAGATTGTGGATACGCCTTTATAACTGCGATATTGACGAGTATCCACAATCTCTGTTTTGGGGCAGAGATAAGACAACGATGTATACTTCTGTAAACCCCACTTTTCCCTAAATTAAGTGGGGTTTACCAGAGTATAGATTTCATTGACTTGTTAACATAATGTTTCTACTCCGATGTGGGTGCTCGTTAGAACCGCCACATACTCACTGAGGCGGTTCTAACGGAGGTCCTAACGAGCACCTATGTGTGGAGGATAATTAAGAACTTTGTCATCCGATAAATGTCATTGCTAGAGCCATGGAACGAAGCAGTCTATTGCTTAGTAAACTACGTAGTATGACCCATCTTCTTTCTTACGAATGTTTTCATTGCTCTTAAAGGAACTCATTTTTGATTTTTATTTGCCTTCACTGCAGCTGGTGTTGTGCCGTGTGGCGGCCGTAAAACGTCTCCCCGTACATCAACCATAGTGCAGTTTATATTTTACTTTTGGTCCTTTGAGATCAGCGTGAATATTCTGAGAAATCAAAATAAATTATTGGTTAAGTCTCATATTCTAGACCGGCTTTTAATTATTTGGACCCCATTTTGATTTTTATCAGTCTTTGAATCGACTGCCTGTTTGAGGTTCGCAGATTTGCGGTGTGTTTCCTCTGGCTTTCGTTGCCGGATCATTGCGGGGTCGCTGATGGGGCTTTGTTGGCCGAGGCTGCGTGGTGTGGCCCATCTTCTTTCTTGCGAGTGTTTTCATTGCTCTTAAAGGAACTCATTTTTGATTTTTATTAGGTACGTTATCCTAATGGAACACGCCATATTCTTTCTTACCCCTAGTGAAAACTAATGACTGAACTGGATGACGGGTCAAGTCAATACTGTAAATGTCATTTTGGAGACGTTGCTTCCAATTTTGTGGGACTTTTACCCGACATTGAGATGAAATGACATCTCAAGCCCTGTCGCCCAATGAAACCAATAGGGTTTATAAGAATGGACGGCCCGATACACATCGATTTGCCTGGGCAGGCTTAGATCCTCTAAGTAGTTTACCAGTACTCGTGTGTGGGTCGGATTCAGCTCTGCGTTAAAGCACCATGCAGCCCATATATTTCTCCAAGCCCCGATGGGCGGGGGCCGGCAGATGTATTGGTGCATTGTCATGAAAACGTTTTAGTCGGGGACACTGATACGTTCTTCGACTAAAAAAGAACATAAAGGAATACTGTGAAATGAGACTCTAAAATGCGTCACGTTAACATTCGGAACAAGACGGAACAGGAGTTCCAGAAAAGCATACCCTTTTTGGATGCCCATGACGAGTAACTCGGTTTGCACCAAACAAAGACTCTGGAATGATTATAATGTCCACCAAGTTCACCATCAAGTGACTCAATGATCTGAGGGCTCATATAAGTACAAAAGCAAACAAAGTTTACGCAACAAAGCACGGCATATGACCAGAGTTGCCACGATGTTAACGAAATACATGAATTAATTATAATATAATAATAATAAATTAATAATAATAATGATAATAATAATAATACCTATAATTGTTTTCAAAGAAAGCAGTTGTCCCCAATCAGCCAGCCTGAATGTTTTAAGACATGACCTTTAAAATGAGATCAAGGTCATCCAGACTTATTCAATGCATTGGCCTGTAGCAATGATAGATCTATGCAAGTTTGATGAGAATCCCCCTAAGATACTTTGCAAACAAGCCTACCGTGACTGAAATTTGACAAGTTTAGTCCCAAACTGACCTTGAAAAGTTCATGGTCTCCAAATCTGAATCAACTCTTTATCTATTCCAGTGCTATGCCTTTCTGATGGGAATCTATCCAACGTTTCCTGCGATAACGCGCACTCATGTAGGATTTGACTGAAATTTAATGATTTTAATCCTTTGCTGACCTTACAAATAAGGTCAAGATCACAAACCTATTCAACTATTTGACTTGTCACAGTGATGTATACAAACAAGTCTGGAAAGAATCTTCCAAAAGGTTCCTGATATAAAATACACACACACACTTAATTTGGCTTAAATTTGCCCTGTGGTGACCTTGAAAATGAGATTAATGTCACTAAACTCTAATCAGCTCTTAAGCATATTTCAATGAAGTGTCACTGCAAGTTTAATGGAAATCCTTCAACAGATACATACAAGATTAATTAGGCTGAAGTTTGCCCATTTTAATCCCATGGTGACCTTGAAAAAAAAAAGTCAATGTAAACAAAATTTGATCACCTCCTACGCTAATTCCAATGATATATTCCTGCAAGTTTGATGAAAATCCGCTAACCCGTTCAAGAGTTAATGTGCGCACAAGAAATTGTCACGTCCACGCTAACGCCAACGAGATACACACCGACAACAGTAGGGTCACATAATATAAAATAGACACCTCTTTCCTAAAATTGGAAATAGACTTGTCCAAACTGTGAGGGAACGGGCCTCCGTGGCCTAGTGGTTAAGAGCGCTGACTCTTGATCATTAGGTCTCTCACCGCTGTGGTTCGAGCCTCGCTCGGGTCACATGTGAGACGCCAAGTTCTGCAACGGAAGGTCAGGTGGTTTTTCTCCGGGTACTCCGGTTTTCGCCCACCTCTGATTAACGATCGGCTCGATATGAGTGAAATAATATTGAAAGGGCCGTAAAACCAAAAAAAAAAAAAAAAAAAAAAACTGTGAGGGGACATCAAACCGACCAGGTTTGGAGAATCTTTAATATGCGCCGAATAAAGGAAGCGGCTGAATGAATCCGTTTGTTTGTTTGTTTGTTTGATTTGAGGTTTAACGTCCCCGTCAACACTGTAAAGGTCATTTTGGAGACGTTGCTTCCAATTTTGTGGGACTTTTACCCGACATTGAGATGAAATGACATCTCAAGCCCTGTCGCCCAATGAAACCATAGGGTTTATTAGCATGGACGGTCCGCCTCTCACCGCGGTTCCTGGACAGGCTTAGATCCTCTAAGCGGTTTACCAGTACTAGTGTGCGGGCCGGATTCAGCTCTGCGTGGAAGCATCATGCAGCCCATATATTTCTTCAAGCCCCTATGGGCAAATGAATCCGTATGTACACAGAAAAAAAATTGTTTGGCATACAGTGTTTCCGATTATGAGCCGGGGCAGAGCATTTCCTATAAGATCGCCTGTACGTCCAGCGAAGCAGGCGGACAGCGAAGACTCTGACCAGACTGTGTGTATGCACAGGCTGATCAGTCTTCTCTGGGCGCACATACAATATTATAGGAAATGCTGTGCCCCGGCTCATATCGCCCTTGCATGTCATGCAAACAAACTGTGTTCCAGTCATGTAAAAATTCTTGTTTTTCCCGAGATCTACATTGGGATGGACGCGTGAGGGTGGAAATGAATGTGTCGTCATGAACTTATCGGCAACACTTTGTCATGCAGAACGGATCATTAGCGTATTTGCGATCAGCGAAGACTCAGATGATCCTGCGCACCCATGCTGTCTCGTCAGTGTTCAATGTTCGCACACCAGAAAGAGCAACAGCGCTGCCCTCATAAGAGGCTGTGCCTTCACCTTTATGTTTTGACTTTACCACGGGTGGTAATCAGGGGAACTAGCTCGAAAATGAGTCAACGGAAATTTGTTCCCTCGACACATCCGGGAACTCTCGAGCTAGCTCCATCACCAAGAAACTCGCAAACAAAGGTAGGTCTCGACGAGTTTTATCACCGTTTTTTTTCTTTGTAAGCTATTTATAAAAAAATCCGGCAATGCAGTTCCACATAGAAATGATTTAACTTTGTACCCCGCTAGAATTTGCCATGGAAATTTGCAGCGCTGGAGTATGAATGAAACCAAACTTTTTATCACGGACCTGAAAAATTGTCAATTTATGTCATTACGGAGGTTTTGGCCGACGATTTTTCATTTTCCGTCAAAAGTACACCCTTCACGCCCACAGAAACAACATCCCTGGTGAAATGAAACATGGAAAGTTTGAAATAAGCGAAAAAAGTTTGGCCGTGATTACGTAACTTGCGACTTATGACGAAATTACTGTCCGAGCTAGTCTTCTCGACAAGGAGCTAGTTCACTCGACATGGAGATAGTCCCCTCAAAGAAAAAAAAGAAAAAGAAACATTCATCAGATGACTGGGGCCTGATTCGATGTCTTTCTATGGTCCTATCCAGTTTATCCAACTGGTTTCTTTACCTCTGGCTAGTTGGCCTGGTGGTTAAGATTTGACTTTTGAGGAGGAGTTTGAAGTGTATCATTATTTCTTTGAAACATTTATAGTACCAGATGAACATGTGTTCTGAGATACACTGCTTAGTTATGACTTGCATGTGTCTCCTGTGTTGGTAATTTTGACACCCATATTTGCTTATTAAATTCTGAGATCGGATTCTGTGCGGGTTGAAGAAATCTTGATTATGTTGTATGAAGACATGCCTCCTCTACGCCCACAGACTATGTGCACACCCATATGCAATGGCACAACAAAGTCTATTTTACCAAGTGTTGGGTGAGTGAGTGTTTATTTGTTTGTACCGGAGCCATACGGCCCAGTCAACACTATTTTAGGCCATTTTGAGCCGGTCAGTTTCCCTATCCACACTCATTCTGGGCAGCCTTATACGTAAGCGGTTAACCAGTACAATGCACTTTCTTTCGCAAGAAACTGACAACTGCCCTTCTTGAATTAGCGGAAGGGGAAAGCATGACCGTAGGAAAGATTCCATGATCAATCGTCACAAGAGAATGTTGCCAACCCCGGCAGGTATCGAATCCGCGTCCTCCTCATCACCAGTCAGACGCGCATCAGACTGAGCTACCGAGGCCGGTGAGTGAGTGTTCTCGAGTTTTACGTCCTACCAACAGCTACGGTCATACGGAGATGAAACATCTGTATAAAGACTCATCCGAATGTCTGGAGAAATCCGGGGTCGAACCCACGACCACTGATTTATGAGGCGAGTAGCTTATACACTACACAACGGAGGCTTCTAACAAAGTGTTGAAATAGCCTTTACATATGCTGTTTAAGGGCTATTTTAGCAAGTAAACCTATAACATATTCAGGATTTCTGTATTCAATCTTTGTTTTGAGGAGGACAAGCCTTGTAATGGAATAATATATAAAAATGTATGCAGCTGCATGCCTTTTGCCTATTTTACATGTTTAAGGAAAGTATTTTCAAATTTACTTTTGAATTTCTATTAAGTTTACAATAGACTGGGGTAGACCATGGCTGGGTGGGGGTACAATAGTGTGGGGTAGACCGAGCCAGGGGTGGGGTCAAGGTTTTATTTTCCATACTCATAGGTGGGGGTCATAGGTTGACACTTCACATGATAGGGGGAGGGGTCAGATAATGTTTTTAAACGCGAAAAAAAATCACCCAGCCCCTCAGGCTGGTAAATAATGACTGTTCCTTAACCCTTCTCTTGCTGAATATTCAGTTTAGCCACACCCATTTCTGACTTTGAAACAGTCAGATTACTTGATGTAATTTATTCCTAAAAATTCATAAATTGAATGTCAAACAGTGTAGATCCTGATCAGATGGCTTCTTCAGAAGCCAGAAGCCATCTGATCTGGATCTACACTGTTTGCGAAGGAAAAGGTTGTCGTGAACAGCAGGATAAGTGCTAATACATTGTTATATTGAATATTCGATTTTCTTTCAGATGGTCGCTTTCCAAGGAAAAAGTTCAAAAGGACTATTCCTGTGTAGAAAAAAACACCGGAAGTGCAGCCAAAAAATATATATTACTATGCTAGAAAAGAAAAGTATATTATAATCGGGCGCCTCTTTACTTGTATTCCCTAGATTATTATAGTTATTCGTGAATCATTCGACTAAGTATCATCCCTTAATTTTGAGTATTTTTATCCGATAGATAATCATTACGAAAACATGCCTATATAATTCTGACCCCCTTGAACCCCACTTTTATATAGTAAAACTTATAAGCATTTATGGGTAGGGGAAACAATAGTTTGTTCGCGGCATCTGGGTCACATGACCAAGATGGTTACCACGCCCATATATGGTAAAACCATTAAAAATCTTCTCTATAACCAGTGGGCTGATTTCAAGAATCTTGGGTATGTAGTACCTAGGACTGCAGCACAACATACTTTGTTTAAACGATGACTTTAGGTTTATCACAAATAATCAGATCACCTGCGGGAACAATATGTGATTATTGAGTAAAACAAAAATCATCAAAAAGATTACCGGTAGGAATCAAATACTTCATTTATTCAATCACTCTTTCACACGACACTGGCATTTGTGTGCATATATATTTTCTTTCTTTTTCCATCCATCCTTCCATCCATCTACCTACCGACCCATCCATCCATCCGTCCGTCTGTCCATCCGCACCAACAAATGTATAGTTAGGTGGCTATGTAAATGGACAGAATCAATGTAAGTCTATGGGATTTATTCGGTTAGACACCGAAAATACTTCTTTTCTGTGGCTAAAAGTAGCCACTTAAGTATCAATCCTGCCAAAAATAGCCACATAAGTATACATCCGTGAGAATGTCCGTCTATATGTTCGTTCGTCCATCCGTCCTCCAATGGACCAATCCATCCAAATACCCACTCATCCCTTTCTGTAGTGTACCCATCCATCCATCCATCAATCAATCATTCCATCCATCCATCGATCCAACATCCATTGATCCGCTCCAAATGGGAGGGGGCGAAGCAACCTGGTGGGCGAAATGACTAAGGGGGCGAAAAGACCAGGCTCTGTTGGCAAAACAACTAGGAGTGCAAAATGGGGGCGAAACGAACAGGGACAAACGACTGGGGGACGCCTTTGGGGCATAGCATCTTGTTACCCAACTAGCCAGAGGTAAAGAAACCAGTTGGATAACCTGGGTGGGACCATAGAAAGACATCGAATCTAATGAATGTTTCTTTTTCTTTTTTTTCTTTGAGGGGACTATCTCCATGTCGAGTGAACTAGCTCCTTGTCGAGAAGACTAGCTCGGACAGTAATTTCGTCATAAGTCGCAAGTTACGTAATCACGGCCAAACTTTTTTCGCTTATTTCAAACTTTCCATGTTTCATTTCACCAGGGATGTTGTTTCTGTGGGCGTGAAGGGTGTACTTTTGACGGAAAATGAAAAATCGTCGGCCAAAACCTCCGTAATGACATAAATTGACAATTTTTCAGGTCCGTGATAAAAAGTTTGGTTTCATTCATACTCCAGCGCTGCAAATTTCCATGGCAAATTCTAGCGGGGTACAAAGTTAAATCATTTCTATGTGGAACTGCATTGCCGGATTTTTTTATAAATAGCTTACAAAGAAAAAAACGGTGATAAAACTCTTCGAGACCTACCTTTGTTTACGAGTTTCTTGGTGATGGAGCTAGCTCGAGAGTTCCCGGATGTGTCGAGGGAACAAATTTCCGTTGACTCATTTTCGAGCTAGTTCCCCTGATTACCACCCGTGTTTACGGAGATACGCTGAAGACATTTTTGCGTGACGCCGCTTGGATTATTAAAATTCAATTTAGAATTTTATGACATAAACTTCAGTTCGTAATCTCTAAGTGTCCGCCAGATGTTAACTCAAAATGTCAGTAAATATTCTGATTCAAGAAAAGGAGGTGATCGCTCGATTGATTTTCGTTTCATTCCATTTTTATTTATTTATTTATTTATTTATTTTTATTTTTTTTAGTCATGCGGTCATCTTGAACGTCAAGTAAGCCTGTCAGTTGAAGTGATGAATGTCACGTACACGTGATGGGCGGTGCTAAGACTTGCTGTAATCAGATTGGCTAAGTCGAACCGCTTGCGTACAACGATTCGTGTTACTAGGTGCAGCATGAAAGGATGCCGTTTTGTTTGAGATATTGTTTTCGAAGGTCACCGCTTTGAGTTTGAAAATGCGATTTGGGGCTAGAAATTTGCAATTAGGTGTAAAATGAAGTTACACCGTCTAACGTAAAGGAATCGACTAGTGACGTCATAAATTTGCAGCTTTGAATGACGTCACTCGTCACGCTCTTCCGAGCTGTGATTTGTTGCAGAATAAAACACAGTTATTTTCCATTGCCTATATAGGCGCGCTGTGTTAGAATTGGATTTAATAAGTCAATTAAATTTGAAATTTCTAGAGCTGAACATGTCATATCACTAAACGAGTTTCTAGTTTTAGATTCAAAATTAGGCATCTGAAGTCCAGTGTCATTAATTGTTGATATCAACGAAAAATAATCGTGTAGGCATTCCGCCTTTTCTTCATCTGTATGGCAATATGACAACGTTTGGCATAACAAAAACATTCAATATGGTGGAAAGATGAATAGGAAAAATATAGGATAGCTTGAAAGAACAATTCCGTGATAAAGGTTTTAAAAAGCCGAAACGTCGGAGATAGTGAAGAATTATTACGAAAAATAAATGTAATAGAACTGTTTGTGCGCCAAAAATATGACTTTCGCCTGACATGTCAAGCAAATTGTCTTAATATATCAGTTTGTTTAATATTATAAGTATTTAGTTTAAATTTCAGGATACGTGCTCGCTGTTTTATCATGAAAACGCTCCTTTATAATTTTGACCCCCTAGAACCCAACTTTTATATATAGTAAAACTTGGGTTTCAGGGGGTATACGTTATTTTTCTTATTTCTGCTCTAAAATAGAGATTGTGGGTACTCGTTAGAACCGCCTCGATTAGGCGGTTCTAGCAAGTGCCCACAGTCTATATTCTGAGCAGAAATAAGAAAAATATCACAATTTTTCATCATAAAATTTTCATTTTTTCGGTTATAAAGGTGGCAATGTATTTGTATAGGCATGTTTGCGTAATGTTACTTTAAATTTCAGGATACGTGCTCGCTGATTGAATGCAAACCTGTGAAGACTACATGGAATGGTTGACCAGAACTATGGTGTTTGTGCTTACTGACTTATTTTCAAGGTAATGGCAAATTTTAGGATGTCTTTCGAAAGCGTAATAATGGACTTCATTGCGATAAGACATCCTTGTTATTTAGTGCATTTTATTTTTCTGATGAAAATGTACGGAACCCGGGAAGGGACATGATTTTTTATTTTTTATTATATTGTGCGAACAAGATAATATCTTGAGCGGACAAGATATTATCTTGTTCAGACAACATATTATCCTGTGTGGACAAGATATTATCTTGTGCGGACAACATAATATCTTGTTCGCACAACATATCTTGTGCGCACAAGATATTAAGTTGGTGCGAACAAGATATTATCTTGTCCGCACAAGATAATATCTTGTCACCACAACATAGATCTTGTGCGCACAAGAAAATGTCTTGTCCGCACAAGATATTAACTTGTTCTCACAACTTAATATCTTGTCCGGACAAGATAATATGTTGTGCAAACAAGATAATATCTTGTCCGCACAAGATAATATCTTGTTCGAACAATTTCCCAAGATCTATGTAGTGCAAACAAGATAATATGTTGTGCGAACAAGATAATATCTTGTCCGCACAAGATATTAAGTTGTGCAAACAAGATATTATCTTGCCGCACAAGATAATATGTTGTCCGCACATGATAATATCTTGTCCGCACAACATATTATCTTGTGTGCACAAGACAATATCTTGTTCGCACAACATACAATGTAATATCTTGTTCGCACAACATATTAAAAAAAAATTATGTCCCTTCCCGGGTTCCGTAAAAATGTGTTATATTTTTTGTTCTTATTTATACTCAGAACATAGGTTTTGGGTGCTCGTTAGAACCGCCTCATTGAGGCGGTTTTAACGAATATCCACAACCCATGTCTTGGAGCAGGACTAAGGAAAATAATGTTTACCCCCTTAAACCGCAGTTTTTGAACGGGTTTTTCAAGACAAAAATCCGTCCTTTAGAAAAGCGATGTCCGTGTGGGCGGGCGGCCGGCCGGCGACCGCGTCCCGGTTTACCTTTTGGTTAACCATTTTTTAAAAAAAATTCCGTCCATAATGCCATTTTGTGTTTTTTCTTGTTCCTATATAAAGTGGGGTTTAGAGGGGTTTTCATTTCATGGACTTGTTCACGTGACGTGGACAACGGCCACGGCGGAATAATAATTCAACAAAAATCTGCCATTTTTGAATGAAACCAAAGCGAAAAAAAAAAAAAAAAAAAAAAAAAAAATAAATAAATAAATAAATAAAACAAACAAAAAATAAAAAAGTTAAGTATTTAACCACTATTTTTAAAGTGCCAAAGCGCCAGTAATATACCAAATGTGCAGTTAAGTTCAGTGCCAATGGGCCAGTTCTGGACCAATACTTTTTTTAACCCTTTTTGTACCAAATGAAATCTACCTCCTTATAAATAACATGAGTCCTTTCAAAATTATGGGGTAGTCAGGTTATGTTTTCTCCAAAATCTACTTAGAAGCCTCCATGGTCGAGTGGTTACGCTACTCGCCTTGTAAACCAGGGATCGCAGGTTCGATACCGGGCTTCTCCAGACTTTCGGATGAGTCTATAAACAGAGGTCCCGTCTCCGTATGACCTTAGCTGTGTTGACGGGGACGTTAAACCTCAAGCCATACAAACAAAAACCCACAATCTATGTTCTTCAGCAAAAATTCGGCAGATAATATATATCCCCGTAAACCCCAGTTTTCTCTATATAAAGTGGGGCTAAGAGGGTCTTCGTTTCACGGATTTGTTATCATGATGTATGCTTTACCCAGCCACCTCAAAATAATAAATAAATCAGATGTAATTAAATAAATAAATAAATAAACAAATAAATAATTCTAACACAGCGCGCCTACATAGGCAATGCAAAATAACTGTGTTTTATTCTGCAACAAATCACAGCTCGGAAGAGCGTGACGTGTGACGTCATTAAAAACTGCAAATTTATGACCTCACTAGTCGATTTACTTGACGTTAGACGGTGTAACGTCATTTTCTCGCATCGAAAACGTTAGAAATGGATATAAATGCATGTGTTTCAGTCGATAATTTTAGCGGGATTTCTTCTAACAATGGCGAAAAGTTGTGAGATTTTGAAGGAAACAACAACATTATTGCCGATTTTCAGCGTGTTAGAATCGAAATAGATCAGCTCTAGTTTGTGATTTGTTGAGTAATAAATCACAGTTTGTCGGTCAGTTGTAAGTAGACAAATCACGCGCGCTACGCGCTCGTGATTTGTCTACTTTACAACTGACCTCCAAACTGTGATTTATTACTCAACAAATCACTAGCTAGAGCTGATCTATTTCGATTCTAACACGCTGAAACTCGGCAATTATGCTGTTGTTTCCTTCAACTTCTCACAAATGTTCGCCATTGTTAGAAGAAATCCCGCTAAAAATATCGACTGAAACACATGCATTTATATTCTTTTCTAACGTTTTTGGTGCGAGAAAATGACGCTACACCGTCCAACGTCAAGGAAATCGACTAGTGACGTCATAAATTTGCAGTTTTTAATGACGTCACTCGTCACGCTCTTCCGAGCTGTGATTTTTTGCAGAATAAAACACAGTAATTTTCCATTGCCTATATAGGCGCGCTGTGTTAGAATAATAAATAAATCAGATGTAATTAAATAAATAAATAAATAAATAAATAAACAAAAGCGCTGCAAGCGCTGTATCATGCCCTGCCACAACACATACATCAAGCAAGTGCCATAGCACTGATAAGGAGGAATTTAAAGTGAAAGTGCTAAATACAGCTGACATGAATACATGGCTTAGATGACATTTTTCTATATTCAAAGGACCTTGCCTCCAAAAGGAAGTATACCATAATTATTTCTCATTCTCTGCAGACCCCTCATGATGCTTCACCTGCGTCTGGAGTTTATGGAAAATATCGCCGAACAGTTTTCTGTTTACAGAGTAGATACAAATATATCACAGAAAATGTTACTTTCAATGTTCAAAGAGCCATAACTTAAAACATAACTAAGCCGGACTTTTGGTTCTTGTGTTCATGTTATCTTATATTGCTTTTCACATTTTTGCAAGGCTTCAAGAAAATTTCTTATTGTAGAAAGGGCACAAGTTTGTGACTAGGCGCACTATTTTCAATGTTCAAAGGGAGGTGATGATACCAAAAGCAGATAATTCAGAGTTATGGTTATTGTTTTCTATAACATATCATGGTGATATACGTTTGCATAAACTTTCGAGAAAATGTCTAAAAAAAAACGTTATGGAGCAGACACAAATATATTACAGAAATCACCTTTTCAGCATTCAAAGGGCCGTAACTCCAGACGCATACGTAGATGAGATACAGTTACGTCATTGTGTTCTGAACCTCAACACATAACGCGTTTCTTTTTTGTGAAGTTTCATTAAAATAGATTGAAACGGTTTTCAACTTACACAGCAAACACAGACAAACGGCTATTTTCAATATTTAATAGGGTCTAAGGGCCACAATTTTAGAAGTAGGTTAACCAGAGTTATTGTTTCTTGTGCTCTGCATGTCGTCTCGTAGTGTTTAACATTTTTAAGAGATTTCATGAAAATATTTAGAACAGTTTTCAACTTACAATCGAACTTCAATGGCTCGAACACCTTCGGGACCATGAAAATCTGTTCGAGAAAGGGGTAGTTCGAGCCACTGAGGGCTAATACCAGGGGGCATAACGACATACCTTAGGACATCTTTTTCTGGGTTCTATAATGAAAAATGTATGCTGAGTGTACTCATTAGAATCGCCTCATCGAGGCGATTCTAATGAGTACACACAGCATACATTTGCAAGATAAAAGACGAAAATATCCTAATTTTTACCCTCCCTATTTCTTATGTACAGAAATTCCCTAGGGACTCAAAAACGGGTTCGACTCCGCCATGGAAACGAGCCATCGGTGTTCGAGCCATCGAAGTTCTACTGTATTTTGTTTTTGTTTTATTTGAGGTTTATCGTCCCAGTCAAAACTGTATATGTCATTTTTGGACGCTGCTTCCACTTTTGTCGGACTTTTACCCGGCATTGAGTTGAAATTACATCTCAAGCCCTGTCGCCTAATGAAACCAATAGGTTTATATGCATGGGCGGTCCGACTCGCACAACCTTTTCTGGGCAGGCTAAGAACCTTTAAGCGGTTTGACAGTACTCATGTGCGGTCGGCTTCAGCTCTGCGTGGAAGAACCATGCAGCCTAATCTATTTCTTCAATGTGCGCCGGGGGGGGGGGGAGGGGTGGAGGTGGGGGGGGGGGGGGGGGGGCAAGTTTTCAAATTACAGAGAGGACATGACTACAAGGTAGAAATGACTATGTTTAACGTTCAAACGACAATATGGTTCATATGGTCTGCACGTCGTCGCATGGTGCCTGACATTTGCATGAAGTTTCATGAAAGTCTGTCCAACATCGCCAGAGTTTTGGAGAGGACACAATTACATGATGAAAATGGCTATGCTCAATGAAACGCCATAAGTAGAATCAAAGCACCGAAAATACTGCATTACGAAAACAAGCCTATACGAATGCATTGTAAAACCTTACCGCCAGTAAAAAAAGACATTTTTAAGATGAAAAGTTGTGAATTTTTCTAATATCTGCTTTAAATATAGAATGCGGGTACTCGTTAGAACCGCCTCGATGGTTCGGTTCTAACGAGTACCAACAAACTATATTTTAGAGCAGAAATAAGAAACATACGGTTTACCCCGAAAACCCATGTTATTATATACATGTGGGGTTCAAAGGGGGGGGGGGGTCAAAATTACGTGATGGTGGGTCGACTGTCTCTGAGTTTAGACTGAAAAAATAGTCCTGAACTAAGACTTTTTGTTAAACCCTAAGATGCCAGTATTTTAAGTGTAGGCTGATCAGACACCGCGTTATGCTGCCTTGTAT
This sequence comes from Lucinisca nassula, assembly GCA_963580285.1. NCBI lineage: Eukaryota > Metazoa > Mollusca > Bivalvia > Lucinida > Lucinidae > Lucinisca > Lucinisca nassula. Next base: position 27,612,560 of record OY757021.1, on the reverse strand, counting down.
GGCGTCTGTTTATGTATCTTATCACGGTTTGCTAATTCCCCAGTCCGGAGCCGTTGTTACACTGATAGCATTTTGGAGGTTCTCCACTTCATTTATCTTTAATTTTATATGCCTTTATTTATTTGCTTTCTTGACCTAGCCCAAAACATTTTCAGCTTCATCGTATGCCCTTCTGTTTAAATGTACATCGTGTACGCATCTACAGTCGACTTCAATGGCTCGACCACCTTTGGGACCTTGAAAATCTGTTCGAGACAGTGGTAGTTCGAGCCACTGAGGATAATTGCCAGGAGACAAAACGTGATACTTTTAAACATCATTTCGGTGTTCTAAAAAGAAAATGTATGCTGTGTGTACTCATTAGAATCGCCTCATCGAGGCGATTCTAATGAGTACACACAGCATACATTTGCAAGATAAAAGATTAAAATCTCCTTAATTATCCCCCACTATTTCTTATGTAGAACCGGCCCCGATAGCTCAGTTGGTAGAGTGTCCGCTCCGGGGAACGGGAGGTCTTGGGTTCGATCCCGGGCCGCGACATACCAAAGTCGTTAAAAATGGTACTAGCTGCTCCTCGCTTGGCACTCAGATTTTCGGGGTAGAGCTAGGACTGGTCGATCCAGTGTCAGGATAATGTGACTGAGTGTGGTATCATGTAATGTGTCTGGGACATGATACTTCAGTGAGGCAGCACTATAAACGTGAGCATTGAGCTCCCTGTCGCAACCAGACACCGTCGTGATATGACTGAAAAATTGTTGAAAGCGACGTTAAACTCGAATTCACACACACATACACTGATAGCATTTTGGAGGTTCTCCACTTCATTTATCTTTAATTTTATATGCCTTTATTTATTTGCTTTCTTGACCTAGCCCAAAACATTTTCAGCTTCATCGTATGCCCTTCGGTTTAAATATACATCGTGTACGCATCTACAGTCGGACTTCAATGGCTCGAACACCTTTGGGACCTTGAAAATCTGTTCGAGACAGTGGTAGTTCGAGCCACTGAGGATGATTGCCAGGAGGCCAAACGTGATACTTTTAAACATCATTTCGGTGTTCTAAAAAGAAAATGTATGCTGTGTGTACTCATTAGAATCGCCTCATCGAGGCGATTCTAATGAGTACACACAACATACATTTGCAAGATAAAAGACTAAAATCTCCTTAATTATCCCCCACTATTTCTTATGTAGAGGATTTCGCTAGGGACTCGAGAACGGGTTCGACTCATCCATGGTAAACGTGCCATCGATGTTCGAGCCATCGAAGTTCAACTACTAATTAGAAGCAACACAACAGAATCATCTTAAACTACATTTACAATATTCCATTGAAAGTGCTCAAGCGCAAATGCAAAACAAGCTTTGCTAGAAAGGTTTTTTTGTTTGTTTGTTGTTGTTTTTTTTTACGTGATAAAACATTTTGACCACTTAACTGCCTTTTTAGCTCACCTGAGCCGAAGGCTCATGTGAGGTATTAGTATACCACGAGCCGGCGTCCGTCGTCCGTCGTCCACACTTTCAACGAAGTATATCTCTGGAACCAGTGGGCCGGCCTTGATCAAATTTCATATGAACCATCATCAGGTAGGGGGAAAGGCTGTATTAGGTTTTCGTGCAGATCGGATGAGAACTCTGGTTGCCACAGCAACAAAGAGCTCCCATAGGCTTAACATAGGAAAAAGCTTGTCATCACTCTAGCTCCGTCAATTTTTTTCTGATCGACTTCATTCTTGCAGATAACGAGGACAGGCATGAAATCTCGATCAAGTTCGATTTGGGGCTGAATCGGATTATTCACCCAGGAGTTACGTGCCCTTGAGCGTTGAAAAAATTGCCTATTGACTTAACATGGGGAGAATGTTGTCATCACCGTAGCTGCTTCAATTATTTTCAGATTGGCTTTATTCTTGCAGATAACCAGCACAGCCATGAAATCTCGGTCAAGTTCGATAACTGGCAGAATCGGATCATTCACTTAGGAGTTACCTGCCCTTGTGTGTTTTTGCATTAGGGTTAATGGGAATTTCAAAAATGTATGTCTTAAAGACTACTTGGCCAACTTTGATCAAATTTCATGTGTCGCATTATTGGGCAAGTGGAAAGGCTTCATTAGGTTTTCAGGCAGGTCTGAGTGGAACTCTGGTTGCCATGGCAACATCTAGCTCCCATAGACTTCACATAGGAAAAAGCTTGTCATCACTCTAGCTCCGTCAATTTTTTCCTGATCGACTTCATTCTTGCAGATAACCAGTACAGGCATAAAATCTCGGTCAAGTTCGATTTTGGGCCGAATCAGATAATTCACTCAAGAGTTACGTCCCCTTGAGCGCCCGAAAAAGTGCCTATCGACTTAACATGGGGAAAATGTTGTCATCACTGTAGCTAGTAACGAGGACAGGCATAAAATCTCGGTTAAGTTCGATTTTGGGCAGAATCGGAATATTGACCTCGGAGTTACGTGACCTTGAGCGACAAAAATTTTGCCCATAGACTTAACATAGGGAAAATGTTGTGACTACGATAGCGACTTGATTTTTTTTCAGATCAGCTTCAAACTTGCAGGTAACGAGGACAGACATAAAATCTCGGTTAAGTTCGATTTTGGGCCGAATCGGATTGTTTGCCTTGGAGTTACCTGCCCTTGAGCATAAAAAAATACGTTGTGACCACGATAGCAACTTTATTTTTATTCAGATCAGCTTCAAACTTGCAGGTAACGTGGACAGGCATAAAATCTCAGTTAAGTTCGAATCGGAATATTGACCTCGGAGTTACATGACCTTGAGCGACAAAACATTTGCCCATAGACTTTACATAGGGAAAATGTTGTGACTACGATAGCGACTTGAATTTTTTCAGATCAGCTTCAAACTTGCAGGTAACGAGGACAGACATAAAATCTCGGTTAAGTTCGATTTTGGGCCGAATCGGATTATTTGTCTTGGAGTTACCTGCCCTTGAGCATAAAAAATACGTTGTGACCACGATAGCAACTTTATTTTTATTCATATCAGCTTCAAACTTGCAGGTAACGAGGACAGGCATAAAATCTCGGTTAAGTTCAATTTTGGGCCGAATCGGAATATTGACCTCGGAGTTACGTGACCTTGAGCGACAAAAAATTTGCCCATAGACTTAATTAGGGAAAATGTTGCGACTACGATAGCGACTTGAATTTTTTTTCAGATCAGCTTCAAACTTGCAGGTAACGAGGACAGACATAAAATCTCGGTTAAGTTCGATTTTGGGCCGAATCGGAATATTTGCCTTGGAGTTACCTGCCCTTGAGCATAAAAAAATACGTTGTGACCACGATAGCAACTTTATTTTTATTCATATCAGCTTCAAACTCGCAGGTAACGAGGACAGGCATAAAATCTCGGTTAAGTTCGATTTTGGGCCGAATCGGAATATTGACCTCGGAGTTACGTGACCTTGAGAGACAAAAAAATTTGCCCTTAGACTTAACGTAGGGAAAATGTTGTGACAGAAATAGCGACTTGAATTTTTAGCTCACCTGAGCCAAAGGCTCCAGTGAGCTAATAGTATACCAAGGCTCCGGAGTCCGTCGTCTGTCGTCCGTCCATCCGTCGTCCACACTTTCAATGAAGCATATCTCAGAAGGCAGTCGACCAATCTTGTTTAAATTTTATGTGTAGCACCATTGGGCAAGGGGAAAGGCTGCATTAGGTTTTGGAGCTAGTCTGGTTCATTTGTTCCTTCATTCTTCTTTCTCTCCATATAGAGATAATAGACCAATGTTAAATTTTTAATCAAAGATTTCTCAGGAACTATAAAAGCTAGAAGCATCAAATTTGGTATTCAATAGAATAATGATGACTTATTTTGTGTAAGAGACATTGGGCTTTCTCAGCTTATTTGTTCATCTGTTCTTTCATTCTTCTTTCTCTCCATTTTGACCAATGTTAAATTTTCGTCAAAGATTTCTCAGGAACTATAGAAGCTAGAAGTCTCAAACTTGGAATGCAATGCAATAATGATGACTTATATCCTGTAAGGGTCAATGGGCTGGATTCTATTAGCAGATTTAGTAGTCAAGTCTGTGAATTGTTAAAACTTAAGTTCCTCAGGTGAGCGGTTTAGGCTCATTGAGCCTCTTGTTTAAATGTATGTCGTAAGTCTTGTTTTGCTGGCCGGAATCAAGCTATTATATATAGATCAGAATGTTGAGCGCTCGCAGAGGTCCGTCGGCGGGCTTCGGTTGATTTCGTATAAATTCGATAGACCTTTAAGATGCCAATCACAACAATTCTCGTCTGCTTTGTTGTCTACTGTCATTGCTGCAAACAATGTGGACCCAAAGGGAACAGCTCCACTAAGAACAGTTTGATCACATCTACACTGTTTGCTAGATGCAAAAATAGGTGTAAAAGTTAGACGGCATAAACAGTCGCACCTTAAGGGTTACAGTGACAGCACTGATTTGTCGACAGTCCTGAACTGCGATACAACCCTGCAATGCCAGTATTTTAAAAAAATACTGTAGACGGTGATCAAATGCTTTTTTTCTGTGGCGTCAATCTGGGTCGACACTGTTTATAAAACCCAACACGTGATTCCTGTCAAGATTCTGACTTGTCTTGGCGTGCACTGATTGCCTAGGCCGGGGCCTTTTTTGATCTCTGTGGCCTAGTTGGTAGGAGCGCTGAATCTTCATCATTAGGTCTTTCACCACTGTGACCACATTTAAGCACGCCAAGGTCCTGCAATGGAAGGTGAGATGGTTTTTAGCCCACCTTCGATAAACTATTCTACTACTCCCGGCATCGGCGTCGGCGTCGGTGTCGGCGTCCACAAATGTTAAAGTTTTTGCGTTAAAGTTTTTAGTTGCTCATAACTTCTTTATGTAAACATGGATTAAGTTCACATTTGGTATTCTGATAGATACTGGGCTATAGTTTTTATCTGCAGCATTAGCACCCATGACCGTGACCTAGACTAAGAATTTTAATGTTAATGTTTTTGTGTTGAAGTTTTTAGAAGCTCATTACTTCTTGATCTTTGGATGGGTTAAGTTTATAATTGGTATGGTTATAGATACTTGTCTCAAATTTTTAGCAGCAGCATCAGCGCTCATGACCATAACCTTGGGGTCGAGGTCACTGACATAGAATTCTTATGTTAAAGTTTTTGTGTTAAAGTTTTTAAGGGCGCATTACTTATGTATTTACCTTTAGATAGATTTAGTTCATACTTGGGCGGATAATAGGTACTAGTCAAAAGTTTTTATCAGCAGCATCATCATACATGACCGTGCCCTTTGGGTTAAGGTCACAGACTAAGGTTTTTTGTTTTTGCACTGAAGATTTAAGATCATTAGTTGGTTGCCTTCAGACGAATTGACTTGAGACTTGGAATGGTGATAGATACTGCTTTCAATTTCTCGAGTGAGTTCGACTTTCAGGGTCATGGCTACAAGGTCAAGGTCACTGTGGCTATCTTAAAAAAAGCTTTGTCATTGCTCTAGCGCCTACATTTATTGACAGATTTTAATATAACTTCACACAAATGTTGCTTATGATAATATCTCCGGCAAGTTTGACTTTCAATGTCATGACCTCAAGGTCAAGGTCACTATGGCTATTTTAGAAAAAAAATTGTCATCGCTCTAGGACCTACATTTATTGACGGATTTTAATATAAATTCACACAAATAATGCATATGATAATATCTCAAGCGAGTTTAGCTTTCAAGGTCATGACCTCAAGGACGTGGTCACTCTGGCTATTTTTAGAAAAAGTTTGTCATCACTCTAGCACCTATATTTAATTGATATATTTTAATATGACTTCACACAAATGTTGGGTATGATTGTATCTTGAGCAAGTTTGTCTTTCAGGGTGCTGAGGTAGAGGTCACGGTCACTGGCTATTTTCAGAATAACCTTGTCATGGCTGTATGGGTTACATTTGTTGATGAATTTTGCCTTAACTTTACACAAATGTTTCTTATGACAATATCTCGAGCGAGTTCGACTTTTAATGTCATGACCTCAAGGTTAAGGACACAGTGTGGCAATTTTTAGAAAAAAACTTTTTCATCGCTCTATAACTTGATACAGATGTTGGGTATGATAATTTCTCAAGAGAGTTTGACTTCATGTTTCTCAGGTCAAGGACAAGGACACTGTGGCTATTTTTAGAAAAGCTTTGTCTTTGCTCTAGCGGCTATATTTATTAATATATTTTAATATAACTTTATTGATATAGCACTGGATTCATTCTTTGTTTCTGTTATGGGCCTGAAAATTTGCCTTTGCGCAACTGTGTCAAAGCGCAACTTCCGGTGAGCTATCCTGTCTGGCGACAGGTCTTATTCTTCTCCGGGTGTTCTGTTTTTATGCCCCGGCCAAAAGCGAGGAGGGACAAACAGTTGTCCGTAGGTACGGACAACTGTATATCCCTCCTCGCGGGGCATAAAAACAGGCACATATTGTAGTACTGTTGAACTTCTTGTCCCTGCAACTCCTACAGTATTTGATCTACTGCAACACAGTTTATAAAGCCCCCTTATTGCAGAACAATGCCCCCTTGGACGTTTTATTTAAACATTTGGCCATATGTGTAGCATATGAGGTTAAATAGTACTGTTCGTGTCTCTGCAACTCCTCCTACAGTGTTTGATACAGGGCATTGTTACTTCCAACACAGTTCAGACATGCATATGATATGTGCATTAAGGAAACAGAATAATATTATTCTGATACAATCCCTTATTGCTGAATAATGGCCCTTTGAACGACTTAAACATAAACGTTTCTAGTATATGCCTGTCATGTCGATTGAAATTTCGAGAATTATTCCAAGTTTTCACTTCTTGCTTTGAGTCTTGCTCTCATGTTCACGTGCAAAATATAAGAATGTTAAGACTAACGTAATGTTGTTACAGTCCATTTTGTGTCAGGGTCCTTTCGTAACTTCTACTGAAGAAGATCTTCCCTTGGTATCTTGTATTTTATCAGTGATATGAATACTTCTTGATTGATATTTTGTTCTAGACCTTAACACTTCTAATGTGTCTTTCTGCATTGTCTAGAAAACGCCTCAGTCCTTCTGTATGGATTTTAGATGATGAGAGATTAGCTAACCTACTGTAACATCACGAAAACACGCCTATATAAATTTGAACCCCTTTAACCCCACTTTTATATAGTAAAATTGGGGCTTAAAAGGGTATACATTATTTCTCTTAATTCAGCTCAAAACAGATTGTGGGTACTCGTTAGAACCCGCCACATTGAGGCGGTTCCCTCATTGAGGCAGTTCTAACGAGTATCCACAATCTATGTTTTGAGCAGAAATAAGATAAATACCAAATTTTTTTATCTGAAAATTTTCATTTTTCGGTGGTAAACTATACAATGAATTTATATAGTCGTGTTTTCGTAATGTGAAGATCAATTTCTTCTTGTATGTTTTAATACCTCGCTTTCAAAAGAGCAACAGCCACGGCGTAATTCTCGTTGGACAGTGCTAAACTTGCAATGGTTCTCTTTGCCTCGTCAACGACTTTAGTTTGAAGATAGGGGAAGTTCTCTTTTTCGGATAACTTAGGATGTTTATGAATAGAGAATTCAGAGTCCCAGAATTCCTTCCACCGAAGTTTATTTCCATTAAATGACACTTGTTCTAATTTAGGAAGTTTCACTGAAGGATTTTTGCTTTCCTTATTTTCCTGTCTTTCAGTAAAATCTCGTTGTTGTTTTGTTTTTTCTAACATAAAAGCCTGCATTTGCTGCTGTATAAAAACATGTTTTCATCACCTCTTCCCCTTTAGCAGTCTTTTCCTCACCCTTTAGTAATTTTCTCTGAACACTTTTCACTTGCAAATAGTTCTCAAATGCCCTTTCACAAAGATCCATATCCTCTTCTATTATAGTTTCACATGCCTCCGCTTCAGTTTCACTGAGTACTGAAACTAATTTCTCTGACTGAATTTCTAACTTTTCACGATATGCTTGTGTCTTTTCTAAGCACTGGTCTAAACGCTCACAGAAGTCGTCCTCTTCAATCCATTAGGAAAACATGTCCGTAAGAAATAATGGCGTCCAACATGGTGTCAGAAGAGGAAAAAATATTAGGCAAAAATGATAAAATCTTTATTATTTCTGCTTTCAACATAGATTGTGGGTGCTCGTTAGAACCGCCTCATTGAGGCGGTTCTAACGAGTACCCACAACCTATGTCTTCGAGCAGAAATAAGGAAAATAATGTTTACCCCCGTAAACCCCAGGTTTCTCTATATAAAGTGGGGTTTAGGGGGGTCTTTATTTCACGGACTTGTTCACGTGATGGCCGCACTTTCAGATGATCATTCTGAGAGTAAAGTTTTGGCATCCAAAATCTCTTTCTCTAGCGTGTTACGATATCTTGTTCTCAGTGACTGTAAATATTCAGTAGCCATACCTGCGTTTTGCCGTAAACTTGTTAAATTGTTCCCGGGTTCCGGCATCAAACAATTGGAGTGGAGATCGATTACTTTTGCCTTTTCTTGTTTCGCCACCACACTCGGATTATTGTCCCGATTCAACAATGTCACCGACCAGAATAGAAAAATGAAAAATTATATACATCTGTCCTTATTTGTTATAAGTCCAAGAGAAAAACATTTCATACCATTTTTTGTTAATTTCCCATTTTATTTTTTTCTTACATGAAATTATAGCTTATTAGGTATTTATATACGTTACAGACTCCGCAATAACATGCGCTGCATAAAATATATCAAATCATTGAAAAAATCATGAAATCATAAACAGTTATTGTTAAAACATCCGTCGGCGTGGATCCAGTGGCCAAAAGTCCGGCGAAGCTGTTAGAAAATACGTCGCTCGAGAATTCACCACGCTCCTCACACAGAGAAAGAAACGATATAGATATTCATAGATGAAGAAAATATCGACGACTCAAAAACGTCAATCTCCTGCTCTATTGCTTAACAATCACGTGACTATGTACACGTCTTATCCTATTGCGAAAGGTCAATGTCAGCACTTGAGTTGTCACTGATTCTTCTGAAACTTCAATTTCTCTACATCCATTTTCTTCATCAGCGCTAATGAGAATTACACTGTCCCCTTGTTGAGGAGTAAGAGTAATATTAGAGTTAATACCATCTCCAACGTAAACAAGTGGCCTCGTGTTTACAACAGCTTCAACCTCTTTCAAAAGCTTCTGCAACTGAACTACTGTCAGAATACGGCGCCCAATGCATTTGCGAAAAACTCGTTTTACAACCCCTACTTATCGTTCGTAAAAACTTCCCATCAATGGTGCTGATTAAATAAAAAGGACCATCTTATACCTTCATTAGAAAAATAGCTTAGCACCTCTGTACTTTTTGTAATTATATTCCATACTATATCTAGTAATTTTGCATCCGCCTTGAAAGTTGGCGCATTGCCACTAAGAATCACAGCTGGTTTTCCTCTTTGTACAATACACCTCCTTAAAGACATTAGAAACTCTTCAGTCGTCATGTTTTGTACTAACTCCAAGTGTATTGCAAGGGTTCACATACATGTGAATAGGCATATCCACATTTTTTCATTCCTATTGCTGTTTTAACATAAATCGGTCCAATATAATCTAAACCAGTTCTTGAAAATGGAACAGACTTAGATACTCTAGCATGAGGCAGAGGGGACATGATTGGCATTTTATAACTTCTGCCTTCATGGCGTCGCATACAAGACATCTCTGAGTACTGACTTAACTGTGGCATGACCATGCGGTATCCAGAATTTGCTACGTATCTGAGAAAGTGTTTTAGATACACCCCTATGTAAAATTTGTTTGAGTCTTTTCTATGATAAGGCGGGTTAACGTGTCTTTAGCAGATAATAGAATGGGAACTCTCGATCCCTCGCTTACCTCAGCATTTTCTAATATTTCTCTGCATCTTAGAAGTCCCATGTTATCAATAAATAATCCCAGCTGACGTTGTAAGTTGTTAGGCTACCTTTCAGCTAAAGCATCAAATACAGAAGAAAATTTAGTGCGTTGCAAGTAAAGAAACCGCTGATTTCTGCGTCACTTAACTCATTGCTTGTAAGTGGACCAACTGTAATAGCAATCTTCCGGATTTTCTTCAAAACTCTTTAAACGTATGCGGTAACTCTTACCAATTTCGTGAAAGATGAAAAGTTTTCACACTCCATTCCGTAGGGAGTATTGACTGGAGTTTTATTTAATCCCATCTCTGATAACGTCCGAGCACACTTAACTATGAAATCGCTTACCTTTCTGTTGCCTTTTAACTCTGTTTCAAACTCTGAATCCATCGCCTTTTCAGGTTGATGTTTAGGCCATGTCTCTTCATCTTGCATAAGCCATCTGGGGCCTTCCCACCATAACATGATTTCAAAAAAGTAAATATCATCTATATATCTCATTATTGTCACTGATCAATAAGCATAACACACCCTTACTGTATTGATATTTGCCCCCGCCCAAAGGGGCTTGAAGAAATAGATGGGCTGCATGATGCTTCCACGCAGAGCTGAGACCGACCGCACACGAGTACTGGTAAACAGCTTAGAGGATCTAAGCCTGCCCAGGCAAAGCGGTGCGAGTCGGTCCGTCCATGCTTATAAAGCCGATTGGTTTCATTCGGCGACAGGGCTTGAGATGTCATTTCATCTCAATGTCGGGTAAAAGTCCCACAAAATTGGAAGTAACGTCTCCAAAATGACATATACAGTGTTGACGGGGTCGATCAACCTCAAACAAACAAACAAAACTGTATTGATATTGGTTTCATGTATGTCACTAACCAATGATATAACATACCCGTGCTGTGTCGTGAGTGTAAGACTTATTTTCATTACTCCCCTTCGGCAAGGCAGATTGGGAATGAAAGAGGTGCCCTTTGCCCGTCTGTCTACAGCACCTTCTTGTCTGCTGCGTATCTCCAAGACCTTTGGTGGATCATAAGAATTTGGTCAAATGTTCTCAAGCTGAGCTGGTGCGCGGAGCCCATGGATGGGCTATGCCGACTCAAGGTCGGGTTCATAGTTGAGGGTCACTTGCTTGGTTTTTTTTTTGGTTTTGTCTCCGTTCCATATCTCCTTTGCCCCTTGAGGGATTTTGATTAAACTTCGGACAGATGTTGGCCTAATTGTGTTGATGTGCGGTACCGGACTCGGCTTCAAGGTGAAGGCCTCAATTGAGGGTCAGGAGTTCGATCCTTGAATTTCCTGTAACTATATCTCTTATTCCACTTGAGGAGTTTTCATTGAGCTTTGGTCAAATATTGCCTCGATACACTGGTGTAAAGATCCCTAATCGCACCGTGGCGGCTCGGGGTGGTGGTCCTGGTTGGGGGTCTCGAGTTTGGACATTGGGTTTCATGTCGGCGCTGTCTCATTTGCCCCTTGGTGGGTTTTCGTTTGACTTTGGTCGAACGTTTGCCTTATTGGGATGGTGTGCGGGGCCTGTGACTTGGCCGTGTTGGAACTTGGTCATGGTCACGGTTAGGGGTTAGGAGTTTGGGACTCAAGATTTGTTTCTCCGCTATATCTCCTTGCCATTGGAAGAACTTCCATTGGACTTTGGTGTAGTGTTGGACAGAGAGGGATGATATGCTGAACCCAAAGCTCAGTCATGCATTCTCTGGATGATTGCAGATGGGGGGTCATACAGTTGAGCCTTGGGGTTTCCTGTCAGCTCTATATCCCTTTTGCCCGTGGAGGGATTTTCATTGAACTTTGTTCAAATTATGGCCTAGGTGGGATGATGAGTGGAACCTGTGGCTTCGGCATTCTGGGTTGGGGTGTGGCAGGGCGATATGGCTGTCCTTTGGAATGCTTTCTTGTTCAATTTTGGATAACTTTGTGAACTTGTAGAATGACTGTTTTGTTGACTTCCTAACATTAAAGTAAATAAAAAAATAGTATAGAAATTAAATAATGAATAAATAAATAAGAAATAAATCAATTAATAAGTATAAAATAAATAAGAAAAAAATTATGTAAATAAATAAATATAAAAAATAGTTATCAAATATAATATCAATAGCTTAGTAAATAAATAAATAGTCATTAAATGATTACAATAGGTAAAGATAAATTCTGTTAGGATGAGGGCAGGATAGTCATGCTACAAGTTACTTTTGAATCATTTGAACTCATTTATTTAATGATATAAAATATATTCTATCGATATGCTGCTAGAGTGAACTCATTCAATTAGCTAATTTGGTGTTTGCCATTGAAAAGTAACTAGGTACCTACTGACTAGTGCAAAAAAAATATTTCTTTTAAGATTTCGAAACATTGTGTTTGGCACAGTTACAAAATTGAACAGGGCAGGCTGAGGGACAGCTATGTCTCCCGACGCAGTTTGGCCCTGGTAGTTTGAGTTGCCATTTCTGCTCATCATCTTTTAGGCCCTCATTTGATCTAGGTTTGGTGAGAATCTTTCCAGGGGTGGGGGGGGGGGGATGTGGAGCAGACAGGAAATTCACGGCTGGAGCTTGTGACCTTCTTTGTGACCTAGGTTGGATGATGAGTGGAACCTGTGGCTTGGGCATTCTGGGTTGGGGTGTGGCAGGGCGATATGGCTGTCCTTTTGATTGCTTTCTTGTTCAATTTTGGATAACTTTGTGAACTTGTAGAATGACTGTTTTGTTGACTTCCTAACATTAAAGTAAATAAAAAAATAGTATAGAAATTAAATAATGAATAAATAAATAAGAAATAAATCAATTAATAAGTATAAAATAAATAAGTAAAAAATCATGTAAATAAATAAATATAAAAAATAGTAATCAAGTAAAAATTCAATAGCTTAGTAAATAAATAAATAGTTATTAAATTATTAAAATAGGTAAAGATAAATTCTGTTAGGAAGTGGGCAGGATAGTCATGCTACAAGTTACTTTTGAATCATTTCAATTTATTTAGTAAATGATCTAAAATATATTCTATTGGTATGCTGCTAGAGTGAACTCATTCAATTAGCTAATTTGGTGTTCGCCATTAAAAAGTGTCTAAGTACCTGACTAGTGCAAAAAATATTTCTTTTAAGATTTCGAAACAATGTGTTTGGCACAGTTACAAAATTGAACAGGGCAGGCTGAGGGACAGCTATGTCTCCCGACGCATTTTGGCACTGGATGTTTGATTTGCAGGTTCTGCTCATCATCTTTTTAGGCCCTCATTTGATCTAGGTTTGGTGAGAATCTTTCCAGGGGTGGGGGGGGGGGGCGGGGGATGTGGAGCAGACAGGAAATTCACGGCTGGAGCTTTGTGACCTTCATTTGTGACCTTCACCTGGAGTATGCATGGTTGAGCTGTGGGTTCAGCATATCACCATATTTAGATCTTCATTGGACCAAAGTTAGATGAGAGTCCTTCTGTGGGTAGGGGGATATGGAGGGGAGGCAAAGTTTGAGGATCTGGCGCTTGACCTTTAATTGTGACCATGATCATGGGTCCCCATGACTGAGTTGCAGTTTCTGCACATCTTCTCACTGGGGCAAGTGTTTGGCCGGAGTAGAATGAAAATCTTCCAGGGGTTGAAATGGATAAGGAGCGGACATGGGGTTCAATTCTCGGACTCGTGGTCTTCAGCTATGGTCTTCAACTCGTGTTGTCATGGTGTGGTTATGCGTTCTGCACATCTCACTGTGGTGGATGTTTGACCAGGGCTGGTGGGAATAAGGGGTTAAAGAGAAAATAAAATGTATAGGAAATTCAAGGCTCAAAATGATGACCTTAAGTTGTGGCTTCGCATTTGGTTGGCGTGGTTGAGTTAGGGGTTTTGCACATACTCAATTAGACCAATGGGAATACTACGGGGTGTGGAGCAGGCACAGGATTCAGGGATTCAGACCTGTGGGGTATGTTTGTCCAAAGTTTACTGAAATCCCTCCCGGGGCTGCAAGAGATAGAGCGGGCACAATATTCAAAGATTCAAACTTGTGACCTTCAACTGTGGCCATGGCCTTGAATTGGCATGGTTTATTTATGGGTTCTGCGCGTCAGCTCACTGAAGGGAATACTTGGCCAGGGTTTCGTGGAAGTCTGTTGTAGGATTCTGGAGATGCTGAGCGAGGAGTGCGGATATAGACATAGTTTTTCTGTGATTCCCCATCCACTTCCTGACGGGAAATCAAAACATTTTTGCCATGAAATCTAGTAATTTGGTTCAGGCTACAAAATCGAAAAGAAAAAGATTCTTAAATCGCAGAGTCTTAATCGTATGACGCACAGTTTGTTTTATTTTCATTGGTAATCATATGATCAACTTATTGTTACATTTTTAGCTCGTCTGTTTTTTGAAAAAAAAACTTTCGAGCTATTGTCATCTCTCCGGCGTCTTCGTTGTCGTCTGGCGTCGTCCTTAACCGAAAACCTTAACCTTGACCATATTTCCAAAAGTATTTGGCCTACCTTCATGAAACTTCATACACATACTCACCATCACAAGAGCTACATTCCCTACAAAGTTTATAACTCCATCTTGCAATTTGATTGCTCTTTTTTGACTTAGAACTTTGGTTTTCTAAAAGAAACTGCAGACGAGCGTTGGCACCCGCATGCGGTGCTCTTGTTAAGGACTTATCTTAGTGATTCCACTGCACAAGGATAACGTATGGGTTCCACTGCACAATATTTTAGCCTTTTTGCACCAAAGGCGTGAAAAATGGTACTTGGCACATATTGATTTCATTTTTGTCACACAATAAAAATAAAAAAAAAAACTAACTGTATTGAGATTGGTTCTCTTAGTGTCACTGATCAATAAAGATAACACACCCTTTCTGTATTGATATTGGTCCCATGACTGTCAATGATCAATAAAGCAATAAAGAAAACGCGCTCTTATTATATTGGTATCTGTCTCATGACTGTCACTGACAATTGAGATAACACATTGTTACTGCATTGATATCGGCCTCATTATTGTCACTGGACAATAAAGATAAGACACACTCGTCTGATATAGATATCATTATTGTCACTGAACAATAAAGATTGTATTGCTATTGGTCACATGACGGTCACTGATCAAAAACGTAATACATCTTTATTGTATTGCTAATGGCCTTAACACTGTTACTGACCAATAAAGTAAAACATCCAAACTCTACTGCTGTTGCTCACATTACCGTCATTGACCGATAAAGGTAAATCGTCAAAACTGCATTGCTGTTGGTCACATGACTGTCACTGACCAGTTAAGTTAAAACTTCCAAACTGTATTCGTGTCTGTGACATGACTGTGACTGACCATTAAAACTGCATCTTCCATACTGTATTGTTATTGGTCATATGACATTCACTGATCAATAAAGTAAAACTTCTAATCTATATGGCTATTTCTCACATGACTGCATTCGTATTGGTCATATGACATTCACTGATCAATAAAGTAAAACTTCTAATCTATATAGCTATTTCTCACATGACTGTATTCGTATTGGTCACATGACATTCACTGATCAATAAAGTAAAACTTCTAATCTATATAGCTATTTCTCACATGACTGTATTCGTATTGGTCATATGACATTCACTGATCAATAAAGTAAAACTTCTAATCTATATAGCTATTTCTCACATGACTGTATTCGTATTGGTCACATGACATTCACTGATCAATAAAGTAAAACTTCTAATCTATAAAGCTATTTCTCACATGACTGTATTCGTATTGGTCACATGACATACACTGATCAATAAAGTAAAACTTCTAATCTATAAAGCTATTTCTCACATGACTGTAATGCTATTGGTCACATGACAATCACTGACCAATAAAGTGAAACTTCTAATATATAAAGCTATTTCTCAACTGACTGTATTGCTATTGGTCACATGACATTCACTGACCAATAAAGTGAAACTTCTAATCTATATAGCTATTTCTCACATAACTCTATTGCTATTGGTCACATGACATTCACAGATCAATAAAGTAAAACTTCTAATCCATAAAGCTATTTCTCACATGACCGTATTCCTATTGGTCACATGGCATTCACTGATCAATAAAGGAAAACTTCTTATTTATATAGTTATTTCTCACATGACTGTATTCGTATTGGTCACATGACATTCACTGATCAATAAAGTAAAACTTCTAATCTACATAGCTATTTCTCACATGACTGTATTCGTATTGGTCGCATGACATTCACTGATCAATAAAGTAAAACTTCTAATCTATATAGCTATTTCTCACATGACTGTATCAATACTGGTCACATAACTGTCACTGATTAATAAAGTAAACTTCACTTCTAATCTATGTAGATATTTCTCACATGGCTGTATTGTTATTGGTCACATGACATTCACTGATCAATAAAGTAAAACTTCTTATCTACATAGCTATTTTTCACATGACTGTATTCGTATAGGTCGCATGACATTCACTGATCAATAAAGTAAAACTTCTAATCTATATAGCTATTTCTCACATGACTGTATCGCTACTGGTCACATAACTGTCACCGATTAATAAAGTAAACTTCATTTCTAATCTATGTAGATATTTCTCACATGGCTGTATTGTTATTGGTCACATGACATTCACTGATCAATAAAGTAAAACTTCTAATCTACATAGCTATTTCTCACATGACTGTATTCGTATTGGTCGCATGACATTCACTGATCAATAAAGTAAAACTTCTAATCTATATAGCTATTTCTCACATGACTGTATCAATACTGGTCACATAACTGTCACTGATTAATAAAGTAAACTTCACTTCTAATCTATGTTGATATTTCTCACATGGCTGTATTGTTATTGGTCACATGACATTAACTGATCAATAAAGTAAAACTTCTTATTTATATAGCTATTTCTCACATGACTGTATTCGAATTGGTCACATGACATTCACTGATCAATAAAGGAAAACTTCTTATTTATATAGCTATTTCTCACATGACTGTATTCGTATTGGTCACATGACATTCACTGATCAATAAAGTAAAACTTCTAATCTACATAGCTATTTCTCACATGACTGTATTCGTATTGGTCGCATGACATTCACTGATCAATAAAGTAAAACTTCTAATCTATATAGCTATTTCTCACATGACTGTATCAATACTGGTCACATAACTGTCACTGATTAATAAAGTAAACTTCACTTCTAATCTATGTAGATATTTCTCACATGGCTGTATTGTTATTGGTCACATGACATTCACTGATCAATAAAGTAAAACTTCTTATCTACATAGCTATTTCTCACATGACTGTATTCGTATTGGTCGCATGACATTCACTGATCAATAAAGTAAAACTTCTTATCTATATAGCTATTTCTCACATGACTGTATCGCTACTGGTCACATAACTGTCACCGATTAATAAAGTAAACTTCACTTCTAATCTATGTAGATATTTCTCACATGGCTGTATTGTTATTGGTCACATGACATTCACTGATCAATAAAGTAAAACTTCTAATCTACATAGCTATTTCTCACATGATTGTATTCGTATTGGTCGCATGACATTCACTGATCAATAAAGTAAAACTTCTAATCTATATAGCTATTTCTCACATGACTGTATCGCTACTGGTCACATAACTGTCACTGATTAATAAAGTAAACTTCACTTCTAATCTATGTAGATATTTCTCACATGGCTGTATTGTTATTGGTCACATGACAGTGACTTGTCAATAAAGCTAAGTCGTCCAAACTGTATTGGTATTGGTCACATGATTGCACCAACCAATAAAGTATAGCAACAAAATTTTATATGTTGCTGTTCGTCGCATGACTACCAAATTTTATTGAAATTGGTTACATGACAAACACCGACCAATAAAGTAAAACATATTAACTGTGTAGTCATTGGCCATTGGACTATCAATGAAGCGCTCAAACCGTATTGCTATTGGTCACATGACGGTCTCTGACCAATAAAGTTGAAACATCCAAACTGCATTGCAATAGGTCACATGACTTTCACTGACTTATAAAGTTAAAACCTCCAGGCACTTTTGCTATAGGTCACATGATTGTCATTTGGCAATAAAGGTTTACATTCCAGGCGGTATTGCAATTGGTCACATGATTGTCATTGATAATACTGAACTTATGCTGGTATGATATGTCTGATGCGAGTACTATGGCCCTTCATAAAGGATCTTATATAAGTGTTCATGTATTATTGAGTTTATTAAAGGAGTAGAGGGAAAATAAAAAAATAATATTCTATCTATCATATGGCCTTTAAAACGCATTGTAAGCACAATTGTTTTACATTAATGTCAATGTTCCATATTAGTAAATACGATTTCGTGAAGGACGTGGTACATGTAACATTACGAGGCGTATAAAACTAATTTGCATATATAATCCACTAGTGGGTTTCCGAATTTATTACAAGACGTTATTACATTCTCATCACGACATCATATGATAAAAGAAAATAAATTTCCCCTGTACGAAGGATAGCCTTGCTATGTTATGTTGAAGAGAGTAACCAGCTTTTCAGGTCAGGTCAGGTCAGGTCGGGTTAGAGTAGGCTAGCTACTGGGCAAGAGCCATACAGGGCCAGTACAGCCTTATCTCTGGGGTGTCGCGTTGCTCAGCTTACGATTTAACCTCATATGGTACAAATATGGCAAAATTGTTTAATATGACATAATTCTACAACAAGGGGCTGGATCAGAATCCTGTTTCCGCTATGCACATTTTCAATGCATGTCTGAACTGTGTTGCAAGTTTCAGTGCCCTATATCAAATACTGTAGGAGAAGTTGCAGAGACAAGAACACTACTGCAGTGTTTGACTTACAGACGTATGTACGTTCAGGCAACTATATGCCCCTCCTCACTTCTTGGGGGCATAAAACAGAGGACCCGGAGAAGAAGAAAAAAATCTGACTTTCCATTGCAGAGCTTGGCGTGCTCACATGTGACCACAGCGGTGAGAGACCTAATGATGAAGACTTGAAGAGTTAGCACTCTTACCCACTATGCCACAGAGGTCCGAACAAAATGTGCTAAGTTAGCTGTTGATTCCACACTTACCAAAATGATCCTAAGTGGTTTGATATACAGGTCTAGGCCCCGGTCAATGCAATCAGTGCACGCCCAGAGATAGGAATCACGTGACAGACGGGAATGTTACGTCAAACATTGTAGTACTGTTCTTGTCTCTGCAACTTCTCCTACAGTATTTAACCCTGAAATACTATGATGTTAAGAAAACACTGTAGACCGTGATCAAATGCTGTTTTCCATGGCGTCTGTCTGGGTCAAAATTACCATTTCCAGTAAAGCTTGAGAAGCCTCCATGATGTAGTGGTTACGCTACTCGCTTTGTAAACCAGGGGTCGCAGGATCGATCCCGGGCTTCTCCAGACTTTCGGATGAGTCTTTAAACCAAGGTCCGTCACCGTATGACCTTAGCTATTGGTGAAACATAAAGTTAAATTCTCATTCACTCCAGTAAAGCTTGTTTTGCATTTGCGCTTGAGCACTATCAATTGAATATGAGCCAGCGCACGACAAAACCTACAATAAGACATGTGGGCCCACCGAAGACTCAGATCAGCCTGCGCATCGATATAGTCTAACCAAACACTTCTCTTGCTAAACGAAGGAGCATTGAGCCCTTAGCTATCCTTAGAGCGCTCAACGAAGACTCTGATCAGACTTTCTTATTGTAGGCTTTGTCGTGCGCTGGTTCATATTGTAAATCTGTTGTCTTGCTCCTATATTAAGTACATACATGTATACAGAAGGGCATACGATGCTTTGGCCTAGGTCAAGAAAGTAAATAAATAAATGCATATAAAATAACTGGAGAACCTCCAAAATGCTATCCGAGTGCAATTAGGACTTAGCAAACCGTGATTGGATACATAAACAGACGCCACATCAGGCAACATAACGCGGCGTCTTATCAGTAAGTTCTGGATAGTTAGATCCCTTGGAAGCAAGGAATACACCAAAGAAAACAGCAGACTCGGTTTTATTGGGTCTGTTCATGACCAGTACTGAAATGTGCAACACCGACCACGCCCTCTAGCATCCGCTTAAGCAGAACTCTATTTTCAAAATGATACCAAATGAACTCAATGATCCCAAAAGACCAGAAAATCTCACCTGTACTATGATGATGTATGGGGAGACGTCTTACGGCCGCCACACGGCACAACACCAGCTGCAGTGAAAATAAATAAGTTCAGGCCTACACTTAAAATGCTGGAATTTAAGGATTGAACGAAAAGTCTAATTTCAGGACTATTTTCTCAGCCTTCACTCAGAGACCGTCTACCCACACGTTATTTCAGTGCTTTGGTTTGTGCTGCAGCCTTGTACACATGCTGGTAGTCCGTATCTGATTTGAGTGTCACGGCCCCTTCAAGAATAAAAGTTATCCCTATAAAAGGCCAGCCTTCCTATGTACAGTCGAAGAATTCTCTCCTGTCGCGGGACACTACGCATGTGCGGACGTGTTTTGCTGTAAGTCTTCTCTTAGACTTGTATATTTGCTGGTAGTATACAGTTTAGTACATTATGAAAAAAAGGCCTATACAACTACATTGTAAATTTTACCACCGAAAAAATTGTGATATTTTTCTTATTTCTGTTCGTAATATGGAGAAATAAGAAAATGAATAATGATTACCCCTGTAAATCCCAGTTTTACGGTATACTACAATTGGGGTTCAAAGGGGTCAAAATTATATAGGTGTGTTTTCGTGATGATTAGGCATGAGGCTTTTCAGATTTTTGGCGGATTTCAGATTGTTTGGTTATAAAAGTGTTTTGCATAGTTCTTTTTCCGAAAGTTGCAAAATGACAGTGTTTCAGATTTTTCACTCAGGTTTCACATTATCTGAGCAGTCCTCCAGTCTCATGCCTGTGTCATGTTCTTGTGCCCACTCCATAAATTTGACACCGTTGAACAGACCTTCATGAAACTTCATACACATTTGAAACACCATAAGACGACGTGCAGGATAGATGAACCATAACTCTGAGTTGTCTACTTTTGGAGTAATCGTCCTTTCAACATTGAACATAGCCATTTCTACCTTGTACTCATGTCCTCTCTGTAAAGTTGAAAACTGTTCGAGATATTTCCATGTAATCTATCACATTGAGACAGCATGCAGACACAAGCACCATAACTCTGGCTAATCTACTTCCTAAGTTGTGGCCCTTTGAATTTTATAAATATTAGAAATAGCCATTTCTATCAACAGTTTACTCGCGTTTGCTCTGTAAGTTGGAAATTATTTCAAATATTTTGATGATATTTTACTAAACTTTAACGAATTATGACCGTAATTGTATCTTATTTACATTTGGTGTTATGGCCGTTGAAACATTGAAAAATTGAGTTATGTAATATATTTATGTGTGCTCTATAATTTGAAAATTGATGGAGACATTTTCTTGAAAGTTGATGCAAATGTACATCACCATGATATGTTATATGCAGGATTTTACACGAGTACATGAGCACGAATGCAAGATTCTATTTATCATATGACATATAAAAAGCCTTTTATTCACGATTGTTTCACAAAAATGTCAACATTCCGCCGTAAGTAAACGCGACGTCATTAAGGCCGTCGTACATGTAACATTACGGGACCTATCTAGCTAATTTGCATATTTAATCCACTAGTGGATTATCGAAAATATTACATAGAGATTAACACATCTTTAGTTTTAAATACGGGAAATATTTTCCCGAGAGGCTTGCAAATCAAGTAAACAAACGAGTGCGAATGCACGAGTTTGTTTATAAGATTTGCAAGTTTCGGGGGAAATATTTCTTGTATTCAAAACTAAAGATGTATTAATGTTTATATTACATTTATTAAATCGGCCGTTTTTGACCTTTCTAACATCTAAAACTGACGTAATTAGCGCTGTGACGTGACGTAATTTCTACCGATTTTGGCGCGTCATAGTGCATGATGACGTTCGAAAGGAAATATATCCCCGCCTGAAAGGAATATTTTCCCTGCTGGAAAATATCATTTTTATTTCCCCCAAAAAACTCTTAAAATACCAGCAAAAATGTAATATATGACGTCATTACATTCTCAGATGCGACGTCATATGATAAACAGAATACATCACGCAAACACGCCTATATAATTTTGAACCCCTTGAACCCCACTTTTATATAGTAAAACTGGGGTTTAAAGGGGAAATCTTATTTTTCTTAATTCTGCTTTAAAATATAGATTGTGGGTACTCGTTAGAACCACCTCATCAAGGCGGTTTTAATGAGTACCCACAATCTATATTTTGAGCAGAAATAAGAAAACATGTCACAATTATAATCGGAAAATTTTCATTTTTTCGGCGTTAAAATTTAAAGGGTATTTGAATAGGCATGTTTCCATAATGCAAGAACCATTACTCCGAATTACCTGCTTTTGGAATCACGTCTCTTTGAAAATTGTAAATAGTGGTCCTAGTCACCGATTTGTGTTCTTTCTACAATTGTATGAATGTTTCTTGAAGCTTTGCAAAAATGTAAAAAGCAAAATAAGATGACAGGAAAAACACAAGAACCATAACTCAGGCTTAGCTAAGTTATGGCTGTTGAACATTGAAAGCAACGGTTGCTGTGATATATTTGTATCTACTCTGAAAATAAAACTTATTTGGAGACATTTTCCAAAAACTCCGCACAAAGATGAAGCATCATGAGGGATTCTGCACAACATTAGAACTGTATCTTTTGGAGCCAAGGCCCTTTGAACATTAAAAATACGTCATCCCAGTTAAGTATTCATGTCAGCTTTATTGAGGATAAGACTATCGCACATTCACTTTGAATTCCTTCTTATCAGTGTTGATGTAAGTGTAGTGGCGGGGCATGCTGCAATGCTTACAGCGTTTTTTTTATTATTTATTTTTGAGGTGGGTGGGTATTGAGGGGTAGCAGACCCGTATCAAGCTGTAATGGGATTTGGAAGCCCTTTGAAACATACATAAGCATTGTTGCTTGAATGATTGTCTTCCTATCTGCTGCACGGATTTTGAATGCAGCACAGTAAATGCAGCTATCTCAGCAGTTGGCTAAGATTATTATTGTATTTTGAATTTTTGGCTATTTTCAAGACTGTTTCTCTTATCTGCTATATCGGGCCGATAGTCTATCAGCCATAGGCGAACTTCGGAGTACTCGAAGGGCAAACACATGACCCATCCGCTGCATAAGTTGGCATTTATATTGTGATTCGAGCGATGTTTGAACCCACACCAGTGAGAGACCTTTTTGTCTAAAGGTCAACGCACTTAACCACTAGGTCCTGGAGTACCGTTGGGCCAGGATCAAAGGCCTATTCTTTTGTCATGATTATCTAATTTCAGGATGATCAGACTCCCGGTGCTTCTAGTTACACATGCTGGTAGTCCGTGTCTGATTTGAGTGTCACGGCCCCTTCAAGAATAAAAGTTATCCCTATAAAAGGCCAGCCTTCCTATGTACAGTCGAAGAATTCTCTCCTGTCGCGGGACACTACGCATGTGCGGACGTGTTTTGCTGTAAGTCTTCTCTTAGACTTGTATATTTGCTGGTAGTATACTACTACTACTACTACTACTACTACTACTACTACTACTACTACTACTACTACTACTACTACTACTACTACTACGACTTTAACTACTACTACTACTACTACTACTACTTTAACTACTTTAACTACTACTACTACTGCTACTACTTTAACTACTACTGCTACTACAAGTTTGACTACTACTAAAACTACTACTACTTTAATTACTTCTACTATTACTACAGTAACTTTAACTACTACTACTTCTACTACTACTACTACTACTACTTTAACTACTACAACTACGACTACTTTATCCGCCCCCGCCCATCGAGGCTTGAAGAAATACATGGGCTGCATGATGCTTCCACGCAGAGCTGAATCCGACTCGCACACGAGTACTGGTAAACCGCTTAGAGGATCAACGCCTGCCTAGGCAAAGCGGTGCGTACAAGTCGGGCCGTCCATGCTTATAAACCCTATTGGTTTCATTGGGCGACAGGGCTTGAGATGTCATTTCATCTCAGTGTCGGGTAAAAGTCCCACAAAATTGGCAGGAACGTCTCCAAAATGACCTTTACAGTGTTGACGGGGACGTTAAACCTCAAATCGAACAAAAAGTACTACTTCAACTTCTACTACTACTACGAGGACTGTTTTCATATATGAATGCAACTAAGCACATAAAAATGATTCCGTGATAGATTTCGATGAAAAATTTATTTTGTCCCCTCAAAGAAATCCCCTTTAACAGATATACAAACTTTCAGTCTTCTGATAGCCCCCGCCCATAGGGGCTTGAAGAAATATATGGGCTGCATGATGCTTCCACGCAGAGCTGAATCCGGCCCGCACACTAGTACTGGTAAACCGCTTAGAGGATCTAAGCCTGTCCAGAAACCGCGGTGCGAGGCAGACCGTCCATGCTAATAAACCCTATTGGTTTCATTGGGCGACAGGGCTTGAGATGTCATTTCATCTCAATGTCGGGTAAAAGTCCCACAAAATTGGAAGCAACGTCTCCAAAATGACCTTTACAGTGTTGACGGGGACGTTAAACCTCAAATCAAACAAACAAACAAAACAGTCTTCTGATCCAATCATTGAATGCATTTTGGTAGTCTTTTCGACGTATACTATGAAGGCACTGGAATATTGCAGAACCGAGGAGTTTGCGCTGTACAAATTTTCGACCAGAAAGGTATTTTTTCAGCCGCGGGAACAAAAAAGTCACACGGGGCAAGGTCAGGGAAATACGGGGGGGGGGGGGGGTGAGGGAGTTCAACAACCTTTTCCTGCCTCAGATAGTCTTGCACAATGAACGCCTTGTGCGATGACGCATTGTCATGTAGCAATCTGACATTGGCCAAACCTATTGCGGGTCTTCGTTCTTTGAAATATTTCTTCAATTTTCGAAGAACTTTATTCTTGTAAAACTTCGCATTTACAGATTTGCCTTTAGGCACAGCAACCTGAATAGCAGGGCCCTGATTTGAAAAGAATATGGCACACATTACCTTCTTGACGCTCATGGTCCGCTTTGCAATGCATGGTCTTTTGCAATACTTTGTTGTCCATATTTTGTTCTGAATCTTTCGTTTTGGCTCAAAAAAGTGAACCCATGTCTCGTCACCTGTGACGACATTAGCAAAAGACCGTGCATTGTAATTTGGAAACTTTTTAAGCAACTTCTTGGCGCACTGAACGCGTGTCTTTTTCTGCTCATCTGTCAACAGATGGGGAATCCATCTAGCACAGATCTTTCTCATTTTCAAATCCCATTTCAGAATTGTATGAGCTGCTCCTAATGAGATGCCAACCATACTAGCTATTTGCCTAGTGGTGTATCGTGCATCGGTAGCAACTATTTCTTTCACTCTAGCAACCATCTTGGCAGCTGTTGCTCTTTTCGGCCGACGATCATGTGGCGCATCTTCTGTTGAGCCTAGCCCACAGCTGAATTTCTTACACCAACGAAAAACTGTTGGGAAAGACATTTCATTATTCCCATAAACCGAACACATTTTATCAAAAATGTCTTTGCACCGTATACCAAGAATACAACGATTCTTAATATAGGACCGTATTTCAACGGCGTACTCTGACCTTCCTCCAACCATGTTTTGTATTAGTATACAAGAGTAGACAGTGTTTATCGAACGATATACATGGCTAAAGTGCACGGATTTTAACAGGTTTGGTATCAATATATAGGTAAAATGTTTTTCTATGCTGTGATCTGTGATATTTACTTCTAGGTGATTTCGCATTAGTGCATGAGAAAACGTTCTACTTGCATTCATATTTGAACAGTCCTCGTACTACTTTAACTGCTACGACTTCTACTACTTTAACTGCTACTACTGCTACTACCACTACTACTAGAAGCCTCCGTGGTGTAGTGGCTACGCTACTCGCCTTGTAAACCAGGGGTCACAGGATCCATCCCGGGCTTCTCCAGACTTTCGGATGAGTCTTTAAACCGAGGTCCCGTCTCCGTATGACCTTAGCTGTTGGTGGGACGTAAAACACTCACTCACTCACTACATCTACTACTACTACTACTACTACTACTACTACTACTACTACTACTACTACTACTACTTTAACTACTATTACTACTTTCACTACTACTACTACCAATACTTTAACTGCAACCACTACTACTTTAACAACAACAACAACTACTACTACTTTAACTACTACTACTACTACTACTACTACTACTACGTCTACAACTACTACATTACTACTTTAACTGCTTCTACTACTACTCTTACTTTCACTACTACTACTACTACTACTACTTAACAACTACTACTTTAACTACTACTACTACTACTACTACTACTGCTACTACTACTACTTTAACTGCTACTACTTCTACTTTATTTACTACTTCTTCTTCTTTAACTACTACTACTACTACTTCTACTACTACTACTACTACTACTACTACTACTACTACTACTACTATTACTTCTACTACTTCTTCTTCTACTACTACTTAATTACTAGTTTAACTGCTACTACTACTACTCTTACTTTAACTACTACTACTACTACTACTTTATCTACTACTACTACTTTAGCTACTACTACTACTTTAACTGCTACTACATCTACTTTATTTACTACTTCTTTAACTACTACTACTACTACTACTACTACTGCTACTACTACTACTAACTACTACTAACTACTACTACTACTACTTTAACTACCACTACTTCTATTACTACCACTACTGCTACTACTACTACTTTAACTACTACTTCTACTACTTCTTTAACTAATACTACATTAACAACTACTACGACTACTTCTACTTCTTCTACTACTTTAACTTCTACTTCTACTACTACTACTACTGCTACTACTACTTCTACTACTACTTCTACTACTACTTCTATTACTTCTTTTACTACTACAACAACAACTACTACTACTACTTTTTAACTACCTCGACTACTTCTACTTTAACTCCAACTACTACTCTAACTACTACTAATACTTCTTCTTTAACTACTACTTCCACTACTACTTTAACTACTTCTACTTCTTCTACTACTACTTTAACTACTACTACTTTAACTACTGCTACTACTACTACTTTAACTACTACTACTGCTAGTACTTAAATTTCTACTACTACAAATTTAAATACGACTACTACGCTAACTGCTACTACTATTACTAGTTCAACTGCTACTACTACTTCTACTACTGCTACTTTAACTACTACTACTACTTTAACTACTTCTACAACTTTAACTGCTACTACTACTACTAGAAGCCTCCGTGGTGTAGTGGTTACGCTACTCGCCTTGTAAACCAGGGGTCGCAGGATCGATCCTGGGCTTCTCCAGACTTTCGGATGAGTTTAAACCGAGGTCCCGTCTCCGTATGACCTTAGCTGTTGAGGGGACGTTAATCTCAAACACTCACTACTACTACTACTACTACTACTACTACTACTACTACTGCTACTACTACTACTACTACTACTACTACTACTACTACTACTACTACTCCTACTACGACTACTACTACTACTACTACTACTACTACTTTAACTACTACCACTTTAACTTCTAACTACTACTACTACTTTTACTTCTACTACTACTACTACTTTAACTGCTACGACTACTACGACTTTAACTACTACTACTACTTTAACTGCTACTGGTACTACTTTAACAACAACTACTACTACTACTTTAACGTCAACTACTACAATTGCTACTACTACTACTACTTGAACTGCTACTACTACTACTCTTACTTTAACCTCTACTACTTATACTGCTACTACTACTAATTTAACTACTATTTTAACTACTACTACTACTTAAACTGCTACTACTACTACTTTATTTACTTCTACTACTACTACTACTACTACTACTACTAGCATTTTATATACAAATACTACTGCTTTAACTTCTACTACTACTACTTTATCTACTACTACTACTACTACTTTTATTACTAATACTTCTGCTTCTCTAACTACTACTACTACTACTACTACTACTACTACTACTACTACTACTACTACTACTACTACTTTAACTATTACTACTACTTTAACTACTTCTACTTCTTCTACTTTAACTACTTCTTCTACTACTACCTTAACTACTACTTCTACTACTATTTTAACTACTGTTACTTGAACTGCTACTACTACTGCCACTTTAACTACTACTACTTCTACTACTACTACTACTACTACTACTACTACTACTACTCCTTTAACTACTACTACCACTACTACTTTTACTACTTCTACTACTTCTACTTTAACTACTACTACTACTACTACTACTACTACTACTACTACTACTACTACTACTACTACTACTACTACTACTTCTACTACTTTAACTACTACTTCTACTTCTCTTTTAACTACTACTACTTCTACTACTTCTACTACTACTACTTTAACTACTACTACTTAACTACTGACTACTTTAACTACTACTACTTCAACTACTACTAATACTACTTTAACTTCTACTACTACAACTTTTACCTACTTTAACTACTACTACTTTAACTACTACTACTACTCCTTTAACTACTACTACTACTACTACTACTACTACTACTTTAACTACTATTACTACTACTACTACTACTAATACTTTAACTACTTCTTCTACAACTTTAACTACAACTACTTTAACTACTACTACTACTTTAACTACTTCTACTTTAACTACTTCTACTACTACTTTAACTACTATTACTACTTTAACTACTACTACTACTACTACTTTAACTACTACTACTTCTGCTTCTACTATTTTAACTACTACTACTTTAACTACTGCTTCTACTACTACTTTAACTACTACTACTACTGCTAGTACTTTAACTTCTACTACTACAACTTTAACTACTACGTTAACTGCTACTACTATTACAACTTTAACTGCTACTACTACTTCTACTACTACTACTTTAACTACTTCTACATTTTTAACTGCTACTACTACTACTAGTGGTGCGTTAAACTCAAACACTCACTACTACTTCTACTACTACTACTACTTTGAATACTACTGCTACTTTGACATCTACTGCTACTAATTTAAATAGTACTACTACTACAAGTTAACTACTTCTACAACTACTACTACTTTAATTACTATTACTGTTACTACTTTACCTACTACTACTATTACTACAACAACTCCTACTTTAACTACTATTTCTACTACTACTTTTACTACTACTACTACTACTACTACTTCTACTTTAACTGCTACGACTACTACTACTTTAACTACTACTACTACTACTACTACTACTACTACTTTAACTACTACCACTTTAACTTCTACTGCTACTTTAACATCTACTGCTATTAATTTAAATACTACTACTACTACTAGTTTAACTACTACTACAACTATTACTACTTTACAAACTACTACTTCTACTTTAACTATTAGTACTACTGCTACTTTTACTACTACTACTACTTCTACTACTACTACTTTAACTGCTACGACTACTCCTACTTTAATTACTACTACTACTACAACTACTACTACTATTACTACTACTACTACTACTTTTACTTTTACTACTACTTTAACACATACTACTACTACTACTACTTTAACTGTTACTGGTACTTCTTTAACAACAACTACTACTACTACTTTAACTACTGCTACTACAATTACTTCTATTACTACTCTTTTAACTGCTACTACTACTACTCTTACTTTAACCTCTACTACTATTACTGCTACTACTACTATCTTAACTACTATTTTAACTACTCCTACTACTTTAACTGCTACTATTACTACTACTTTATATACTACTACTACTACTACTACTACTACTACTACTACTACTACTACTACTACTTTAACTACTACCATTTTAACTTCTACTGCTACTTTAACATCTACTGCTATTAATTTAAATACTACTGCTACTACTAGTTTAACTACTACTACAACTACTACTTCTTTAATTACTATTACTTTTACTACTTTACCAACTACTACTTCTACTTTAACTATATGTACTACTGCTACTTTTACTACTACTACTACTTCTACTACTAAAACTTTAACTGCTACGACTACTCCTACTTAAACTACTACTACTACTACAACTACTACTACTATTACTACTACTTTTACTACTACTACTACTACTTTAACACCTACTACTACTACTACTGCTACTACTACTTTAATTGCTACGACTTCTACTACTTTAACGACTACTACTACTACTACTACAACTACTCATAATATAACTACTACTACTACTTCTACTACTACTACCTCCACTACTACTACTACTACTTTAACTACTACTACTACTACTACTACTACTTTAACTACTACTACTACTTCTACTTTAACTACTTCTTCTACTACTACTTTAACTACTACTTCTTCTACTATTTTAACTACAACTACTTGAACTACTTCTACTACTACCACTTTAACTACTACTACTTCTACTACTACTACTTCTACTACTTCTACTACTACTCTAACTTCTACTACCACTACTACTTTAACTTCTTCTACTTTAACTTCTTCTACTACTTCTACTTTAACTAATACTACTACTGCTACTTTAAGGGATCGCAGGATCGATCCCGGGCTTCTCCAGACTTTCGGATGAGTCTTTAAACCGAGGTCCCGTCTCCGTATGACCTTAGCTGTTGGTGGGACGTAAAACTAAAACTCACTCACTCACTGCTACTTTAACTGCTACTACTACTACTACTACTACTTTAACTACTACTACTACTAATACTTTAACTACTTCTTCTACTACTTTAACTACAACTACTTTAACTACTACTACTACTTTAACTACTTCTACTTTAACTACTTCTCCTACTACTTTAACTACTACTTTAACTACTACTTTAACTACTAGTACTGCTTCTACTTTAACTACTACTTCTTCTTCTACTACTATTTTAACTACTACTACTTTAACTACTGCTACTGCTACTATTTTAACTACTACTACTACTGCTAGTACTTTAACTTCTACTACTACAACTTTAACTACTACGTTAACTGCTACTACTATTACAACTTTAACTGCTACTACTACTTCTACTTCTACTACTTTACTAACTGCTACTACTACTACTAGAAGCCTCCGTGGTGTAGTGGTTACGCTACTCGCCTTGTAAACCTGGGGTCGCAGGATCGATCCCGGGCTTCTACAGACTTTCGGATGAGTCTTTAAACCGAGGTCCCGTCTCCGTATGACCTTAGCTGTTGGTGGGACGTTAAACTCAAACACTCACTACTACTTCTACTACTACTACTACTACTACTACTACTACTACTACTACTACTACTACTACTACTACTACTACTACAACTTTAACTACTATTGCTACTTTGACATCTACTGCTACTAGTTTAACTACTACTACAACTATTACTACTTTACAAACTACTACTTCTACTTTAACTATTAGTACTACTGCTACTTTTACTACTACTACTACTTCTACTACTACTACTTTAACTGCTACGACTACTCCTACTTTAATTACTACTACTACTACAACTACTACTACTATTACTACTACTACTACTACTTTTACTTTTACTACTACTTTAACACATACTACTACTACTACTACTACTACTTTAACTGTTACTGGTACTTCTTTAACAACAACTACTACTACTACTTTAACTACTGCTACTACAATTACTTCTATTACTACTCTTTTAACTGCTACTACTACTACTCTTACTTTAACCTCTACTACTATTACTGCTACTACTACTATCTTAACTACTATTTTAACTACTCCTACTACTTTAACTGCTACTATTACTACTACTTTATATACTACTACTACTACTACTACTACTACTACTACTACTACTACTACTACTACTACTTTAACTACTACCATTTTAACTTCTACTGCTACTTTAACATCTACTGCTATTAATTTAAATACTACTGCTACTACTAGTTTAACTACTACTACAACTACTACTTCTTTAATTACTATTACTTTTACTACTTTACCAACTACTACTTCTACTTTAACTATATGTACTACTGCTACTTTTACTACTACTACTACTTCTACTACTAAAACTTTAACTGCTACGACTACTCCTACTTAAACTACTACTACTACTACAACTACTACTACTATTACTACTACTTTTACTACTACTACTACTACTTTAACACCTACTACTACTACTACTGCTACTACTACTTTAATTGCTACGACTTCTACTACTTTAACGACTACTACTACTACTACTACTACAACTACTCATAATATAACTACTACTACTACTTCTACTACTACTACCTCCACTACTACTACTACTACTTTAACTACTACTACTACTACTACTACTACTTTAACTACTACTACTACTTCTACTTTAACTACTTCTTCTACTACTACTTTAACTACTACTTCTTCTACTATTTTAACTACAACTACTTGAACTACTTCTACTACTACCACTTTAACTACTACTACTTCTACTACTACTACTTCTACTACTTCTACTACTACTCTAACTTCTACTACCACTACTACTTTAACTTCTTCTACTTTAACTTCTTCTACTACTTCTACTTTAACTAATACTACTACTGCTACTTTAAGGGATCGCAGGATCGATCCCGGGCTTCTCCAGACTTTCGGATGAGTCTTTAAACCGAGGTCCCGTCTCCGTATGACCTTAGCTGTTGGTGGGACGTAAAACTAAAACTAACTCACTCACTGCTACTTTAACTGCTACTACTACTACTACTACTACTTTAACTACTACTACTACTAATACTTTAACTACTTCTTCTACTACTTTAACTACAACTACTTTAACTACTACTACTACTTTAACTACTTCTACTTTAACTACTTCTCCTACTACTTTAACTACTACTTTAACTACTACTTTAACTACTAGTACTGCTTCTACTTTAACTACTACTTCTTCTTCTACTACTATTTTAACTACTACTACTTTAACTACTGCTACTGCTACTATTTTAACTACTACTACTACTGCTAGTACTTTAACTTCTACTACTACAACTTTAACTACTACGTTAACTGCTACTACTATTACAACTTTAACTGCTACTACTACTTCTACTTCTACTACTTTACTAACTGCTACTACTACTACTAGAAGCCTCCGTGGTGTAGTGGTTACGCTACTCGCCTTGTAAACCTGGGGTCGCAGGATCGATCCCGGGCTTCTACAGACTTTCGGATGAGTCTTTAAACCGAGGTCCCGTCTCCGTATGACCTTAGCTGTTGGTGGGACGTTAAACTCAAACACTCACTACTACTTCTACTACTACTACTACTACTACTACTACTACTACTACTACTACTACTACTACAACTTTAACTACTATTGCTACTTTGACATCTACTGCTACTAGTTTAACTACTACTACAACTATTACTACTTTACAAACTACTACTTCTACTTTAACTATTAGTACTACTGCTACTTTTACTACTACTACTACTTCTACTACTAAAACTTTAATTGCTACGACTACTCCTACTTAAACTACTACTACTACTACAACTACTACTACTACTATTACTACTACTACTACTTTTACTACTACTACTACTTTAACACCTACTACTACTACTACTGCTACTACTACTTTAACTGCTACTGGTACTACTTTAAGAACAACTACTACTTTAACTGCTACTTCTGCAATTACTTCTACTACTACTCTTTTAACTGCTACTACTACTACTCTTACTTTAACCTCTACTACTATTACTGCCACTACTACTACCTTAACTACTATTTTAACTACTCCTACTACTTTAACTGCTACTA